>CM024601.1:7500-1216108 GCA_014182555.1 Eucalyptus erythrocorys | reverse complement strand
GGCGGTTCATCACGGCCTCAATAGGCACGGCCTCTAATAGGCGGTCAATCACGGCCAAATCCCCATCAAATTCTACAATTGGAATTTCTACACATAACCCCTAATTTACGCAATCACACTCAATTCGCCACCAATCAAGCATCAAATTTAAATTCGACATCACGGCGATCGGCCACGAAATTCTGAGCAACCGGGGCAAAAAATAAATTTTCCGTTTTTTAATAAATAATAATATTTAATTAATTTCGGAATATTTTAATATTATTTTAATAATCCGAATTTCCAACCAATTAAATAATTATAAATTAAAATCTAAATAAGTCACATCATAATTAACTTTAATTAACCTCTTTTAAACATAATTAAATCCAATTAAGCTTAATCCAATTTCCTTAATCCAACTTACATTAAAATAATATAATCTAACCACCTAAACATACTTAATTCAATTTAAACACACTTAGGGCATAATTAACCGGCTAATCAAGGATTAGTGAGGTAACTCACCCGATTAACGCGCCGCACGGACCAAAACGACGAGCGCGACGCCGGGATCGATAAACTCTAAAGCGAGCCTAGCATCCGGGGCCGGGAAGGCGGCCAAAACGGCCCCAAAGTGGGCTGAAAAACCCATTTTTACGGGTCTCTGTCCACGGCTGGAAAGGGGGCTAACGGCGGCGGTTTGGGGCGAGGCGGCGGAGGAATGGCGGGAAGGAGGCGGAGGAGACGGCGGCGAGGCGACGGCGGCGAGGGAGGCGCGGCGGGCTGAGGCGGGGGGGCCGGGTGGGCCGGGCTGGCGCGGGCACAGGCGTGCGGCGGTGGGCGGCGAGCCCGGAGGAGGACGGAGCGGCTCGGCTGGGCCGGTGGACAGCGGCGGCACGGCTGGGCGGCGACCGGTGGCGACGGCGGACGGGCGCGCGGACGGCGGGGTCTTCTTCCTCCCGTCGAGCTCCCCCTTCTCCCTCCTCTCTTCCTTTTCTCTCTCTATTCCAAGGAAGAAGGTGTGGGCCCCCCTCTCCTTCTCTCTCTCCCCTTTTCCTTTTTCTTTTCCCTTTTTTCTTTCTTTCTTTCTTTCTTTCTTTCTTTCCTCTAGTGGCCCACCATGACATCACCATGATGTCATGGTCCACTATCTCCCTCAACTTCTCCAATAGGTGCACTTGATTTTCCGCCGGGGTCCAATTTTTGTACACCTTAATTTCTTCCATTTTCTTTCAATTAAATCCAATTGAAGTCCATAAAAATTAATCCAATGTCCCCACACTTTAATTCACATCTTGGCTTGTCCATTGAACCAATTTAAATCCTAAAAGTACGACCAGAGGTGAACCTTATAATTTCCCTTAATTCAATTCAAATTGATTCCCATAAAATCAAGCGATGTCTCATTTATCAAATTGATTAATTTCTTTATCCAAAAATCCCTCATATTCCTCAATTTCACAACCCCGGCTTCAATTGAACGAACCCGGCTCTATTTATCCAGTCGAAATTAGGGCCCAAAATTTGGGATGTCACAACTCTTCCCCTCTTATAAAAATTTCGTCCTCGAAATTTAAATCTTTACCAATCCTCATGCAAAAGGCGAGGTATTTCCGTTGCCATGGGTCTCACTATTCCAAACTAGTCCTTCGGTCTCTTCGTGATGTCCGACCATTTCGATCCAGGATACCATCTTGGTATACCAAATGCTCTTTCGAACCGGCAAGCGGGAACCGGAAGTTCTCATATATAACACTCTGTCCTTCACATCTGATCTCTTATTCTCAACTCCCCAACGAACTTCTGAAGCTCAATAACTGAAAATTTCTGACAATTCTGTCTAGCCTTCACTTTGACACCGATCGACCCTTTGAAACACCGATCTCGGGCTGACTACGGTACGTGATCTTTCTCTACTCCTTTTTATCACCGATTCTGCGCATACATTAAGCTTTGCTTAAGAAAGAACCCCCTAAAAGAACCCCTCTAAAAACTCTGCCACAACCTGTAATCTCTGATCTGGATTCGAAATATAAATCACCCCCTGACACTTTATCTTAGGTGAATTATCGATGCCCACACACTTCGATATACTCACTCGAGATATGACCAAATCTCCAATTGCTGAAATCGAACTTAGATTAGCGGTTAATTTCACTCTGACGCGCTTTTGGTGTAACCTAGGCTACTAGGTAGTTCTCAAAACTTTTTAGGACAAATGACCCGTGGTCGATTTCCTTCGAGCCACAATGAACCCACTCGACACAGTGTCGATTCTCGATTGTCGTGAAAATCTCGAGGATTCAAATACGGACACAGGGTACAAGGCTCTTCAGGAAATTCCTTCACCTCTCAAGACGGAGTTGTTCCAAGTCTGTTTCCTTCATACGGACTATGACTACTTCAACGAGATCCAAATGGTCATTGCTGCATGGAATGAATGCCACCCAGAGAAGATTTTGGTCCACAAGAGATTGAAAGGCGAGGAAGAGATCCACCACGCATCGGCGTTCTACATCCAACAACACCGGATTCCTTCCGCCTTGCGCCCAGTAGTCCCTGATGTGACCGAGAAGCCCACCCAACGAGCACAAATTGAGCATCTTAAGCGGAAATTGGAAATGGTTGAAGCTGAAAATAAGAAGCTTCGCAAAGCATTGGGATCCCAAAGCATATAAAATGAGATGTTTTGGTTTTTGTCTTTTAGTTCAATGTGTAGGGATCTTGATTTCAATTTTTTATTCGGTGTTTTCAATCTTTAGTTCAATGTTTAGGGACTTGAAATTTCAATTCTTAGTTCCTTGTTATGAAGTACAGTTCAAATTTTAAATAAAATAAGACGACTTGACCATTGTCATGGGCCATTTTCTTATCTTTACAATTGGTTCTTACATCATACCATTTTTTTCCTTTAGGTGATGACGGATCCGCCACGTTCGCCTATCGTTACGCGATCAAAAGCTAAAATGGCCGACCAAAATGAAATGCGTGATCGTATGTCCAACATGGAAGATCAGTTCCGTCAGTTAGCTGCCTCCATGGAGGTTCTAATGACTCAATTCAAATCATTCCAAGTCAATCCGACTCAGCCACCTGTTCTCCCCTAGATTGTTGCCCCTAAGCGAGCAAATAAGTCTTAGTTGAATGATGACGACATGCCTGATTTAGAAGATGACCCATCCCCAATCAATGTGGAAAAGGGTAAGCTTATCAACATCCCCAAGACAAAGCCGGATGAACACTTCGCGAAACTTGAAGAAAAGGTGAAACAAGCCGCAGGAGTCACAGAGCTCACTCCCGTTCGACCTCTCGGTTTATGAGAAGGTCAGGATGCCTAGCAAGTTCAAGATGTCGGAATTTGAGAAATACGATGGTACATCTTGCCCAAAGTCTCATTTGCAGATGTATCACGTACGCATGGCCCAGCATGTCAAAAATGAGCTCCTCATGATCCAATCATTCCATGCCAGTTTGACCGAACCTGCATTAAACTGGTATGTGATGAAAAATATCAATCTTCTTGATACTTGGAATGAAGTGGCTGATGCGTTCCTCAAGTAGTACAAGTTCAACATGGACATTGCACCTTCCCGAGAAGACCTGGAGCGGATGGAAAAGAAGAGGAGCGAGTCATTTAAAGAATACGTTGTGAGGTGGAGAAATACGGCGGCTCAAATCACTCTGAACCCACCAATAAGGAGTTAATGAAGTTGTTCGTGAAGACCCTTCCGTACGAGTTTCGTAACCGGATGGCAAGCACATATGTCGAAAGTTTTAATCAGGCGATTCTGTGGGAGAGCAAATCGAGATGGGAATAAGGGAAGGATAGTTCACTGAGTCATCAAGTAAGAGATTCTCTGCCAAGAAGGAGAAAGAAGCCGTCGTGGATGTGAATGTAGCCTATAGCCAAGAAAGTTCCGGTCGTGCCTCGATGAATGCAAGGCAACAACAAAGCTGGTTGGTCATCGGTCATTTGCCCAAGCAAGAAGACAGTTCACTCCACTCCTGGATCTCCATCCCGAGGTTTTAGCAATTCTCCGGAAGAAAGGTTTGCTTTTTCAGAGCCAAAGCGCCCTAACCGCGAAAGCATGCGTAGTTACAACCCGACAAAGAAGTGTGACTACCATAGTGGTGAATCAGGGCATTTGACTAATGAATGTTTCACCCTCAAACACAAGATCCAAAACCTCCTAGACACGAAGGCCTTTTCGTTCCAAACTACCCGGCCGAATGTCCAAAAGAATCCGCTACCAGAGCATAAGGGTATGGTGAATGCTATCTTGGAACCCGAAGTTGGTCGAATCAAGAACTCGAAGGTACATGTAGCAGATGCCTATAATGGACTGGTGAGAGCTGGATATTATCCGGATCGGGAGGATGTCCCCTATCATTGATGAAGGAAAGAGTCGTCAAAATGGTGGATGATGGCATCATCGTGTATGCCGATAAATCGCACACGGTTTCCACTATTTCCCACATCATCATCGATTGGGAAGAGGAGCAGGCTGCGCTTAAGGAAGAAATTGATCCTTCGCTTGCGGACATGCCCCCATTAGAAGATGCGTCTGACGAGGAGATAGTGATAGAGGTACCTCAGCTGTATGAGTATGTCAATAATAAGGCAGTGCCTTGATTTTATGACCTAGATGTTAATCTTGTGACAAGGTCTGGGTAGACCTATGCTCAAACTAGTACTCAACCTGCAAAGCCGGTCACTGACGAAGAGGCTAAGAAATTTCTGGCTGTGATTAAAGCAAGCGAGTACAACGTGGTCGACCAATTGTGGAAGATGCTCGCCCGAATCTCCTTACTTGAACTTTTGATGACATCCCCGTGCATCCAAAGTCGCTAATGAAGGTGCTAAGTGAAATTCGTGTGCCAGAGACGGTCGAGGCAGACAAGCTGGAGGAATTTGTGGGATCAATCCTTCTCAAGGACTTAATTACCTTTTCTGATGAGGAATTCCCTCTCAAAGGTAAGGGGCACAACAAGGCACTTTACATATCCGTCAAGCATAAGACTTCCCATGTGTCCCGAGTGCTCATTGACAATGGGTCCGCTCTAAACATATGTCCATTGGCTACTCTTCACCGCCTCAAGGTAGACCCATCTAGGATACATGCTGCCAGGACTTCAGTATGAGCTTTTGATGGAACAAAGAAGGAAGTGATCGGGGAAATCCATCTTGACGTTCAGATAGGGCCGGTCACCTTCAACATTCCCTTTCAAGTGTTGGATATCCCTACTGCGTTCAATTTCCTACTAGGTCGTCCCTGGATGCACACTGCTGGAGCGGTGCCTTCAAGTCTACACCAAGCTGTGAAATTTGTAATCGAAAGGAAGCTAGTCACCGTGCATGGTGAGGAAGACCACCGGATTTATCATGAGACGGCCATCCCCTATGTAGAGCCAGATTATGAGTTCGAGGCAAGTTACCACTCATTTGAGTTGGTATCCACTATACATGCTTCTCGGGGTTCATCACCACCTACTCCTGAAGTTTCAGATGCTGCCCTCATGATAGGAAGAGTGATGGTCGGGAATGGTTTTGTTCCGGCAATGGTCTTGGAATGAATGGTCAGGGCATTCGAAGCCCCATTGAAGCCCCTCAGAGGTCCCGTTCTACTGGTTTAGGGTACCATGGAAGAGGTGGGGAAAGTTCTGGAGGACGAAGACAGGAAAGACAGAACCCGCCAGTTGAGCAAGGGCGAAGGAGACAAAACTCACTACCCCCGAACATTCATGAGACATTCCCTGGTCCTCCAAGGATGATGCAGGATGAGATGGAAGTAATAGACACTCAGGGCAGCCTAGTGGCAAGTTCGACTACTGGTGAAGTATTCGGCCCCTCCTAGCTTCTATATTGATCCTCGTGAGATAGTCCCGAGATGGATGGGGTGGCATGGATGATTCAACACCCCGAAGACAGAGAGAACCACGATGACATTTGGAGGGAGTTACAAGCTTGTTTGATGACCTCCTCATGGGAGCCATTGAGGAAGAACTCCCAGGAGAGATGGGCCCTGCTCCACAAGAGAACAATCTTATGGCATGCAAAAATGTGGAAATGGTCCAATCCAATCCAACAAGTGTCGACAATGATGATCCTGAGGATTTGAGTGGAGATTCCTTTGAGGTGCAGCATAGCTGGGAACAACATCAGAAAACCAAGGCTCTTACATCTGAGAAGACCGTCACTATTAATTTAGGTGACGCTGATGAAGTCAAAGAAGTAAAAATTGGGGCGAATCTCCCCAAAGACGAGGCCAAGCACTTAATTCAGCTATTAAAGGAATACCAGGATATCTTCGCATGGACCTACACTAACATGCCAGGGCTAGACCCATCAATTGTGGAGCACTACTTACCTACCAATCCAAGCGTGCCACCTAAGAAGCAGAGGTTGCGGAGGACTAAACCTAAGCTCTCAAAGAAGATTGAGGAAGAGATGATGAAGCTTTTGAAGGTGGGATTTATTAAAGTTTCACGATATCATGAATGGATAGCTAACATTGTGCCAGTAATGAAGAAAGACGGTCGGGTTCGAGTTTGTATTGACTATCGGGATCTGAACAAGGCTAGCCTAAAAGATGATTTCCCGCTACCTCACATAGACGTCCTTGTAGATAGTACAATTTGGATTTGAACTATTCTCATTTATGGATGGTTTTCCGGATATAATCGGATAAGGATGAAAGACAAAGACAAGGAGAAGACTGCGTTCATCACCTCATGGGGAACCTTTCATTATAAGGTCATGTCTTTTGGACTTAAGAATGCAGGGGCAACTTACCAGCGAGCCATGGTAGCATTGTTTCATGATATGATGCATGAAGAGATTGAGGTTTATGTTGATGATATGATTGCAAAGACTCGACCTGGGAAAAGCCACGTCGAGACCTTGAAGAAGCTGTTTGATCGACTCCGTGAGTTTAAGCTTCGACTAAATCCAACTAAATGCGTGTTCGGGGCAACATCCGGTAAATTACTCGGATTCATTGTGAGCAGTAAAGGAATTGAGATTGACCCATCCAAGGCAAAGGCCATATGCGAGTTGCAGCCTCCATCGACAGTAAAAGAAGTCCGGAGCCTTTTGGGGAGGTTGAATTACATTGCTCGGTTCATTTCCCAACTTTAAAGCGCCAAGCCGTTCTTTAAGCTTTTGAAGAAGAATGCACAAGTCAATGGAATGATGAATGTCGAAGCGTTCAACAAGTGGCGGTATTTGATTAATCCTCCAGTTCTTGTCCCACCCTCGCCAGGGCATCCTTTGATTCTC
Organism: Eucalyptus erythrocorys; assembly: GCA_014182555.1. Taxonomy (NCBI): domain Eukaryota; kingdom Viridiplantae; phylum Streptophyta; class Magnoliopsida; order Myrtales; family Myrtaceae; genus Eucalyptus; species Eucalyptus erythrocorys. Next base: position 1,208,847 of record CM024601.1, on the reverse strand, counting down.
TACCTCACTATCCATAGTGAGTCATTGGGTGCAATGTTGGCTCAAGAAAGTCCTGTTGACAGAAGAGAATGGGCCATTTATTACTTGAGCAAGAAATCCACTGTATCAGAGTTGAAGTATTCTGATGTTGAAAAGACTTGTGCAGCGTTTGTGTGGGTATTGCATAGATTGCGATAGTACACACTGCATTACCAAACATTCCTCGTGATCGAAAGCGACCCTATCAAGTACTTGCTTGATCGGCCAGCTTTAGTGGGGAAGTTGGCCAAGTGGCAAATTTTGGTTTCCGAATTTGATGTGCAGTTCATGCCGCAAAAGTCGGTTAAAGGTCGAGTGATTGCTGATCTACTGGCCGAGAACTCGGGAGTTTCAAATGACAAGGATCGCTCCCTAGACGACCGTGTCTTAAGTGTAAATGAAGACTCATGGACAATGTTCTTCGATGGAGCTGTGAACCTGTGCGGTTCGGTGCGGGCGAGTCTTGATATCCCGGACAAGCAACACCATCCGGTAGCTGCAAAATTGGTATTCCCATGCACTAACAACGTGGCTGAGTATGAAGCTTGCATCCTTGGGCTTCGAGGCTGCAATCGAAATGGGTGTGGCTAAGTTGAAAGTGTTCGGAGATTCGGCACTAATCATATTGCGAGACCGTGGGTGAATGGAAGACTAAAGATGCTAAGTTACTCCCATTCCACAAGTATTTAGAAGATGCACGGTAAAGGAGTTCAAAGAAATTTCGTTTGAATACTTGCCAAGGTGTCATAATCAATTTGCGGATGCACTCGCAACTCTGTCTTCTATGCTGCAAGTCACCAATGGATTGGAAGTTGAGCCATTGAAAATAAAAGTTTTGCCAAGGCTGGCTTATTGTATGATCGTGACTGAAGAGCCTGATGGAAATCCATGGTATTATGACATCATGAATTACATTCAAAAACGGGAATTTCCCAAGGGAAGCACTTCAGCTGATAGGAAGTATATCATGAAGATGGCCTCAAAATTCTTTGTTAGTGGCGAAAATCTGTACAAAAGATCTTATGATTCAGTCTTGCTACGGTGTGTTGATGTAGCTGAAGCCACTCAAATCATGCAAGAAGTGCACGAAGGAGTATGTGGCCCTCATATGAATGGACACATGTTAGCCAAGAAGATTATGAGATTAGGCTACTATTGGCTCACATTAGAAAGTGACGCATTAAGCATGTACGGAGTTGTCACCAATGCGGATCCACGGGGATAAGATAAATGTGCCCCCAAGCGAGCTGCATCGGTTTTCGAGTCATGGCCCTTCTCAATGTGGGGTATTGATGTAATTGGCCCGATAAACCCCAAAGCTTCAAATGGATATCGTTTTATCTTAGTGGCAATAGACTATTTCTCCAAGTGGATTGAAGCTTCATCATTTGTAAATGTCACCGCTCGCAATATTGTGAAGTTCATCAAGCGTGAGATAATTGCTCGCTATGGCGTCCCTGAAACAATCATCACTGATAACGGGACAAATTTGAACAACAAACTTGTGGATGAATTGTTCAATGAGTTCAAGATCAAGCATCTGAATTCGTCTCCTAACCGCCCTCAAATGAACGGGGCCGTTGAAGCAGCCAATAAGAACATCAAGAAGATCTTGGCTAAGACAGCTGAGAATTATCGAGATTGGCATGACAGGTTACCCTTCACACTAATGGCATACCGGACATCGATCTGCACTTCTACTGGGGCAACTCCTTTTGCTCTAGTGTACGACATGGAAGCTATTTTGCCTGTGGAAGTGAAGATTCCTTCTTTGAGAGTTTTATCCCGAATGGGGTTGTCTGAAGCAGAATGGTTGCAGCAAAGATTTGAGCAATTGAACCTAATTGATGAGAAAAGACTGAAGGCTCTTTGTCATGGCCAAACATATCAACAGAGAGTAGCCAGATCTTTCAACCGGAAGGTGCGGCCGAGACATTTTGAGGTAAATGATCTTGTTCTAAGGAAGCTGCTGCCGATTTTTCCAGACCCTAGGGGCAAGTTCGCCCCGAATTACAGTGGCCCATATGTGGTGAAGAAGGTACTCCCTGGAGGTGCTTTGATCCTAGCAGAAATGGATGGTCGTGAGTTTTCCACTCCAATTAATTCTGATGCTATCAAGAAGTATTATCCATGATAGAATTTGACATGTCATGTTTTGAATTACAAGCATTTCTGTGATGAATAAATTGCCTTAATGAGTTGAATTGTTCAAATGTTTTGCAAATCTTGCATGCTTTCCTTGATGAATTGTATGAGATAAATTGAATGTATCAAATGGGATACTTTGGAATGACGAAAGGCGAGCCTTATTTCATACATTGTCTCATACATTGATCCCCGGTGAGTTATGCGGAAACATTTTCATGTCCGCAAGGAAAAGGGTGATCTCGCAAAGGGTACAACAACTGAAGTGACGAGAGGCAATTTTTTCTCTTATCCTAAACACCTGAGGTATACCCATTGTTTAGCCCTTTGAGCCCACACACATGAAGTGTTTTTAAAGTTACCCCTGTCAAGGATCATCCCACACTGGAACCAAATTCGAAATGAATGGTAGGGATTTTCTTACTCATACTTGCATCAATCATCGAGTATTGCTTTCGCGAGTGTAACTCATACGATAATTCAAGTGCCTTAGGATGACGAACAGCAGTTCTTTCTTTATCCTACACACTTTTAACTATTGCATAGCCCACTTGAGCCTATGAATTCAGTTCATATTAAACCTAGTTGGTGATCATCCCCCACGCTGCGGCAAGGCAAAAATTGAGTGGTAAAAGGTGGAGACTGTGTGAGTAAAAAAAATGCAAGAATGGGACATGAAAAAGCAGTGTGCTTGTTAAAAGCAAGGCCAATGCCCAAAAAAAAAAAAAAATCAAACATGAGTTGAAATCATATCCTCAACAAGGTGATACTAAAAGCTCAGAAGTTGAGATGTTACACTCAATGGAGTTTTGATACAAAAAGAGAGGAAAAAGAATTCTCAACAGTTGAGAAGTAAACTGGTGAAATGTCAAGATGATCACTAACTTTGAACCCTCAAACACTTTTTGAGCTCAATGATCCTTTCATTTCTCAACCCATGAACCAAGCTTACGTTACGTCCCTTATAAAGTCTCTTCAGATTATGGCACTTGAATGAATGTAAAGGTTCATATGTTCGAAAGCATCGCTCGAAGAAGTGTGAGTAAGGCAATTTCTACTTCATTTCGCATGTCTCTTGACTTGTAAACCCAAAGATGATTTCAGCAATATCATTCTTCATTAAGCCTCGACTCAAAGAGTCCCCTTTGTGAAGCCATTGCCCAAGCCCACATTACGGTCCATGTTAAAGACCTCTCAGATTGGTAAGGTCGTACCACTTGCGAGATTACTTGGACCCCTGTTTGGCATGATGATATAAAGACAGAGTGATTGTCAAATTCCTACATCAAAGGTCAGGACAAATCAGCCTTTTCGTGAGAATGAGTGAAAAGTCCTTTTAGACCAAAAGATCTCTCATTTGACATATCCATGACACTCATATGTTTAGATTGGTGTCCTTTTGAAATATTTCCAAATGGGATTTGGTGATACAAGATTGATAGAAATCATCATGCATGAACCTCATGGCTGTGAACGCATGCTGCCTCTCCTATAACTGTGTTTTGCAGGAGACATATCCCCTAAGGAGCGAAGATGTCACCAGGTAAGTACATCTCTATCCAAACCTTAAATACTTGTCATTGTGCAGGTATTCCTTTTCAAGCACTGGCGCTTGATGGAGTTGCCCCCCAAAGATTTTTCTCTAGATTCTATCTGATTAAGGCAACCGAAGAATGGTTCAGGTCCTGGTCAGATAATCTCTATTGCAAGACTGGGCGACCGTAGAATGGTACGGGTCCTAAACACCATTTCAGGCTACCGTAGAATGGTACGGGTCCTAGACAACACCTATCTCCTCATTCAGGCGATCGTAGAATGGTACGGGTCCTGGAATGGTACGGGTCCTGAAAATCAATCCCAGTTTAGGCGACCGTAGAATGGTACGGGTCCTAGGCAATACCCAGGCAACCGTAGAATGGTACGGGTCCTGGAAAACCTTTTTTTTCGTTTAGGCGACCGTAGAATGGTACTGGTCCTAGACACCACTCAGGCGACCGTAGAATGGTACGGGTCCTAAACACAACCAAATAATGCCACACCGGGCGACCGTAGAATGGTACGGGTCACGGGAAAGCGATCTCTTTGTAAAGTCATGTTACTATTCTGGGCGACCGTAAAATGGTACGGGTCCTGGACATGTAATACCAGTTATCTTGAGTTACTCTACCCTCTTTGAAGGTAAGTTATTCCAGGTAAGTTCCTTTATTATTTACATTAGTATTTTCATGCATCATATAGATTTCATTTCAAAATAGGATTTATTTTTAAAAAAAAAACACCAAAAAAAAAAAAAAAAAAAAAAAAAAAAAAAAAAAAAGCCATTTAGTGCATTTCAAAATAGACGCCATTTATTATTTGCATCTTATAAGTTGCATTCAAAAAAATGGAATTCATTTTCCGACCAAAAAAAGTCATTTAGTGCATGTGCATGATCTAAAATTAGGTCTCAATTTGTCTTTGAAGGCAACCTCTACGAGCTCACCTTCAAAGAGGGCAACTGTTGACACCTATTTTTAGAAAAATAAAATTGCATTTTGAACAAATAAAAGGAAAAAAAAAAACGAAAATGGGGGAAATTGATTTGATTGAATTGTGCAAGGAAATGTGGAATTCTGATGCATGTCAGATTTTGTTAAATGCAGCAACAATTTTGAAGTCAAGTGAATAAGGGGCAAGAATTTTTGCAAAATGGAAGAAATCCGAGCAAAATCGAGCTGTTTGCGAAATCATGCTCTGATTTATAGCTCTGATTTAATGTGACTGGAGATGGAAATTCAGAAAGTGCCATACAAAGCAGCCGCTCGGAATCATTATAAAAGAGAAGTCCATTTTTCGTAACAAGGGGGATCGAAAAAAAAAAAAGGGAGCGAATTCAGAGCAAAATATAGTGAGAGTGGTTCCTCCGTTTGTTAGACTTCGAAAGAAAAAAGAGTTCTTTTGTCTTTGTTCTTTTTCAAAGAAAAGTCAAAAAGTCAAAAAAGAAAAGAGGGGAAGATAGAAAAGACGTGAGGACAGAAAGTGCAGGAGAGAGAGAGAAAGAGAGAGAGAGAGAGAGAAAAAAAAAGGAAGTGACGTGAGGGAGGCAGAGAAGACGTGCAGGGAAAAGATAAAAAAAAAAAAAAAAAACAAGAAGAAAGATGAAGCGCTGTTCATCTTCCTCGTGAGAACTCCACCGGTGATCGCTCCTGCTCACCGCGCGCCTCCCGCCTCGCGTCGGCCACCGCCGCTCTCCGTAGTTGAAGCCTACCACGTCTGCACCAGCCACCATTGCTCGACTCCTCACGACGACCCGCCGCTTGCGATCTGCCCGAGCACCTGCAGCAACTCGCGCCCTGAGCCCGATGCCGAACGCCCGCCGCCCATTGCCACCGGAGCTTCCCCTTCGCCTGCAAAGCACCTGCTCAACCCGCGGCCCGCCGCGCCATCATCGCCGTGCCGCACCGCACCGCGAGCTTGCGTCTAGCCCCGCTCCTTGCCGTCGCGACCCAGCCCCGACGCTAGCAGATTTGTGGTCCACCGCAGACGCCCATGCCTCCGTGCACCACCGTGACACCGGACCCGCGCCTCCGCCTTTGAGCCCCGCTCCAAACGCGCCCCTGCCATCGCGCGTCCACCCCCCACCACGCTGCTGCCTCCTTGCATTTTTCCTTTAGGTAGTTCATTTTTAGTTTTATTTTTATTTCTTTCTTTTGCCTATTTTATGTTATTTTATTGTGTTTTAAATTTTGTTATTATTGTTTAAGTCATAATATGGTTTGTCAATGTTAATATTTGTGCATTTTGTAGGCATTATCCGTTAGGATTTCGTCAGGAATTATTGTAATTATTAATTTAATCCGAGAGACATCGGATTATTTTTTTAATTATATTAATTTTTGGGCTTTTTGGTGGAATTTTAATTGTTAAATCACAATAATTATTTAATTTGGTCCGTAAGACTTCGGACTAGATTTTTAATTATTTTGATTTGTTGTGATAATTAGGGTTAGGATAATCGTTAATTTGACTGTGAGACAACAGGTTATTTTTTTGATTATTTTAATTCTTCATTTTGTTGATAGTTTAAATTTAATATTTACTTGTCTTGAAAAATAAAAAATCATAAAATCATAAAAATTTAAAAAAATTAAAACCTTGCATGAGCATATAGGTTTAGTAATTTAGATATATAGATTTAAGTTAGACATGTAGGTTTAATAAATTAAATTGCATTTTTTAGGTTTAATAAATCATGATTGCATTTTTTAGGTTTATTAAATCAGGATTGTCTTTTTAGGATTATATTTTTAGAAACCTTTTTTTTTTAAAATAGGTTAGGATTGGGCCTAGATAATTTCTTTTAGAGTTGTATAAAAGTTGTCATTTAAAAATAAAAAAATAAAAAATAAAAAATAAAAAATAGTTTTCTAAGTCAAAATAGGGTTAATTCAAATTAATCCCAAACGTGAATTAGAAAATTATTCATTTTAGATAGTTCAATTAGGATTTTTATTAATTCTAAATTTCAATAAAAAAATACAAAAATACTAGGTACATGTTAACTAGTTTGCATAATAGGCCCATTTAATTAGAATTTGCACATTAATAAGATTAAGTCATTTAGTTAAGAAATGCATTTTTATAAAAGAATTCTAATTTTCAAGAAAACCCAAAAAAAAAAAAATGATTGCTCGCTTTGTGTGATGCAATTTATTTTAATGGATGAGCATCCGTGTGGTCACCACATTTGCATGATAGTAATTTAGGTTAAAATAAATCAGTTGCTTGCATAAAACATTTTCAAAAAAAAAAAAAAAAGAAATGGTACCGAAAGAGCATTAGAGAAATCTAATGTAACCAAGTTCCCGTACCCTTAGTCTACGCAGTTCGTAGGAGTAAAATAATTCTCTCGTTATTTTACTTAGGTATCTAATCACCTTAGGAAAATGATTAATGGCGACTCCTAGATAAAATTCATTTGCATGTTTAAAAACTTGAACCCTAAGTCGCGAATTAGTATGGGCTCGAGAGGGCCCGAGCTAAGTTTAAAACTTAGTAGTCCATTAACCTAAACTCTAGATGGTGCACCCGGAAAAATTAGGTCACGACAGATTTGATACGGGCTTGGGCAAATTTGCTCTCTTCATGGGCTTAGTTCAACTTGTCAATTTTAAAGTTCAGAACTACCAATTCAAACCCATCTGTCACCAACCTAATGCAAATGCAATATTAATAAATAAATGCACCTTAAATTATATGTTATGCAATTAATTATTTTTTTAGGGGTTAAAAATTAATCCCTAATTTTTATGCAATAAAAAAATAACTGGTCGGCCAAAATTTATGTGTCAACAATGTACTTGGCATATTTTCTTCGTATTAAAAACAACCGGTGCAAAAAGCTTTTCATAATTTTTAATCATACATAATATAATTGAATTGTCAAAACAAAAATTAAAATAATTGTGCGTGGGTACATGATCAGATCGAACCATAAAATGCAATATCCTCACTTTTAAAAATCCCACTATTTAATATAGTATTTAAAAATATTTTTGGCGTCAAAACCCAACACCTAGTATTTTTCTAATTAAATACCAAAATTCCATATTTTTGAAATAATAAATAATAAATCATCAATCATCTTTCAATTGCATAAATTAGCACTCAATGCATAATTCAACTACACCACGACGATCAACACGAAATTTTGACAACCGGCTATCCCGATATTATTTACGGAAAATAATAAATAATTAAATAAATTACATTTAATTAAATAAATTGTAAAATAATTAAATTAGTAGTTTAATTTAATTAATCTATTTATACTAATATAACCACCTAATCACTAATTAACTAATCTACTAACTTAAGTATATAACTAATTACCACTAATTGAGCTAACTAACCCCCTAATATCTAATTAAGCTATTAATCCACCTCTAAGCATAATTAGCACCCTAATTAGAGTTTAGGACATAAACTCACCGGTTTAGCAAACTAATCAGTTCACGGCGATGGTGACGCGAAGATGAGTGAGACTCAAGCCTACGGCGACGCCAAGGGAGATCCGGAAGTGCCCGAAAATAGCCAACTAAGCTCACTGCTCGAGTTGGCTTTTGTTTGGTCCTAGACTAAGCTGGCTTCGCTAGTTGAGGCGGAGCTGCCGCGTGAAGGCTGGAGGTGGCGAGGCGGCTGGACGGATGGGCCAAGTGGATGCAAGGGACTAGCGGTCGAGCAGGGATGGCGGCCAGGCGTTGTGGCTGGCAGGACGCAAGGCGGACATAGCTCAAGCGCGAGGACAACACGTGGGCGGCTTGTGGTCGAGCACTTTAGTGGGGATGACCGGCGGGTGACGCTAGGCTCGAGCGGTCGACGGCAGGCTCAGACGGCTTGAGAGAGAGGCTGGAGGCTTCGGTTCAGGGATGGTGGCTGGTTTGCTGCTCTAGAAATGGTGTTTGAAGCAAGAAGGGAGAAGAAGAACCTAAAGAAGAAGAGCTACTGTTGGCTTGGGGGACAAGGGGTCATAAAATTCTTGCCAAAATATCCAAACTCATCATCACTTGGCCCCCAAAGTCCATAGCCATGACCAGCTGCCATTTCCCCTCCAAATCTTCTCCAACAAGCTAAGGAGGGAGTCCAAATGTTGCAGCCCCCCATGGCCTACGAATTTCATGCTTTTCAACTTCAATTTCTTCACAATCCTCTCTAATTAACCTCAATTCAATGGCCAATGATACCAAGGTAGGAGCTCACACCAAATTCTTACATTCCTATCACCATTAGATCCAACTTAGAGGCCAGAATTTCACACAAAAACGGCCTTCCGAATTTCCCTGTTTTAAAATCGCCGAATTTTGATTTTCCTCTAAAAATCCAAGCTTGCCGAAAATTTTTCGAGAGGTGAGTTGATGTTTCTAAAATAAATCGTGACACGCCAGAACTTTCAATTCTTGAAACCTGGTTCAATTTCGTGATTAATTTCAATCGAACGTGATTTTAGCGTAACCTAACCTACCAAGTAGTTTTTAGGAATTTTTAGTGCATTTGACCTGTGGTCGATTATTTTCAGTCCACATTGTGCATCTCCGATTCATAGGCAACTCTCGATTGTTGTAAAAATCTCAAGGTTTCGTAGATGGACACAAGGTATAGAAACGACAAAAAAATCAATTTAGTGCCGTTCGACATGAATTTTGCAATTAAATGGAATTACCTACATCTTAATTACATACCTTTGTCGAATCGACCTATCTCCAATCTCTAATTGATTTTAACGATGTCGTATTAACCCTTGCAAATTAGCATAGTCGAGTAGTCGATTTCTAATCGAATTCTCGAGTCGGTTGCATTTATATTCCTTAACAGCTTCACTTGATAGATTAATTATCTCGTGAATGATCAGCTCAGAGAAAAAGACTATAGGTACGTCGATGAAAAGCCCATTTCATATGGTCGAAAACAGGGTTGAAAATCAAGATGTCACATGTACCCACCATTGTTCTTATGAATAGACTTTCTTCTGCATAAAGTACATGGAAAGGGAGATCGAACTAATTAATGACATGAGAAATCAAATCCATTTATAGCAGCAAGCAAATCCAATGCCTTGTTATGTTGTTCAGTCCCATTAAACTCACTTCACTTCCACAAAAAGTCTCAAGGAAGAAATTTAATTCTCTGAATCTTTCCTAACATGCTGGACTTGCTCTCTCTTATTTCCACTCGAATTTCTATCTCTATGTTCTCGACTTTAGGTATTATTAGGGCCAGTATTCTTCACCCATTTTCGTCTCCACCATGTTTAACCTTAAGAGTGTTGTCCATAAAGTGGCAAGTAGATTTGGCCTACCTCACCTTATGTTAAAGATGAAAAGATGATTAAATGCTCTTATTATATTTTGATTAATACTGATAAGTAGTCAACTCAAACATGAAAAGAGTAATAGAGAGAGAGAGAGAGAGAGAGAGAGAGAGAGAGAGAGAGAGAGATCATAAATCTATTGCAATTGTGTCAATTTAGTCATAAACATTTCAAATGTATTAATTTAGTCCAAAATATTTTTACATTTTATCAATTAAGTCCGTCCAACTTATTTTGCTCGAAAATCGTTGGCGTGGTCATTGATTGTCTTACATTGCATGTGGATATTTTTAAATAATTTTTATAATTATTTTCTTTCATTTTGGCCAGCGACCTCACTCAACCACTAGATGAGGGCTAGCAAGCCTAAGGGTTGCTACCCTCGTCTAGATCTAGCAAGGGCTATGATCCTTGCTAGCAAGTTCTCGTTGGCCAAAATGACAAGAAAAAAAGTAATTTAAAAAAAAATTATAAAGTCCACGTTAGCACTAGCTATGCCATATAGAATGGTCAATGTTCATATCAACAATTTCCAATCAAAATTGATTGGAATGGCTCTATTAATGACTAAATTGACATAATTAAAAGGTTTATAACTGAATTAGTACAAAAACAATTGGGGGAAAATTACTAAAAAAGACTTGAAATAATTGTATTGATATAAATTCAGTCTTCAACTTTTTAATTAGACCAATAATCCTAAACATTTTCACGTATGTACCAATTCAGTCTTCCAATCAATTTTGGCTAGAAATCATTGATGTGGATAGTCATCTTATGCGGTATGATGAGTGTCGACGTGGACATCTTTCTAATAATATTATGAAATTCATTTGTTCATTTTTTTTATTATGAGTTTTCTTTCTCTTTTTTTGTGTTTCCTTCATTTTGGCCCGCAAGGGTCACGCCCACCCCTAAGCCCTCACCAAATTTGGGTGAGGGCCACCTTGCCTACTAGCAAGGTCGAGAAAGCCATGGTGGGGGAGGGGGTCTCCCCAACCAAAATGAAGGAAAATTTTAAAAAGTGCAATAAAATATTAAAACTTTATAAAAAAAATATTCACATTAGTTCTGCTTTTACCACGTAAGACGGTTGGCATCGACGTCAAAAATTCCTACTTAAATTGGTGCCAATGAAATTTAGAATTAAATTGATCTAATTAAGAGGTTTTTGAGTAAATTAATACTAATGTAATAAATTTATATATTTTTTGGTACTTTTCGGTGTAATAGGTTTAAGACTTTTTGGGTATTTCATCTACTAAAACATAGATCATGATAAAATTCTAGTGTCCATGCAGCCCAAAGAGTTTTCTCTAAAACACATGCAAACAATAATTCACTTTCCTCTCAAAAACACCAATTTTCAAAGGTAAGAGTCAATTTGGCAAAGTGTTGAAGATGTCATCTGTTTCTCATTACTTCATTAATTAAATGAGAATTGATGCCGTATAGGTATTTGTGGAGAGTCATAGTTAAAAAGCTCATGGAATTGGAAAACCATGCTGAAGGATCCAGTATAACTCTATAGGATACAGTATTTTGCCGATATTTGATATGGCATAAACTTTTTTTTTTTCAAAAGAAGTATGTTGGGGAGATTATTTCTTGCATTGTTTGACTTTTTGTCTCGAATATTCCCAGATGATTATTCGTATATGCCTCTCGGAATTTCCTTGCTTAAGAAATCTCGTAGACATAAAATACATTTTAGCTTATTGATAATTTTCTCATGAAGTCTGGCAAGGCCTGCAAAAGGATAAGGTACACATATATACCAACCCTTTTTCCTACTTAATTTAACAGGACTACAACCATACACTTCAATGACGTTTGTCGATTTTCTTTTAATGACATAAAACAAGGAAAAAGTCAATGCTTTTTGGCGCTCTGTTAATTCTGGTTGTTTCTTTTCTTTTAGCCTAATTAAAAAAAGAAAAAAAAAAAAAGAGATGCAGATCAATCTAGGGCTATTCTAATTCCATCCGCCAACAATCGAATTTGGTGAAAATAAAATTTCCCGAATTAATTATAACTTCATTTGGTGGCCCAAGCATAGCGATGCCTGGTTAGGTAATCGCTCTCTGAACTTTTGTCACCTCTTGTAGCCTAAATAGGTAGAGAATGAGATGAAGACTTCTTTGTAACTTTCGAAATTCCATCCATTAACGATTGATTTAGGTGATAATAACATTTCAAGAATTTACATTTGAAATAATTTGGTGGCCCAAGAAAAACGGTGCCACGCCTTGCTTATAGAAAATAGTTCAACGTAGCTTTTCTCCTTTGGATGCCTGCGCACAATGCCCCCTTCATTATATAACCCCGCCAAGGATGGTTCGTAGAAATTAAAATCCTAATTAACTGGGTTGGAAATTCTAAGCCCCAAACAGATGAAGAGTAAACGTTATTCGTACCAAACTAATTTCGACTGACCTCGATCATCTGCCGACACATTGCTAAACGACAAGTGAAGTCAGGGTAGTCGTAGTCGGGTTCCGAAATGGAATCTAAAGAGATCGTGATGGGCTCCACGTCGTCTTAGCATTTAATGCGCTCCTGTTTTCATTAGGACAAAACCAACCAGAAAAGAGGGAGAAAAATCCAATTATCTTTCATTCACTAGGAAACTCTAGCATGAAACCCGTTGAATTTCTTAGCTGGAAATGGACTTTTCCGCGGAGTTATTCGTTATGCATTCCTTCCCATGGTACAGGAGATATTGTCAAGATTGACAATTTACCAAATCGTAATATTTAAGGAGTTAGGTGCCAATGAAACAATATATGAATTTAATTTATTACATGATAACCTATAGATCATGTTTAAACCATTATTTCTAGATCTATCTATTGGCTTTCATTTTTTGGTCCAAGAACCATAAATCAGGTGTCTTACTTGCTCCTAAACTTGCCAATTATCAATAAAGCCTTGTTTCGTTATAATACGATTTTGCAATAGAAATTTTTTTACCGAAAGTCATTTCTTGATTTTTAATTTTTTAATGAGAGGAGACATGTCATGTGATAAATCCAGATAGGAAATAGCACAAATAAACAAAAGAATTGATAAATTCATTTCAAATGAAATGAAATGTACACAAATTATGTCAGAATTTCATCGACGTTGTAACGACCCAATTTTCTATAAAATTTGAATTCTGAATAAGTATATAAATTAACTTCATTGCAGTTCTCCAATAAATAACTAACTTATCCTCAATTGTACAAGTAATTTAAGCGTAGCTAATCAAAAAATTATGTACAGAAAACCATCTCCACTTTTGCTGCACACTCTAATCCAATCCTTATTAGTGATCTTCAGAAGCCTTAACCTAATGTCCTTGAACTCCTAACTTGACAAATCCATAAAATATATTGGGGTGACCCTAAACTCAGTAAATGAATTCTTTAGGTCTAAGGTGGAAGATCATCCTACCAATCGATTTGAGAGCACCACAACATTATAACAACCAATATTTCATCATGAAATATTTATAGGAAGCCTCCTAGGGGTATTAATGGATTAGGATTGACCCCATAATACATAACATGTAGATGTAACCTCACGCTCAATACTAGAATCGACAATTGAAGCATATGAGGCTACATTAATCGAGGATGCACAACAGAATGAATTTTTTTCTTTTACAAACTTTACCTTCAAAAAGCATAGATTTTTTTTTTTTTTTTTTTTTTGGCAACAAGTTTTTTTCTTTCTATGCCAAATCATGTGTCCTTCTTTTAAGAGTGAAAGAAAAGCGGTAAATAAAATATAAAAAAGATACTTTAAAAAAAAAGGATAATCAAATCGCACCATCCCTATGATCACATCCCTATAATCGGTAAATGCCTTTTTTTTCTCTGAAGTTGTCAAAATTATTCATAATAAGATATTGGCTATAATTGAAAAGGTCTTATCAATAAAAATTTCCATTTATCCTTAATCTAGGCATATATAGCATCACTATAATTCAAGAAATATCCTTCATCGTTTATGTGAATATAACCAATTCCTTAATTTATCTTCTATTAATAACTTAATAATCCTCAAGAAGGACTAAATGCATCATATATGATTCAAGCACTTGTCGTCCAACCCAATACGACATGTCAAACACTTCATCTTCAATGAGCATGCATCATAGTATACATCAAAATCTATACCTTCACCACATATTTCAATTGCTCGTCACTTTTCTACTTCAATAGCAATGACATTAATAGAATAGCATGAGTTCAAGACAACAACAAGGTAATTATGTTCAACAACTAAGGGAGCAAATGCATATCCCCTATCATGATATGTTGATGAATCGTTAATAATATTGCATAGGATATTCATTCAAACGCAAGCAAATGACATACTATTTCAAGATGCATAGATACCATATTAGCTTACCGATATACACAAGTGAGTTCATATTAGTCACTAGCCAAGATCATCTCAATTCACAAGGTATCTCGACTGACGAGGCATCGTCACCACCAACTCATGGGGGACGAAATCATACATTCCCTATACTACACCTCAACCAATTCATTACAAGTATCCTCTACATTAGCAATAATAAATATACCACTGTGCATTCGTATAATTATGTTCATTTCTTAAATCATACCATGACAACAAGAATCATGTCATATCATAACTACAAGAGCCATGTCATACTAGGATTTTATGTCATCTCAACCTTATAGAAAACCGTCTCATACGGTAGAGCATATAGCTAACTCTAGAGTCTCATCCACATACTCATAGAAGGGAATTTGCTATGTAGCGAATAGGTCATGGCAATGGTATTAATCAAGTGGCATCATTTGCATACATTTCATAACAACATAACAATTGCCATGTACTTCTTAATAATTTGTCATTTTTCATGCAACCAATGATAGGCAATTAATTACATGTGTTTCAACACATATATCCTCATTCTTTCCATGCCAACCCATAATCGTTTAATCGGAAGCTATAGAAAGGCAATCAGTAACTTAGGAATGGATGCTCATAAATTGAACACATGAACATCAACAACTGAAAGAATCGATAACATGAGTAACGACAACTCAAAGAATCAATCACATAATTAATCGGCAACACTTAGCTAATATTTCGTAACTTAATCAAATTACAAGAATATTATTACCAAATCTAATTTCGACACTTTTACATTTTCACTTAATCAAGAAATATTAATTAAATTAAACACCAACGTCACTTATTTGTCATCCAATATATATGAGTATTTTATTTACGCTATAGACATGCCACATAATTTATAAAATATCCGAAATAGCCTACTTCCAAATTAATTACATAATTAGAACCAATTTTGCATAGTTAGACATATTGTCTCGATTAAGAAATTATCTTTCAAAGTGCGTGTGTGTGTGCACGTGTGCGTGTGTGCGTGCGTGTGTGCTATCTTAATTCATCATATTTCATCATATCCGAGATGTAATATAATTCTAAAGGATAAACATGGTGCGACTGGAGTATTATAGGAGGGACCATAACAAATATGGGTATTTTGAGTTATGAAGGCGTGGTCGTTGTACATATTGTGTTTTCTGGCTTGTGCTTCATGATAGCTATTTGGCATAGGGTGTATTGGGATTTAGAAATATTTTGTGATGAGCATATCGGAAAACCTTCTTTGGATTTGCCAAACAATTTTGGATTTAATTTATTTCTTTTAGGAGTGGCTTGCTTTGGGTTCGACGCATTTCATGTTAAAATCTCGTCTATTCTAACACGGAATGAAAAGGACAATATACAAGATGGGTAGAAGGGGCAACACAAACAAAGGGACACTTTTTTCATCTATTTTGTAGGGTATCATACGGCTTGGGAAATTAGAAAATATGTCTATGTATATAATTCGAATGTCAAATATATCCATAAAAGCATTAAATCAAATAAATTAGACTAAGATTATTTAACACTTTTTTATTCTTCTTTTTCTTTTTCTACTCATTCTTTCTCATCTAAGGTGTAACAAAACCATATGGGTTTTTTTTCAAACACCTTTTAGGCATGTATTAAATATTTCAATTTAGGCACGGATTCATCATAACTCTATATGTCAATCTTAGAACGTATTTGCACTTAAGATCAAATTCAAACTAAACTAGAAAACATCAACCAACCAAGTTAAAAGTATTGAGTAGATCAATCTAACTTAGTCCCTAGAGTTTTGACTTATCTTGGACAATTCAAAATCTTATCACTTTCAAAGCCAAATAAACAAGAGCAAACATTAACAACTCCCAATCTTTAAGAAAACAACAAAACTAGCTTGATAAGAAGAAAATGAAGTCCATGAAATTTTACCTAGAAATACTTGAAAGTTGAGATTTAAAGCTCAAACAACTCAAATTGAATAAACTTTGGAACTTGATTGAAATTTAGGGGGAGTTTGCACTTGAAGACGAGAAGATGAAATCGCTCTACCAAAGAGGAGGAGAAGGAAAAAAACATCTCCTTATTTACTTATTTTAAAGAATAACTTCAACTCATGTTAATTAACTGGGGTTATAAGTGTGATATAAAGTAATTAAAGCTAGATCATTTTGCCATTCATCATGTCATGCATGATGTAATTTGATAAGTTAAGTTTAGTATCGCCATTTTAAAGCATGTGAGTTATCACTTAGGTGACAAATGACAAGATTTTGAATGGGAAGATGAAAATATTTGATTGGAAAGAGAGAAAGAGCATCATTGGCCAAGTTAAATACATGAATAAGAAAACATTATTTAAGTTGTAATCATTTCAAGCACTAATAAGAGAGATAGAGAAGACTTTGACTTGTATTTCTAATGAGTTAGAATTAATAGATATTAGTTTTTTTTTTTTTTTGCCAGTCCTACTCTATTCCTACTCTAACACTCACTCTCAAACTTTTGCCCTGCCTCGTGCAGGGCGTGGGAGTCGAAACGCACTCCTGAAATTTACTCGTCTCCACCCCAACCCCCCTTGAGAAGGTGGGGAGTTGAACCCCTCACCTCTCCCTTCTACTTTGGAAGGGTGGCCACTTGGGTGTTAATAGATATTAGTTAACTAAAGTTAAAAGTCATGATGACATAGGGGTTAAAAACACTAGGTGGAGAATGAGAGAGAGATATATATAAATTGAAAGGTTAGGAGAGGCATAATTTGAGTAGCTAAATGAACATAATGATTAAAGAGAGCATGACAATGCCCAAGTAGATGCATGATTACGAAACATTATTTAAGTTGTAATAATTCAAGCTTATCAAGAGATGTCATGAATGATGCCATCTTAGGGGTAGAGTTGATGGCACAAATAGAATATGTGGGTCAAAATACTTGGTTGTAATTGAGTGAGAAGTGTTCAAATTAGAAAGTGATAAATGGCTTAACTATATTGTTTTCAAATTAGATATTTTGATAATCTCCCAAGATATTCTTTACTCCAATAAATAAATGAGGAAATCAATGTCTATTTAAAAATACTGATTAAGTCCAAAAACAAAAATTAAACCCGCTAGTGAAAGATAATGCATGCTTAAAAATCTTAACCTCATAATAAATTTTAAAATTTGAAAGCCATCTTATATATATATATATATTATAGCAAATCAATCCCCGTCTATAACTAATATGGCCGCAAATCAATTACCTTCACTTTATGCCATCAATGCACATGTACATGTCAACATCTATCAATTTAATCCTAAAGCATCACATCCCAATGATTATGATTGTGGAAAATCGTCCTTTGCACTTTCTGTTTATCATAATATTAATGACCTACCTGAGATTTCATATGAGCCATGTAAACTCCAAGCTACTTAAATTACTTCAAACAGAACCAAATATACACAAATTATGTTGGAATTTAATTGGCAACAAAGCCTAAATGTAAGGATGCAATGCCAGAATTTAATTGACAATGAGACATCTTCGAAAAATGTTTCTAAATCATTTATTTTTCTAAAATAAATGGTGTCTTGAATTTTTTATGATTGTGGAAAATTGTCCTTTGCACTTTTCATTTATCATAATATTAATGACCTACCTAAGATTTCATATGAGCCATGCAAACTCCAAGCTACTTAAATTTAGATCATATATATACTATTAAACATAGAAAATTATGGATGTCATGAATGCAAAGCCTTGAGAGCTTAATTACTTCAAACGGAACCAAATGTACACAAATTATGTTGGAAATTAATTGGCAACAAAGCCTAAATGTAAGGATACAATGCCGGAATTTAATTGACAATGAGACATCTTAGGAAAATGTTTCTAAATCATTTATTTTTGTCAAAATAGATGGAATCTTAAGTAGTAGCACCGATGAAAGTATCCACTGTAAATTGTTATCGTTCGAAGCTCTCTTGCCTTTCACAATAAGGTTATGTTTGCTAAAAGGAAGGATATTGATGGTTTTTTTATATGATGGGTCAAGCTAGACCTATCCGCCCATGTTGGGCCAAACCTGGCCATAAAGGAAGAGTCCATAAGAGAGGAAGAGCGGTTATTCTTTTTAGTAAAAATTAACTAATATATATTAAAAGAAAAAGGAAAAGAGGAACATGAGAATTGAATTATAGAAAACAAAACAGTACGTTTTTTTCTCCTTTTTAGATAAAATAGTAACCTCTCTCTCGAAGAATGGAACTGCATGAACTTTAATCAATTCATCTGAGAGTGCAACAAGTACTAATCTATGACAAATAAGATATGTCCATCTTCGTGATATGCCTTTTGATCGGTGTTACATGTTCTCAAGGCACGTTTCCTTATTTGTTTTCAGTATTCAGTTGTTTGAGTATTGGTTCCTTTTTCAACAATCTGTTTCCAAATATTGGTATTAGAGCAATGTTGAGCATGTTTCCCGATGTTCATGTTTATAATTTGTTTTTGGCCGAAATTTTAAGAATCATCGCTGTCGGACGCTTGAGGACAAAATTTCGACACCTACCTACTGTTCACCTCATCTTTTTTATTTTTCATGAATCAAAATTTATTTTTGATAGTGCAAGGTCATAGTTCTCATCAAGACAAGAAAAACGACGGATGGCATACCGCCGAGGGCCACCGAACGCACCTCATGTGCGGCCAAAAGGAGCAAACTTTGCATGCACTAAGGCAGTTTTTTGAGTGCGTGCACTGCACGCATGCGGTAACCACATGCACGTGCATAGCACACGTGCGGCAACTGCTGCTTGCATGAATTTACTCTTTTGCCCTATATTTCTTTGCATTATTGTCGTCTTGCCCATGTCTATGTGTTTTTGCGATTATGCCCTTATTTTTTTTGTCGATATTACTATTTTGCCCCTCACCAACCCAGCTAATTTGTCCCGATCATTCATTGAACGGCGTCAACCATTAACTAGCATTGACAATTTACTAGCATTGATCATTGACCGTTGACAAAAAAAAAAAAAAGGAAAATGTGTTTTTTAAGTTTGTTTATTGCGGAGTATATGTGATCATTTTTGCTCTACATTTGTTGTAGGAACAATTATGTGTTTTAACCACCCGCCATGGTGGCTTTTACTTCCTTTCGCTAAGAGGTCACTGGGGGAGACGGCGTGAGACATTGGCGATTCTCACAAAAACGTGTCGCCCTAGTAGTTTACCTCCGGCTGCCAACCAATCAAAAAAAAAACAAAAAAAACAATTATGTGTTTTATACACACACCTATATTTTCAAGAACAAACGAAGAGAAAGTGAGACTTGAAGAGCTAATATCAAAATTAGCTAATTATTAGTGGAATGACGATGATATAGTGTCACACATGATCAGAGTCAACCGGATAACACAATAACTCATTTGGAATGATTATTTCATGCCAGATTTTCATAAAGTGTCAACCCTAATTAATACTCTTCCATCAGAATGACAAGTAGTGTTAGATTGCTTATGGAAGGTCAACATGGTCCTAGATTATAAAAAGCTTAAAATAATTTTTGTGGAAGAACACTATAGAATTGAGGCAATAGAGACTTGACCCTCGATTTGAGTGTCATTTGGTTCAAAATGAATGCGCCTTAGACAAGCCATAAGGACTCTCCGAAGGTCTTTCGTGGTTACCTAATGTGCTTTTAAAATTCTAAGAA
The DNA here is from genome assembly GCA_014182555.1 of Eucalyptus erythrocorys. NCBI lineage: Eukaryota > Viridiplantae > Streptophyta > Magnoliopsida > Myrtales > Myrtaceae > Eucalyptus > Eucalyptus erythrocorys. Next base: position 1,188,732 of record CM024601.1, on the reverse strand, counting down.
GAATTTACTAAGAGATTAAAAGAGACTTTCCCAGTTTATGAAATAAATGAGTATCTTTGAATTTATTTATTATTTTTCTTAAACAGATTTAAGTTATTTTAGGTATAAATATTTCTTTCTATGTTGATGTTGATATGTTTCCTTTGAATATATTACTTCGTGTAAATGGCATGTTTAGTTAATGAAAGTTCAATGTTATATACTATTGTAAATTATTATGTTAATTTATAAGTATTTGAGACAAGTTCAAGAAAGTTTTTATTGACTTTGGTTAACTTATTTTTGCATAAATGATTATATTGATAATAATTTCAAGTTAGGATTTTTAGATAATGATTGGAAATAAAGTCACCTTACAACTCTAAAGTCTTATTTGATCTTATTCATTAACATGATTAGTTTATGCAAAATAGACGAATAAATGATAGGCATTAATAATTCATGCATGTATGTCTACTATGTTCAAAACCAATGACTTAGGCAATTAAGAGCATAGTTACTGAGTTGAACAAAGGAGAGAAATTGAACAGGGATAATTTTAATTATGACATATAAACATCCAATATGTGCTGGAAGAGTAAAAGGCACTAGAAGCTCTTAATCTGGCTATGAAAGAGCCTGAACATTGAAACACTGCACAAAACAAACGAGATAAAGAAGTATTTGCTGCATGGAAGAGAAAGAACTCACTTGCTTGCATCATGTTGCTGAGTAGCGTGGAGAATGATGTCATACGAGAGTTTAGGCGTTTTGAGAATGCCAAAGAAATATGAGAAGCATTAGCAACAAAATTTGATCATACATCAGTGACCAAGTTGAGACGGCTCATTATAAGGTTTAACTCTTACAAAAAGCCTCATGATCCGATTATGAAACAACACCTAGGAAAAATGTCAAATATGATTAATGAGCTTAAGGGTGCTAGTCACGTTCTAACTTATGAGTAGCAAGTACAAGCAATGATCCGTTCTTACCTCATAGTTGGGAGCATATGAAGATGCACCTAACTCACAATGAGAATATTAAAACCTTTAATGGATTCAGTGCGTCATCTTGAGTTAGAAGAGAATCGCCTCCTAGCGACTAAGTTGGAAACTGACATTTATTATATTGGTTCTAGCTCACAAAGGATTTCGAGCTCCAAGCACAAGTGTCGTGATTCGTTTAAAAGGTGGAAAGGCAAGGAGCGAACTCTTTGGGAAAGAAATCAAGGGTTTACCAACTTGAGAGAAGAAAACGTCTTTGAGTGAAGAAGTTGTAAATGATGAAGTATTATAACTATAGCAAGAAGGGTCAATATACTCACGATTATCGTGAGTTAAAGAAGATAAACACCTCTTGTATTTTTGAGAATTTTGTTTATATATCAAGCTTTGTATTCTTAATTAAATCTAATTCTTTGTAAACTATAGATTTGGAAGTAATAAACCATGTAGCGAAAGTGTTGATTAAACTTGGTTTCAGTTTAAACTTTCAAAATAATGATATGGATTTGTATTTGGATATAAACTACTATGATTATGGTTATTTTCTGGATGGTTTTATTATATTGGATGTTGACTATGATAATGTCAATATTTATTATTCCCTCTTCACGTCTTCTAATTCATATAATAATGATGTGAATGTGTAGCATGCTAGCCTTAATCATATTGGTCAATAACATATTAATAGACTAGCCAAAAATGGCTTGTTGAACAACATTGAAAAAGTCGATTTACCCATATGTGAGCATTGCCTAAGAGGAAAAACGATAAGGAAATCATTTGGAAAATGTAAAAAAAGCTGAATTCCCTTTACAATGAATCAATTCTGATATTTGTGGTCCAATGAATGTAAGTGCAAGGCATATGGCTGTTTATTTCATCACGTTTATAGATTATTATACTCGATTCAAACATGTCTATTTGATTTCTCTTAAATCTGAATCATTGAGTTATTTCAAAAATTTTATGAGCTTGGTAAAAAATCAATTAGAATAGAAAATAAAAATATTGAGATCCGAATGAGGTTGAGAATATCTATATAATGAGTTTAAAAATTTATGTGACAAAAGAAAAATAGAAAGACAGTTGTTTATTCTATATACTTCTCAACAACATGGTATTACAGAAAGAAGAAACGTAACCCTATTGAAAATGGTTAGGTCCATGATGACGCATGCTAACTTATCCATCACTTTTTGGGATGATGCTTTGTTAACTACTTTCTATATATTTAAGCTTGTACATTCTAAATCATTTACTTCCACTCCATATGAGTTATGAATAAGTAAAAGACTCGATTTAAGTTTTCTTAAACTATGGGGTTGTGCGGCCTATACACATGAATCCTCTCACAAGTATGGGAAATTGAATCCTAGAAGCAAGAAGAGTATATCATAAGAACACTTGAAGTTATATGTGTTTATAGATAAGTAAGAAAGCAATAGTATAACTAAATTTGAATCATGAGATATCACATTCTTAAAGAATGAATTTCCTAAGAAGAGCGAGATAGGTGAGAACAAATCCCTATCTGAAATATTGGATCAAGATAATTAACTTAATATAATTTATCGAAATGGGATTAATATGAGAAATAATGAATTCAATTCAATTCAGTCTCAATTATAATTATCTGATAAGACAATATCATCATTAATTAATTCAAATGGGAGCATAATAAAATATAATGTGCAAAGTATATAATCTCCCATATAACAAACAAGTCGCAAAAGTATTCATTGTCGACATTTTGACATTGAAGGGAAAACTTTTATGATTACTCCACAAGATGAAGATAAATTAAGGAATGTAAATAAGGCTCTATATTGCTATAATAAGAAAAAATGGATGCATACAATGGAAGAGGAAATAGAGTTAATGAAGTCAAAATGATGTTTGAGAACTGGTTAATATTCCAAAAGAACGCAAAGCCATTAGAAACAAGTGAATTCTTGAAATAAATGGTAAAGCTGATGGTTTAATAGAAAGAGAGAAGGCTTGTCTTGTGGTGAAAATGTATAATTAATAGGAATAAATTGATTATGAGAAAACATTTTTTCCTATAATGAGATCTACCTTAATTTGTCTTATTTTGGTAATAATGGCTAGTATTGATCTTGAATTATATTAAATGGATGTAAAGACTACTTTTCTCAATGGAGAATCAGAATAAGAAATTTATATGGAACAACCCGTTGGTTTCATTTTGAAAGGCCAAAAACAAAAGGCATATCGACTTTTGAAATCAATATATGGCCTTAAGTAGTCATCAAGACAATGGTATATATGTTCTCATAATGTTATAATGTCATATGATTTTACAATGATTGATGAGGATCATTGTATATACATCAAAAGATCTAAGGGTCCGTTTGTGATCATATCATTATATGTTGATGATATATTAATATATGAAGTTTGTTAATACTATTGAGAGTTGGTTGTCTTCCAACTTTAAGATGAAAGATATGGTTGAGGTTGCATACATTCTTAGAGTTAAGATTTCAATGAATTATTCAAAGAGATCATTGTCTTTTTTGTAAGAGACCTATATAAACAAGGTTTTTGAACAATTTCGTATGCAAAACTGCAAACCAATAGATACTTTTATTGCAAAAGTTAAAGGATTGAGTTATAGATTTTATCCAAAGACTCAACAAGAGAATGAACAAATGTAACATGTTCCTTATACTAATGTTATTGGAAGTTTAATGTACACTATAATATGTACAAGACCTGACATATATTTTGCAGTTAGAATGGTAAGTAGATACCAATCCAATTTAGGTCAAGCACATTAGAAAGCCATCAAAAAATATTGAGGTATACGAAAGAAACCATTGATTATACCCTAAGTTATCAAGGAAATGATCTGCAACTTGAAGACTACTTAAATGCTAATTGGGGAGGAGATTTAAATGAAATGAAATCTATATCTTGATTTGTTTTCTTACTGATTAACGGCGCCATATCTTGGAGCAATAAGAAACAAAATTGTATAGCCTTGTTAACGATGGCAGTTAAGTTCGTGGTTTTATCCAAGAAGTTGTTTGGTTTAAGAGATTCTTGAATCATTTAGATGTTATTAAAAATGTTGTGAACTCATTGTTGATTAACTGTAATAGTCAAGCAACAATAGCATATAAGACCAAACATATATATTAAGTATAATTTTGTCAAAGATATAATTGCATAAAAAGATATAAACTTACAGTACATATCTACACATAGAATGATAGTAAAGAAGCCAATACATAGGAATGTGTTATGTGGCCATGTAAAATCACTAGGACTGCGTAGAGGCTAATGTACTGAATATTGTAATTTCCATAAGTGGTCACATTGAATAAAATTGTCTTTTATTATTAATGCCTATGGTTTTTTGTTTGACGTTTATGTATCTTAACACTTAATGCATTATATAAAATTGAGAAAGTATGTTGGACAAGATAAAAGATGAGCCCACTCACACGAATAATCATCTCTATTTAGTATGTGATAAATAAAGATAAGACGGTTTTTAAGTTTATTATATAGGTGATAATCAAGAGTTCAAGCTTAAAATATAAATGTTGCATTAACTATGTTAAGATGAGGACATAATATTTACTATATTCAAAAGTAAAAACCCACATATTTTAATTTATCTATCTTTAATGCTAGATGTGAGTTCTAATGAATTTTTTAAGAGAGTGAATACGTGAACTCAAGTTAGACATTGGGTATCTCTAAACTATCATATGTACAATATTAAAATTGAAGACATACGCTCCGTGGGAAAATGAGTTAAAACCGTAATATGTATTTCATACTATGTATACATTAGACAACCAATAAGAGTGGACTTAGGCTTAGAACCAAAGAAAACGATGTCAATTTCCTGCAAGTATGCCTTCTCACAATAGGTAAGCCTAAGTATGCCCTCACACAATAGGCGAGCCTCTTGTTCAAGCCATTTAGGGACAACCTTTTAGCAGAAAACTACTCAAACTTTTAGTTTAGAGCCTAAAAACGCTCAAAGATGGCAGGTTGGTAACATTTCTAACTATCCGAGCTACATTTCTCAAAGGATCCTCCTAGGCTGGAAAAGTAGAAGTGTTTTAGAAAGACATTGAAAGTTTTAACAAAACACTCATTTTACTTCAAGTAACTCTACCCAACACATTACATCATCCTTACATTATAGGCATTAGGAGGTCACAAGCAAACAAGGACCAAGCTTATGGGTCCTAAAGCAGATAGAGGCTTCTAAATATCTAGTTGGGAATTATTCTCGGTTATGTGAATAATGACAATGAACAGTAATTTCCCTAACCTACTGCTATAATAACTTGCTATCATGGGCATTGTAGTCGTAATATAAACGTAATCAATCGATCTATGGTAGTGCATATTATATCTACTTAAAAAGGTGATGCTCATTTTGAGTTGTTATATATTCTTAATAGATGTATGACAACAAACTCTCGAAGTATGCCAATCACATGAATTATTTACTAGTATGAACATTGTAGAGAGATGAAGAAAGAGTTCTGTTCGACCCACTATGTGCGAGTGGAAGATAACGGTTTTTTATTTGATAGGCTAAGTCAAGCCCGTCTGCCCATATCGGGCCAAACTCAGCCCCATAAAGGAGGAGCCCATGAAAGAGGAAGTACATTTATTTTTTTTTTCAGTAAAAAATAACTACTATATATAAAAAGAAAAAGGAAAAGGGGAACGTAAGAATTAAATTGCCAAAAAAAAAAAAAAACTGTACATTATTTCTCCTTCTTTGATAAAACAGTGAACTCTATCTCAAAGAACGGAACTATAAGGGCTTCAATCAATTCCTCTAAGGGTGCGTTTGGTTCAGCATTTGCAATGGGCTTTGAGTCCAATGCAAATGCTGAAAGCCCAAAGCTATTTAGGGAAAATGCAATTGTGTTTGGTAAAAAATTTTTGCAAATGGACTTTGAGTTGAATGTGCGTTTGGTAAACAACACTTTCGCAAGGGGCTTTGATGGGTATAATATATATATATATATATATATATATAATTTATTTTATTTTTTTTTTTTTAATATTCGCAAACCCTTCGCCGGTCCGGCGAAGAGGCTGCGGCCGCCGGCGAGCCAGATCCGCGCGCGGCCGTCGGCCGAGGTCGCCGGGGTCGGACGACCTCCGGCGAGGGTCGCGCGACCCAGCCCGAGGGCCGCCGGAGGTCGCCCGACCTCGGGCGACACTCGGGCCGGGTCGCGCGACCCTCGCCGGAGGTCGTCCGACCTTAGGCGACCAGGGTCGCTCGACCCGGGCGCGCGACCCGGGCGACCGCCGCCCTGGGTCTCGCGGCGCGGGGCCCTCGCCGGGTCTCGCGAGGGTCGCGTGACGGCGTCGGGTCGCGCGACCCTCGCGAGACCCGGGCGAGGGCCGCTGCGGCCGCGAGACCGGCGGCGGCCGCGCCGGGTCGCGCGGCCTCGGGTCGGCGACCCTCGCCGAGAGTCGCCCGAGGTCGGGCGACCTCCGGCGGCCCTCGGGTGGGTCGCGCGACCCTCGCAGGAGGTCGCCCGACCTCGGGCGACCTCGGCCGGCCGCCGCCGCGCAGATCCGCTCGCCGGCGGCGTAGCCCTCGCCGGACCGGCGAAGGGTTTGGCTGAATTTTCAAAAAAAAAAAAAAGAAAAAATAAATAAATATAAGGGCAATAACGGAAATATGAAAGATTAATGAGGGTAGTTTAGGAAAAGAAAAAATATTTTCAGCATTTGGTGGAAATTTGAAAGCCCAAGGCTGGTCCCTACGGCCTTCAGCTTTCAAGCATTCCCAAGGCCCGACTTTCATTTGAAAGCTCTTTGAGATTGGTTGCCAAACACCTATTTTTTGGTGAAGGGGCTTTGGGGCTGAATGGGCTTTCTAAATGCCCATCCAAACGCACGCAACAAGTAATTAATCTGTAGTAAATAAAATATGTCCATCTTTGTAATATGCCTTTTGATCGATATTACATCTATCCTAGGCACGTTTTCGTGTTTATTTTTTATATTCGATCATTCAAGTATCAATTCGTTTTTTAGGAATCCGTCTCCAATAGATATCAATTAAGATCGGAGAATGACGTATAAAACATATACTTTTGCTTGGAAATCATGTGAGAACATTGATACGAGTGGATTGATTCCCATTTTCACACAACCAACCCATCTAGACATAGACCAGATCTTTCAATCAATGCTAGCGTGTTTAGAATCAAAAGCCGACGTGGTAGCATATTCCTCACACGAGTTGACCAACTTCGTCATCTTCTTTGGGGAAAGGGGCGGAGAATCCAGCAATAATCCTGCCCCTCTACCTGATCTAATTGCATAATCCTGCCCCTCTGCCTGATTTAATTGTGTTTGCCATCAAACTTCTATCAATTGGTGTAAATATTATAAGATCTTCAAGAGGGAATGCGAGAGAATCATTAAAGACTACATATTTAATCAATTGATTTGACTTTACAATTTATTAGGGGAGGGTATTTATACTGAATAATATGTATAGGAAAGAAAATTAGCTATCTTAGAAAATCACGAAATATTAAATAATATCCCTAATATCTACTAATTTCTAATGATATTCTCTAAAAAAATATTTAATCTCCATAAATATAGATTATCAATTGGAACTGTGATGACATGCCGTGTTCTTGAACGACCATCGTTGTCCTTCCGTAATGACAAATGAATTTCATAAGCACCCAGATGAACAAATTCGAATCACGGGAGTCCATCGGCGTGCAACTCATTGCTAACACGACGATGCGTCAGCTGGACAGGAAGTCGTTATCTGTCATTTTCCTACGGCGTTCGTGTAGTCGGGTCAATGGGAAAGGCCAAGAAATCGAGCGTGAAGTCGATGGACGGGCTCCTGGCTTTTCCCTTTCCCGAGGCTGATAAAAAATTATAGTTTCAGCGTCTCATCCACAAAAGTCAAGATAAAAGCTTCCAGCATTGGGCTTCAAGGTGAGAGGAAGCTTTATTTCCACCGATATGATGCTTCTTCTGCATCAAGAAGAAAAAATCCCACACGCTATGACGCACGTGCACTGGACTAATAGACCTCACAAAACGAAACCTTCCCTTTCCAGAGATCGCGGTAGACAGAAGAAATGTACAGGGGGTTGTACTACAAGATGGTGCTTTGGAGAGAAAAATACTTCCAAAAAGACGAAAATCACTGCACATTTTGCTTTGAATTATCTTTTAGATATCTTTTTTTGCAACCTTTTGCAGCTCAACAAAGTATGTAAAACCATTTATGATATAACTATCCATGTGTAAATTTTGGTTATCAATCTCCATAATAATTTGACATCAAAACATCTCTAATTGTTAATATTTTAATCAGAAAAGTAGGATTTTTCTAATGTTCTAGCTATAAGTCTTCTTGTCTTTTTGTCTCCTTCCAAATCGAGGGTTTCACAGAAAGCAGAAAGGCCAATTTCTTTGATTGGATTACATTAAATGAAAGGTATCACGTCAGCCGATTTCGACAACATGGGTTACATGCATAGATCTCTCTCTCTCTCTCTCTCTCTCTCTCTCTCTCATTGGGAAAAATAAGTAAATCAATCCCACAAGGTTTTTTATTTGGCTGATGGATGGAGACCGAGATGTCCCATTGGCTATGTGTAGACTCAAAGGGTACATTTTTTTTTTTTTTTTTTTTTACAGAGACTCAAAGGGTACATTGAAAAGTCCATAATGGCAACACCTTAGTAGCAGCTTTCAAAGAGGGTCCTCGCTTGAAGAAATTCGGATAAGAATGTGCTATAGATGACCCCCAAAAGCTTTGGAAAATCCAAGAAATTGCGTCACAATAAAGTAGTAATTTTATTTTTAAAAAATACCATCTTATGTAATTTTTTTTATTAACATAAAGAAGTTAACTATTTTCAAATCTTAATTCTCTTATTGGTGACATATGATGGGATTTTTGATAAAATATCTTCTGATTTTTTTCTTTTAGGCTCCATAACTTGCGATTCTTTTACTTACATTTTGGGTCAAGTTATTGGAGATCCATTTTGGGTCCTTTGATCTTCTCCTGTTAATGATTCATTATACTCTACAATATCCTGCTTTTTATGAATATGACGGTTCGTTTATTGTATCCTGGAAATAAAATCGGGTCTAATTTAATTACTACAAGAACATTTAAATTTAATACAGGAGTGATCTTTTAAAAGGGATTTTTTTTTTCGGTCAAATTTTAACAGGGATTGGTTATTCCATGAATCTTGCTTTTTCACTTATGCTCGGACACTGTTCAATTATGTTACATAGGACCTAACTTGATGGAGCCCACAGAGAAATTGCCCATTTGTTACCGTCGAAAGACAGTTTCCTTGGTTTCATGACAACGCGCTGCACGGACTAAGTAAGGATTAGGACAAGCTCTATTTTATAATATAACCCAGCCACAACCCCCCTCATCTGCGACCTCAACACAGAACCTCATCTCACAGACAACCCGCTTTACTTCGTTTTCGTTTCTCGGAGAATTCCCGTGTCTCGCTCTCTCTCTCTCTCTCTCTCTCTCTCTCTCTCTCTCTCTCTCTCTCGTCTTCTCTCACAAGTTAGCTATCTCCCCTCAAGACCCTCCTGAGTTTGTTCCCTTTCGTTCATCCTCATCATCTTACATAACTCGCGTCGATATGGCCGTGGTTGATCTTATTCCCTAGTTCAGAGTCCCAGCAATCATGCCGAGCGCTCGAGGGGCTCTATCTGAATCGGCAAATCCGGTGTCTGAAGACAAGATTTATGTTATGGTCGAGAAGGATACGAAAGAGAGCATATCAAGGCTTGTTTGGACGGTGCAGCGATCAAAAGGCAACTTCAAGATCTGTATCATTCATGTTCTAGTTCCTTCACAGATGATCCCAATGGGTAAGTCAACGTTTCTTCTTCTGTTTTCTTTGTATATTTCCATCCACCGATTTAGCTATCAGTTTTTGCTTCAAGAGTTTTCATTGAATGTAAAAATAAGAACTTGCCAGGCTCACAGGGATATTATACACGGATCTTCCATGATGGACAATGGTTGTGCCATAAATTAAAATTCCCCAGGGTTTCGCCATGTGGGACCAAATTGGATATCCTATTGCTTTTACCTGTTCTTTTACTGTCGATCTTCATTCTTTTTGAGGTGCTGTTTCTTGCAACGAATTAAAATAATTGTGCTGTTCATTTGCCTTTGGCTTGCAGGAGTCCTAGGTGCTGGAATCCCCGCAAGCTCGGCAAACGAGATAGTGTTGAGAGAACACAGAGAAAACGAGAGGAAAAATATGCATATACTCTTGGAGAACTACCAGCTCTTTTGTAGACAAATGGGGGTAAATTTACCTCCTCCTCCTCCTCCTCCTCCTAGATGATTACTTGTCCTGGTCAACGACCAAATATATATGCGCGGCACAAGTTTGCATGACTATATATGTTTCTTTATTTAGAGAGGAGGATGATAGTGAAGCAAACTCATTGATTTATTGGTTAACAGGTACGAGCAGAGAAAGAGTATATAGAATCGGACAGCATTGAAGAGGGAATCGTGGAGCTTATTCGTTTGAATGGGATCAAAAGGCTTGTAATGGGTGCGGCAATGGATAAGCGCCATTTCAAGTACGTACAAGAACCACGATACACTCCCACATGGGTTGTGGACCTATTCATTCCACAACACTCCTCTTCATAACTAAAAGGACATTCTTGTTCGGATCCTCATTGCATCATTAAAATCGATCCTTAATCCTTAAAAATGTGTTGTACATTTCTGATCTTTCAGGAAAATTTGGTAGCGCTTCTTGAAAGCAATGTCCTAGTTCGCTCGGAGTCCATCACTATGCATCATGCATTACCCCAATCAGTCTTATTTTCCTACAAAGTGAAAAAAAGAAGAAGATAAAAACCGGTCACATATCTTTTCAAGAATCGACAAGTCTCGTGTCGTGTCTACAAGTTTATGTTTGGTATTGTCTGCGTCACACCAAATTAATTCACTGGCTTCTTAGGTTTCCGATTGGCAGGAGGATGACAGAAATCAAGTCCAGGATAGCCATCTTTGTTCGTGATAAAGCGCCCATCTCTTGTCAAATTTGGTTTATCTACGATGGGCATCTCATTCACACAAGGTTGTCCTCCAGCTCTTTTACTTTTCTCCTTCAAAACAATCCAATGCCCACGTGAGGGTGTAAGTGAAACAAAGTTCCACATAGATCTATCTTGTTGCGATAGTTGACTGCCTTAGACCTAAAATTTTAGGTTGGGATGAGGCTGGGACAACTAATTTTATTCATCTTTTGCCTTCTTTCTTTGAATGATATGGCTAAATACTTGGGAAATTTTGAGCTTTCGGCCGATGGAAAATCAGTTTCCCTAGATCCACTTATGTGACAATTTTGGCTTTGCCATTAAGTTGTTTTCACTCCTTGTCAATACAGGGAAGCTCAGACGGTTCAAGCAGTTGTAGAAGTTCCTACTAATGTGCCATTGCCGACGACTTCAAGCCCTAGAGCTGGTAAGTCGATTCTCTCCTAGTCGCAACCCACCACACTGCAGAAGAGTGGTATGGCGAAGTTGAGCAATCCATTGAAGCAATTCTGACAACAACGTTCTTTTCAAACCAATGTGCAGTGATAAAAACTCCTTCTTCTTCCTTAGATAGCTCTCCAGTGCATCCTAATGCGGTAAGTCTTTCCCATCGTCCGCAGTTGTGTCAGTCGGTCTATCATAACAGCCTGTCATCAATTTCCCACACTCAGTTACGTGCACAATAACATAACGAATTGTCATTTTCATGTTCTCTAGCCAGGAAGCCATATCTCTAGCTTTGCTTGTCCTATTTTATAGCCCAGAATATCTAATTCTTTGTCCTTAAAAGGAATATTTTAACCTTAGCTAATTGTAACACAATATGAATGAAAACGATGCACGAGAAGTGCTTGAGGAGAAAGTGATGACTTGTGCTTGTTGAAAAAATATACTTTTGGGATGTGTGTATGCGGAAGCATGGTTGTAGTTGGTTATAGTTTTTGGTTTGTGATGTGTGCAAGTGGGTGTTATAGTTTGTAGAGGATGGACAAGGGATAAGATAGAATAATTGAAGGATATTGGACATGAGATATGGGGACAATAGTTTCATTAGTTGGACAACATAGTTTGATGGACATAGAGTGGAAGTCTAAGACCTCTCATGGTGACATAGTGGAGGACCTCTCACCCACGGTGGAGGATTTCCCCTCTCACACACGCTCACACACGGTGGAGGGTTTCCCCTCTCACAATTCTCAAATGATCAAATACAATCCTTATTTATAGGCGTGAATCGCCGCCATATTCTACCGACTAAGCACAATAAAATAATATAAAATTTCAGCTTGCGTTCCTTAGGTTCTGTCCGTTGCGGCTTCTTCAGATCAGATCTTCGGGTGGCTTCTCCCATTTTCTCCATTTTTCTATTCTTGCTGCCCACGTATGCTTGATCTTTCTTTCTTCATGGTTAAGAGTCAACAATTGTGAGCTGCACTTTTCCTTCACGTTCAAGCATGCAAGTTGAAGCTTGCTTCCTCTCTTAAGACTCCAGCAACTATTATAATATTTTTATAATGTGTGCCCCTCTTTTCTGGATAGTTTGTGGCTTCTTCACGCGTTTCCCATGCACGTTAGACTTGCCGACTTGTTCCTTCTCCATTAAGCTAGTAGTTTCTTGATTGTTGTAGAGAAAATGGATCACCAATTTCCAACAGTGCTGAAGCGGATGTAAGATTTCATTGAAGGCAGGCCAAAGCATTCCAGGAAGGTAAAATGTTGATGATGTAACTGAAAACTTTGCTATATATCGACCCAGACGCTCTGATTTTTGTAACTTGCTCATTTTAGAAATGGAATTTTTCTACTACTTTTACTCAAGTCTGATCGTTGAGGACCTCCCTGGAAACAATTCATCCTAAACTGTAGCACAAAGATACCATGTATGACATAATTTACATGAAGATGAAAGATGATTTATTGACTCGTGGCAAAAAATAAACGGTGAACTTTTGAATGTAGTATTATAAGTAGACTTTAAGAGGACATAATTGCAGAGATTATATGCTGAGAATGCACTCCTAAAGGCCGAGGAGGAGAGCAGAAGAAAAGGAGATTCCTCCGGCACAAAGTACTTCTCCGAGTTCTCCTTTGCCGAAATTGCAGAAGCTGCGCAGAACTTCGACCCATCCTTGAAGATCGGGAAAGGTGGCTGCGGGACCGTGTACAGAGGTTTGCTTCGATATACGCCAGTGGCTATAAAGATCATGAATTGTCCTAGCACACGAGGTTCACAAGAATTTCAACAGGAGGTAACAATTCTCGAGTATCCTCTACTTGTTTACAAGTTTTCTCTAAACCAAAATTAAGAATAATTAAATTATGTAAAGACTTGGTTCACCACGAAGTAAATTTGCTTTCCACAATAATATCACCATGACATCACGAATTCACAGTAAGAGGACATTAATCAGAGTGATCGAGAATATCATTGTTGATCGTCAAACTCTTGATTGAATATCTCTCAGATCAATGTGTTGAGAGAGGTGAGGCATCCTAATCTCATCACACTCATCGGCGCTTGTCCTGAGCCTTGCACTCTTGTTTACGAATATATACCAAACGGTAGCCTCGAACATTGGCTCTGCAACAGTGACAGGGCGAAGCAACTGCCATGGCGAGCCCGAATATGCATCGCCACAGAGCTCTGCTCTGCCCTGGCCTTCCTCCACTCTTGGGAGCCTCACAGCATCGTCCATGGGGACGTCAAACCGGGAAACATCCTACTGGACGCGCACTTCAAGAGCAAGCTCAGCGATTTCGGCATCTCCCGATTGCTGTCTGGGGGCGAGCGATCGACCAACAACACCACCATCGTGCACCTGACCGACCCAAAAGGGACGATGGGGTACATAGACCCTGAGTTCTTCGTCATGGGAGAGCTCACAACGAGTTCCGATGTATACTCTTTCGGGATTGTACTACTTGAGTTATTGACGAGGAGGTCCGCCTTTGGAATAGCAGATGCAGTGCGAGAGGCAATTAGCGCAGGGACTTTGGCGGCCATCTTGGATTCATCGGCTGGAGAGTGGCCCTATACGCTGGCCGAGAAGTTGACTCATTTGGCTTTGAGTTGCTGCGAGATGAGCAGAAGGAACAGGCCGGATCTCAAGTCGGAAGTGGGGACGGTGCTCCAATCGATCCGAGCTTCCTGTTGATAAACCAAGACTTCCGAATACTTGGGAATTGAGCGATATACATGTTGTGGTTGTGTACTTGATCTTTTAAGTAAATAGACTTACGGGGTCAGGTGTCAATGTCGTCCGCGTGTGCCCGCCGATTTGTGTATATTCACAAGTATGGGTGTTTTGCTATGTCATGTATTTATGTACCCACCATTGTTCTTATGAATGGATTTTTTTTTCTTGTGCGTTAAGTACATGTATGACGCTGAGGAAGATACACTTGGAGAAAAAATTCAAAGCATAATTTCTTCTTAATAATGAAGTGCCATTTATATTTGTTGACTTCTAAATTTTGACAATCCGATCATTCTTTTATTGCATAAAAATTATAGATTAATTTTAACTTCTAAATAGAAATATTAGAATTGAATTGCATAACATGTAGTTTTAAGAGTATTTATTTTATTTTTTATTATTATTGCATTTGCATCGAAAGGGCGACGCATAGATGGATTTGAATTGATGATTTTGAAATTTAATTTGGCAAGTTAGACTAAATCCATGGAGAGAGGGAATTGCCTCAATCATGTTGTTCTCTAATGCCTCAAAATTGATTTATGAGAAATCACAAATAGATATTTTAGGGAAAAATTCATATATATTTTTTTAGTATTTGGTAAATTTTTCATATATCCATAGAATATATACACTTAGGGATGTGTTTTTTGAAAAAGGGAGGATTTCGGATGAAATATCAAAAGTAAGAGAAGTAAGGAAAAAAGATGCAAGCGCGCGGGCGTGGAAAATGAAAGTCGGCAATAATCTTTGAGGAATATGCACTTTCATGGCTGACGGGGGTTCAGAAAAGGGAGAGAGAGAGAGGGGCGGGAAAAAAAAAAAAAAAGCGAGGGAGGAAGTCTCCTTCGGTCATCTTCGACCGAGTATCCCCCACTCCCGACGTCGCCGCCGCTTCCCACCGCCTCGACGAGCCGCTCCTGACGCCGTTGTTTTGCCCGGTGCGCCGCCGCCGCTGCACCCTTGCTCGCGACTGCCGACATGACCCGACGTTTGCAACTTGTCGCCGCCTTCCCTCTTGCAGTCAGATCCGCCTCCCTCGACGTTCTTGCCTTTCCGCCACCAGCGGCGCTGATTCTGTTCCGCCATCGACGACGCTGCTGTTGTTCCGCCACAGACGATGCGAACGACGACCAGGTCGCTGTCTCGTTTGTCCGAGCAGCTGCCCACGACGTCTTCTGCCCCTGACTGACTACGTTGCCGAGCCCAACCACGATCCTGACGACGAGTTGCGGTGCTGATCTTTCGTGCTTCTCAACGAATCCATTCCCCGTGACGAGTCCAGCCACCGGAGACGATGAAGCAATCGTGATCTGCTCCTCCTTGATACTCATTAAAGTAATACGTGGTGGCGGGCACGTTTAGACTCTACGAAGAGCGGCAAAGAAGAAGACAAAAGGAAGAAAACAACAAAGAAGAGAGCGTCCTTCAAAGGAGAAAAAGACAAAAGGGGTTGTTTTGAGATCTAAAATTCACGATCTTAATTGCTTCTTTGACCACTACCCATTACAGGCGAAGGACTCCGTAGCACTGTCGAGCCTTCATCGCCGGACTTGCAGCGACTGTCCACCAACTCTTGGTGTCGTTGCCCAGCTAGTCTTCCCCCCAGCCATTGCCGGAAAGCATCAACTACGAGCTGAGCACCACCGGGCCATCCTTGCCCCGACCATCCTCCCGCGCACTGTTCGTGACCCATGACAACTTGATGTCGCACTAGGGTGTACGCCAGTCATCTGTTGAGCCGATTACATTGAAGTCCAAATTTGAGCTGATTACATTAGGTAAAATCTCATTTGGATTTGATTTGGAAATTTTATTGCCTAATATATGTTTATTAATATCTCAAATGCACGCTTGAAATTTTAGGCATTATCCAATAGGATATTATTTTTAAAAATCATTATAATTACTAATATGATCCGTAATATTTCGAATTATATTTTTTTGACTTTTTTTACGCAATGGTGATGTTTATGTTTAAAATCATTATGATTATTAATTTGATTCATAAGACTTCGAATCATTTCTTGATTATTTTGATTTTTCTTGCGTGTTAGTGATGTTCGGGGTTAAAATAATTGTTAACATAATCCATGAGACGACAGATTTTTTTTTTTCAATTATTTTAATCTTTTGTTTGAAATCTTGATGAATATCTTGCGGTGAATTGAGTATATTGCTTATCTGTGATAACTGCCATATTTGGCAAACACCAAAACAAAAAGATAAGATTGTGTAATAGATTATGGTAGTTTCCTAAATAGGTTAAGAATGCATGTTTAGAATTTATCTAGTTAGATATTTTAAAGATTAGATTGCATGTTAGGATAGAATCTACTTAATGAAGATGAGTTTCCGAATTAAAATGGGATTTAATCTAAATTATTTCCTAGTTCGAGTAGGATAACTTGTCAGGTTTTGTAGTCATTTTTTGTTAATTATTTATTTCCAATGTTAATACAAAAGTACCAAAAAAAAAAAAAGATAAGTTTTCATTTTAAGATAAGAGAAAACCCTAAAAATAATTGCTTGCTTCGTTATGTTTAATTTTGAATGTTATCTTTAATGTTTGGGCACTTACATGATTACTCTCGTGGATGCTAGCGGTTTAGGCTAAAATCAATCCGGATTGCCTATAACACATTTTTTCCCAAAAAAAGATCGAAAGGGCATTAGAGAAATATAATATAATCAAGTTCCCAAACTCATTTAATATTTGGCTCATAGGAGTGAAGTAATACTTTCATTACTTGCATTTCTAATCGACCTAAGGATCACTCTTAGATAATAATTTTCTGCATGTTAAATACTTAAACTTTAAGTCACGAATTGGAATAAGCTTGCGAGAGTCCAAGCTAATTATAGGCTTAATAATCTATTAGCCAAACCCTAGGTGGTGCATCCAAGGTTAGGTTACGACAATATTATCTTAGACGCATGAGGTTGCCTTTAGGAACAACCAAATAATTAAAATCTAATAATGAAATTAAGGAACAAATATTGATAAATGAGAAGGCTTTTAAACCGCACACCGAAAATCTTGATAACATATCCAAAATCTTCGAAAATCTAGAAATCAAGGAAAACATGTGAATTTAGAGGTCAAACATTGCTTAAACCGGCATAGCGTATTTGCAGCTTTAAAGCTCTCATAATCCTCTTTGATTTGATTTTCTGCACACATCATGACTCCTTAGTAGTGTCATTTATGGTGTGGGTGGAACTGCTCACTCTTGTGATGCTCAAAAGTTTTCATACAAGCATTTGTCGACCGTTCTAACGAACAATCAGACGGGATTTCTTAATTATTACATAATCCAATGCCTTGTTCTATTGTTTAGTCCGATTAAATCCACCTCACTTCCACAAACAATTCTCAAGGAATTAATTGGCAGATTACGCTGCATATATTTTGACGTGCCAATCTCATGTCTTCACATATGGGTCAAAATACATGGTTGTAATTGAATGACAGGTGTTCAAATTAGAAAGTGCTAAATGGCTTAACTATATGGTTTTCAAAGTAGACATCTTGATCATTTCCCAAGATATTTTGCACTCCATAAATAAATGAGGAAACCAATGTCCATTAAAAATGCTAGTCCAAAAACATATTTTAAATCCACTATTGAAAGATAATGGACGCTAAGAAAATCTTAAGCTCATAAATTGTAAAATTTGAAAGCCATCTAATATGTATTTTGGAGTGAATGGGATAATTACCCAAAAAGTCCTAAACCTATTGCCCATTTGCCAATTGAGTCCTAAACCTTTTTTTTTTTTTGCCAATTCGAGTCCTAAACATTTTCTATTTTTGCCCGTTCAGTCCTTCCGGCCAAAATTGGCCGACCGGCGCCGACGTGGATGCCGGCGGGGACAGCCGGCCGGCAAGATAATTTTTTTAATGTTTTTAATTTTTTTTTTTTTTTCGAATTTTTTAATATTTTTTTAAAAAATTTAATTCTTTTTTTTTTGTTTTGGGTCTTCTTCTCCCTCCCTCGGCGGCCGCCCCGTGCATCCACGTCGCGCCGGCCGGCCAATTTTGGCCGGAAGGACCGAACGAGCAAAAATAGAAAAGGTTTAGGACCGAATTGGCCAAAAAAAAAAAAAAAGGTTTAGGACTGACCAAGCAAATGGGCTGATAGGTTTAGACTTTTTGGGTAATTATCCCCTGAGTGAATCTATCCCTGTCTATAACTAATATCGTTGTAAATCAATTACCCTTACCCTACACCATCAACATACACTTCAACATCTATTAATTCAATCCTAAAGCATCACACTCCAATGATTGTGAAAATCATTCTTCACAAATTCCTTAATCACACAATTAACAACCCACCTAGAATTTAATATGAGTCATGCAAAACTCCAAGCTACTTAACTTCATGTGTTATATATATATACATACCATACATACATACATACATACATACATACATACATACATACATGTATGTCGCAACCTCCTAGAGCCTTATGGGCGGGCATGCAAAGGCTAATGACTAGTAAGCATTAGGTTTAGCCCGGGCTCTCTCAATCCATCAATTCACGACTTATGTATCGAGTTTCTAATTTGCAAGTTAATTTCATTTAAGAGCCCTAAAATTTGATTTATTATTATTATTATTTTCAAGGTTTTTCCATGCATATGTAGAGAATACTAATCGAAAACTATTTTTAGACTTTCTCTCATTTTCTGAAAATATCAAACATTTTTTATTTTTATCTTTTTTGATTATTTGATTAATATATTTTTTATTAATAAAAAACTGGGCCCTTGTCTTGATTTCGGCCGAATCAGGCTCTATCAAGAGCCCAGTTCAAATTAATTCTTCTCAGGCCCAAATCTCACTTGAAAGAAAAGCCAGGCCCACGACCTTGCAAGCCCATGCACACCCAGACCCAGCCGGCCCGGACAAACGAAAACCTACCCGAATACGACCCGCGCCCGACCCGGTTCGTAGCCTTCCTTTCGCCCCTACCGCGAGCCCCGACGGAAACGGCCGCGGGGAGCGACGGCGGGTGGCCCGGACTTCTCGGTCGCGGTGGCGCAGCCAGCAGCTCGGCTGGTCCGGGCTTCTCGGTCGCGGTGGCACAGCGAGCGGCACCGATGGCAGATCGGCGAGGCAGCGAGCAGCCGTGTCGCGGCAGCAACGACCGTCGGGGGCAGTGCCGGCGCGACTTGATTTCGCGCGGAGGTCGCGGCTTGGCCAAGAGAGGACTCTCCCTCTCTCAGATCTCTCTCTCTCTCTCTGAGCCACCGCCCCAGATCTTGGTTTCTCTCACGATTTTTCTCCCTCAGAACAACCTCTCAGGTCTCTCTCATCCACTTCCCCACCTTTTCCCGGTCGGCCTCCCCCTCCTTTTATAGGCGCGGATGGCCACCGCCGGCACGTGGGAGCAGGCGGGCTTGCCGGCCTGCCCGCGCTGCCCCTCCGTCCGGAGGCATTGAGGGCGCTCGATTCGCGTCCCATCCGCCCGGAATCCCTCACCGATCGCTCCCGCACTCCTCGTGCGTCGCCGGCCTCCTCCGCTCATGAGTTGCAGAGGCGGAGGAGGAAGGAAGGAGGAAGAAGGAGAGGCCGGGCCGGGCCGGGCCGTGAGGGGGAGCTGGGGCGAGCTGGGCCCGGCCCCCCTTTTTTAAAAATATAATTATCCCAAAAATAGGGTAAAATAAGGGAAAATAAAATAGAAAATAAAACTTAGTAGAAAATAATATTAATGCCCAATGTGATGCGAAAATCATTTTTGTTTGGGTCAAATTGATCCTTAATTTTCTATACAATTTAATTATAAATATTTTGTCAAAATTTAAGCTATTAAATATAGAAAATTTTGGACGTTATGGACTTAAAGCCTGAGACCGTAAACACTTCTAATGGAATCAAATGTACACAAATCATCTTGGAATTTAATTGACAACAATGCCTAAGAATGTAAGGATCAAAATTTAATCAACGATGAGATACCCCAGGAAAATGTTTCTAAATCAAAATTAATGAAGTCTTAATGAGCATGATTGATGATAGCATCCATCGTTCACCCTTCACAATAAGACCATGTCTACTAAAAGGAAAGATATGTCAACTAAATCAATTGAGATTTTAAAATGAGATGTAGAAATCATGTGAGAGCATTGACACGAGAGGAGTGGTTCTCGTTTTCACGCAACCAAGCCATTTCAAAACGGGCCTAATGTTGTTAAAATAGTAAGCCGGCGCTGTAGAGTATTCCCCCACGCGGGTAGACCACCAGTGCCATCTTCTCTGGGGACAGGGGGAAAGAATCCAGCAACAACGTCATCTGCCTAATCTAAGTCCGAGATGGCAGGCCGTGCTCTTGGAGGACTATCGTTGTCCTTACGCAATGACAAATGAATTTCATAAACACCCAGACGAACGAATTCGAATCATGCGAGTCCATCGGCGTGCTAATCATTGCCAAGCGGACGATGCGTCAGCTGTGCAGGGAGAGGTTATCTGTCATTTTCCTACCTCGTTCGTGTAGTCGGGTCAATGGGAAAGGGGAAGAAATCAAGCGTGAAGTCGATGGACAGGTTCCTGGCTTTTCCCTTTCCGGAGGCAGATAAAAAATTTTAGTTCCAGATCTCGTCCACAAAAGTCAAGATAGAAGCTTCTAACTTTGGGCTTCAAGGAGAGAGAAAGTTCTATTTCCATTTCCATCGATATGATGCTTCCCCTGCAATAAGAAGAAAAACTCCCTCGCGCATGACGCACGTGAACTAAACTGACAGACCACACAGGACAGAACCTCTCCAAAGATGCCGTAAATAGTAGAAATGTGCAGGGGATTGTACTGCATGACGGTGCTTTGGAGAGAGAATTGCCTGCATGAGTCGTCATTTAGAAATAAGGTTAATATTTTAAAAAATTCTAAATTGACATATTTATGATAAATTTATCTTAAATTATTTTTTTTAATATGAAAAGTCCCAAACTGGTACACCGTGATAAATTTACCTCGACCGATCATAAAAACCCTAAATTAATATATTTATGACAAATTTACCAATTAGATTGCAAAAAAAAAAAAACTCAAACTAATAAAATTATGACAAATATACCATTCACTAAATTGGATTAATATCATAAAGAATAACAAAAATTATAAACTATGACAAATGGAGCGTAAAATCTCAAATCGGTATATATTAATAAACTGTTACGTGTCATTTAACTTAATAAATTGATAGTAAAATGTAACGAAAACTAACAAAAGGTAAATTTGTCATAAGTGTACAAGTTTAGAGTAAATTTATCAAAAGTATACCAGTTTAGAATTTTGATGGTCGAAAAAATAGTTTATGGTAAATTTATCACATGTGTACCAATTTAGAGTTTTTCAGAGTATTAACCTTTAGAAATGATATAGGAATTAAAGTCAATCTGCTTTCAATTTTGTCTCTTACTTAAGAGGATTGTTAGAAAAAGAGAAGTATAAAATACAAAAAATATAAAAACTTTCTCGAGAAAGCTATATGCATTTCTTCTTGATATCAAAGCCAAAAAGGGAGATGTCCAATCAACTAGTTAGGGCTCTTCGGAAATGGCAATCCTCGAAGATCTGACAACGACGATGAAGCAACTTCTGACCTAGCATCAAGCGCCGCCTTGCCAAGTTAAGGCACCGGCCCCACCTATTGCTATCAAGTTGGATGGCAACAACTATGGCCTTTGGTCCCAAGTTGTCGAGACATACATCTCAGGTAAAGACTGTTAATTGTATGCCCTAAAGCAACCATGTAATAGTTACATGTTAGGGATTATTTAATGACAAATAAGTTTATTCATTCATTGTTCAATTTATATGAATGAGGTCCGTAAGATCAGTTACGACTGAACATATTCTTAAGGTATTAAGAATATATGTGGCAAGTTTACAGTTATGTTGAATCTTTAAACAATTCCCGATTGATGAATCATTGAGAGGATATTGATGATCCTGTTGAGATCGGTGTGTTCTCAAACTTCACTTCAGTATTGGATACTTGAGGGAATCATGAGTCATAAGTCATTGGGTATTGTGATATCCAAGCTAGAACACGAGTGCTTGTCTTGGACAAGTTTACTTAACATGACATGCATAAAACGATTGGCAACATAAAAGCTTTTTAGTGGGGTCAATGCCTGATTATTCATGCTTTTGTCAGGTGTAAGATCCTTAGACTTGAGGTACGATGCTAACTTGTGTGTTGGATGGCTGTGGTTCACAAGTGTGCATATTGACGCTTCGTTGAACCATCTTTGTACTTGACGGTCATAGTTTGTTCATATACAAAGGCAAATGCATGCACAATATGGAATCTGTCTTCTTGTTATAAATGTCTTATGCGATCTAATTGTGACATTGTATTGAAATCCTCGACCAGAGTTATAATCGAGAATGAATGGTTCGTGTCTCGAAGAAATACATGTCAACTAAATTTGTGCATATGATCGAATTAGTGGTTTGAACAATGGTTTGAACAATAGTTCCATGGCCTTTGTTCAATCAGGACATGGTGAGATAGAAGGATCAAATTACATAGTCACCAAAGCTGACATATTCATTATGGTCTGAAAACATTTCACACTATTTGGGTAGCCATAATATATTGCTAGATATCACTCATGGTTTGCAAGAACAGAAGATTGAATTGGACAATCAGTTCTCTTAGTTGTGCTAATAAGTTACTACAAGTTCTGCTACCAATTCAGTGATGAATCTAGGATATCACACATTATAACCAATTAGAATGATGTTTGAACGAGAGAAAGAATATTGCAAATGTGTTTGCAATTGAACCAATCAGATTGAGTCGGACTAGAAATTAAAGTTTTGATGAAGGGGCATCGAAGTTTACAAAGTCTAAAGCAAGTTTCAGACTTTACGGCCGAATCAAAGATCTAAAGCATGTTCAGATTCAGTGACCGAATTAATGATCTAAAGTGACTTCAGAATTAATCGCATCATTAATGATCTGAAGTGAGTTCAAAATCAATAGCCAAATTAATGATCTGAAACAGTTTCAGACTTAATGGCTAAATTAAAGATCTGAAACATTTTACAGATGTAACGGTCACATGGTTTTAGAACTTAATGGTCACATTATTGATCCGAAATGGTTTCAGAATAAATGGGTAGTTTAATGATCTAAAACGGTTTCAGATTAATGACCAATTAATGCTTTGAAATAATTTCAAAATTAACGGCCAAATTAAGTATTTGTGACAGTTACAAAGTTAATACCGAGAATAAAAACTTGAAATAGTTATAAATAAATGTCTGGAATAATGCTCTATAATAGTTATAGAGTTAATGCCCGAATTAGTTCCTGTAATGGTATTAGAACATACGTTCGTCAGGAGTTATGGCCGAATTAATTCTAAAAACAGTTTAGAGTTAATGCATCGATTTAAATGTGATATGCACTGTCAATAAAGATAATACATAGAGCAAATCACCGGATGATGGACGATCGACAATCGACAATCGATAATTGAGAGTGCTGATAATGATCAACAAAACACTCACACAAGAGCAATTGCTAGCACAATTGTAGTTGTGAGATCTCTCAATTTCTCTCTTCTATTCAACGTGAGAATTGGTGGTGTGTCTGAACTAGAGGCCTAACATTTGTGGGGCTGGATCTGAAGAACGTCAAAGCCTGTGAAAAGATCAGATGTTCTGCATCTAAAGAATGTTAGAACCAGTATTATTTGAAGGCGTCAAACGTTCGTGGTCAAGAATCCAAAAGTGTCAGAATCGGTGTTGCCAGAAGGCGTCAGATGTTTGCAGTCAAAGTCTAAAGAACGTCATAACTACTAATGTAAGGACATTAGACATTCGTGCTCAAAACCCGAAAAAACTTCTTAACCAAATTTGGAGCACGATACAAAATTAATATGATTAGCCCCTTTAGCTAATCTATGCGCTTTTATTCAAATGCATGTAAATGCTATGGAAACACATGTATAAGTGTTTTTACTTTCACTGCGATCAGATTTTTGGTCTTAATTTACTTATGCACGTATGCTTGTTTATCGAAACAAACACCAACAAAGACAAGTTGGTATATATTAATGGGGATCCTCCCCAACCTTATTCGACCGATGCTGGCTTTTAGAAGTGGAAAATCGAGGATTCCATAGTGAAAGGATGGATAATCAACTCCATGGACACGGCATTGATTGGTAATTTTATCAAATATCCAACCAAAAAAGTAGTTTGGAATTTGGTGGCTACCACATTTTTTTTATGTCAGCAATGTGTCTAGGTGTATGATTTGAAGCACTAAGTTATTTGGCTAAAACAGGCAAGAGACCCTATGGAAAAATACTACAATGATTTTCAAGGACTTTGGTGGGAGATTTATTTTTGTCGTCCTGACCCCATGGTGTGCCCCAATGATATCGGGCACTACAATTAACTACCCAAGAAAATCATGTCTACACATTCCTTGATGGTCTTGATGATTGAATTGACAACGTTAAGGTAATTGCCTTATAGATGCAACGATTCAACAAGCTTACGTGTTGGGATATAATATGCGGAAACGACAGCATCTTGCAATTTATGTCAACGCGAAATCACCAAAGAAAATAAACAAGAAAAATAAGGACACCAGGAATTTACGTGGTTTGGTCCGAATATCGGTACCTACATCCACAAGGAGAGCCGGCAGCAAATAATCCACTATAATCGGAGTATCAGAGTTTACAATTGTTCAATTGCTCAAGTGTTTCACACACCTAGATTTAACCCCAAACCCAAAGTGTCTATAAATAAACAACTCACTTGGGATATAAACTCATGGAACAAAAATTAATCGCGCGTTCAAGATTCGCGCAGCTTCAAGGACTTGCGGCTCTTTCACAAACGTAGGACGTGCGGCTCCTTGCAGCTCGGTGAACGTGCGGCTTCTTTTGGGTTCTGCTTCCGTAGGATTTTAGCCACGCCTCAAAGGGTTTCTTTTTGACCTTGGGCCCACCACTTATTGTTTCCTATTTTATCTTCACGTGCAGGGAACTTCATCGGCGTGCAGAGAGATTTTCGGCCAAGCTTCTTCTTGCATATGACTTCATGTGCAAAGCAAATCCGAGGGTGTGTGCGTTCGGGCCCCACGAAGCAAAACGTCTTCGGCTTCTGCAAGTGAGGAAATTTTCCTCACTTTTATTTTATTATTTCTATTTTCAGATTTCCTCTTTTGTAAATCCTTCACGTGTCCAGCGAATTGCGTTTTTCTAAACTCTCAAAATCGAGACATAATTTAACAATTCTCCACCTTGGCTCGATGTTTGAAGCCAAGTTATAGTACTCATCATCCATGCCACTCTCCCAACGCCCCGACGGGTGTTCACTCTCCACAAACGCCAATAGAGCTCAAGTAG
The DNA here is from genome assembly GCA_014182555.1 of Eucalyptus erythrocorys. NCBI lineage: Eukaryota > Viridiplantae > Streptophyta > Magnoliopsida > Myrtales > Myrtaceae > Eucalyptus > Eucalyptus erythrocorys. The sequence goes on along the minus strand of CM024601.1, from coordinate 1,163,052 downwards.
AGCTTGAGCTTCGCCAAAGAAATAGACTTAGTCATCATGTCTGTCGGGTTATCAACTGTAACAATCTTTTTAACAGTAACAATACCCTTAGCTAAGACATCTCGGATGAAGTGGTACCTGATGTTGATATGCTTCGTTCGCTCGTGATAAACTGGATTATACGCCAAATATATTGCACCTTGGTTATCACAGTATATATCCACACTTTTCTATTCTAACCCAAAGTCCGAGAGTAAACCTTGTAACCATATCGCCTCCTTCGCTACAAAGATTAGTGTCATGTACTCTGCCTCAGTCAAAGACAAGGCAATGTGATCTTGTAAGGACGCTTTCCAACTAACTGCACCACCTGCTAGCGTAAATACATACCCTGCTAAAGACTTGTGACCATCCAAGTCACCGGCGTGATCCGAATCCACAAAACCAGTGGTCTCACTGCCATTGCTGTTCCTCCGGTATACTATACCCACATCTGTTGTCTCCTTCAAATATCTGAGGATCCACTTCACAGCTTCCCAATGAGCTTTACCAGAACGCTTCATATAGCGACTAACCACGCTCACGGCCTGTGAAATATCAGGCCTAATGCACACCATAGCATATATAATACTACCTACGGCACTAGAATAAGGAACACGGGACATATGCTCCTTCTCCTCCTCAGTCTATGGTGATAATTTATCTAAAAGTTGAGAGTGCTTCGCTAAAGGTGTACTTACAAATTTTGCTGACTGCATATTAAAACGTGCTACGATCTTCTCAATATATTTCTTTTGAGATAGACATAAAACTCCTGCAGCCCTTTCATGCAAAATCTCCATACCCAATATTTTCATTGCAGCACCTAGATCTTTCATCTCAAATTCAGCATTTAATTGCCTCTTCAACTCATCAATATCAGACATATTCTTAGCTGCTATCAACATATCATCAACATATAAGAGTAGATAAATGAAATAACCATTCTCCAGTCTCCTATAGTAAACGCAGCTATCCATCTGACTTTTCATATAGTCATGACTAGCCATTAAAGCATCAAAACGTTTATACCACTGTTTAGGAGACTTTTCATAAAACTCCTGCAGCCCTGTCACGCAAAATCTGCATACCCAATATTTTCATTGCAGCACCTAGATCTTTCATCTCAAATTCAGCATTTAATTGCCTCTTCAACACATCAATATCAGACATATTCCTAGCTGCTATCAGCATATCATCAACATATAAGAGTAGATAAATCAAATAACCATTCTCCAGTCTCCTATAGTAAACGCAGCTATCCATCTGACTTTTCATATAGTCATGACTAGCCATGAAAGCATCAAAACGTTTATACCACCGTTTAGGAGACTATTTCAGCCCATACAAAGATTTCTTTAACAAGCAAACATGATCTTCCTTACTTGGAATAACAAATCCCTCTGGTTGCCTCATGTAAATCTGCTCCTCCAACTCACCGTGAAGAAACGCAGTTTTCACATCTAATTGCTCTAACTCGAGATCCTGCGAAGCAACTAAGCCAAGTAAAACACGAATAAAAGTATGTCTTACCACAAGAAAGAACACCTCATTGTAGTCAATGCCCTCACGCTGTGTACTACCCCTTCGCCACAAGTCTCGCCTTATACCTCGCTGCCTCGACACTGGGAATGCCCTCTTTCCATTTAAAGACCCATTTACTTCTGACAATCTTTTGGCTCTTGGGTACTTTGACCAGCTCCCATGTCTGATTTCGATTGAGTGATTCCATCTCTTCCCTCATAGCCCCTAGCCACTGCGACGACTCTAAACTAGCCATTGCCTCAGAGTAAGACGAAGGCTCATCTGTCTCCACCTCATCACCTACAGCCAATGCATAAGCAATATCTGTATAACCATAACATACCGGTGATTTAATGTGCCTTCTCTGTCTATCCGCGGCTATAGTCTGCTGCGGCTTTGCTAGTTGTTCACTATCACCGACTTTAGGAATTGCGGCTTCATCTGCAGTCTCAACCTCTGTTACCTTTGAGGTCTCCGGAGTCTCCACCTCACTTGTGACACCATGATCTGCCTTCTCTGCTGGTTATGTCTAAGAACTCCTCTATTGAAGCATTGCAGTCTCGTCGAAGATCACATCTCTACTGATTAGAAAACCGGGTGATTTGGGATCGGTGCACCACAGCCGGTAGCCTTTCACCCCTTGTGCATAACCTAAAAATATGCACTTCTTCACCCTCTGCTCAAGCTTACCATCACTCGCATGAGCATACGCGGGACATCCGAATATACGTAATCCGGAGTAATCAACAGGTTTCCCCGACCATACTTCCTCAGGAGTCTTCCACTCGATAGCAGACGATGGAGATCGATTAACCAGGTAACATGACATGTTAACTTCTTTGGCCCAAAATTCCTTGTCAAGTCCTACATGCAAAAGCATGCATCGAGCTCGCTCAAGCAAAATTCTGTTCTTCCGTTCTGCCACACCATTCTGCTGTGGTGTCCCAGGTACCATGCGATGTCTCACAATACCTTCTTTCTCACAGAACTCGGTAAAATCTTTACCACAGAACTCCACGCCATTATCGGTTCTCAGGCACTTGATCTGTTTATCTGACTGCTTCTCAATCAATGCCTTAAATTTCTTGAACCGATCAAACACATCATATTTGTGCTTCAGAAAGTAAACCCATACCTTCCTCGAATAATCGTCAATAAAAGTCAGCATATATCGGGCACCTCCTTTCGAAGGAATCGAAGACGGGCCCCACGTCCGAATGAATATATTCAACTGGTCATTTGGTCGAATGGATAGTTGTAGTAAACTTGACTCGGTGCTGCTTCCCATAGATGCAATGCTCACATAAGTCCAGCTTTCTTGTCTTTTGACCATTCAACAACCCCTTTTCACTCAGCATCGTCATACCTGCCTCACTCATGTCCTCCAAACGCATATGCCATAACTAAGTCAAGTTAGAGTCTGACTCACCTGATAAAACTGCAGCGGTTCCGATCACGGTCTCTCCTAGTAGATGATAGAGAGTATTCACTTTCTTTCCTTTCATCACTATCATAACACCTCGAGAGATCTTCAATACTCCACCTTCAGCGGTGTACCTACACCCGATGTCATCGAGTGTCCCTAGAGAAATAAGGTTCTTCTTGAGCTCCGGTACATGCCTCACATCTGTCAATGTACGAACCACCCCATCGTGCATCCGGATCCGGATTGTCCCTATCCCCACAGCCTTACAGACTGCATTATTCCCCAAAAGAACTCTACCACCATTTGCAGCTTGGTAAGTAGTAAACCAGTTTTTATGAGGCGTCATGTGATAAGAACACCTTGAATCCTAACGAAGTAGCAATCACACATAAGACAGCTTCTGCATCCCTATTGCTCCCTTCGGCAACGTTTGCCACACTACTTGTGGCATTCTGCCTATCAACTTTATTCTTCCGCTTTGGACAATCTCTTCTGATATGCCCCTCCTCATGACACTCAAAGCATTTCACGCGTCCCTTGGACTTTCTATGGCGTGATTTTGGTCTGCTTTTACATCTACTGCTACTAGGCCCTCAATGTTGTTCTCTACCCCGAATCATCAGTGCTTGCGCTACTCCTTGCGCCAGACTGTCATTCCGCAACTTTCTCTACCACTCCTTAGAGAATAAGGCGGACTTTACCTCCTCTGAGGTAATCGTAGTACGCCCCTACAACAGTGAATCAGTAAAGTGCTCCCATGACTCTGGTAAAGAGGCTAACAACATCATGCCATGTTCTTCATCATCAAGTATCTTACCGACATTCTTCAGATCCATCATGAGTTTATTAAATTCATCTAGGTGGGTTCTGATAGACGTACCTTCAGTATATCTAAATTGAAACATCTTCTTCAGCATGTACAAGCGATTGTTCAAACCTTTCTTCACATAGAGTGCATGAAGTTTTGCACATAATGCTGTGGCATCCTGCTCCTCAGCAACCTCTATTAAGACCTCATCCGATAAATTTAACAGAATCATACTCTTTACTTTTTCCATTAGCTTTATCCTCTCGGAGGCTTTCATGATAATAGGCAACCCATCCTCACCATCTAGTGCCTTGGCCAAACCTTGTGTTGTCAATAAAGCGTGCATCTTGATGCTCCATAACACAAAGTTGTTACTCCCATTAAACTTCTCGATCTCATATTTCCTCTCAGACATAATTGCAATAACAAAATTTTCAAATAATAATCAGACAAGCAAATGTTCCAAATCACAATCAAGAAATCCAACCCCAAGCTCTGATACCAATTGTTGGGATAAAATACGCGGAAACAACAAGATCTTGCAATTTACGTCACCGCGAAATCACCAAAGAAAATAAACGAGAAAAATAAGGACACCAGGAATTTACGTGGTTCGGTTTGAGTATCGGTACCTACATCCACGGGGAGAGCCAGCAGCAAATAATCCACTATAATTGGAGTATCAGAGTTTACAATCGCTCCATCGCTCAAGTGTTTCCCACACCTAGATTTAACCCCAAACTCAAAGTGTTTATAAATAAACAACTCACTTGGGATATAAACTCACGGCACAAAAATTAATCGCGCGTTCAAGATTCGCGCGGCTTCAAGGACTTGCGGCTCTTTCACAAACGCAGGATGTGTGGCTCCTTGCAGCTCGGCGAACGTGCGGCTTCTTTTGGGTTCTACTTCCGTAGGATTTCAGCCACGCCTCAAAGGGTTTCTTTTTGTTCTTTTATTCGTGCTTGTGTGCCCAAGGTCAAACTTTTGACCTTGGGCCCACCACTTATTGTTTCCTATTTTATCTTCATGTGCAGGGAACTTCATCGGCGTGCAGAGAGATTTTCGGCCAAGCTTATTCCTGCATATGACTTCACGTGCAAAGCAAATCCGAGGGTGTGTGTGTTTGGGCCCCACGAAGCAAAACGTCTTCGGCTTCTGCAGGTGAGGAAATTTTCCTCACTTTTATTTTATTATTTCTATTTTCAGATTTCCTCTTTTGTAAATCCTTCGCGTGTCCAACGAATTGCTTTTTTGTAAACTCTCAAAATCGAGACATAATTTAACATTATGCATGAGCTCGGATGTTGACTAACACTGATATGCTCTCACTACCACTACAATCGTGTCACATGGGGGGAAGATGGGCTTGCGGTTTCTTGAGGGTAGCTCAGAACCACAAATTCTGCAAATGGCCTCCACGAGTGCTGCGATAGGAGGGGGCAAGTCCAACACAGGTTCAAAGCACAAGTCACAACCAGCAGAGAGATGCACCCATTGTGGGAATTTTAACCATTCCAAAGAGACCTATTTCGAGTTATGTGGGTACCCCAATTGGTGGAAAGATTTTCAAGCCAAGAAAAACACTAAGATTGTAACAAGTAGGTGTAAAGGACACGCATTGTTGGCAACTGAAGACTCATCTCTCTCCTTAGTTTCGTAGATAGACTCCACCAGTACTTCCGTCTCAACTTTTGAAGGTAAATATGGTTGTGCTTTTGTCAATACTCATCAGGGTGAGGGCAGTGGGTGGGTTGTTGATTCTGGCGCTACCGATCACACGACATCCAATCGAGGTGACCTCACGTGCTATACCATTCTGCGTAGATAAAGTATCTATAATGCAAATGGTCATAGCTATCCAGTGACTAGGGCTAGAAGTTTTGTTCTCAAGCCTTCCCTCTCTTTATCGCACACTTTGCTCGTGCCCTCTTTATCTAACCTATTGCTGCCTACTGGAGAGATTACTGATGAATTAAATTGCAATGTTCTTATGTATCCCAATTTTTGTTTATTTCTAGATATCATCACAAAGGAGATTATTGGACTTGATACTAAAAGGGAAGGGCTGTACTACGTGAATGATTTTAACACTAGCAGAGTGAATCACACTCGCAGTCAATCTATTGGTAAAGAGAAAGACATCTGGCTATGGCATTGTCTATTAGGGCATCCGTCTTTTGGATATTTAAAGCACTTATTTCTTCGGATGTTCAATAGTTTATTAGATTCTATATTATAGTGTGAAGCATGCATTTTGACAAAGAGTCGTCGTGTTTCTTTTCCATTACGTTTCAGTAAAAAGTGCAACACATTTTTCATTAATTCACTCTGATGTGTGGGGTGCTTCACCCATTACCACTCTTTTGGGAATTCACTAGAGTGTGACTTTTGTAGATGACTGCACACGGATGACATGGTTGTGTTTGGTGAAGCACAAGGATGAGGTCTCTGAAATATTTTGTATGTTTCACGGCATGATTGTGACACAATTTGGGGCGCAACTCCACATTCTTCATACTGATAATGGGGGCGAATATGAATATCTTACAGCTTACTTTCAAGAACACGGCCAGACGTTGTGCATCCAGACCCCCCATCAGAACGGTGTCGTATAAAAGAAGAATCGTCATATTATTGAGATAGTGCGGGCTCTCTTGGTGGATAGTCATGTTCCCAATCGTTTTTGGGATGCTCCCATCATCACTACCGTCCATTTGATGAATTGGATGCCTTCCCGTGTGCTAAAATTTCAAGCCCTGTTGCAAGTTCTTTCAGAACATGTTTCTCTTTCCACAATCTTGACACTTCCTCCTAAAGTGTTCGGGTGGGTAGCTTATGTTTATCTTCGCAAGAGCCAACGAACCAAGCTTGACCCTTATGCTGTGCGTTGTGCTTTTATTGGCTATGGAACCCATCAAAAGGGCTATCGCTATTACAATCTAATCACTAAGGCCCTGTTTGTTTGTGTTTCTATTTTTTGTTTATAAACAAAATTTTTGTTTTTTTGTTCTGGGAACAAAAAAAGAACAGTAACGTGTTTATTTGCATTTTTATTCTAAATCTATTTTTTTGTCCAAAGGAACACATTTGGAACAGAAATAAGAAACAAGAAAAACGTGTTTCTTATTTCGGAACAATTTTCAAGAACAAATTTTCTCTCTTCTCTCTTTTTCTTCTCTTTTTTTCTTCTTCTTTTCTTTTTCTTTTTTCTTTGGCCAGTCGCCCGCCTTGGCCATGACCGGCGATCGGCCGTTGAGGGCCGGTGACCTCGCCGGAGCATCATCGGCCCCCGGAGAGGCCGAGCGTCGCCAGCCCCTAGCGAGGCCAAGCGTCGCCGTGGCTGGGCAAGGCCGCCGACCCTCGTCGGCTGGTCGCCGACCATGGTCAAGGCTGGCGACCGGCCAAAAGGAAGGAAAAAAAAAAAAAAAAAAAAAAAAGGAAAAAAGGAAAAAGAAAATAAAAAATAGGAAAAATAAAATTTTAAATTTTAAAAAATTAAAAGAAACAAAAAATTATATAAGTTTACCAAACGTGTTTTCTGTTCTTTTTATATTTCTAGAACAGATTTACCAAACGCGTTCTTTTGTTCAAAAATTATTCCTCGGAACAGAAATAATTTTTTCTATTTCTGTTCCCTGGAACAATTTTTAAACAGAAACACAAATAAATGCACCCTAAGAAGACACATGTCATTATGGATATGACATTTGTTGAGTCCGAATTCTTTTACCCTGACATCAATTATCCCTTTTCGGGGGAAATACATCAAGAAAGGGAAAATTGATGGGAAGTGGTGTTTTGGCAGGGGCTGGGATTGGGTTTGACTCACGACAAGCCCTAGCAATGGTGTTGTCGATAGAAAATGCAGCAGATCAGGCCATGATAGGGCCAACGATAGGAGTTATACAGGAGGATAGTCACGTCCCGATAGAAGGTGATCAACATTTTGTACTGGTACAGGATGCACACGAACAGCCTCAAGAGCAGCCCTTTCTTGAAATTGTCCTCTCTTTAATACCCAACCATTCTCTTGAGAGTACTCCTGAGGTAAGATCTCTTACCCCACTTGAATCTTGTGATGATTCAGATGAGATTATTGGACATAAATTACCCAATAGGCACAATTGTAGCAAGGCCCTTAGTCGGCTAAGTAGCATCAATACTAACATGCTACACATGACACGACACAACACGCCAATACGTCGTTTCTAAAAAAAAAGAATTTTGACATGTTTATATTAAATATTTATTTCATATATACATGATAAATTATCTTTTTATGATTATTTTAATCAAATTAATTTGCTTCAAATTCACAAATAAATAAATAAATAGAAGTCTAGAATGAATTTACACTAAAAATATTAATCCACCGTTTGTTAATATAATTCATTGTTTGAATCCGATAAATTCAACTCCATTCTGATAATCCATAAAAATTTGGAGAAAAGAAAAGGAATCCACATTTTGGATCATGTGTTAGAGCGTATCAAAAGAGAAGAGAAAAAACAAATTTGAGGGGTGAATTGTATGTCACAAATAGTGAGAGTTAGGAGAGAATAGAAGACTAGATTTTTCTTCTTTCCTCCCTTATTATTTTTTTTTTTTTTTTTACATTTTTACATTTTGAGATCTCATTTGTTGAAAATTTTTAAAATTGACCCCATGCGTATTAGAATCATAGGTCAAAATTTCAAACTCGCATGTCAGATAGTGTTGAAAGAATTGACTAAGTGTTGGATTTTGATCAAGTGTCAAAGAGTGTCGGACACGTGTCGAGGTATTCGACATGACATGAATGCTCTAGCTAGTTAGTACTCACTAGACGTGGAAGAATGAAAATCAAAGTACCCTATTGCAAATTATGTCTTGACAAGGAGATTGTCAAGACCATTGAATGCATTCGTATCAAATGTTTCTACAACCCAAGTTCCTAGTGGGGTGCAAGAGGTTTTGAGGGATCTCAAGTGGGTTCAAGCAATGAAAGAGGAGATGGAAGCATTACCAAAAAAAAAAAAGACTTGAAGACTTGTAAAGTTACCATAGGGGAAGAGAATAGTGGGGTGTAAGTGAGTTTTTTATTAGATACAAAGCAAAGGCTCCATTTAAGAGATACAAGGAGCGGCTGGTAGCAAAAGGATATACACAGACTTATGGTGTAGACTACCCTGAAACATTTTCCTCATGGTGAAGCTTAATACTATGAGTCTTATTGTCTCTTACAACGAATCTAGACTGGCCATTGCATTAGTATGATGTGAAGAGTGTGTTTCTTCATGGGGATTTAGAAGAAGAGATCTGCATGGAAGTTCCACCTGGATATTGTTGTGCCACTCAACCCAATATAGTGTGCAAGCTAGAATGTTCATTGTATGCATTAAAGCAATCACCTCATGCTTGATTTGGTTGCTTTAGTTCAGCAATATTCTCAAAGCAATTGGGATTATACATTGTTCCTTGGGTGAAATCAGGCAAAGGTAACGAGCTTAATCATATATGTGGATAATATGATTATCACAAGAGATGATCGTGAAAAGATTTGAAACTCCAAGAGAAGCTAGCATAAAAGTTTCAAATAAAGAATCCAAGAGGGTTGAAGTATTTCTTGGGCATTGAAGTGGCTAGATCGAAAGGATGTATTTTTTTGTCTCAAAGAAAATATGTACAGAACTTGCTAGCCGAAGTTAGAATGTTGGAGTGTAAACTTGCTAACACTCCTTTCGTTCATAATTGTAGACTTAGGGAGTATCCGGATTAGGTGCAGACCAATAAAAATAGATATCAAAAGTTAGTACGGAGCCTAATCTATTTGTTACACACTCACCTTGATATCAAATATGCTATAAGCATCTTGAGTCAATTTATGCATGCCCCAAGTGAAGATCATATGAATATGGTGAGTCGAATTCTAAGTCACTTGAAGTCGGCTCTAGGAAAAAGCATGTTCTTTGCAAAGAATGGTCATCTTGAGGTTAAAAGATTTACGGATGTGGATTGGGTAGGTAACATCTTAGATAGGAGGTCTACATCGGAGTATTTCACATTTTTTGGAGGAAACTTGGTTTGTGATAATAAAGCAGCAATTCATATTTCCCACAGTCCAATTCCACATGATTGGACCAAGTACATTGAGGTTGCCAAACATTTTGTCAAGCAATATTTAGAGGTTAAGGTGGTTCGGTTTACCTTTGTCAAGTCTAAAGATTAGTTGGCGGTCATACTTACTAAGGCTGTATCATGTAGGGCCTTTCACAACTCGTGTCACGTTTGGTATCAAAGATATTTTTTTTTACCCACTTGAGGGGGAGTTTGGCACAAGTTGTTAATTAAAGATAATATAGGAATCTAAGTCAATGTACTTCCTATTTTGGCTCATGATTAGGAGGACTGTTAAAATTGACTCTCTTCTTTGTATGTGTGTATACTCAAAAGCATTGTAAAAAAAAAAAAAAAAAATGATATACAAAATATAGAGAATATGAAAACTTTCTCTAGAAAGCTATATGCGTTTCTTCAAAAATAACTCTAAAAAAGAATGACAATTGCTGTGTCTCCTATTGATACTGTAACGTGATATTGTGAAATGAATTTTGTTTGTTTTGAATTATCTTTTCGATATTCTTCTTCTTCTTCAACAAAGTATGTAAAACCAAATATGATATAACTATCTATGTGTCGATTTGGGTTATCATCCTCTATAATCATTTAAAATCGAAACATCTCTAATTATTATATTTTAATCAGAAAAGCAGGATTTTTCTAATCCCCTAGTTAAAAGTCTTCTTGCCTTCTTGTCTCTTCCTAATCGAGGATTTCGCAAAAAGAAAAAAGTCAAGGAGATGAGGCCAATTTTTTTTTTTTTTTTTTTTTTTGGATTACATTAAACGAAAGGTGTCACGTTAGCCAATTTCAACAACGGGGTTACATGCTAAATAATATCGATACTAACATTTATATCGATACTAACCCATGACACAAGACACAACGCGATATGACACCCCGACATGTTATTTCTAAAAAAAATAGAGAATTTCAACACATGTGAACACGTTGTATATTAAATATATACTTTCATATATACATAATAGATTATTATTTTTATGATTGTTTCAATCAAAAATTTTATTCAAATTCACAAATAAATAAATATTAAAAAAAGCCTAGAATGAATTCATACCAAAAACATAAATCCACCATTTATTAATACATTCATTATTTTAATTTGACAAATTCAACTTCATTAAAATTTATAGGGAAAAAAAAAACAATTCGCATTCTAGCCTCGCTTTTCAAATGTATCGGAAGAGAAGAAAAAAAAAACTTATGAGGTGAATTGTGTGTATCATGGGAAGTAAGAGTCAGAAGAGAAAATATTGAGCACAACGAGGGTACCCACCTTAGCAATACACAAGTCCATTTTGCGAGTGACACATGTCGCTCACGGTCCACTTTCCAGAAAACCCAAACCCCTTCTCTCTCCTTCATTTCTCTCCTCTCACCGTTTCTTCATCCTTTGTTTTTCTTTTTTTCCCTTTGGCCTTTGGGCAGCGACCGGCAAGGGTGTCATGGCCTTCACTTGTGGCCAGTGAGTGTTACTTTTGTCAAATTCGGGGAGGGTTCAACCTTTATAGCCAAGGTCAAGATCACCCTCGTTGGATCCCACAAAAACGACAATAATCATGGATGAGCGTGCCCGAACGATGCCGACGATAGCCATAGATGAGCGTTGGTATGTTCATGAGTGATTCTTCCATGGCTGGCCGCTGCAATCAAGCGGCACCCATGGCCTTAGAAGGCAAAAAGAAAAGGAAGAAAGCAACGGTGAAGAAGAGAGAGAAACGAAGTAGAAAGAGACAGGGCATCTGACAACAGAGGAGTGAAAGTGAGTGTAGAGAGAGAATGGGGCCTACAAGAGTTTTAAATGTTTGTGACTTGTGGGCTCACATGTGTCACAAAATAAATGGACTAAGATTTTGTCGAGTCAGTCACAACTCGGGTACCCAATATTTTCTCCCTTTCAAGAAGGCTCTCACTTGAAGAAATGCATATAAGAATGTGCACATGATAACCCCCAAAAGCTTTGCAAAAGCTAAGAAATTGAGTCATAGTAAAGAAGTAATTTTATTTTTAAAATACTATCTTATGTTAATTTTTTAAAATTAATATAAAGAAGAAAGTTAACCATTTTAAAATATTGGTACTCTTATTGGCGATACATGAGGCGACTTTTGAGAAAATATCTTTTGAGTCTTTTCTTTTAGGCTTTAGAACTTTCGAATTCTCTTACATACAGTTTGGGTCAAGTTATTGGAGATCCATTTTGTGTCCTTTGATTGTCTCCTCGTTCATGATTCATTTTACTCTACAATATCCTGCTTTTTATGAATATGACGGTTTGTTTATTGTATTCTGGAAATAAAACGGAGCCTAACTTAATTACTAGAAGAACATTTAAACTTAATGCAAGAGTGATCTTTTAACAGGGATCGATTATTCCACATGAATTCTTGCTTTTTTACTTATGCTCAGACACTGTTCAATTATGTTACGTAGGACCTAATTTGATGGAGCCCCCAGAGAAATTGCTCTTGTTGCCTATCGAAAGACAGTTTCCGTTGGTTTCATGACAATGTGCTGCACGGACTACGTAAGCATTAGGACAAGCTCTACCGTATAATATAACCCAGGCTCCACCGTATAATATAACCCAGCCCCAGCCCCGCTTATCTGCGACCTCAACACAAAACCTCATCTAGAGACCCGCTTTACTTAGTTTTCGTTTCTCTGAGAATTTCCGTGTCTCGCTTTCTGTCTCTCTCTCTCTCTCTCTCTCTCTCTCTCTCTCTCGTCTTCTCTCACAAGCTAGCTATCTCCCTTCAAGACCCACCTCAGTTTGCTCCCTTTCATTCATCCTCGTCGTCTTACATAACACACCTCGACATGGCCGTGGTTGATCTTGTTCCCCAGTTTAGAGTCCCCGCAATCATGCCGAGCGCTCGAGGGGTTGCATCTGAATCGGCGAATCCGGTGTCTAAAGACAAGATTTATGTTATTGTCGGGAAGGATATGAAAGAGAGCACATCAAGGCTTGAATGGACAGTGCGCCAATCAGAAGGCAACTTCAAGATCTGCATCATTTATGTTCTAGTTCCTTCGCGGAGGATCCCAATAGGTAAGTCAACATTTTTCCTTCTTTTTTCTTTGCATATTTCCATCCACTGATTTAGCTATCAGTTTTTGCTTCAAGAGTTTTCAGTGATTGTAAAAATAAGAACTTGCCAGGCTCGAGGAAAAGTATTAAAAAAGTCTTAAACCTTTTATATTTTTGTCAATTCATTTCTAAACCTTTTATCAATGCCAATTTAGTTATACACATTTTGACTTGATGCCAATTAAGCCATAAACCTTTTATTGGTGTCAATTTAGTCTTAAAATTTTTGATTATGTGTCAATTTAGTTATAAATCTTTTAATCCAGTGCTAATACAGTCCATCCAGTTAATTTTAGCTAAATATTGCTTATGTTGACATTGACAACTTTTAATAATATTTTAATACTTTTTTCAAATTATTTATTCTTTTCTTTTCTTTTTCCTTTTCTTTTTCTTTTTCTTTTGGGCAACTAGCAGGAGGAAGGAGGAGAAAAAAAAAAAAAAAAGAAAATTAATTAATTAATTATTCGAAAAAATATTTTAAAAAATATTATTAAAAGTTATCCACGTCACCCTCAACTATGCCATGTCTGCTGACTAGCGTCCATGTTAACAATACTCAACCAAAATTAATTAAAAAGACTAAATTGGCACTAGATCAAAAAGTCTGACTAAATTGGTACCAAATCAAAAGATTTGTGACTAAATTAGCATCAATAAAATATTTAGGACTGAATTGGCACCAAATCAAAAGATTTATGATTGAATTGGCATCAATAAAATGTTTAGGACTGAATTGGCATCAAGTCAAGTTTTAGGACTGAATTGGCATCGATAAAAGGTTTATAATTAAATTGATACAAATACAAAAGATTTAAGACTCTTCTGACACTTTTTCCGCTAGGCTTGCATGAATGTAATACACAAATCTTCCATGATGGACAATGGTTGTGCCGTAAATTAAAATTCCCTTAAGAGGGTTTAGCGATATAGGACCAAACTGGATATTCTATTGTTTTTGCCCGTTTTATTACTGTTGATTTTCATTCTTTTTTAGGTGTTCTTTCTTGCGAAAAATTCAAATGATTGTGCTGTTAACTTGCCTTTGATTTGCAGGAGACCTGGGTATTGGAATGCTTGCGACCGCGGCGAACGAGAGAGTGTTGAGAGAACACAGAGAAAACGAGAGGAAAAACATGCATGAACTCTTGGAAAGCTACCTGCTCTTATGTAGAAAAATGGGGGTAAATTTACCTCCTTCTCCTCCTTCTCCTCCTTCTTCTCCTCCTGCTTCAAGATGATTAATTGTCCTCATCAATGATTTCTTAACAAAGTTATAGTGAATCACACAAATATTAATCATTGTTGACCAATATATTTATATATATGACAAATGGGGGTAAATTTACCTCCTCCTCCTCCTTCAAGATGATTAATTGTCCTGGTCAATGACTTCTTAACAAAGTTATAGTGAATCACACAAATGTTAATCATTGTTGAACTAGATATATATACTTCTAGCGTGGCACAAGTTTACATGACTATATATGCTTCTTTATTTAGAGAGGAGGATGAAAGTGAAGTAAATTTACTGATTTATTGGTTAACAGGTACAAGCAGAGAAAGAGTATATACAATTGGACAGCATTGAAAAGGGAATCGTGGAGCTCATTCGTTTGCATGGGATCAAAAGGCTTGTAATGGGTGCCGCTTTGAATAAGCACTATTTCCAGTACGTACAAGAACAAGAATACACTCCCACATGGGTCGTCGACCTATTCATTCCACCTTTCTCCCCTTGATAACTAAAAGGGCATGCTTGTTTGGATCCTTATTGCATCACTAAAATCGATCCTTAATCCTTAAAGGTATTGTACATTTCTGATCTTTCAGGAAAACCTGGTAGCGCTTCTTGAACACATCGTCCTAGTTCGCTCTGAGTCCATCACTATGCATCATGTATAACCAATCAGTCCTATTTTCATACAAAGTGAAAAGAAGAAGATAAAAACCGGTCACATATCGTTTCGAGAATCAAAAAGTCTCTCGTGTTGTATCTCCAAGTTTATGTTTGGTATTATCTGCATTACACCAAATAAATTTACTGGCTTCCTAGGTGTCAGATTGGCAAAAGAATGACAGAAATCAAGTCCAGGAAAGCCATCTTTGTTTGCGATAAAGCGCCCATCTCTTGTCAAATTTGGTTTATCTACGATGGCCAGCTCGTTCACACAAGGTTATCCTCCACCTCTTTTACTTCTCTTTTTCAAAACAATCGAATCCCTACGAGAGGGTGTAAGTGAAAAAAAGTTCTACATAAACATGTCTTGTTGTGATAGTTGACTGCCATAACAGACCTAGAATTTTAGGTTGGCATGAGGCTGGGACAAATAATTTTGTCCATGTTTTGCATTATACTTTCTTTCTTTGAATGATATGGCTAAATACCCGGGAAATTTTGAGCTTGAGGCCACTGGCAACTCAGTTTCCCTAATCCGCTTATGACTGATTGGCTCATAACACAATAAATCAAATTTTAGAATGAAATTGAGCACAGAAGGAACATTTATGGGCTCCGAGGCTTGGTACGATTAATTTATAAAGTGATGTGACAATTTTGGCTTCACCGTTAAGTTGCTTTCACTCCTTGTCAATATAGGGAAGCTCGGACAGTTCAAGCAGTGGCAGAAGTTCCTACTAATGTGCCATTGCCAACGACTCCAAGCCCCGGAGCAGGAAAGTCGATTCTCTCGAAGTCGCAATCTGCCACACTACAGAGGAGTGGTACGGCGTAGTTGAGCAATCCATTTCAGGACATTCTGACAAGAACTTTCTCTTCGAACACAGACTAATGCGCAGTGATGCCAACAGCTTCTTCTTCCTCAGATGGTTGTCCAGTGCATCCTAATCCGGTGAGCATGCTGGAGAGGCAAGATACTTTCCAAGAACTAGAACGAGTTTCAACAAGCCCTTCCCATAGTCCACAGTCTGTCTATTATAGCCTGTCATCAAATTCCTGCTCTCTGGTACGTGCACAATAACGTAACGAATAGTCATTTTCATGTTCTCTAGCCAGGAAGCCATGTCTAGCTTTGCTTGTCCGATTTTATAGCCAAGAGTAGCTAGTTCTTTGTCCTTAAAAGGAATATTTTAACTTTAGCTAATTGTAACAGGATATGAATGAAAACGATGCGCGAGAAGTGCATCTGGAGGAAGTGATGACTTGTGCTGAAGCGGATGTGGATATCATTGAAGGCAGGCCAAAGGATCCCAGTAAGGTAAAATGCCGATATGGTAACTGGAAAAGTTTGCTATATATCTACCCAGACGCTCCGATTTTTACAAATTGCTTATTTTACAAATGGAATTATTCTACTACTTTTACTCCAGTCTGATCATTGAGGACCACCCTGGAGACAATTCATCCTAAACTGTCGTCCATAGATACCATGTATGACATAATTTACATGAAGATGAAAGATGATTTAAGAGGAAGTAATTGCAGAGATTATATGCTGAGAAGTTGAAGGAAGAACTTGAGAAGGTGAAGGAAGAACTTGAGAAGGTGACGGAAGATCTTCGCATTGCCCAGGCCCAGAAATTGCAGCTGAAGGACCAATTCGTGGAGACCGACCAGAGCAGAAAGGAGTTGGAGCAGAAAATCATTGCAAGCGAGGTAATGTTGCAGGCTTTGATACAAGAGCGAGAACTGTTGCGGATTGAACTCGAGAATGCACTCCTAAAGGCCGAGGAGGAGAGCAGAAGAAAAGGAGATTCCTCCGGCACAAAGTACTTCTCCGAGTTCTCCTTTACCGAAATTGCAGAAGCTGCGCAGAACTTCGACCCATCCTTGAAGATCGGAGAAGGTGGTTGGGGAAGCGTGTATAAAGGTTTGCTTCGACTTACGCCAGTGGCTATAAAGATCGTGAAATGTCCTAGCATGCAAGGTTCAAAAGATTTTCAACAGGAGGTAACAATTCTCGAGTGTCCTCTACTTGTTTACAAGTTTTCTCTAAACCAAAACTAAGAAAATTTAAAATATATAAAGACTTGGCTCATCACGAAGTAAATCTGTTTTCCCCAATAATATCACTATGGCATCACGAATCACAGTAGGAGGACATTACTCGCAGTGATCGAGAATATCGTTGTTGATCATCAAACTCTCGATTGAATGTCTCACAGGTCGATGTGTTGAGAGAGGTGAGGCATCCTAATCTCATCACACTCATCGGCGCTTGTCCCCAGCCCTGCACTCTTGTTTACGAGTATGTACCAAACGGTAGCCTCGAACGTTGGCTCCGCGACAGTGACAGGGCGAAGCAGCTGCCGTGGCCAGCCCGCATCCGCATTGCCACAGAGCTCTGCGCCGCTCTGGCCTTCCTCCACTCTTGGGAGCCTCACAGCATTGTCCACGGGGACGTCAAACCGGGGAATATCCTACTGGACGCGCACTTCGTGAGCAAGCTCAGCGATTTCGGCATCAGCCGAGTGCTGTCCGGTGGCAAGTGGTCGAGCAACAACACCACCGTCGTGCACCTGACCGACCCGAAAGGAACGTTTGCGTACGTGGACCCTGAGTTCGTCACGACGCGAGAGCTCACAACAAAGTGCGACGTCTATTCTTTCGGGATTATATTGCTCGAGTTATTGACGAGGAGGCCCGCCCCAAATATAGCAAACGAAGTGCGAAAGGCAATTAGCGCTGGGACTTTGGAAGCCATCTTGGACCCTTCGGCTGGAGAGTGGCCCTATACGCTGGCCATGGAGCTCACTCATTTGGCTTTAAGGTGCTGCGAGTCGAGCAGAAGGAATAGGCCAGATCTCCGGTCGGATGTGTGGACGGTGCTTCAATCGATGCGAGCTTCCAGTCGATAAACCTAGACTTCCGAATCTTCGGGAATTGAGCGGTATACGTGTTGTGGATGTGTACTTGATCTTTAAGTAAATAGACTTATCGGGTCATGTGTCGAAGTCATCTGTGAGTACCGGCCGATTGGTGTGTGCACAAACATAGATCTTTTGCTATGTCATGTATTATCTTGTTGAAATTTCTCCCTGTATGGACCCACCAACGTTCTTATGAATAGATTTTTGGAAAATGGGAAGCCGACGGCGCCGTCACTCTGTCGAGAGTGACGGTGCCATCTGCACCTCACATTTCCCATGGAGACTGGACTACTTGCTTGTCCGGTTTCCGTGGGTAATGAGAGTCCCATTTGATGTTCTTGGAACCGCACATTTTTTCGTAGGGTCAAAGCTTCTTTCCCTTTTTGGGTTTCCATTGGAGCTCTCTCTACCCCCTTCACCACCATCTCTGCAGCTGCAACTTCTACGGTTTATACGTCTTTCCAATTTTCCCCATATGTGATTGTGAGTACTCCCTGGGCAAAGAGCAACAGAAGCCGAGTAAGTGCTTCTACAGTGGGAGTAGATGCACTTTCTTTATTGCCCCTCCTCCCATCATCTCCTTTGCTTTTCCACGCCTTCTTGTTTAGCAGTTCAGTCCAAAAGGAGAGAGAGAAAGTGCAAACTTAGGTTCTCTGAAAACAACCCAAATTGGTGGGTCTTCTCTCGCCACAGCAAAATGAAGGCCCTCTTCTTGAACGGCCGGCCCCTAAGCTCATCCTTCAGTCCTTGAACTTGACCGGCACATTGGACGGGAAGACCCTGAACCGACCGGACCAACTTTGTGTCCTCTACCTCAAAGGACAACTCCATATCCAGTAATGAACCTTACCTCTCTCACCTCATCAACCTCAAGCCTCTCTCTACCTCAGCGGCAATGCCTTCGCAGGCGGCTTGCCCGCTTTCCTCACCAAGATCCACTGCCTCAAGATTCGCGTATTCGCCGAAAACTAAAAGTCAGCGAGACATTTGACAATCAGTAACTCATGAATTTCTTTTTCTCGAATATCGTTATATTTTTTTCTTTAAATACTAAATGGATGCCTCTTCACTACAATCGAGCGAAAAAAAAAAAAAAGACGATCTGCTGAAGCAAATATGTGATCCGGTGTTCCATTATACTCAAAACAAAATGACTGGCCCGCGTTGCACTATTACTAGTTGGAAGTGACGGTACCATCCTCCTAGCACCATCCTAGATTTTTTCACGTGCATGAGGTACATGGATTGGGCAGATGAAGATATACTTGGAAAATGATCCCAAAGGATAAATGTCTACTCTGAATAATGAAAAGCCGTTTACAATGTCTTAGATACTTATTTTAGACGTCCATTTAAAGAAGGTTGTCTTTATGAAACAATCAAATAATTGAAATATAATAACATAATTAAGGAAAAAATGTTGATACCACGCATTGAAATCTACAAAACACGTCAGAAATCTTTGGAGTTTTGGAAATGAAGGAGAACACATGAATTTAGAGGTCAAAAATTACCCAAACCGGCGTAGCCCGTTTCCAGCTTTGAAGCTCTCATAGTCCTCTTCGATTTGATTTGTTGTATGCATTATAACTACTCAAAAATGTCAATTATGGTGTGGGTGGGACTGCTAGCTCTTGTGATGCTCAAAAGTTTTCGTAGAAGTGTTTGTCAACTGTTTTAATGGACAATGAGATGGAATTGCTTAATTATATACATAATTCAATGCCTTGTTCTGCTGTTTAGTCCGATTAAATCCACTTCACTTCCACAAACAATTCTCAAGGAATTAATTCGCCGATAATGCAGCATATTTGTCGTCGTGCCAGTCTCACGTCTTCATTCTGAAAGTTGCGTAAGTTCTAATTTGCGCTATTCATGTCGGCCACGATATTGCCTGCACTAGCTGCATCCAAAACCGAGGTATGAAAACTAGGCGAGATCGACCATAAGGCCTTAACCTTTGTTTTTTCACTCGCTTCTCGTCGATTATCCTTTCTTATTGAAAAAATTACCAAAAAAGTCATAAATATATTGCAATTGTGCCAATTCAGTCCTAAACTTATTTTTTTAACCAATTGAGTCTTAAACTTTTACAATTATTCCCAATCAATCCATCTGGCCAAAATTGGCCAACCAACGCTGGCGTGACAACCAGCGAGCTTTTTTTTAATAATATTTTATTATTATTATCTTTTTTCCCTTTTTCCTTTTTTTTTTCACCTCCTCCCTCCTCCCTCCTCCTTCCTTTCCGACGACCGGCCAAGTTGGCCGATTGCCGACCGATGCGATCTAGCGGGCCCACCTCGCTAGTCGGCAAGCTCGCACCCAGCGATGGCGGGCGAGCCCTTGCCAGATCTGGCACGAGCTCACCTCACAGTCGCCGAGCGAGGCAAGCCCTCACCAAACGTGACGGTGAGCTCCCCTCGCCGGATCTAGCAAGGGCTCGCCTCATGGTCGCCTAGCAAGGCAAGCCCTTGCCGGATCCGATGAGGGGTCTCGTTGACACCCAACCGCACGGCCCTTTTGCGGGTATCTCTACGCCCCCGCCCCCGATAGCAACACCTTGCCGCCTCATCGGTGCAATCGCTCGCTACCCCTAACCGTTGTGGCTCCCCCATTGTCCCCCCGCCCTTCTCTCTCCTCTCTTGCCCCGCCATCGCTAGGCGTGAGCTCGCCTTATAGTTGCTTGGCAAGGCGAGCCCTCACCAAATTCGGCAAGGGGGCTTGCCGTCACGTTTGGCAAGGGCTCACCTCGCCCAACGACCACGAGGGGAGCCCTCGCCGGATCCGGCGGGGGCTCACCTCGCCATCACTAGGCGCGAGCTCGCCGATTGGAAGAGGGAGAAGGGGAAAAAAAAAAAAAAGGAAAAAGGAAAAAAGATAAACTATTAATAAAATATTTCAAAAAATAAAATATCATTAAAAAAACTCGCTAGTGCCCGCCGGCTGCCACATCGGCACCGACCGGCCAATTTTGGCTGGATGGACTAATTGGGAATAATTGTAAAAGGTTTAGAACTCAATTGATTAAAAAAATAAGTTTATAACTAAATTGACACAGTTGCAATAGATTTATGACTTTTTTGGTAATTTTACCTTTCTTAGTGACATCAAAAGGTGTCTAAACAAGATGAACAGGAAATGTACCAAAAAAATCTTAAGTCTATTGCATTTATACAAATTCAGTCTTAAACAGCACTGATTGATCTCATAACACGTGGGTGATTTTACGTGCCAAGTATTTGCATTGATTGTAGTGTTGAGTAGATGAAACACCTTATAATTTTAAGTGTAAACAATGACCTAACGTGAGAAACACAGTTATTGAAGGTTGAAGAGAGGTGTTTCGTTTTGCGCTATTGTCATTGCCGGCATAAGGTAGTGAATTTTGAGTGATCAAATCATGTGAAAATAAATAGTGATAAAACACCGTTGGCATGGAACCGCTAACATCGTATGACCGTGGAACGTAAATATCTAGCATATTATATAATCAAATGTGCACATTTGTTGCCTATACGGCAAAACTTGAAATCCAAAAAATTAAACAAAATCATTCTATTATGAAGTATTCGAACAATTAAAAAGTGAAAAGAATTAATGGTTAAAAATATACAATACAAAGGAATTGTATAAATATGAATGGAAAAAGAAAAATATTTCGAGATTTAAATTCATTTTAGAATGATTATTATAGGGTAGACATTCAAGTTTCAGTATTGGAAAAGGTGAGAAATATAATATGATTATTAATATTCACTTAGCTTCGAAATTGAGTTAAGAAAGTCTTCAATTTGGCTAGCTGCCCTTGTTGAGATAGCACAATGCCATGCCCCCGTCGCCGCCCATCCCCCCCATAGCAACTGATATTATGGGAAAATCTTCCCCGGATGTCTCTAAGTATTTGTTGAGCAGGTCACTCCCAATTGGAAAGGCCAACGCAATTATGTATATTTGTAGTATAGAATATATATATGGTAGTGAGTGTGTAAAAGTAAAAAGAAAAAAAAAAGAGAAAAAGAAAAAGAAAATATCAAAAGAGATCGGGAGATAAATCAATGTGATCTTCCACATCCAGAAGATCAAGGGAGTTTGGGAAAGAAATCAAAGTGATATTCTCATATATACATAATCACGAGAGATTAGGAGAAATCTGCGTGATTTTGTATCGTACAATTCCAATTGTACAATTGCTTTTCCTCCTATAAATAGGAGTCCTCCTCAACAGAGAAGGTGATACACAAGCAAGACAATCGGAGCAGCGTAGCGGAAGAAACAGTTTTCTTCTTCCAAGAAAGAGAGTTATCTTTGAGTGAGTTATCCGGTTTGTGAGAGGTTCGGATCCACAAATTGAAGACAGCGAAAGATCCACCTTTGGATGAAGTTGTATCCCATTATTTATCATAGTGGAAGTTTTGAAGTGGACTACGGTCTCGTGGTTTTTCCCTTCACCTTGGAGGGTTTTCCACGTTAAAAATTATGGTGTTATTTTCTTTTCATCTTTACTGTTTTTCATTTAATACTTTATCCTATTTAATTTGCACAAAAATAATAGCGGGAAAAATTATATGGGTCTTCTCCACGAACATTATTTTATTTTTCCCAACAAGTGGTATCAGAGCAAGGTTGCTCTATATATTATTTTTCTGTGCAGAATTAAATGGAGGAAAATTTTGGCAATATGATAAAATTGACTGCATTCAATTATGCAATTTGGAAACCAAAGATGGAGGATCTGCTATACATCAAAGATCTTTGGAGGCCAATTGTGATACCGATGGAGGTACCAGTACCAGCGTCCGAGGAGTCTAATCCTGCAGCGGAAGCCAAACAGGCATCGTCTTCTGGTGGCAAACCAACGACAATGTCTGAAAGCGAATGGATGGTGCTCAATCGGAAGTGTGCCGCTCAAATCCGACAATGGATTGATAAGAGCATTTTTCAAAATTTTGCTAATGAACATGATGCTGGTGTTCTTTGGCAAAAATTAGAGAAAATGTACACAAGAACAACGGCGCAAAATAAAGCAAATCACATGCGGCGGCTCGTGAATCTGAAATACAAAGATGGGAGCAATGTTTCGGAACACATGAGCGAGTTCCAAGGTATAGTAGACCAACTCAATTCTATGAAGATGACATTAGATGATGAATTGCAGGCATTGCTTAGCTCTTTGCCAAATAGCTAGGACACACTTGTTGTGTCGGTCAGCAACTTGGCTCCTGACCAAGCTTACCATGGACGTGGTAAAAGATAGAATGTTGAATGAAGAATCCCGGATTACTTTACTCCTCAGAGATTATGCCACTAAAAGAAAGTGGAGTCAACAATAGCAACTTAAATGACCTAATAGCAAATTTAACCTAAATGGTCCTAGAATGCAAATTAATTAACATGCACCTAATTTTTTTTATTTTTTATCTGGAATTTTTGAAATAATAAAAGCCCTAATTAAACTACCTAAAACGAATAATTTTCTAATTCAAGTTTGGGATTAATTTAAATTAACCCTATTTTGACTTAGGAAACCATTTCTTCATTTTTTGTTTTTTTTTTTTTTTAAGTGCCAAGTTTTCTAAGAATGAGATTATCTAAATCTAATCCTAACCTATTTTTAAAAAAAGATTTCTAAAAAAAAAAAAGTCCTAAAAATGTGATTTAAAAAAAAACGCCTAAAGGCTCTTGTCATTAATCGACAAGAAAATCAAGAACGGAGAGATGGAGAAGCAATTCTATTCTAAAAGCCGAAACTTTCGGAATCATGACTTAATTAAAATTCCTAATCTAAATATGCAACGAGGAAGGTCCCAATCCAACTACAGATGAGACAAGAAGTGCCATCATTGTGGTAAATTGGGACACTTCATCCGAGAATGCAGAAAGCTAAAGGCGGAAAAATCCAAAAGTCATAACGTCAACAAAGCTAACGAGAACCAGACGAATGACACTGCAAATATTGCAGATGAAGTGATTATTATTCAAAGTGATGATTCCATTAATGTTGCATCCCAAGATTCGACATGGATAGTTGATTCTAGCGCATCCTACCATGTCACAACTCGTCAAGATCTTTTCACATCTTACACCACTGGCAATTTTGGACTCGTAAAGATGGGAAACGAAGGTACGTCCAAAATTATTGGTATGGGTAATATTTATTTGGAGACTAATGTTGGATGTAGGCTACTACTCAAAGATGTGAGACATGTTCCGGACATACGCCACAATCTTATATCTGCCGGCAAGCTTGACGACGAAGGCTACATCAATTTCTTTAGTGATGGAAAATGGAAGCTCACTAAAGGTAATTTGGTGGTAGCCAAAGGAGAAAAGATTAACTCTCTCTATATCACTCAATTCAAGCCATGTAGAGGAGAGGTGAATGTAACCGGAAAAGGTGTCACCACCGAGTTATGGCATAAGCAACTCGGACACATGAGTGAGAAAGGACTTAAGATTCTCACTAGAAAGCAACTTCTACCCGGAATAAAAGGTACACCGTTGAATACTTGTGTCGACTGCATTATGGGAAAACAACATAGAGTAGCATTTCACAATTCCCCACCATCTAGAAAAGCTGAAATTTTAGATCGATACATACCGATGTATGCACAATGCAAAGTAGGACACTTGGAGGTGCGCTTTATTTTGTAACTTTTATTGATGACCACTCTAGAAAGGTGTGGGCATTTGCCTTGAAAACTAAAGATCAAGTGCAGGAAATTTTCAAGCAATTTCATATGAAGGTTGAAAGAGAAACAGGCAGGCGATTGAAGTGTGTATGCTCAGACAACGGTGGCGAATACCGAGGACCTTTTGAAGATTATTGCAAAAATCTTGGGATCAAACTAGAAAGATCCGTACCAAAAACATCTCAACACAACAGTGTCGCAGAGCGGATAAACAGAACCATATGTGAAAAAATCAGATGCATGCTTTCCAACGCAAAGCTGCCAAACCACTTTTGGGGTGAGGCAATGAGGACAGCAGTTGATTTAATCAACCTATCACCTTCAGCTCCACTTAACGGTGATGTACCACAAAGTGTCTGGACTGGTAAAAATGTTTCTTATGGCCACTTGAAGGTGTTCGGCTGTAGAGCATTTGTCCACATTCCAAGGGATGAGAGATCAAAGCTTGATGGGAAATCAAAGCAATGTATTTTTTTGGGGTATGCACATGAAGAATTCGGCTATAGACTCTGGGATCCCGTTAACCGGAAGATAGTCAGAAGTAGGGATGTGGTATTTCTTGAAGATCAGACAATCGAGGACTTTGAGAAGCACGAGAAAGCTCCATCAACGAGACGAATACCCAGTTGATCTTGGCCCGGTTGTTCCTCCTATCAACAAGTAAGCTGAATCAAGGATTGAAGGTGAGACTACTTCAACCGAATTTGAACCAATTGTTGAACAGTTCCCATCGAACCTCAATTGAGGAGATCAACTCGTGAACGACAATCTAGTCGTAGATATTCTCCCAATGAGTACGTGATGCTCACCGACGGGGAGAACCGAGAGAACTACCAAGAAGCTGTATTACACGAGCATAAAGAGGAGTGGTTAAAAGCTATGCAGGAGGAGATGAAATCCTTAGACGAAAATCACACTTATGATTTAGTCAAGTTGCCACAAGGAAGAAAACCTCTCAAAAACAAGTGGGTGTTCAGATTAAAGACTGAAGAAGGTAACTCACAGCCACGATACAAAGCAAGGTTGGTTGTGAAGGGATTCGCTCGGAAAAAGATATCGACTTCGATGAGGTATTTTCTCCCGTAGTTAAAATGTCCTCTATTCGAGTTGTCCTTGGCTTGGACAGCAAGCTTGAACTTGGAGGTTGAGCAACTTGACGTGAAGACCGCGTTTTTACATGGAGATCTAAATGAGGAGATCTACATGGATCAGCCGGAAGGTTTCAAAATCAAAGGTAAAGAAAATCTTGTGTGTAGATTGAGGAAGAGTCTTTATGGGCTCAAGCAGGCACCAAGACAGTGGTACAGAAAATTTGATTCCTTCATGGAGGAAAATGGGTTCAACAAAACCACCGCTGATCACTGCGTTTTCGTCAAGAAATTTACTGATGGTAATTTCCTAATTCTTTTGCTTTACGTTGATGACATGCTAATTGTTGGCCAGGATAAAAGCAAGATCAACAACTTAAAGAAGGAATTAAGCAAGTGCTTTGCAATGAAGGATTTGGGACCCGCAAAACAAATTCTTGGGATGGAAATCTTGCAAGACAGGCAGAATCGTAAACTCTGGTTATCTCAAGAACGGTATGTTAATAAAGTTCTTGAAAGATTTAATATGAATAAATCTAAAGCAGTTTGTTCTCCACTTGCAAATCATTTCAAATTCAGCTTAGAGCAGTGCCCAAAAGGTGAGATAGAAAAGAAGGAAATGGAAAAAGTTCCCTATGCATCAGCGGTTGGTAGTCTAATGTACGCAATGGTATGCACAAGGCCTGATATCGCCTATGCAGTTGGTGTGGTAAGCAGATTTCTATCCAATCGGTAAGGAACATTGGGCAGCGGTCAAATGGATATTCAGGTATCTTCGAGGTACTTCTAATAACTGTATATGTTTTGGTGATGGTAAAACTTTGTTAGAAGGTTTTCGGATTCAGACATGGCAGGGGACGTGGACTCAAGAAAGTCTACATCATGATACCTAATGACTTTTGCAGGGGGAGCAGTTTCATGGCAGTCTCGACTACAAAAATGTGTTGCCCTATCTAGTGCTGAAGCAAAGTATATTGCGATAACGGAAGCATGTAAAGAACTCTTGTGGATGAAGAAGTTTCTACAAGAAGTGGGCCACAACCAAGTGGAGTGTATCTTGTATTCAGATAGTCAAAGCGCAATACATCTCAGCAAAAATGCAACTTTCCACTCCCGATCCAAACACATTGACATTAGATATCATTGGATACATGATGTGTTGGAAGAAAAAGCCCTACAGCTAAAGAAGATACACACTGACAACAACGGCTCAGATATGATGACAAAATCTCTATCTACTATGAAGATGCAAGCCTGTCGAACTTTTGCAGGTTTGACACCTTCTCCAAATTGCTCGTGAGGGGGAGATTTGTTGAGCAGGTCACTCCCAATTGGAGAGGCCAACGCAATTATGTATATTTGTAGTAGAATATATATATATGGTAGTGAGTGTGTAAAAGTAAAAAGAAAAAAAAGGAGAAAAAGAAAAAGAAAATATCAAAAGAGATCGGGAGATAAATCAATGTGATCTTCCACATCCAGAAGATCAAGTGAGTTTGAAAAAGAAATCAAAGTGATATTCTCATATATACATAATCACGAGAGATTAGGAGAAATCTGCGTGATTTTGTATCGTACAATTCCAATTGTACAATTGCTTTTCCTCCTATAAATAGGAGTCTTCCTCAACAGAGAAGGTGATACACAAGCAAGACAATCAGAGTAGCGTAGCGGAAGAAACAGTTTTCTTCTTCCAAGAACGAGAGTTATCTTTGAGTGAGAGGTTCAGATCCACAAATTGAAGACAGCGAGAGATCCACCTTTGGGTGAAGTTGTATCCCATTATTTATCATAGTGGAAGTTTTGAAGTGGACTACAGTCCCGTGGTTTTTCCCTTCACATTGGAGGGTTTTACACGTTAAAAATTCTGGTGTTATTTTCTCTTCATCTTTACTGTTTTTCATTTAATACTTTATCCTATTTAATTTGCACAGAAATAGTAGCGGGAAAAATTATCTGGGTCTTCTCCACGAACATTATTTTATTTTTCCCAACAGTATGTTATGATAATAATATTCATAGGAGAATACGTAAATTAATTATCTTGTATTTCATCTTTCAAGCGTTTTGATATTAAAAAATTTGAATTTTTCGCATTATCTTGCGCCCTAAACTCTTCACCCTATTCCATCTCCTTCATATTTAGCCTGGGAGTGATATCAATTGTGACATGCTACTTTTTTATTGGAGCAGGCAAGAGATAATTAGATGCTCTTATCTACCCATGAGCAATAAATCCCAAGATGGGTCCTGCTAAAATTCTAGTGTTAATGCAGCCGCAGAGGTTTTTTCTCAAATACATGCGAACAATCTGTCACTTTCCTTTCAGAACACTAATATTAAAGGCTAAAGTTCCTTGTGTTGCCCATTACTTCATAAATTAAATCAGGAGTAAAAGTAAAAGAGCTCATGGAGTTGGAAAACTATGAGGAAAGGATCCAGCAACCCCATATTTATGTGGAATAAACTTTTCATCATAAAGAATCATATTATAATTTATTTATTTTTTTGGTTCTTGCAATGGGGTTTGACTTTTGGTCTCAAATAGTCCAACGTGATTATCTTTAATACAATACACTTCAGCTTAGTAATCATCCTCTCATGCATGTCTACCGAGACCCGCAAAGGATAAGGGGCACATATGTGGTGTCGATTTTTTTTTTTTTTTTTTTTTTTTGTGACGATATTTATAAATCAGCAAAAAAGTCGATGCATTTTAAGGGGATTGCTCTCCGAGCTCTTTTTTTTTTTTAAGCCTAAAAAAATGGAGAGAGAGAGAGAGAGAGAGAGAGAGAGAGAGAGAGAGAGAGAGAGATGGAAATTTATTTGGAGCTTTCCTAGATCCGCCCACCAACGAACGATTTAGGCGAAAATAAAATTCCAGGAAAACTCCTTTGCTGACCCAAGAATGGTGGAGCCAGGGTGAGGGGATCGCTCTCTGAACTCTCGTTATTTCATTTAGCTTGAGCAAATAGAAAAATGAGATAGAGATTTATTTGGAGCTTTCCTAGTTATGTCCACCAATGAACAATTTTGGTGAAAACAAAATTCTAGGAATCAATGTTAAATTCATTTGGTGGGCCAAGATCGATGGTATCATTATTAGGGTATCATTTGCTAAATTCTTGTTGTTTCGTTCAGTCTACATTGAGATGAAGATATATTTGGAACTTTCCTAATTTCATCAACCAACAACTGATGTTTGCTAAAGAGCAAGTCCCATGGATTAATTGTAAATTCATTTGATGGCCCGAGCATGATTATGCCACGGTCAGGAGAGCTCTTTTCGTCTCTTTTAGCCTAAATGAACAAAAAATGAGTTGAAGATATATTTTGAACTTTCCCAATTCCATCTACCAACAATCGATTTAGGTGAGAATAAAATTGCGGGAATTAATTTTTTGAACTAAATTGGTGGCCCAAGAATAGCGGTGCGCAGGAAACCAAGAATAGTGGTGCCATGTCTTGCGCATAGAAAATTGCTGGACGTTGGCTTCTCCTTTGGAGAGCTACGGACAATGTCCCTTTCATGTAATAAAATGCGACCGCCCTTGCCCCCAACAAGGAAGGGCTCGGGAATTAAATGATTCATTTATTTCGTAGGAAATACACGCTTTAAAAAACAATTTTTAAAAATGATTGGTTAGAATATTTAAAATAATTAGTCAATAAAAAATATATTCATTATCAATAATAATTTATGCTTAAATATTTTTGTGAATGATAAAAATACTTTTCATCCATTCACTTTTATAAGTGAAATAAGTGGTCTTTTTAAAAAACAATTAAATCATTTATTTTTGGCTAAACAAACGAATCTTAAATCCTGACTAGTTGGGTTGGGAATTGTTTTCTACTAAGCTTGATCATCTACCGACACATTGCTAAATGACAAACGAAGCCAAAGTCATTGGAATCTAAAGAGACTAGGGGCTCCAATTTCAAGTAGAAAAGTCATTGGCACTATCCTCAACCGGGGGAACTAGGTTAACCTATCGTTGAGGACAGTGCTGTAAAGCATGTCAATCCAACTGTGGGCATTTAACCCACCCTCACTCACTCTAGATGCGGGAGGCTACTATGCTTGCTTACCCGGTAGTAGCCAGAACCGAAGTTCTAACGTGGTGTTTACCTTTACCACCGTGAGGCCCCCTAATTCTCTGTCTATCTTTCTTTGTGTCATTCCTTCTTATCAAAACTACCGGTGAAACTGAATCGACACGAGAATGCGAAGAGATTTTTCACATATCTCTTGCATCTTCGTAACAACCTCCCGACATATTCTCTAGCCAAACCCGGTGTCCCCATTTTCCGTGAAAATCCTTACTTCCAAGTTTGCAAAACCAATCAATGTTATAGTTCTTATTGACACAGGAGCAAGTTGTTCCATCCTAGACACCAAAATTCTGCCTGAAGAATATTGGACTTCTCATGTCCGATACTTCAATTCCGCGTCTGGAGATACTTTCTCCACAAATGTCAGAACTACTCCCGAATCTGTCCAATTCTTCCCTCGGTGTTCTATCACTACAAAGATTTTGGATCCGGTCTCCCCAATAAAGACTTGATAATTGGGTGGGACATCATGACTCAAAGTTGCTCAACTACGCATCATCCCTAGAAAAGGTCTTAGATATAGAGACCAATTCTCGAGTTTGTTAATATTCGAGGCTCTTTTCCATTCATATGAGTCTATTAGATCCAATCATGCAAAAATTACTCCAATCATGTTCAGAATCTCACTGCGAGTTCGCTCAAAAGTGCTCCCATCCTCTATGGGAAAATCCGAGTTCTTTGTTCGCCTTCCTTTCAAGAAGAATGAGGATATCAATCCAACTAAGGCGAGCCACTCAGGAATGAATCCAGAACATTTAGTTTTGGCCCAAAGGGAATGCTCAGAACTTCTCCAGCAATGACTTATTGAACTCTCCAACTCCCAATGGGCTTGTGAAGCCTTTTATGTCAATAAGCGTGCTGAGCAAACCAGAGGAAAAATGAGATTGGTAATCAACTATCAACCTCTCAATCTTTTTCTCCAAGATGATAAATTCCCTTTACCCTCAAGAGATTCTCTCTTTGCTGGCCTAACCAAAGCCCATATCTATTCCAAATTCGACCTTAAAGCCGGATTTTGGCAATTGGGCATTCATCCCGATGACGGACCCAAAACGGGGTTACGTATCCCAAACCAGCACTTCCAGTGGAAAGTCCTTCCTTTTGGATTGAAAGTTGCCCCATCCCTCTTCCAAAAGCCATGTGCCGAATTTTCCAGCCAATACCTTGTCAAGTGTTGCAGTCTATATTGATGATATTCTGCTCTACAGCCCTGATGAGCAGTCGCACTGCCAACTCCTTGAACAATTTGCGGAGATTGTCAGGAAGCATGGTATTATGCTTTCTCAAAGGAAAATGAATATTGCCCAGACAGAAATTGAATTCCTTGGTATGCACCTCAATAAAGGTACGTACTACCCGGGGCCACACATTGCACGGGAATTATTGAAGTTTCTGAAGAAAACCTTTCCAAAAAGGAAGTTCAGCAATTTCTTGGGATAATTAATTATCTCGGGGATTTTGTTCCAAACATCGCAAAACCGCCGATCCCACTCCAGTCAATGCTGAAGAAGAATCCCCCATCTTGGGTAAAAACCCAAACCAAAGCGAGTTGAGCTTAAGGAGATTATGCAGAATCTCCCACCATTGCAAATACCATCGACGGGAAAAGAATCCTTCGGGCGACGCCGGTGATGAATACTTTGGGCAGCAATCTGTTCGAAGAAATCGATGGTAAGAGATATCTTTGTGCTCACAAAAGTGGAAAATTCTCACAAGCTGAAATGCATTATCATTCCACTTTTAAAGAAATCCTAGCAGTCAAAAATGGGATCAAAAAATTCGAGTTTCATCTCATCGGTCATCACTTCCTGGTGGAACTAGATATGGCATCTTTTCCACAAATGACCAAGTTCAAACAAAAGCAGATTCCCAATTCCCAGTTACTCCGTTGGGCTGAATGGTTTTCAAAATACTCTTTTGAAACTAAACACATCCCTGGAAAGAAAAATGTGTTTGCTGACTTCTTGTCAAGACCACGAGCACCAGCGGAAATCAACATGTATATCAAAAGACCCGCTTTCCATATGCTCAATTATGGAAAGAAATACAAGATCGAGAAGATCAAGGATTTGCTCAGCTGGAAGTATCCGGAAGAAATCATTGAAGAAATTCAGCAAGACCGCCTCAATATCGATAGTCTTATGTGGCAATGCCATACTGAACTATTTCGGTTCAATGGAAGCTCCATTCTCTGTCCTTTTGGATTAAATCCCGATTATCCATTCATTCATCCTCTCATTTGGAAAGAAGATGATTTCCCGATCATCTCAAAAGTTATTATGGTACTTAACCAATAAGTACTTAATAGCTATGGAAATCCCAACCAGAAGATTCATCGCCAACCTCACAAGGATTTTTCTGCTCGGCAAAGGTAATGTTGAAAAAGAAAGCGACAAAAACCTCTTAGACTTTCTCAATTGGTTTTATCCTCCAACTTACTGGAAACAACTTTTAGAGAAAGAACTAAGACCCCTGACACCAAATCCTGAAGTCCATACCATTCTCGCCTATTTCCTCCATGAGGCTTTTAAGAACCTGCTCATGTCCTAATCTTAGAATCTAATATGGTCCCTTTTTTTCTAAGACAAAACCAACCAAAAGAGAGAAGAAAATCCGATAATCTTTTATCGACTAGGAACTCTAAGATGAAATCCATCATCTTTCTTAGGCGCAATTCGACGAAGTTATTAGTTATTTGTAACATATCATGGTACATGAAATTAAGTCTCTAGCATTCAGAATTGATGGCGTTAATCGTAACATCTTAGTTTCTAAAGAGAAAAAGGACGAAGTTAATTTCTACGTGATGGCTACTAGTGAGTTTGTGTTTTTGATATTTACAAGATTGATGTGCTCATCTATGTTTGCCATAAATATTCGGACGATTGTTTCTAGATCTATCAATTGGCTTACATTTTTGGTCCGATTAAAGAGTACAACCATAAAAGAGGTGACCTGCGTGTTTTAAACTTGTCGATTATCAATGTAGCATTGTTACTAATACTCCAGCGAACGAACTATCTCTGATCAACGGTCTTCTTCTATAGTTTATGGGACTCAATTGGCTCGAAAGCATGACGAGTGATTGGACTATAGCTATAATGGGTTAAACACTGGTAATGAAAAGGTATTAGACTACTAGTAACTATAGGACGTTACAAACATATAAAAAGCCATCTAGAAGCAAGTAAGTTTATCAAATGGATAGGTCGGGTCGAAAATGATCTAATCTAAATTTAATCTGTTTTAATTCATTTTTCATGCAATACAAATATGTAACCCACACCCAATCTAACTTAAATTGTTAAAATACTTTTATATTTAACCAAATCTAGAAAAACTTAACCGACGACGTGAGCGAATGCTGGAATTCTATTACGAGATGGTGCTTTGGGGAGAAAATAACTTTAAAGAAGATGAAAATTACTGTATATCTTATTGATACTATAAGAAATTTATTTTGTTTACTTTGAAATATCTAAAGATTTCCTTTTTTACAAGTATGTAAAATCATTTATGATATAAATATCCATATGTAGATTTGGGTTTAATTCTCCATAATCTTTTAAAATTAATACATCTCTAATTGTCAATATTTTAATCAGGAAAGTGGAATTTTTTTAATCCCATAGCCATAAGTCTGCTTGCATTTTTGTCTCCTTCCAAGTCGAGGGACCAGGGTTTTGCATAAGCAGAAAGCCAAGAAGATTGAGGCCAGTTTCTTTGATTGGATTACATTGAATGGAAGATATTACGTGATCATATTTCAAGGACGAGTTCACATGCATAGATCTCTCTCTCTCTCTCTCTCTCTCTCTCTCTCTCTCTCTCTCTCTCCATTGGGAAAAATATGTAAATCAATCCCCCGAGGATTTTCAATTGGCTGATGGATGGAGACAGAGATGTCCCCATTCACCGTGTCTAGACTTGAAGAGGACATTGAAAAGTCTATAATGGCAACAAACTAATAGCAGCTTTCAAGAAGTTCATCGCCTGATGAAATTCGGATAAGAATGTGCTGAAGATTACAACCAAAAGCTTTGGAAAAGTTAAGAAATTGTATCATAATAAAGAAATAATTTTATTTTGAAATATACCATTTTACGTAACTTTTTTTAATTAACATAAAAAAGGAAGTTAACCATTTCAAATCTAGATACTTTTATTGATGATACATGATGCAACTTTTGAAAATATATCTTTTGAGTCTTTATTTTAGGCTCCACGACTTTCAATTCTTTTACTTACATTTTGGGTCTATTTATCGGAGATCCACTTTGTGTCCTAAGATTGCCTCCTTATTAATAATTCATTTTACTTTGCAATATCCTGCCTTTTATGAAAATGAAGGTTTTTTTTTTCCTTTCTGGAAACTAACTGGATCCAATTTAATTACTAGAAGGATATTTAAACTTAATACAGGAGTTTTCTTTTAACAGCGATTGATCATTCCCCACGAATTCTCGCTTCCTTACTTATGCTCGGACACTGTTCAATTCTGTTATATAGGACCTAACATGAATTCTCGCTTCCTTACTTAATCCGTTGGTTTCCTATGTTGGAATATAATATGCGGAAATAACAAGATCTTAT
The DNA here is from genome assembly GCA_014182555.1 of Eucalyptus erythrocorys. NCBI lineage: Eukaryota > Viridiplantae > Streptophyta > Magnoliopsida > Myrtales > Myrtaceae > Eucalyptus > Eucalyptus erythrocorys. The sequence continues at coordinate 1,128,743 of CM024601.1, read as the reverse complement.
AATTTACATCAACGTAAAATCACCAGAGAAATAAACGAGAAATAATAAAGACATCAGAAATTCACATGGTTTGATCCGAGTATCAGTATCTACGTTTATAGGGAAAGCCAGCAGCAAATAATTCACTATAATTAGAGAATCATAGTTTACAATCACTCACACGCTCGAGTGTTTCCCACATCTAGATTTAATCCCAAACTCAAAGTGTTTATAAATAAACAACTCATTTGAACATAAACTCACAGCACAAAAATATCATGCGTTTAAATCGTACGCCAAAAAGAAAAAATCTCCAACTTCCTTTTCTTTCTTTCGTGCAGCTCCTCTTCGGTGTGGACATGCCGCATGGACGTGTGGCTTCCGTCTTCGTAGGTCCTCGGCAACTTCTTATGGAAAGAAAAGAAGGGTCCGTTCATTTTGCGGAAAATTGGCCATCTTCGGAAAATATTTTTCCAAAAGTCATTTTCCTGGAAAATGACAATATTTTCTAGTGTTCGACTAAAACCTGAAAATGCTTCTGAAAATATTTTCCAGTGTTCGGTAAAGAAAATATTTTCCTCTCACCAAATTGACGAGCGCGAGTGCCAAGCTCGAGACTCGCTAGATCGACGAGCGCAAGTTTAAGATCAATGAGTTTGAGGTTCACTTGGTTCGACGACTAGCCAAGAAAGAAGAAGATAGAAAACAAATAAAAAGAAAAAAAAAAAAAAAAAGAAAAGAAAAGAAAAGGAAATTAAAAATAATTCAAATTAAAAAAAAAAAAAAAGAAAAAGAAAACTAAAAAATAATTTGAATAAAAAAAAAGGAAGAAGAAATGAGAGAAGAAAGTGAAGATTTATAGAGGTGTGAGGTAAGATAGATCAGTGAGGAAAATGTTTTCACTTTTTAAAAGTGGAAAACATTTTCCTTACTTTAAACTTTTTTTCCCCGAAGGGCTTGAACGAGTGGTTCGCCCACTGTGGGATGCATCTTTGCAGAAACATTTTTTAAAGAAATTCATTTTCCGTGAAACAAACATCGAAAAATCCGGAAAACGTTTTTCCGGAAATTATTTTTCGCGAAATAAACGGGAGCCGAAAACCTACAAATATTTCTATTTTTATATGTGTTCTCAGGTCAAAGTTTGACCCGGGCCCACCTACGCTTGGCTTTTACGTGCAGAGAACTACACTTGCTTTCTTCCGTAGCTTTAATATTGAAGTGAGTTTGGGCCCCTCGAAGATGACATCTTTGTGGCTTCCGCAGGCTTCCGCTGAAGAAGAAACTTTGCTCCCTTTTATTTTATATTTTCCCTTATGTAAATCTTCAATAGTCCAACGAATTTTCTTCTACTTGGAAAATCTTTATCAACGAAAATTCGATTTAATAAATCGTTATCCGAATTCAAATTCGAAATATTAATTTAATATCCTGGCACGTGCTATACGGATTAGTAAGCATTAGGACAAGCTCTACTTTATAACATCCAGCCATAGCCCACCTCAACTGCGACCTCCACACAAAACCCCATCTGAGAGGCAACCCGCCTTCGTTTTCGTTTCTCAGAAAATTCCCATGTCTCGCTTTCTGTTTCTCTCTCTCTCTCTCGTCTTCTCTCACAAGCCAGCTATCTCCCCACAAGACCATCCTGAGTTTGTTCCCTTTCGTTTTTTGTTAAGAGTCGTCATCCTCGCCGTCTTACATTATATGCGTTGATATGGCCGTGGTTGATGGTATTAGACTTCCCGAGTTTGGAGTCCCGGCGTTCATGCGGAGCACTCGCGAGGTTGCATCTGAACCGGCGAAGCCGGTGTCTGAAGACAAGATTTATGTTGCAGTCAGGAAGGATGAGAAAGAGAGCAAATCGAAGCTTGTCTGGACGGTGCGTCAATCAAAAGGCAACTTCAAGATCTGTATCATTCATGTTCTAGTTCCTTCACGGAGGATCCCCATGGGTAAGTCAACGTTTTTTGTTCTGTTTTCTTTGCATATTTCCATCCATCGATTTAGCTATCAGTTATTGCTTCAAGAGTTTTCGTTGATTGCAAAAATAAGAACATGCCATGCTCGCATGGATTTAATACACGGATCTTCCATGATGGACAATGGTTGTGTCCCTTTGAGGGTTTCGCGATGTAGGACCAGATTGGATATCATATTGTTTTTGCCTGTTCCGTTATTTTCGATTTTCATTCTTTTTGAGGTATTCTTTCTTGCAACGAATTAAAATGATTGTGCTGTTAATTTGCCTTTGGTTTGCAGGAGGCCTGGGTGCTGGAATCCCCGCGAGCTCGGTGAACGAGAGAACGTTGAGAGAACACAGAGAGAACGAGAGGAAAAACGTGCATGAACTCTTGGAGAACTACCTGCTCTTTTGTAGACAAATGGGTGTAAAGTTACCTCCTCCTCCTCCTCCTCCTCCTCCTCCTCCTCCTTCTAGGGATTAATTGTCCTGGTCAATGACTTCTTAACAAAGTGACAGTGAATTACACAAATGTTAATCATTGTTGACCCTATGTATGTATGTATGTATGTATCCACACGCGACCCCTTCTTCTAAGGTGTACCGCTCGTAGATGAATGTATGTGTGTGTGTGTGCGTGTGTGGGTGTGTGTGTGTGTGTATTTCTTGTGTGACACAAGTTTATATGAATATATGCTTCTTCATTTAGAGAGAAGGATATTAGCGAAGCCAATCTATTGATTTATTGGCTAACAGGTACGAGCAGAGAAAGAGTACATAGAATCGGACAGTGTTGAAAGGGGAATATTGGAGCTCATTCATTTGCGTGGGATCAGACGGCTTGTAATGGGTACCGGAGCGGACAAGCGATATTTCAAGTGCGTACGGGAACAAGATACACCCTCACATGGGTCGTGGACTTATTCATTCCATATCTCTCCTCTTCGTAACTAAAAGGGCATGGTCGTTTGGATCCTTATTGCGTCATTAAAAATCAATGCTTATCTCTTTATTAATCCTTAAAGATGTGTGGTACATGTCTGATCTTTTAGGAAAACCTGCTAGCCCTTCTTCAATGCAATGTCCTAGTTTGCTCTGAGTCCATCACTATGCATCATGTATTACGAATCAGTCTTATTTTCCTATAGAGTGAAACAAAGAAGAAGATAAAATCTATTCACATATCCTTTCAACAATCGAAAAGTCTCTTGCGTTGTGTCTACAAGTTTGTGTTTGTTATTATCTGCATTACACCAAATTAATTTACTGGCTTTTTAGGTTCCAGATTGGTAGGAGGATGACAGAAATCAAGTCCAGGAAAGCCATCTTTGTCCGTGATAAAGCGCCCATCTCTTGTCAAATTTGGTTTATCTACGACGGCCAGCTCATTCACACAAGGTTATCCTCCCGCTCTTTCACCTTTCTCCTTCAAAACAATCGAATGTCGACGATAGTTGGCTGCCATAACAGACCTAGAGTTTTAGGTGGGGATGAGGCTGGGACAAATGATTTTTTTCATCTTTTGCATTATAGCTTCTTTCTTCGAAAGATATGGCTAAATACTTGGGAAATTTTGAGCTTGGGCCCGATGGCAAGTCAGTTCCCCTAGATCCACTCATGTCTGATTGGCTCATTACACAATAAATCAAACTTTAGAATGAAATTGAGCACAGCAGGAACATTTATGGGCTCCGAGTCTTGGTAAGATTAATTTATAACGTGATGCGACAATTTTGGCTTCACCTTTAAGTTTCTGGCTCCTTGTCAATATAGGGAAGCTCAGACGGTTCAAGCAGTTGTAGAAGTTCCTACTCATGCGCCATTGCCAACAACTTCAAGCCCTGGAGCTGGTAAAGTCGATCATTTCAAAGTCGCAATCTGCCACACTGCAGAGGAGTGGTACGATGAAGTTGCGCAATCCATATCAAGTCATTCTGACGAGAACGTTTTCTTTGAACACAGAACAATGTGCAGTGATGCTACCACCACCTTCTTCCAAAGATAGCTATCCAGTGCATTCTGATGCGGCAAGCATGCCAGAAAGCCCAGACACTTTCCAAAAACTAGAACGAGTTTCAACAAGTCCTTCCCATCGTCTGCAGTCTTTCTATTATTCCAGCCTGTCATCAAATTCCTACCCTCTGGTACGTGCACAATAACATAACGAATTGTCATTTTCATGTTCTCTTGCCAGGAAGCCATTTCTCTAGCTTTGCTTGTCCTATTTTATACCCAAGAATAATTATAACAGGATATGAATGAAAATGATGCGCGAAAAGTGCTTGAGGAGGAAGTGATGACTTGTGCTAAAACGGAGGTAGATATCATCAAAGGCGAGCCAAAAGATCCCAGGAAGGTAATGTTGATATGGTAACTGGAAAACTTTGCTATTTATCAACCCAGACGCTCTGATTTTGTAAATTGCTCATTTTAGAAATGGAATTTTTCTACTTTTACTCAAGTCTGATTGTTGAGGAGCTTCCTTGAAACAATTCATTCTAAACTCCAACACATAGATACCATGTATGACATAATTCACATGAAGATGAAAGATGATTTATTGACTTGTGGCTAAAAATAAACGGTGAACTATTGAATGTAGTATTATGGGTAAACTTTAAAAGGAAGTATCTACAGAGAGTATATGCTGAGAAGCCGGAGGAAGAACTTGAGAAGGTGAGGGAAGAACTTCGCATTGCCCGGGCCCAGAAATTACAGCTGGAGGACCAATTTGCGGAGACCGACCAGAGCAGAAAGGAGTTGGAGCTGAAAATCATTGCAAAAGATGAAATGTTCCGGATTTTTATACAAGAGCGGGAGCTGTTGCAGATTGAACTCGAGAATGCACTCCAAAAAGCCGAGGAGGTGAGCAGAAGAAAAGGAAATTCCTCGGGCACAAAGTACTTCTCCGAGTTCTCCTTTACTGAAATTGCAGAAGCTGCGCAGAACTTCGACCCATCCCTGAAGATCGGAGAAGGTGGTTGCGGGAACGTGTATAGAGGTTTCCTTCGACATACGCCAGTGGCAATAAAGATCATGAAATGTCCTAGCAAGCCAGGTTCACGAGAATTTTTACAGGAGGTAACAATTCTCTAGTATTTTCGATTTGTTTTCATGTTTTCTCTAAACCTAATTAAGAAGAATAAAATGTTAGAAAATATACTTTTGGGATGTGTGTATGCGGAAGCATGGTTGTAGTTGGTTATAGTTTTTGGTTTGTGATGTGTGCAAGTGGGTGGTATAATTTGTAGAGAATGGACAAGGGATAAGATAGAATAATTGAAGGATATTGGACATGAGATATGGGGACAATAGTTTCATTAGTTGGACAACATAGTTTGATGGACATAGAATGGAGATCTAAGACCTCTCATGGTGACATGATGGAGGACCTCTCACCCACGGTGGAGGATTTCCCCTCTCACCACGCTCACACACGGTGGAGGGTTTCCCTCTCACAATTCTCAAATGCCCAATTACAAGCCTATTTATAGGCGTGAATCGCCGCCATATTCTACCGACTAAGTACAATAAAATAATATAAAATTTCAGCTTGCGTTCCTTAGCTTCTGTCCGTTGCGGCTTCTTCAGATCAGATCTTCGGGTGGCTTCTCCCATTTTCTCCATTTTTCTATTCTTGCTGCCCACGTACTCTTGATCTTTCTTTCTTCATGGTTAAGAGTCAACAATTGTGGGCTGCACTTTTCCTTCACGTTCAAGCATGCAAGTTGAAGCTTGCTTCCTCTCTTGAAGACTCCAGCAACTATTATAATATTTTTATAATGTGTGCCCCTCTTTTCTTGATAGTTTGTGGCTTCTTCACGTGTTTCCCATGCACGTTAGACTTGCCGACTTGTTCCTTCTCCATTAAGCTAGTAGTTTCTTGATTATTGTAGAGAAAATGGATCACCAATTTCCAACACTCCCCCTTGATCCATTTTCGGGATAATCTGAACATTATGTTATAAAGTTTCGGACGTACCTTGAAATTTCTCTTGTGATTTGTCTCATGCCTTTATTCCATCTTCGTTCCACAATCCCTTGCATTCTCTTGTCGAAACACTTGCACTTGCCTTTAAATGTGCATGTTTTTCTTTAACGATGTCCCATATGTCTCAGCCATCAAAATATTCTTAGTTATAGTTGTTAGCTCGGGCTCTGGCTCTGGCTCTCGTAGGCTCGGCTTCGGCTTTGATTCGGCTCGCCCGCTCCGCTCGTTGGCTCATGCTCGGGCTCGGCCTTTTATTCAGCTCGGCTCGGCTCGGCTCTCTTGGCTCTTGCTCGGGCTCTGACCTTCTTAGTTGAGGATGGTGAGGACAAACGCCCATAGCCATCCGATATGATCTCTTACACCTGGCTCAGTTACGAACCTGGGTGAATCTGGCTCTGATACCATGTTAGAAAATATATTTTTGGATATGTGTGTATGCGGAAGCATGGTTGTAGTTGGTTATAGTTTTTGGTTTGTGATGTGTGCAAGTGGGTGGTATAGTTTGTAGAGGATGGACAAGGGATAAGATAGAATAATTGAAGGATATTGGACATGAGATATGGGGATAATAGTTTCATTAGTTAGACAACATAGTTTGATGGACATAGAGTGGAGATCTAAGACCTCTCATGGTGACATGGTGGAGGACCTCTCACCCACGGTGGAGGATTTCCCCTCTCACCACGCTCACACACAGTGGAGGGTTTCCCCTCTCACAATTCTCAAATGCCCAATTACAAGCCTATTTATAGGCGTGAATCGCCGCCATATTCTACCGACTAAGTATAATAAAATAATATAAAATTTCAGCTTGCGTTCCTTAGCTTCTGTCCGTTGCGGCTTCTTCACATCAGATCTTCGGGTGGCTTCTCCCATTTTCTCCATTTTTCTATTCTTGCTGCCCACGTACTCTTGATCTTTCTTTCTTCATGGTTAAGAGTCAACAATTGTGGGCTGCACTTTTCCTTCACGTTCAAGCATGCAAGTTGAAGCTTGCTTCCTCTCTTGAAGACTCCAGCAACTATTATAATATTTTTATAATTTGTGCCCCTCTTTTCTTGATAGTTTGTGACTTCTTCACGTGTTTCCCTGCACGTTAGACTTGCCGACTTGTTCCTTCTCCATTAAGCTAGTAGTTTCTTGATTATTGTAGAGAAAATGGATCACCAATTTCCAACATAAAAATATATAAAGTCTTGGTTCATCAAGAAGTATGTTTTCCACAATAGTATCACTAGGACATTACTCGCAGTGATTGAGAATATCAATGTTGTTTATCAAACTCTCGATTGAATGTCTCACAGGTCGATGTATTGAGAGAGGTGAGGCATCCTAATCTCATCACCCTCATCGGCACTTGTCCTGAGCCCTGCACTCTTGTTTACGAATATATACCAAATGGTAGCCTCGAAGATTGGCTTCGCAGCAGCGAGAGGGCGAAGCAGCTGTCGTGGCAAGCCCGAATACGCATTGCCACAGAGCTCTGCTCCGCCCTGGTCTTCCTCCACTCTTGGAAGCCTCACAGCATCGTCCATGGGGACGTCAAACCAGGGAACATCCTATTGGACACGCACCTCGTGAGCAAGCTCAGCGATTTCGGCATCTGCCGATTGCTGTCCGGCAGCGAGCAGTGGAGCAACAACACCACCATCATGCATCTGACCAACCCAAAAGGGACGTTCGGGTACATGGACCCTGAGTTCCTCGTCACGCGAGAGCTCACAACGAAGTGCGACGTCTATTCTTTCGGGATTATACTGCTTGAGTTATTGACGAGGAGACCCGCCCTAGGAATAGCGAACGCAGTGCGAAAGGCAATTACCGCGGGGACTTTGGAGGCCATCTTGGATCCACTGGCTGGAGAGTGGCCCTATACGCTGGCCGAGGAGTTGACTCATTTGGCTTTGAGGTGCTGCGAGATGACCAGAAGGAATAGGCCGGATCTCCGGTCGGATGTGTGGACGGTGCTCCAATCGATCCGAGCTCAGTGTCAATAAACCTAGACTTCCGAGTTCTCGGAAATCGAGCGATATACATGTTGGGGTTGCGTACTTGATCTTTAAGTAAATAGACTTCCCGGGTCATGTGTCGAAGTCATCCGCGAGTACCGGCTGATTTGTGTGTATTCACAAGCACAGGTCTTTTGTTATGTCATGCATTATCTTGTTGAAAGTTCTCCCCGTATGTACCCACCAATTTTCTTATGAATAGATTTTTTCACATGCATTAAGTACATGGATTGCGCAGAGGAAGATATACTTCTGGATAATGATTCCAAAGGATAACGTTTATTCTAAATAATGAAGTGCCGTTGACACCTATTTTTAAGAAGGTCGCCTTTAGGAAACAGTCAAATACTTGAAATCTAATAATATAATTAAGGAAAAAATATTGATAATTGGGAAAGCTTTCAAACCGCAAACCAAAAATCTGCATAACACATCACAAATCTTTAAAGATCTGGAAATCAAGGAAAACGCAGGAATTTAGAGGTCAAACATTGTCCGAACGACGTAGCCTATTTGCAGCTTTGAAGCTCTTGTAATCCTCTTTAATTTGATAACTCCTCAACGGTGTCATTTATGGCGTTAGTGGGACTACTCACTCTTGTGATGCTCGAAAGTTTTCATACAAGCATTTGTCAATTGTTCTAATGAACGATGAGATGAAATTACTTAATTATTACATAATCCAATGCCTTGTTCTGCTGTTTAGTCCGATTAAATACACTTCACTTCCACGACCAATTCTCAAGGAATTAATTAGCCAATAATGCAGTATATTTTCCGACGTGCCAGTCTCACGTCTTCACTCTAAAAGCTGGGTAAGTTCTAGTTCGCACCATTCGTGTCGGCCACGTTATTGCATGCACCGGCTGCGTTCAAAACCGAGACATGAAAATCGTGAGAGATCGGCCTGATGTGCTTGTGTTGACACGCGAGAATTTTCAAAACTATAGAACTGGGAATGAATGATCGTAGCCGTCTCAAGGCCTTGAGCTTCCTTTTTTCACCTGCCTCTCATCGGTTGTCCTTTCTCAGTAACATCAAAAGGTATCCGCGCAACATGAACGGATGGACCGAATCGTCTATGGGAAAAAAGAAGACTTCTGTGTTTAGACAAGCCACTCATCAATCAATGAATAATATAGATAGTAAACTGTTAAAACTATAGACCGTATATATCAACAAGACACAGGTGGCTGTGACTCATATAGTCTGTCTACCAATGATGAATCAAATGATATTCGTGGCTGGGCACATATCCGCGCCTTTTTGTGGGCTTGTTTACGCGAAAAGAATTAAGTGGTGGGCGTTTATACAAAAAATGAAGAATGTAGTGGGCTTTGCTTTAAACTCTTTGTATATCACCTTCCACCTCGCGTCTCTTTATTCTTTAATCGAGAAAGAAATGTCGAGGTTTGGTATACCACTCCATTATGTTCAGGTTATTTCGAATTAGTCCCTGATAAACCTCTCCCCTAGCTAATTAGCCTAACTTATTGACCAATGCCCACAAGCAACCCTCGCTCATAGTTCTCATTTTCTTTTGAATTCTTTGAGCCACAAATAAACATCGGCATGTTTGTTGCCAACCATTGCTTTTCTTGCTGAAATTTTAAGCTATTAACCTTATCAAAAAAATAGAAAATTAATCGACTGATAATGATTGGACGTGGCCATTTGCGTCCTCTCTCTCTCTCTCTCTCTCTCTCTCTCTCTCTCTCTCTCTCACACACACACACACACACACACACACAACGATATCTTGATTCCTGTATGTTGTCGGACGACTAGGATAGCGATATCAATTGCGCTGGACACATACCTTCACGAGAAGTTATTGTATGAGCTGTGAGAAAAGATACAGGGTAGGTTTGCATCATCTATCACTGGTCATGATCAGTGATGCCTTTCGAATAAATTCTTAATCTTCATTAAAGTGATATTATCGTCTGGCGGGGCCAGTTCACTGAAACAGGCAGCCCGGGACTGTTGTCTTCTGGCGATGAGGAAAGGAAAGGAACGAGAACCTAAGTGCCTATGGACTGCATTAATCGAATGAAACTAATCTCCTGACTTAGCCAAGTAGAATGTAATTATACATCTGTCAAAGAGTAATTAGAATGGCTATGATTGATCTAAGTTTTAATTGAGCTTGATTATCACTACGATCTCATGTCGTAATCTAGATGTTTTTTTACGATGGATGACAATGGCAACAGTCATGTTAAAACTAGCAGTTGACCCCTTAAAGCAAATATTTGATTGTATGACTGCGTGTAATTTTCTTTGAAATTCGTTATTAGCAATTTCATCGATTAAAGAGAACTTTTTTTTCCAACCTAATGCCAATTCATCTCATAACACATGGGGTGATTACGTGTGAAGTATTTACATTGATTGTAGCGTTGACTATGATGAAACGACCTTATTTTTTCAAGGGTTAGCAAGGAATTAATGTGAGAAACATGATTATTGAAGGTTGTAAGAGAGGTGTTTCATTTACACTATTGCTATTGTCATTGCCAGCATGAGCTAATGAATTCCGAGTGATCAAAATCAAGTGAAAATAAATAGTAATAAAACACTGTTGGCATGAAACCACTAACATTTTATAACCTTGGCATGTTAATATCTAGTATTTTATGTAACCAAAGGTATACTTGTGTTGCCCATAGCCAAAAACTTGACATCCAAAAAATTAACAAACTAATTCTATATGACTCATTCGAATAGTTAAAAAAAGTGAAAACAATTTATGGTTAAAAATATACAATGCAAAGGAATTGTTTGTATATATATAGAAAGAGAAAACTATTTCGAGATTTGAATTCTTTTTCGGAAGTTTGTTATAGGATAAAAATCCAAGTTTCAGTATTGGATTAGGCAAGAAAAAAATAAGATTATGAATTCACACATTCGTCTATGGATCAATGTTTGTAAAATTATAATTAGTACTATTTCGGGAAAGAACAAAAACGAGCGCATCCCTTCGAATTAAGAGACTATTCTCACTTTATATACTAATATAGATTATACTAAAAGAAAAGTCTACGTGAAACGCCAGAAAATACAACAATATAATTGGCGATTGACTTAAGCGTGACTTGCCCTCTCGTCAGGGCATCTTTTCCTGCCCAGGAAATGTGGTCAATTTGGGCACTGTCCTTGTTAGAGCTAGCAGTATGCCATGCCCCTCTTTCTTTGGACCATTTCCTGTCTCTTTCTCTCCCTCTCTCGTGTACCTTAATATTAAGACAGGATAACGACTGATATCATGAAAAAGTCTTTGATATGAAAAAATCTTTCTCAGATATCTTTAATTTTTTATCTTATAATAATAGTATTCATCCGAAAATGCGTAAATTAATATCATTTTTATTTTATCTCTTAAGCATTTCAGTATTTAAAATCCAAATCTTTCGTATCCTTTGCATACAAGATTTTCTCTCTTGTATTTCCATTTGAATTTTTATTTATATATTCTTGACTCTTTCTTTTTTATTATGTCTTTATGAAGGGCTTGCAGTTCATTACACCAAAGCAAAGGCTTTCAATGAACTATTGAAGCTATCAAGAGAGTATTAAATGCTGACGGTAACGAAGGTTACCGACCTTCGGTGGACGCGGAGTCAACGAGTCCAGTCGAACAGCATAAGGAGTCTAAGGTTACAGAAGCGTCTTCACCCTCTTCCATCTCCTCCATATTTTTCTAGGAGTGACATCAATAGTTACATGTTACTTTTTGATTGAAGCAGGCAAGGGACTTGGTCTTGGACAGGAAAATTACTTAATTTGAGTATCGTCTAATCTTATTATAAATACGAAAAGATAATTACATTCTCTTATCTTATATACTTAACACACATGGGCAGTCAATCCCAAGGAAGGTCATGATAACATTCTAGTGCAATGCAGCCAAAAAGGTTTTTTTTTTTTTTTTTCAAATACATGCAAACAATTTATTCATTTTCCTCTTGGAAACACCAATATTAATAAGTGAAATTCCATTCAGGTAACGTGATGAAGGTGTCATCCGTCTTCTATTACTTCATTAAATAAATCAGCAGTGAAAGTAAAAGAGCTCTGGAGTTGGAAAACATGAGGAAAGGATCTAGCAACCCAATATTTGATGTGGAATAAACTTTTTATTATTTAGAAGAAGCACATGATGTTTTTCTTTTTGTTCTTGCATTGAGGTTTGACTTTTGGTCTCGAATAGTCCCACGTACTATTTGTATATCGGAATTTCCTTGGGTGGGGATGTCTAGGTATACAATACATTTTAGCTTAGTAATCATCCTCTCGTGAATGTCTACCAAGGCCGGCAAAGGATAAGGTACACATACGTTTTAGGGGATTGCTCTCTGAGCTCTTTTTTGTTCCTTTAAGCCTGAAAAAATTTATAAAAAAATGAGATGGAAATTTATTTGTAGCTTTCCTAATTCTGTCCACCAACGAACCATTTAGTTGAATTTTAAATTCCTTTGGTGGCCCAAGAATGGTGGAGCCACGGTTTAGGGAATCGCTCTTTGAACTCTTGTTCTTTTCGATTAGCATAAATAAATATAAAAATAGAGAGAGAGAGAGAGAGAGAGAGAGAGAGAGAGAATGGAGATTTGTTTGGAACTCTCCTAATTCCACCCACCAACGATCGATTTTGGTGATAACAAAATTCTAGGAATTAATGTAAATTTCATTTGGTGGGTCAAGAATGCGGTACCATGATTAGGGTGTCGCCCGCTAAACTCTTGTCATTTCTTTTATCCTACATCAAGATGAAGATTTATTTGGAGCTTTCTAAATACCATCCACCATCAACCGTTGTTTTCTGAAAAATAAATCCCATGAATAAATTGTAAATTCATTTGGTGGCCTAAACATGACTATGCCACGTTTAGGAAATTGTCTTTCAACTCTTGTCGTCTCTTTTAATATATATATAAAAACTCTCGCCGTCTCTTTTAAAAAAAAAAAAAAAAAAGAGATAAAAATTTTTTGAAGCTTTCCTAATTCCATCAACGAACAATGGATTTAGATGAGAATAAAATTCCAGGAACTAATTTTTTATTTTTTGAACTAATTTGATGGCCCAGGAGTTGGGGTGCCTCCGAAAATTGTTGGACATGGCTTCTTCTTTGAAGAGCTGGGGACAATGTCCCTTTCATGTAATATAAGTGCGAAACCCCGGCAATTAATTTTTTGAACCAATTTAGTGGCCCAAGAATGTCGGTGCCACATAGAACAGTTGCACATGGCTTCTTCTTTTATCAGCTAGGAAACTCTAGGATGAAATCCGTCATATTTCTTAGCAGTAAATGAGGGTTTCAACAACCACTGGAATTCACCCCAGTGGCCACCCTTCCAACATGGAAGGGGGAGGTGAGGGGTTCAAACATCCACCTTCTTAGGGAGGGATGGGATGGGGAGGCGCAAGTTTCAGGAGTAGGTTTCGACGCCACGCCTTGCAAGAGGCAGGGCAAAAGTCTAAGAGTGTGTAGAATAGGTATAGAGTAGGACTGACCAAAAAAAAAAAATGAGGGTTTCAACGAAATTATAAATTATGTCTACCATGCCATGGTACATGAAATGAAGTCTCTTGAATTCAAATTTAACAACATTAATTGTAACGTATAAAGAGTTAGCTGCCAATGAAATAATGAATGAAGTTAATTTCCTCGGCTAGTAAGTTTGGATTTGCGACATTTACTAGTTTCATGTCCTCATCTGTCTCGCCATAAACATTCAAACAATGATATCTAGATTTATCGATCGGCTTTCATTTTTTTTCCGATTAAAGAGGACAACCACAAAAGAGGTGCCTGGCATTTTCTTTAAACCTCTCCATTATCGGTATAACCTTATTCGTTAGATGAACCAATTTATCTGAATCTAAAGTAAATGGAACTTAATTAGTTGGATAGCATGACCATCGATAGGACTACAACTATACGAGGTTAAACACCGATAACGAAAAAGGGGGCTCTTAACGTAAGCCGTTGAAAACACACAAAAAGCCATCTAGAAACAGGTCGTATCTTTCGATGCATGCCAACGTTGTTGGAATAAAAAGCGAAAAAAGACCACCAAAAAAAACACTCTAAACTTTTTTTTTTTTTTTTGATGACATAAAAAACTTTGCAAATGTGATACATTTACTCCACTAAGGGTATTTTCATTTTTTTCTTCTATTTTTCCTTTTTCTTTCTTTTTTTCTTCTTCTCTCTTCTCTCGCTGCTGCGAGAGTCAACGGAGGGAAGCCGACGTCTAGCGAGGGCTACCCTCACCAGCGTCGGGCGAGGATCGCCCTCGCCTAGGCTAGCTAAGGCCGCCCTGGCCAGCATCAAGCGAGGGCGGCCCTCAACTGGGTCAAGCGAGGGCCTGGCGAGGGCACCCCTCACCGAACTCGGGCACCCCTCGCCAAACTCGAGCAAGGAATACCCTCGCCGGTGTCGAGCGAGGGGTGCCCTCCCAAATCTGGTGAGGGAGGCCTTCGCCCGATGTCAATGAGGGCCGCCCTTGCCTACGTCGGGAGAGGACGACCCTCACCAAATCTGGTGAGGGCACCCCTTACCCGACGCCGGCGAGGACCTGGCGAGGGTGGCCCTAGCCAACCCAAGCGAGGGTGATCCTCACCGAACACCAGTTTCCCTCCACCATGGTTGGCAAAGGGAAAAGAGAAGAAGAAGAAAAAGATAAAATAAAAATTAAATGTAAAAAGACCAAAATGCCCTATAGTTTAGAGTAAATGTGTCACATGGATAGAAGTTCGGGGTTTTTTTGTATAAATGTGTCACGGTTGGTAAAGTTTGGGATTTTTCATGTCACAAAAAAAAATTGAAGTAAATTTATCACTTTGGGCAAAATTTGAGATTTTTTCTTGTTTTATCTCATAAAAAGCCGAGGCGGGGTGGGATATTCCCTAGTTGGCTAATCCCCCCCACGGCTCTGTGTCCGTACCGACCAATCGACCAAGACCGTTATGTTGGTCATGGTAGGACCTGCAAATGCAACATTGGGCCCACTCCATGGACGGCTGTGATTACAAGACAAATGACGAAGGCAGAAAAAGTCAAGGACGGCTAAGATTTCGCAATTTGAGATTTTTACTCATAGCAATGATTAAGGCTTTGCTTGACTTGACTGCATTTCTATTGGTATAATTCCGGGATGGTATGCAGTGTTCTTGGACGACAATTGTTGTCCTTCCACAATCACATATGAATTTAATCTAGTTAAATTAACATATGACAAAGAACAACACTGAATCACGTGAATCCATCATGCATATAAGTCATTGTTAAGAAAACAATATGAATGCCATAAAGGAGGTCATTTTCCATTTCGTTAACTCTCTCCCATAGTCGGGTCAATGAAAAAGAGGAAGAAATTTAGCCTGAGGACTATCGACGGTTTCCTAGCTTTCCCTTTTTTTCTGGCAAACGAAACGTTAAACTTCACAGGCTCGTCCTCAAAAGTCAATATAAATACTTCAAGCTTGGCCTTCAAGCTTGCCCTTGAATCCAAGACAAGCCCCGAGGAAGGGGAGAGAGATCATTTGTTACGATATGATGCTTCCGCATTAAGGAAGAAAGATGTCCCAACTGCACTGTTGAGTTATGACTTTAATTTTGTGACTGTTGTACGAAATGGTACGTCTATGATGAGGTGCGATTGGATCACACTGTTTCACCTTGATATGCTATGATGGAAAGACACCTTTTGAACGAGTGTGATGGAAATGGTGTGATGGAGTCATACAAAAGACTCCCAAAGACAACCGTTGGCATGGTTGGCAGAAAATACACTTAGAAATTAATCTCGTTTTTGGTTCCCTTTCCATCAAAGAAGAAGGCGTTCCATTTCTTCTTTACAAGAATAATTTGCATTTACGCCATGAAAATCGAGTGCTTTCCTCGTGATTGCACTTAGACCAACGTGAGGTAGTGTTGTTCATGATTCATCCACAATTCAATATTCGTTCCGAGGTTAATTATTATTTGTGCATCAGAATCAGGTAAGTCGTCTTCGACTGACTTGAATTCCATTATTGGTATCAGAGCACGGTCGTGATTTCTGCCTTGTTTTCATTGAATTTTCTCATTTGTCACTTGATATCGACATCAAAAGACTGAATTCTCGAAATCAAACCAAAACGAAGAATGGGTTTGGGATCACGTACACCCGTACGGTTTTGGCCAATTTTCTAAATATTTTTCAGCAAAAATCAAATTTTGAATATACAAGGTGAAAGTACTCGTCAAGATGAGTCCGAGAGTAAATCGAGCGCTGCCAGAGGACGCCAGACGCGCCCACACGCACGGCCGGAAGCCACTGCGCGTGAGCGCCACGCGCCTGAAGCGCTGGGAACGCCAACGTGTGCGCAACACGCGCCGATCAGCGAACCAGCAGGTGCGTGTCATGCGCCAGTCGGCGAACCAGTGCATGATGACGTCACCGTAACGTCACCCAATGGTCGGTAACCGTTGGGATGACGTCATCGATGAACACCACCGTCGGCGCTTGGCGGTTGGCCGCTAATCACGGCCGGTAACCCGACCCGTGACCCAACTCAAAGTTGACCCGACCCGTGACATAACCCAACTCGTAACCCGACCCAAAGTTGACCCGACCCAACCGTTAACCGGTCAACGGTCAGACCGGTCAATCGATCCCGGTCAAATTGGTTGACCCAAACCCGGATGTCACCCGGACGGCCATGAGCCATTTGGCTCGGTTGGTGCATGCGCCACATGCACCGCGCACTCGGCGGCGCGTGTAGGCGCGTGGAAGCTCCAATTGGAGCGTGGTTAGTGGCATTTGGTTCGTATGGATGTTCCCAACACTGTGGTATGTTTATTTTTTATTTTTGATTTTTATAAATGTATAGAAATGTGTAGGGAACCCTAAGTACACATGTTTTTGGGGTTTAAATGCATTATTTATTCCTTTTAGTTTGTATTTTCTTGTGGTTCTGAAAATACAGTAGATAACTTATATGAAAATGATGTCATATATGCTATGTAGAACTTAGTTCGATGGTAGCATGTATATAATTTGATACACTTACAATTTTCTAGTTTCAAGAAAATTCGAACAATGGTAAGAAATCCATGTTTTTCCGTTACAAGTTGAATTGCGGTTTTGATTGTAGTTGCAGCATGATTGTTTCTTGTATGTTGGTTCAAATCATGCTATGCTTTTGTGTTAATAGAAAAATGTAGAAATTACATGAGATTATGTAATTATTTTTCCTAGTGGGAGTTTGTAGATTGGTAGAATTCGAGGGACTTCTTACCTAGAACTTAAAATTTGTGCAAATTAAACTAATTAATGATAATAGAACAATCGTACATGGGAGTTGATTGGGAACATAGTAAACTTTCGTTTCTGTGTCTTTTGTTGAATTATCATTAATTTAGTTTGTCTTTACTACAAATTCAATATGTGTATAACTCTGAAAATGTGATAGTATTAACTCTGCATTTATTATGCCAATGTGTTATAGCAATTGATTATGGTTTCGGCATCCAAGACTATTGTGGCTAACCTCAATAAGGGTGAGAAACTGAACGGTGATAATTATGATATTTGGCACCGAAAAGTTCAGTATATCCTTGAGGAGCAAAAGATTTTGGAAACCCTCAACCACACTATGGATGAACCTGAGCATGGAACTTCAACTCAATACATGAGAGATCTAGAAGCTTATCAAGCTTGGAAAAAGAAAAATAACATTGCTCGCATCACGTTACTAAGCTGTATGCAAGATGATCTCATATGTGAGTTTGAAAGTTAAGACAAAACTCAAGCTATGTGAGTTGCCTTGAAAGATAAGTTTGGGGGTACATCTACCACTAAGCTAAGGAGACTCACCATCAAGTTTGACACATTCCGAAAGCGCCCAAATGTAACGATGAGGCAGTATCTTCGGGAGATGTCAAACATGATTCGTGAGCTGAAGTCAGCAGGTCACTCCTTTACTGATGAATAGCGAGTTCAAGCTATTATAAGGTCTCTTCCTAACAATTGGGAGCATATGAAGATCAATATGACGCATAATAAGAATATTGTCACTTTTGATGATATAGCACGTCATTTGTAATTAGAGGATGGGCGTCTTGAGGCTGTGAGATCCTCTACCTATGCTTATGTTGCTGAATCAAGTTCGCGCAAAGCTTTGGGCTTCAAGAGCAAAAGGAATTCTCAATTCAACAACAAAGGGAAGAAGACCGATTAGACATTTAAGAGGACTAAGACCTTCCAACGCAAGAAGCGTGGTGGGAAGAAGGACAAGACCAAGATAGAGTGCTACAATTGTGGCAAGATGGGTCACTTTTGCTCGTGAATGCACTGAGCCAACAAATGTACCCTATTACTCCATTACTTTAAGTAATGCTTTTGTTTCTAGCACTATAATGCTTGTTGAATCTCATCTAATGTGGACTATAGACTTAGGAGCAACAGACCACGTAGCTAGAGATCAAGAAGCATTTGTGAAGTATCGTCGGATACTACTTGGAAGAAGATGGATATATATTAGGAATAACTCAAGAGTTAAAGTGAAGGGTATAGGCACATACAAATTAATTTTACGTGGTGGTCGAAACCTATTACTACATGATGTCCTCTATGCTCTAGATATTCGACAAAACTTTGTCTCCGTAGTTTTTCTTCTTAGCTTAGGTTATGTATTGAATTTCCATGGTGATTGTGTTGATATTTTGTATGGAAGAGTTTATTATGATTCAGGTCATGTATCGAATGGTTCTATGGTATCAGACATTGACTATAATCAGTACAATGTTAATATTGATGGTTATTTTTCTTTAATTACATTTGCTAGTAATGTTGAGATTGATGCAATTACTTGGCATGCTAGATTAGGTCACATTAGGTTGCAAAGAATGCAAAGATTAGCTAGAGAATGCCTTTTAGAGTCACTCACTAATGTTGATCTACCCGTATGTGAACATTGTCTAGCTGGAAAAGCAACTAGAAAACCATTCGGTAAAGGGACTAGAGCCGAACTTCCATTGCAACTCATACATTCTGACATTTGTGGTCCTTTGAATGTGAGGGCGAGGTATGGAACCTCATATTTCATCACTTTCATAGATGACTTCACGCATTTCGTTTATGTCTTTTTTGATCTCCCATAAGTCAGAAGCATTGGACTGCTTTAGACGATATATAGCGATTATAGAGAATCAGTTGAACAAGACAATAAAAACATTGAGAACCGATCGCAGACGTGAGTATCTATCGAAGCAATTCAAGACTCTATGTGATGAAAAGGAAATTGTACGACAATTGACTATTCCTAGTACTCCACAACAAAATGGGGTAGCTAAGAGAAGGAATAAGACCCTATTGAAAATGGTTAAGTCTATGATGACGTAAGCAAATTTACCTCTCTTATTGGGGAGGTGCGTTTTTGATTGCTGCCTATGTACTTAACCGAGTGTCCTCAAAGTCGATCACTTCCACCCCTTATGAATTATGGACTGGTAAGAAACCAGACTTAAGTAGCCTACGTCCATGGAGATATACAGCTTATGTTCATGATTCTTCCCATAAATATGGCAAATTAGGCCCTAAAGGGAAGAAATGTATCTTTATAAGATATTCTGAACACTCCAAAGGGTACGTGTTTATAGGTGAACAAGCTGATAGAAGTGTGACTGAAATGGAGTCACGAGATGTCATGTTCTTGGAGAACGATTTTCCTAATAGAGGTAAGATTGATAAGGACTTCCAATTATATGAGATGGAAGATCCTAATAACACACCCACTAATGTTGTAGAGGAAAATGAAGATTTACCTCAACATGCAAGACCTAGTGGGAGTGTTGCATCGCCTGACAAGCCGAATTCAAGAGAAATTCAGTTGTGTAAAAGTAATCATAAATGTATTCCTCGTCGTCGTTTTGAGATTGAAGGAGAAGTATTTATGATTGCTCAGAAAGATGATGCTGAGCCAAAGACTGTTCAAGAGGCTCTCTCATCCTTTGACAAGGAAGAATAGAAAAAAATTTTGGAAGATGAGATGGAGTCAATGAGGGCAAATCATGTTTGGGACTTGGTTGATCTACCACCCAATCGTAAGGCCATTGGAAACAAATGGGTCTTTAAAATTAAGCGAAGGGCGGATAAATCCATTGAAAAGTATAAAGCTCACTTTGTGGCAAAAGGTTATACTCAACAAGAGGGTATAGATTATGAGGTAACCTTTTCTCCAGTTGTAAGATTTGCCTCAATACGCCTTATTCTAGCCACCGTTGCACATTTGGACCTTGAATTACATCAAATGGATGTAAAGACGGCATTTCTCAATGGAGAACTAGATGAGGAAATCTATATGAAGCAACCAATAGGTTTCATAACTAAAGGTCAAGAGGATAAAGTATGCAAACTTTATCGCTCAATATATGGCCTTAAGCAATCATCTAGACAGTAGTATCTTCGTTTTCATCGAGCCATAACAACTTTTGGTTTCATGATAATCGAAAAGGATCACTGTGTATATGTCAAGTGGTCCGAAGATAAATTTGTGATTTTATCATTTTATGTGGACGATATTTTATTGGTTGGAAATGACAAGATTTGGGTTATCACCATAAAAGAATGGTTGTCCTCCAATTTTGAAATTAAGGGCATGAGAGAAGCTGCTTATATATTAGAAGTTAAGATCAAAAGAGATCGATCAAGGAAACTCCTTACTTTATCACAAGAGTCTTATATTATGAAGATTCTTGAACGTTTCAATATGCAGCACTGTAATCCCATTAATACCTCTGTCATGCAAGGTGCAGGCCTAAGTACTGAGATGTGTCATAAGACTCCAAAAGAAATTAAAGTAATGAAAACTGTTCCTTATACTAATGCAGTCGGAAATTTGATGTATGCTATGATGTCTACTCGACCCGACATATGTTATGCCATGGGATTGGTGAGCCAATATCAATCAAATCCTAATCAAGCACACTGGAAAGCAGTGAAGAGGATCTTGAGATACTTGAAGGGCATTATGGACTATCGACTTTGTTATCATGGGAATAATTTACGCTTGATAGGCTATTCAGATGCTGATTAGGGTGGAAACCTCGACGAGCGTAAATCAACTTTTGGATGTGTTCTTGCTCAATGGATGTGTAATTTCTTGGAATAGCAAGAAATAGACATGCACAGCATTGTCGACGATGGAGGCGAAATTTATTGCATGTTCTGCCATAGTGCAAGAAGCAATATGGCTAAAACGTTTTTTGGAAGATTTTGCCACTATCACTGAGGTTCCAAGACTGGTGATAGTTTATTGCAATAGTCAAGCTACCATTACCTATGTAAAAGATCCCAAGTATCATAGAAGGACGAAGCACATTGACATAAAAAACAACTTCATCAGAGATATTATAACGCAGAAAGAAGTGATCCTACAATACATTTCAACCAATAGAATGGTTGATGATCCATTTACGAAGATTATTCCTAGAGACGTATTCTTAACTCACAAGATGTCACTTGGATTGCGTAGAATGTGATATGTGTTATTGTAGAGGATCATTGGTTTATGTATTTGTGGATATATGTATTGTATTTGTTTAATTATTAGTGACTTTATGAGACTAGCACATACACACATATATTGTTGAAAAGTATATTAGCGGGTAATGATTGACTCACTCACACGAGCAATTGCCTCAAGTGCTATAGTTTGCACGTTGAGATGAGACATTATGTATAAATAAATGCTGAAAAGTAAGTTTGGTACATAAAATAATATGTCGCATTAATTGGAGTCAAGATGAAGTCTGTGATTTGTTTATAATAAGACCAAACATGATGGTCCCAAAATCATGTGTGCCTAAAAGATGCCGGATGCGAATACTTAATTGGACGCTATAGAAAACAAGCTGATATAGCACTCGAGCTAAACATGAGTACATAAGAAGCACGTGACTATGTTTAAGCTAAGATCCATATAGTAGATACATTTAATAAATGACATACGCTCTTATAGGAAGAGAAATCCACTATAGCATGTAATTTATACTACATGTGCATTGTTCGACCGACAAGGGAAGGTGAGTGAAATTATCCTTATTTACTCATCGTATAAGCCCTTGAGGTAATTTATAATTTACCTTATTTTGTGCCTTATGTTACTTCTGGCTGTGTTCTCGAAGTGAAAGATCAATATTGCTACTTTAGCATGTTACCGGCGGTCATAAATAGATATGGCCTTATGGGACGTGATTAGGAAAGCAGTTGTTCAGAAATGGAGAGTAACATGAGTGCGAAAGAAGACTATTGTTATTTTACATCTATCACATGTATTTACTGGTCAACCAATTATATCGGCCTATGTGGTTGTAGATATAATTGTAAATGGTGTTTTTTAGAATAGTCAAATATAGCCTTTAAGGGATAGGTATACTTGGACTGATGTAACAAAATAGGCTTGGGACACTGTGAGACATCGATTGTTTATTTCTTTTTTGGGATTGTAGCCATTATATCATCCCTAAGAGGTGCATAATTTGAGCTCCCAAGTGCAAGTGTACTCACGCACGGCTTGTCAGTATGAATTGTTTTGTGAAGTTAATGAATGTTGAACGCCTTATATTCTTGGTAGAGTGCTATCAAGCCCATCATGTCCGAGTGAGAAATGTTCCATGATGGGGTGCGATTGGATCGCACTATTTCACCTTGATATGTTACGATGGAAAGACACCTTTTGAATGGGTGTGATGAAAATGGTGTGATGAAGTCATATAAAAGACTCCCGAAGACAACCGTTGACACGGTTGGCAGAAAATACCCTCAGAAATTCCTCTCGTTTTTTGTTCCCTTTCCATCGAAGAAGAAGACGTTCCATTTCTTCTTTACAAGAATAATTTGCATTTACGTCGTGGAAATCGAGTGCTTTCTTCATGATTGCACTCTGACCAACGTGAGGTAGTGTTGCTCGCAATTCATCCGCAATTCAACATTCGTTCCGGGGTTAATTTTTTTTTTTTTTTTTTTTTGGTAAGGTTCTGGGGTTAATTATTGTTTGCACATCGGAATCAGATAAGTCGTCTTCCACCGACTTGAATTCCATTAGTGACAATGACATTTTGGACAATGCACATCTTTTTAGGGTTTTTTGAGATGAAACTATAAAAGGGATGTGTTGCACAACACATCTCCAATCTTAACCTCCTGCATTCTCTCCTCTATTTGTTTTTCCTATCTTCTTATTAAATATTTAAATCTTGTGGCTAACCAAGTTATTTTTTGACATTTTTGGATTTTACTCTTATACTTGTTGAAAATAGTGGATCCTCTCTCTCTCTCTCTCTCTCTCTCTCTCTCTCTCTCTCTGGTTTTTCTCATCTTTGTATTTTTACATATATCTTGTATCTCGGGTGATTTTGATTTTGCTTTCATCCTTTGCTATTTATGCTTCGATTTGTGCATATTTTGGTGTTGTTCCACAACAAACCAGTATTAAAGCAAAGGAATTTCAGTCTTTTGTTTGAGATGACATCTATCAAGTTTGAAGTGGTGGCTTTTGATGGCCAAAACAATATTGAGTTATGGAGGATTAAGATGAATGCATCGTTGTGTTAGGAAGGTTTGGTACGTACTTACATGGGAAGTATCCAACGACATAACTTATATATCTATCGAAGAGCTTAGAATGATTATGTTTGATTTAAGGTTTTAATTGAGCTCAGTGATCATTACTATCTCATCTCCTACTAATGGAGGCTTCGTGTGGTAATGGATGACAACGGCGGCAGTGATGTTAAAACTAGTGGCTCATACTGCTACGTGCAAATTTCTTTCAAAATCATTATCAACGAGATCATCATCTATAGAGAACTTATTTTCAAACACATCACCGATCGATCTCGTACCATGTGGGGTAATTTTTCCCTGCGAAGTACGTGCTCCGCTTGGAGTGTCAAGTATGATGAAATGACCTTATAGTTTCAAGGGTTAGTATGGAATTGAGCTGAGAAACATGATTATTGAGGCCTTAAGGCAAGGGCAGCAATTAATGTTTGCGGGACTTGCTCGTGTCATGTCGACATAAGGGTATATTACGAAATAGGTCAACCTGACCACAACATGATCGATGGCCCTAATACGATAGATAATGGGGTTGAATTGGCTCGAAAGCATGTGACAGGACTACAACTGTACCGGGCTTGCAAGGTACTAGCAATAACCGGAGATTAAATACTACTGGTGGAAAAAGGGAATCTCTTCCGGTTGGATAAAAGAGCAATTAATCCATTCTAGGGTTTATATTCCATGGATGATAAAAATCTGTCCTAGTTAGCGGCGCCAGTGATGGTATAGCCCTTAGTGAAGCATCCACCATAAATCCTTTCGATGGTTGAAGCTCCCTTGCCTTTCAGATCGGGGGCCGTGTCTGCTAAAATGAAGGATGATAGGCGAGCAAATCAATAATGAGCGCAAATGAAGGCATTAAATATGTTATCATCGTCACGCGAGAGCTCACAACGAAGTGCGACGTTTACTCTTTTAGGATCATAGTGCTGCAGTTGTTGACGAAGAGGTCCGCCGTAGGAATAACGAAGGACGTGCAAAGGGCAATCGGTGCAGGGACCTTGGAGGCCATCTTGGATCCTTTGGCTAGGAAGTGGCCTTATGCATTGCTGGCCGCGAAGTTGACCCATTTGGCTTTACGGTGCTGCGAGATGAGCCGAAGGAATAGGCCGGATCCCCGGTCAGACGCGTGGACGGTGGTTCAATCAATCGAAGCTTCGTGTTGATAAACCTGGACTTCCGAATATTTGGGAATTGGGCGATGTAACATGTCGTGGATGTGTACTTTGAACTTCGAGTGGATTGACTTTCCCAGTCATGTGTGGCAATCGTCGGCGAGCACCAGCCAATTTTTGTGTATACATAACATAGATCTTTTGGTTCAACGCCATTTACTGAGTTATCCTTTTGATAATTCTTCCTGCTTGTACCCACCGTTGTTCTTATGAAAAGATTTTCTTCCGCATTAAGTTCATTGAAAATTGGTGTGGAAGCTAATTGGAGAGAAACAGAAAAATTTTTGAATTTATACAAGCCACTCAACAATCAATGAACAAAATAGACAGTGAATCATGAAAAACTATAGACAATGTATACCAAACTCGATACAGGTGGCTGTAATTTATATTGTCCATATGCCAATGGTGAATCGAGTACGTGAAATGCAGTAGCTAAGCACTTATTCGCCCCCGTGCTGTGGGCCTCACGTACCCAAAAAGAAGAATATAGTTGGGCTTTTCTCTAAACTCTTTGTTTATCACCTTCACCTTGAGTCTTTTCTCTCTCTTTAATTTTATCTTTTGAAAAAAAAAAAAAAAAAAAAAACGACAATAAAAACAATAACAACTGTCCACATGTCACTTCATTATTCTCAGTTTGGTTCGAATTAGTCTTTGTTTTTTTAATCTCCACCCTTGTCTAATTAGCCTAACTTGTTGACCTATGCCCACAAGCAACCGCCGCTCGCAATTCTCATTTTCTTAATAATTCCTTGAGTTACAAATAAACATCGGTACGTTTGTTGCCAACTACCTGCCCTTTCTTGCTGAAATCGTAAACTAATAACGTTATCAAGAACAGAAAAATAATCGACTGATAAGGATCGGCCGTGCCCGTTTGCATTTTATTTTATTCGTGTATTCGTTGGACGACTAGCATAGCGATTTGGAAAGCTATGGAATGCGATGTCAAGCTGCGCCTGGTCTTGTATCGTACATCAAAAACTTTATGGTATGCAACGCACCAAGAGAGAAAAGAAAAAGGAAAGGAGAGGGTATGCTTGCATCATCAAAAACTTAATGGCATGCAACGCACTAAGAGAGGAAAGAAAAATAAAAGGAGAGGGTATGCTTGCATCATCTATCACTGGTCATGACTCAGTGACCCCTCAAGCTTTTTTTTTTATCATAAGTGACCCCTCAAGCTTGATAGGTTGAATTTATTGACTTTTCGAGCGTTATCATCAGGTGATGAGGGGAAGGAAAGGGACGTGAACCCAGCACCTAATGATTGTATTTTCATGACTGAAATAACACAACATCGATTGATCCCGTACCATGTAATGTAATTTTCCCTGCGAAGTACGTGCGTTGATTGTAGCGTTGAGCATGATAAAACGACCTTATTGTTTTAAGGGTTAGCAAGGAACTATGGTGAGAAACATGATTATTGGGGCCTTAAGGGCAGGGGTGGCGATTAATGTTCACAAGTCGAATTTGTGTCGTATGGTGTTATGCCAATATAAAGAAGACCTGAATCACTAGAGCGCCAAAATTTGACACAATAGGATACTTAAGCCCTATTTTGTAATGTTTTTATTTCTCCCAAATTATGTTCTGTTATTCTCCAAAACAAAAAAAGAAAATAAATTCATTTAATAATGTCAATTAATTTTTCCATTCCCCGGAATAGAAAAGTGGCTGGAGAATAAATTTGAAACAAAAATAATAAGTAAAAAGAAGTAGTTTCTTAATTTCGAGAATAATTACTAAAAATAAGTTATTTTTTTCCTTTTCTTTTTTTCTTTTCTTCTTCCTCGCTGCCCCCTTGCCCCTTGCCACTGCCCCCGCTGTCTAGCCACCATTGCCAGCCGACCGCCGCCCGCAAGCCACAGCCACCTACCACTAACCAACCACCTATTGCCGAAACCGCCCATTGGTTGATTGCTGGCCACCGATCACTGCCGGCCGCCAACCAACCGTCAATGGCAATCGCCGGTTGTCGATCGGAGGTCAATGGCGGCAGTCGGTGGTGGCTAATCAGTCAACCGACGGGCAGCAGTGACGGCCGACTATTGGCGGCGGGCAATGGTAGCCAATGGCCGACAAGGAAGAATAAGAAAAGAAAAAAAGAAAAATATTTAAAAATTAAAAGAAATAGAAATTTTGTGGATTGTACCAAACATATGCTTATTATATTCCATTCCAAAAATAGAAATTTTGTGTAATTACCGAAGATATTCTTTTATTCAAAAATTATTCCATGGAATAGATATAGAAAAGGACTATTTCTAAAAATATATTTTCCCCAGAACAAAGCATTACCAAACGGATCCTTAAGTGCCAAAAGCTTGAAAAGTACACTTAAGTGCTAAAATCAAAATAAAATAGATCAATTAAGTGTCAATGGCAAAAAAATTCGACTAAAATACTGACGTGACGTTTTTCTGAGAAGATAAGTACAAAATAACGTCGTTTTGCATGATGATATGGCTAGATAAGTAAAATACGACATTATTTTGCCTTGATTTGAATTTTAATATTAATATTAATTTTTTTATTTAAAAAAAAAAAAAAAAAAGGAAATTGAAATTGCAGAACGGCGAGGGTCATGCAAGCCCTCATCACCGCCAACCCTTGTATGTAGCCCTTGGCCAGGCTAGGCAAGGGCCAGCAACCCTCACTGGATCTAGAGGAGGGCCATGACCTTCGCCTCAAGCGACCCTCGCCCTAGATGTGAGCGAGGGCTTGCAGGCCCTCGCTA
Source organism: Eucalyptus erythrocorys (assembly GCA_014182555.1). Taxonomy (NCBI): domain Eukaryota; kingdom Viridiplantae; phylum Streptophyta; class Magnoliopsida; order Myrtales; family Myrtaceae; genus Eucalyptus; species Eucalyptus erythrocorys. The sequence continues at coordinate 1,101,262 of CM024601.1, read as the reverse complement.
CCGGTTGGCCAAGGTCGCCAGCCCCTAGCCAAGGCCCGGCAACCCTAGCCAACCCTCCCCCCACCGTGTCGACCCTTCCCAACGACCGTGGGGAGGCATCAATGAGAGCTTGCACAACCCTCGCCTTTCTGTAATCTCCCTTTTTTTGTTAAATTTAGTTTCATCAATAATTATATTAAAATTCAAATAAGAGGCAAAACGATGTCATTTTAGCTCTTCTTCGTTGACTTAGTTCTCCGGCAAGTCGCGTAAGTTATATTAATAAAAAAAATTGACATGTAAGATTTTCAACCAAAGTCGCTAGACTTAGCATTAAAATGTCCCAATTTTCAAAAAAAATGGCACTTATATGTACATTTCGTAATTTTTAACACTTAATGCGTTGTACTCCCGTCCGATGTAAAGATCCCATAAAACAACATCCGAACACGACACCATTAATTAATCGTGTCAATCGATTCATTTTAAGGGCGTTCTCCTGTCGAGTAGGTCAAAAAAAAACACATCCTGAAAATCAACAAATCAACACAGCTCCACTCATATTGCATGATAAAATAACGGGTTGATGAGTCGACACGATTGCAAGAATCGCCATCGTACGAAATCAACCCTCCTACATGAAATCAACTTACCAACGAGAACTTGACACGAATAACCTCAAATATTCATGAAATTTATTTATAAATTGTAATAATCTATAGAGATATATCATCAAAATTACTTAAAAAATATCAAATCGTATCATGACTATTCGTTTATGCTTATATATTTTGTCTGGAAAATATCTCTTTTCTCTTCTCATGATTTCGATCTAGATCAGTGTTTTCCTTTCTGTTTGTGTTTTTCCCGGTGCCATGAATCTTTTGTGTTCCATGTTGATTATATAAAATAAAATAAAATAAAAATGAGAGGCAGCCAACTTTATTTAATCACGGTTATACCATGAAATGAACAAAAATTTGACTACTTCCCAAGCAAAGATTTTTCTATGACCCTTGCGCTTGAATGATGGTTAAGAATCATTGTATACATATACCTATATTTTCGGATTGATTTAATCATGTCAATCTTATAAACATGCCAACAATGTTATGTCTATAGATAACCTGATGGACATGCATTCTTTTGACATTGATTAAAAATAATCTGAATAATTTGGTTTTACTAATTTTTAAGAGAAATATTTGATAAGTTCTATGAGAGTAAAAAAAGCTTTAGATAAATGAATTGTATAATTAGTTGCCTAATAGAAGAGGAAGTGTCTTGTAAGTTGTCCGGAAGAGAGTGTTGCTTTATCGGGGTGATCAATTCCAAGGTACGTAGGTTCTAGAACTGAAACTTGAACCTACTATGTTATAATCGATTCCCAGTTTTTCACACTAAAACCTACCCTATTTGCTTTGAATCAGTTCTAGAATCTACCTTGTTTTTCCATTCCGGTTTCAGAACCGATTCTAGGGTTTACCTGAGAATCTTTTTTTTTTTTTTTTTTTTTTTTTTTCTCTCTTTTTGGTTCATTTTTCACAGCAAAATCATATGAAATTATGAGTTAAAAAATTGTTCAAAGTAAAAGATGAATAATAGCAATCTATATCCGCCAAAAACAACAATCTACAAGACGAATGCGTAGTTATGTATAATTATAAATAATAAAAAGTGCAAATACATCAAATAAAACATAAATTATAAAACTCCATTCTCCATGCATCCATAAAAATTTAGGGAAGAGGAAAGACTGACAAGGAATTCTGAGGAAGGACAAAGGATAAGGAGTGCTGAGTTTAAAATTTAGGGGAAAAAATTAGGATTTTAGTTTTTTAGATTATAAAACCGATTTCGAAACCAATTTTAAAACAAGGCGGTCCGGTTTAGTTCTCGGGTGTGTATTCACTCAGAGCCTGTTTCCAGACTAGTTCCTCCAAGATTGATTCCAACGGGAACTAGTTATCGAACTTCTTGTTTGGGTGGTCCAATCTGGTTTCCAAGGTAGACCCAATCCGGTTGCACCACCTTACTACTATGTACTCACTTTTTTGTTATCTTATTTTGTTTTAGCATTATCACAACCCCAAGTTCATTGACAGGCTACGCATTTGGTATATTTGGTATATTCATCTTCCACCGAGCTCGATACACAAAAGAAATGGGAAGACATTCAAAATGAGTTTCAGTTCCACTTCTTTAATACACTAAACGGATCACATATATTGTCTCAGCATTAGGCCACTAAATTATACGGGTTAATATTGTGTCCAGCAGGTTGGACACAAAACACGACACAATCATTAGTCGCGTCTCATAGGCACATGAAACTTATCCAAACACGATTTGTCTCAACTATACTGAAAGGTGTTATAATTATCTTCTCATCATGAGTCACATGTTGATTGTGATTAAGCCATGTGTCATTGATGTTGTGAATGATGCTTTATCGAGGCTAGAATTGTCCAATCCACCACCACCATTCCAAGTCAATCAAATGGTAACAGTGTATGTTTCTAATTTCCTCCATTTATTGATGCTAATGACGTTGGTTAGAGTAGTTAAGCCCTTAAATATACAAAAGCCTGAATCTTTTAATCAAGGTAATAATTAGGCTAATATTGGTCAAAATAACCAAATTGTTAACGATAATTTGGCAAATCAAATTGATCAACAAGTCAATCAACTATCAAATGTTAAAAATGTGGGGCTAGTGGCTCCATTGGTATCGCCCAATGTGAATATTCTTGTTGGGCTTAACATACTGATTGACGTAAATAATCCTAAAAGATCGGCATCACCGCCTGGGGGACAAGATGACCAACCAAATCAATACTTGAACCTGCACAATTTGCCGGAGAAGTCCAACAACAATTGAGGCTGGACATAGGTGTTATCATACCTGTTCATAGGAAACCATATCCCAAATGGGTTGATAATCACCATTTCCCAAGAGGTTTTCTCACTTTTTTACTAGCAAACATGGGTAATCGACCATTGAGCAAATTGAACACATTGCTCAATTTATAGCCTAGGTGGGGAAGCAAGAACAAAAGAGGTTTTAAGACTTAGGTTGTCTGCTTTATCTTTGTTGAAAATTGCTTTCACTTTGTACACTAATTTACCACTTAATTCAATGTGTAATTAGGCAAAGATAGAAAGACAATTTTATTCCCAAATTTACAGAACAACACCCGAATTATCGACTCTGATTTGTCCAAACTTTATCAATATAATAGTGAGTTGGTTGATTAGTTTATTGTCAAGTTTAAAACGGCCAAAAAGAGATGCTTCACTTTGCTCTCCAATAAAAAGTTCAAGAATTTGGCTTGCAATGGGTTGAAATTTAACCTTGAATGAAGATTTGAAGGCCAAGATTTGACCGATTTATTTCAATTGGCAACAAGGATGTCTAAGTACGAGCAATTGTTAAAGGACCAAAGGACACCATTAAGGCATTACACGAAACGTAGCTTTGATGGAAAATTATGAGTCGGAACATAAATTAACCCTAATGAAAACATTGAAACAAATGTCACAAAAATGATGCTCAACAAGCCTTTGTTTGTTGATCCTTAAAGCCTACCAAGAATAAAAGAAGCAAAAATGGCTAAGGCTAAGGACACTCGAGTTTAATTGTTTGACATTCATAAATTGGACGAAATCTTCAATTTACTTTTAAAAGATAGCCTAACAAAATTCACATAGGGCCAAGTTATCCCAAGTTAAAAGTATTTAGTGAACTAAAAATATTATAAGTGACATCATTCATGGAGTCATATCACAATTGATTGTATTGTTTTCAAGAAGCAATTTGGTAGGGAAAAATTAAATTTGCCAATTATAAGGGAAATATGATGACTCTTGATTATCTAATTGAAAATAATCGAATGATCAATGAGTCATTCAATTCCTTTGAAATGAGACATATGTTGACACCCAAAAATTATCGATTTTTTGTTATTATTAACAAGTGGCAAACTCAAATGAGAACAACACTTGGTCAGAATGGTCAAAAACCCACCAATGAAGTCATCGACAAAGTGAAAATTATCGATAAAAGTTTTCATCGGTCAATAAGGCTATTGTAGATTTTACTTTGTGTAAGAACTCGAAGGCAGGTAATGAATCACTCAACACAAGAACATAAGTGCTAGGTAGTTGCATATGCATTTGCATGATTTTTATAAGTTCTTGTGGATTAGTATTGTTGGATAATTAGAAGATTTTGTAATTTCTTAAAACCACCTGATAAAGTTATGAAGTTCTTTTCTTTATTCAATTTCAATAACTGTTATATGTAACTGTCTATAGAGAGTTATAAATAACCCAAGCATGTCAATTGTAAAATAACCCCTGATTAATCAATAAACCAAATGTTCTCACAAGTTTATCTTTTATCTTTACTCTCTTATATTATACATTGTTGACAATGATTGTTCCTAATATCATACTTTTAAATTCTTTATCTAAAATCAACAAAAGACCATTCCTCACCCTTATTGAGTTATAGCCATCTGTTCATGTTCTTAAAGGATATTTCATCATTTTTTGTTCAAACATCACGTCACTAACATCATGTAACCCTGACACGGTAGACGCATAATTAGGAGAAGTCTGCAAACTCTCTTGTTCCCAAGCAGTTGGCTGCTACTTTCCACTTTTTCTTCCCTTGGTTTGAAATAAATACAAACTCCCTCTTTGACGGGTCGAAATAGTCTAATGAGTTTGGTACGTACGAATTTGGAAATCACTTGACCATTGCAATTTCAAAAGAAAAAGTGAAAAAAGAGAAAATAAAATAAAATAACAAGCTGTTACGGTATGACAAATTGAATGAGCAATCGAAGTCAATCATAAGGTCTGCCATATGAAAACAAAAATCACTTCATCGGTTCCCCTTTCTGAAGCTGCCATGCGCTCCTCATCACTAGTTCTTTCCTTTTTCTTATTTTAAGCGATTCCTCAGTGCAGATTCACTAAGTCAAAATTGACGGCCAAAAGCATTATAATATCTACTACATTAGCGTGCTAATATCCGCTATATTATATTGCCGAACGTAACCATGCGTTGCCTTTAGGTAACAAAAGACTAAATAATATCATTTTATGATGAAATAATTGGACAGGAAATGAAAAGAAATCATTTACAAATATGCAATACAAAGGAACTGTACAAATATCTATCGAAAGAGAGAAAAAACATGAAAAATATTTCGAGGTTTGAATTCTTTTTAGAAAGGTTGTTGTTGGAACAAAAAAAAATGAAATATTTACTATCGAGAAAGGTAAGAAATAAAATAAGGTTATGAATTTACACATTCCTCTATGGACTCGATATTCGTGAAATAAATAATTAAGAATATCTTGGGAAAGGACAAAAGCGACTAACATCTCTTAAAATTGACAAGGTCTTTTGCTACTTCCTATAAAAGTATCAATCAAGTTGAAAAATAGACCGGAATCACTGGAAACTTCAAGAATAGAAACGTCGGCATCCGTGGCGTTTGACTTGACTATGTGGATAAGAAATTCCCTCTCGTCAGATCATCTTTTTATAACCCAGGAACTTGAATTCAAAATTGATGCAAATAAAGAGTGGGGTCAAAAAAATGTTTGTTTTTCTTCCTCTTTTTATTATTATGTTTTATGGGCATCATGATTATCTTATGATTGAAGATTAAAAGAGACCACATTTCACTCTACACTATTATCGTTGCTAGCATACAAGCTAATGAATTTTGAGCGATGAAAAATCATGTGAAAATAAATAGCGATAAAACACTATTGACTTGAAATCACAAACATGATATAACCTTGACCTAAGTAGACGTATAATTAGGAGATGGGTGCAAAGTTATCTTTAGTTGCCAAGTAGTCGGCGCCTACTCTCTCCGCCTTTCTTTTTCTTCCTTTTGATTTGCAATAAATACACACTAATTTGGATGTGCACTCGAAGTCAATCCTAAGGTCGGCCATATGCAGCCAAAATCACTTCATCAGCTCCCCTTTCTGAAGTTATCATGTGTTCCTCGCTTTTCCTTATTTTAAGTGATTTCTCAAGACCAATTCACTAAATCGTAAATATCTATGGAAAGGCCTAAAGATATTTCCATACTTGAGATCTTATTTGGGAAATTCGTTGCTGGAAAAAAGTTCTGATTCTTAATATTGAAAAATATGAGAGATAAAATAACATTAATAAGTCATGCTTTCATCCATGGACTCAATATTTGCAAGACAAGTAATATATATATATTTGGAGGAAGAACAACATTAATCGTGATCCTTTAAAATTTTGGAAGCTCCCTTCACATTATATAATACGACAATGGAAACATGGTTATATGACGTTTGATTTAACCGTTGGACAAATATTCACTCTTGTCAACGCATCTTTTCTTGCCTAAAAACTTAGCTTCAAGATTGATTTGAGTCAAGAATGTGGCCAAATAATGTTTGTTTTTCCTCTTTTCTTATTCAAACCCACCAAACATGCCATTGATATTGCATTTCAAAAGATGCAAGTCAGAATAGAATACACTATTTAGCTACACAAAATGTACCACGAGAAGAAAAAACATTATGAATTCTACTGATTCATACATGGACTCAATTTTTGTAAGATATGTAACAAAGAATATTTGGAGGAAGAACAAAATTGATTGAGATTCCCTAAATTTTAGGAAGCTCGCTTCACATTATCTAATATAGTAATCGGAACGCGGTTACATAATATTTTATTTAACCGCGTGGATAAATATTCACTCTTTTCGGTGTATCTTTTCGTACTTGGAAACTTAGTTTTTAGATTGATTTGAGTAAAGAATGTGGTCCAATAATGTTTGTTTTTCCTTTTTTCCTAGTCAAACTCACGAAAAACATCATTGATAAAGATTCAACCCAGAATAAGATATGATATTTTGCTACACAAAATGCACCACAAGAAGAAAAAGCAAAAGTTTCTTCCTTTGATTAAAGAGAAATGACCTCCCATGTTTTTCTACCATACAATTGTCCTGTCACTGAAGTGCAACACCATAGGGTTCCCTCATATCAAGCCAAACATCCCCTCTTTGAACAAGCCGTGCTTCTAACAGTCTTTTGGCAATAATGAATGTAGCTGTAAAAGTCATCGTCCCATGGTTTCCACGATGGAATCGGAAACTACAGCCTCTAATTCAATAGGATGGGAATAGAAAACCGTGTCTTGATTAGCAATTAATTAGATATGACGTCCAATCCGGTCGGCTTTTGCTCCCCTTGACTTGGTATTTCTCATCAGCCACGTATTTCAAATCTTATGATTTTTATAATCGTTGTTATTAGTATAATTTTTTTTGTTAGAACAAAGACTAGCCATCAACTATTAAGATTAAGGAGACCTAGGAGAGGTTACTTTCACTGAACGTCACTTTTTAGATCTCACGCCTTTGTAAGATATAAAAATAATAATTGTTTTACCATTCAATCTAAGTTTTTTGTTGCACTGACAATATAAGGATTAAACTATTTCACCTCAATTCTTAGCATTTTAAACGATATAAATGTATGGTATGCATTCTCCTCAAAATCCAATCATTGAAATATTTGAGAATTACTATAAATCTAAGTCGATTGTTTGTATCTGAAGTGCTCCTTCATCGGGGTCGATTTGGCACGTCTTTGGTGGCTATGCGATAATGGCAATTATTTTTCCACTTTTATACAGGTACAGAATATATAAAACATCTACGAGAATCACCACAAAATACACCAATAGAAACGCTTGCATCTATGGCCTTTGACTTTAGACCCATTAAAATGGATCATGAACTCATTTTTTTATTCATACTAAGTTGTTATATATGTGTTACTTATGCTTAGTAAATGGGTCATAAATGAGTTTAATTGTAATATGGATATTAATTGAGTCATAAATAAGTTCACAACTTACTTAAACTCAACTCATCTTTATAACTCTCTTAATTTTGTCTTGCCCTCACTCATCTCATACTCACTCATTCCGTGCACTCACCTCAATTTGAATATGAGGTTTCCTAAATTTAGTTAATATATAAGTGTTTTAATAATATATATCAGGTCATATGTGAATTAGGTATGGATTAGGTTAAATACGGATCATTAGATTTGCATTACATGGCAATTGATAAAATCCGATTAAATAGTTTTATTTGCATTAGACAATTTTCAACCCTACTCAAACTCAACCCCGATTTGACGAGTTTACTTAACTATGTGGATAGATATTCCCTCTTGTCAATGCTTCATTTTTTGACCAGGAACTTAGCTTCAAAATTGATTTGAGTGAAGAATGTGGTCAACTACTGTTGGTCCATTATAGGCAAATTTGCGGAACATCTCATGGTAGAACATGACATTGAAGGGGGAAAAACCAAGTTTATTCGAGACTCTTTGAGACTTCTAACCATTTAATGTTTTGACAACGCCATTCGCATCCCTCCAGCTATGGCAATGAATGGCAGTATGAGCCATGGAATTTAATAAAATTAAATAAAAAAAAAGAGAAAAAAAAGGTTTACTCCAAATAAATCCTCTTGGGACAAAGCTGTCTTTCCATGAAAATTCGATGCTACTTGCCGACAGTTTTCGGAAACAACAAATGAAGCTGTCAAAGTCATCGTCCTATGGTTGGCACGAAGGAATCCGAGAGACTACAGCGGAGCAAAGAAAACCGCGTTTAGCAGCCAATTTGATGAGACGTCATTGGTGTGGTTCTGATTTCACCCTTTCAAAAGGAAAAGCATAGCCGTTTTCTCACTCAATCGACTTTTCTTTACTGTATCACAATACAGATATTTAATCGCCTTGTCCAAACTTAAAATGTCATGTTAGTTCTTAGCATTTCAAGCAATCCAAATGTACAGTATACTTTCTTCTCAAAACCCTTTCATCGAAATAATAAGGGACTATTATATATCTAAATCATTTATTTTGTTTGAATATTTAAATAATAGATCATATTTTCATCTAACTCGGGAACTTGGCTTCAAAATTAATTTGAGTGAAGAATGTGGTCAAATAATGTTTGTTTTTCTTTCTCTTTTTATTCGGACTTATGAAACGTCTCGTTGATATTATTGTGTTTTACGAGTGTCATAATTATCTTCTGATTGAAGATCAAAAGAGACTCTGTTTCATTCTACACTATTATCATTGCTTGCATATAAGCTAATGAATTTCTAGCAATGAAAAATCACGTGAAACTAAATAGCAATAAAACACTGTTGATTTGAAATCACAAACGTGACATGACCTCAGCGTAAGTAGACGCATGTATGGAGATGGCTACAAATTTATCTCTTGTTGCAGCCTTCTCTCACCACTTTTCTTTTTCTTCCTTTTGATCTGGAATAAATTCATACTAATTTCGATGAGCACTCGAAGTAAATCATAAGGTCAGCCGTATGCAGCCAAAATTTCTTCATCAGCTTCCCTTTTTGAAGTTTATCATGTGTTCCTCGCTTTTCCTTATTTAAAGTGATTTCTCAAGACTAATTCACTAAATCATAAATATCTGTTAAAAGAAAAAAATTATTTCCATACTTAAGATATTTTTTAGGAAAGTTGTTGCAGAAAAAAAGTTCTGATTCTTAATATTGAAAAATAGGATAGACAAGATAATATTATGAATTTTTGCATTCGTCCATGGACTCAATAATTACAAGATAAGAAACATAAAGTATTTGGAGGAAGAACAAAATCGATTGAGATCCTTTAAAATTTCAGAAGCTCCTTTAACGTTATATAATACAACAATTGAAACGCGATTATGTGACATTTATTTAACCGCATGGACAAATATTCACTCTTGTCGGTGCATCTTTTCCTACCCAGAAAATTTAGCTTCAAGATTGATTTGAGTAAAGAATGTGGCCAGACAATGTTTCTTTTCCTCTTTTCCTATTCAAACCCACCAAACATGCCAAATGACATCACATTTTAAAAGATGCAAGCCAAAATAGAATATGATATTTAGCTACACAAAATGTACCAAGAGAAGAAAAAACATTATCAATTTAGGCATTAATCCATGGACTCAATATTTGCAAGATAAGTAACAAAGAATATTTGAAGGAAGAACAAAATTAATTGAGATCCCTTAAAATTTAGGCAGCTCCCTTTATGTTATATAATACAACAATTGGAACACTATTATATGACGTTTGATTTAACCGCATGGACAAATATTCACTTTTTTTTGCACATCTTTTCCTACTTAGAAGCTTAACTTTTAGATTGATTTGAGTGAAGAATGTGGCCAAACAATGTTTAGTTTTCCTTTTGCCCTATTCAAACTCACGAAACATGTCATTGATGGTACATTTCAAAAGATGCAACCAAGAATAGAATATGATATTTTGCTACACAAAATGGACCACAAGAAGAAAAAGCACTAGTTTCTTCCTTTAATTTAAGAGGATTGACCTCACATGCAATTGAGGTGCAAACCATAAGGTTCCCTCACAGCAAGCCAAACGGCCCCTCTTTGGACAAGCCGTGCTTCTGACAGTTTTTGGAAATAATGAATGAATTTGTCAAAGTCATCGTCCCGTGGTTTCCTCGATGGAATGTGAGATTCCAGCCTCCAATTCAATAGGGGGGGAATAGAAAACCATTAGCAATTACCAGCTTCTGCTCCCTTTGACTTGATATTTCCCATCAGACACGTATTGTAAATTTTGAAATTTTTATAATCGTTGTCGATAATTTATTTTTTCGTTAGAACTAAGACTAGCCATCAACTATCGAGATTAGGGAGACCTAGGAGAGGTTACTTTTATCAGACATGACTTCTGAGATCTCACACCTTTATCAGACATAAAAAATAATAATCATTTTATCATTTAATCAAGTCTTTTTCCAATTGACAATATAAGTATTTAACCGTTTTACCTCAATTCTTAGCATTTTAAACAAAACAAATGTATGGCATGCATTCTTCTCAAAATCTAATCATTGAAATATTTGAGAATTACTGTATATCTAAGTCAATTGTTTGTCTTTAAAGTCCTCCTTCACTTCTTAGCAACTCATGTCGCTCACTGAATTTTATTATTATTTTTTTTTTTTTGGTCAGAACGCTCACTGAATTGGCTAGTGCAAAAATGACGTACCGTCACATTGCACACAATATTTTCTCTGATAATGCATGTAGAAAGGTTGTTATAAGGTAAAAAAAAAAATATTCAAATAATATATGAATTTGCACGTCCGTCTATAGATCTGATATTTTTAAAATAAAGAATATATGGGGAAGGACAAAACAACTGAGATCCCATAAAATTAAGAGACCTCTTCCACTTTCATATGATGGTATAGATTATATAAACATCCAAGTGAATCACACAAAACCGACCAATAGAAATTCTTACATCAATAGTGTTTAGGTAATATGAGTTATAAACACATTTAATAACTCATATATATGATGACTTGGGTTACTATATGGGTTAGTTATATTTAGTAAATGTCATAAATTGGTTTAAATATATCATGGGTGTTAAGTGAGTCGCAAATAGAGTTACAACTCACTTAAATTCAACCTACCTTTATAGCTCCCTCTTCATTATTGCTCAATCTCACTTAATTTCGCGCTCGCTCATTTCGCACTCTCACTTTAGTTTATATATGAGTTTTCCTAAATTGAATTAAAATATGTAAATATTTTAATAATATGTGTCCGGTTGGATATCAATTGGGTTATGGATTGGGACGGGATTTGATTACTAGATTTACATTACATGAGAATGATCAAAATGGGTCAAATAGGTCTATTTGAATTCGATCATTTTTTGACTTGATCCAAACCTGATTTGATCCACCCATTTGACAAGCCTACTTAATTGTGTAAATGGATATTCCCTCTTGTCACTGCATCTTTTTCTGCCTCGGAGCTTAGCTTCTAAATTGATTTGAGTGAGGAATGTGGTCAATTACTATTTGTTCTTTTTTATTCAAATTCACGAAACATCTCATAGTAGATTTTGATGTTGAAGGGGGGAAAAACCAAGTCCTAACCATTAACGCTTTGACAAAGCCATTCGCGTCCCATCCAGCTGTGGCAATGAATGGCAATAATATGAGACAAGGAACTTACTAAAATCAAATAAAATAAAGAAAAAAAAGGGTTCGCTCCAAATAAATCCTCTTAGGACAAAGCTATCTTTCTATAAAAATTCGATGCAACTTGCCGATGGTTTTCGGAAACAACGAATGAAGCTGTCAAAGTCATCGTCCTATGGCTGGCACGAGTGAATCTGAGAGACTACGGCGGACTGAAGAAAACCATGTTTTAACGAGCAACTAATTTGATAAGACATGTCATTGGTGTAGTTGAGATTTCACACCCTTTCAAAAGTAAAAGTACAAACGTTTTCTCACTCATTCGGCTTTTTTTCCTTTATCAATAATATAGGTATTTAACCATCTTGCCTCGATCTAAAGTGTTATGTCAATTCTCACATTTTAAGCAATCCAAATGGACGACATATTTTCCCCTCAAAATCCATTTAGCAAAATTATAGATGACTATAATATATCTAAGTCATTTGTTTTATCGGAATATCTACATAATAAAACATGTTTTCGTCTTACAACTTAAATTTTTAGAATAATTGATATAAAAACTTATATGATATTAGGGCACAAGATCCCGAATTTAAATTTTTCCATCTCCCTATTTAATCTTTGTAGACCTTTATTTGCCTCCCTAACTTTATATTTCCACGCCTTAGGTTTAGAATAAAATCCAGCCTACGCGTCATCTTCGGTAGCCATGCAGTCATGGCAACTTTTTTCCCGCAATGCTTAACGAAATGTGCTAATTATTATTATGTTTCTAAATGTGCTAGCAAAAAATTCCATAGGGTGTTTTTACGTTGATTTTTTCGATTTTTTATGCACAAATTGTTACCACGATATGTGTGCCAACTATTTTTGAGCTGTGGTATTGCTTTTTTCAATGTTTGATACATTTTCCTAAAATAGAGCGGCACTTCAATTTTGAGCAGCTTGTGCCATGTTACCTAATGGACACTAACTTGTTTGAATGGGCTTCGTGCCTGTAAACATCCTTGACAGGCTGTGGTGATCATAGTTTGGCCAATTATAAACTTTCGGATTATAGATTGAGTATGGTCACTATGGCTCAAATGAAACATTTCGGGAGCCAAAAGCTAACTATGCCACCCAGGTGGGTGGTGGCTCAAATGAAACATCATAATATCCTAAAAAATTGCTAGATTTGATTTTGATAGCGTCTTTCCACGCGCTTTTACCAGCCAAAAAAGAAAATAAATTTCCAATCCTGCGACAAATTTATTTGGCATCAATAGAAATTCTGTGCCAAAATTAGCTCAATAATTTTATTTTTGTTCTTTTGTCCGTTTGTTTTGGCGTTAGAAGACAAGCAACCGTTCCCCTTCTGAATATCGGCCGCACCGGTTGAAGACGGACGGTGCTCCACCCTCACCGTTTGACCCAGTCAAATCCGAAGTCGCCGCCGGGGAGAGCGATGCCACGTGGAGGCCGATCGCGGTGAACTGCGAAGATAAGAAGATTCTCCTTCCGGTAATTTTGTCCGGGTGCGGACCGGAACGTGTCGACGTGCGACCATTCCCACGCGGAGAGAATTGGGAGCTGGGGCGTTGGAATATTCCCTTTTGGGCTGGCCCACTTATCATCCGTACACGCCTTGACTCTTTCAATCGGACATTTTCCTCAAAAAATTTTAATTATGGTAAAACAGTCAACGAATCAGAAACCTCGCCCGGGAAATTCCGACCAATACTTTTCTTTTTTTTCGAATTTAAAGCAAGAAGAAATATCTTCCGCTGGCTCTCATTTTCTCATCTGTTATTGAAAAAATATGCTTGCAAAATTTTATGTAAAAAGAAAAATCTAAGTAATGACGTCCTAGAAGGGCTTGCATGACTACGCTCTTATTAAAAAAATCAAGATGATTCCGTTTTTTCCCTCATTATTTCATCATTGTTTATTAATTTTTAAATTCAATTCATAGGTTGTTGGAGCTAAATTTTTCTTTGGTTGAATTTGGCATCGTCACTATTCAGGTAACACTCTAATCTTTCCGACTAATACTCTCTTTTTTTTTTTCGAATTTAAAGCAAGAAGAAATATCTTCAGCTGGCTCTCCTTTTCACATCTGTTATTAAAAAAATATGCTTGCAAAATTTTAGATAAAAAGAAAAATCTGAGTAATGACGTCCTAGAGGGGCGTGCATGACTACGCTCTTATTAAAAAAATCAAGATGATTCCGTTTTTTCCCTCATTATTTCATCATTGTTTATTAATCTTTAAATTCAATTCATAGGTTGTTGAAGCTAAATTTTTCTTTGGTTGAATTTGGCATTGTCACTATTCAGGTAACACTCTAATCTTTCCGACCAATACTTTTTTTTTTTTTTCGAATTTAAAGCAAGAAGAAATATCTTCAGCTAGCTCTCATTTTCTCATCTGTTATTAAAAAAATATGCTTGCAAAATTTTATGTAAAAAGACAAATCTGAGTAATGACGTCCTAGAGGGGCTTGCATGACTTCACTCTTATTAAAAAAATCAAGATGATTCTGTTTTTTCCCTCATTATTTCATCATTGTTTATTAATCTTTAAATTCAATTCATAGGTTGTTGGAGCTAAATTTTTCTTTGATTAAATTTGGCATTGTTACTATTCAGGTAATACTCTAATGCTAGTTGTTGTCATTGCACTCCAATTTTCTTTTTCTTTCTTTTTTCAAATCGAAGCCACATGCATGGCAACGGTTTTATTAAGTGGATATGATCTTAGATGTCCGTACATATATGTTATTAAATGTTCGAGGTGTTTGATGTTATTTAGAAGTTAGTCATTTGAAAGCTAGCAAGTGAATACAAATCATCACACAACTTCCTGAAAACACGTATATTGTAGATGTCAAAATATCCAATAGCGCTTGACCATAAAATTTATATGTTGTTTACGTACATGTGGCTTTCCTTCAATCTTCATGGTAACAAAGCGAGAAGTCTGAGTTCAAATTTTTCAAGCCCATATTTACCTCTTCAATCTACATATTTCCATGTTTAGACCTAAGTTCTAGTCTCTTCCAAAGAGTAAAATATCGTATTAGAGGCGATAGGAACAGAGTGAAAATATAGAATTAGAAGTCTTCAAACTTAAACAACAGATGACGATAAATGATCTTGATACCACCAGGGTAATGAAATATAGAAAGGAAACCGTGCTCGCTTTGCTAATCAAACCCATAATATTTAATGAATGAGCAAGAATCATGAGACTCTCAAATTGGCAGATTACTTACTAAACAACAATTTATATTTAATTTCATTGTATGTCAAATAAAATAAGTCTCGACAAGCCTTCCTAAGACCTAATCAGTCCTACTAAATTCATCAAATTTCTCATCATCCAATGGCACAGATGATTACATACTGTTCCTTTAGACTTGGTGAAGGACAAAGAGTAACGACAAGATTTCAATAATATTATAATAAGAATTAATATTTATAGCAACATTTAAAGTGCATTTATTTCGAGGAAAATGAATGATTTAAAATATATCTTTCTAAAAATAATCGCTTGTATTGTTTATAAAAATAAATGAACAAAAAGTATTTTAATTATTCGCGAAAATTCTTAGGCATAAATTAATATTTATAATAAAATCATTTTTCATTGATTAATTATCTCAAGTGATATAAGCGATCATTTTTAGGAAAATGTTTCAAATTATTCATTTTCTCACGAAACAAATGGAGTAAAAAAATTTGAATCTTAGGCAATGAAAGTAAAGGACAATAATAATAGTAAATTGCTGCTCGTGTCTAAAAATTAATGTCAAACAATCCAAATTTCAGGTTGTAAGCACAAAAAACCATCACCTCACTTGGATTAATCTAAATTTTGTTTTGTGAAAAAAATAGACCACTTGAATTTGGATGCATCTGACCGAACTATAGAAGTTCGTGACAATGGTCAATTGAAATTAGTGAATGTTCTGCGAACCACGAGTATCAAAAGTAAATTCCATAATTGAACTGGCGACTAGTGCACTAATGTCAAAATGGAATCCTTAAGGCATGCCTTGATATTCCAGCTAAATCTAATTATCTTGATTAGTCAAACACACCCTCGATCGCCTATTGCTTGCGCTCGAAGCCAAACCCAGATTGCTTGCGCTCGAAGCCTTCGTCGATTGAAACGGGACGAGAAAGGAGGGCTGCATCAATGTTTGACCGTGAAGCTTATCAAGTTATCAAGCGACGAGGAGTCACGCAGAACCACGGCGGTACCGGTTCAACTTTGCCCGGCATGGCAATTGGGAGAGGAATCGCGGAGTTAATAGCTTGGATGTCGTGGAAGTTTGTTTCTTTTTCTTGTGAATTTTGGACTTTTCAATGTTTGCATGATAGACTAATCAATTTACAAAAAAAACGTTTTGCATGAACTGAAAATAATAAGTTTAAATTAGAAGAGAAACAACTTTTTATTTTTTTAACATAAAGAAAACCATTTTCCCTATGAAATTTTTAGTGAAAAGAATGCACTTTGGATTCATATCTTGTCGGTAGAGTGGCTTTAAGATCACCCAGGTGGTGGACCAGTCGAGATTAGTGAAAATGCCGACTCAAAAAGAGGAAAAAAAAAAAAAAAAACCAACGGATCGCAAGCTGGAGCCGATTGCTACCTACCCGGAACCTTCCTCCTTCGTCAAGAAGGAACCCATGTGAAAATAGAGGAGAAGAAATCCCTTGCGTGCGTGGATTTTTCGCCAAATGGATAAAAATGGATGCGCTGTTTCTTCTCTGGCCGTCCTTCTCCATCATCGTCAGGTCGTGGGGGTCGCCTGTAGCGACCTGCGTACGTCGCGTTAAATGCTTCATCAATGTGGTCCTATCCTTTTGTAAGAAACTCAACAAAATTTTTAAGTTTTGACAAGAAAAGAAAACAGAAAACGACAACAAAATTTTAAGTACTTGAGAAATGACCTTGACATTCAGGGTTCGATTCTCGTCACCACATGGCCACGGCCAAAGGAACTCTTACTAAGTTCTGTGAAACTCACTTTTTTAATTTTTTATTTAATACAAAATACTTGAAATCTTTTTAAACATTCAAAATGTTAGCACGTGCATTGTCTAAGGTGTCTATGTAATACCATAGTTTTCCGAAATTTTGAACACGCAATCATTTCGTTTCAAATCTTGAAGAAGCCATAAATAGAAGTGGAAAGTAGATTATAAGTAATGAAATACGATTCATACTCCCTAACGATAGAATGGCATGGATCTTGCTCCCCATTGAGCAGGCAGGACTCTAGAGGCCGCCCCAATGGGGTCGGAGAGGTTGTGTCTCGTGACATCAGAGGACTTTTATATTCAAAGTCCATATTTTATTAGTAATTTGGATTTTAACCTATAAATAACTAATGAATATATATATATATATATAATATATATCTTATAATTGAGTGATGTAATAGAAAGGTGAAAAGTGCTAATTATGGTAGAATTCTCAACTAGCCGTAATCCTAGTTTAAGGATGAAATAGGATAAAACTTTGCATCTCACATTCTATTTTCACTTTTACTATCTTTTTTTCTTTCTTTTTTTCTTTTTTGTGATTGTATGGCAAATCCTAACAATAAGTGCAAACAAATAGGTTTGGACCGACGCTGTAGCATTTTGAAACTTGCGAGATAGTATTTTTGAAAATTGACATTTAGTGAGAATGTAACAACCAAAAATATAATCGTTTTTTTCTCAAGCGAGGTAGGTTCAACATCGATCTTTTAACCAATTGAATTGAATCGAACCAAACTGGAGCATGTGGAACGACTTTTTGCCTATGAACTAGTTGTCTACTATTCCCCATTGTGTTTTTTCTTTGTTATGTGAAGACACGGGATACTATTATTGTGAATTTTTTAACGAGCACCGAAAGTTTTTATTCATTTAAAAAAAAATCGAAGTGCTAGGTCAAATCGGCCGATTCAATTTATTTTCCAAAACATAGTAACTACGTTTAATTGTCTGGATTTCTAACCAAGATAGAATTGGATATATGATAGAATATGAAATTCAAAAGATTTTACTATCATACGCACTATTTGGTGATTGCAATAATAAAGTCTTATATATTCGCATTATATTATATATTATTTCATATAAATGCTTATATGAATCATAAATTTTACAAATGAAGATTATAAATATCTCTTGTGACACTCTTGTCTACTTTATTTTTATTGAAATACAATTTTAATTCATCAATTTCAAAATTTTGTTATTTGAGAAGAAACTATCCCCTCATGGATATTAGAAATTCTATTTGAGATAATTTTATTCAGTGTATATCTTATTTATATCAGATTTTATCTTATCTTTGAGTAAACATCAAATATAAATATATTTTATCACATCCTGAATTTTTTTTTTAACGGCCAAACACAACTAATGGCTAAGAGAAGGGGGAGAAGTAGACCTTCAGATGCAGTGGAGCCCACCAAGAAGTAGTTTAATGCGATTTGCTGGTTGGGTTGCGTTTTTTAAATGAAATTACTATTCAGACGTCATTAATTTATCCCAGCGATGATGGAGAGTGTCTCTCTTTTTTTAATCTTTTTCTCGTGGGTTTTAAAATTTGCTGTAGCGGAGGAGGCGATGATGAAGAGCTTTAGGACAAGACATATCTTTTACAAACCTTCCCTCCCCCAGTCACAGTCGTTGAAAGCCAGACCAATCTCGCCGCTGCCCCTCAGCGTTTGGTTCGTCCAACATTGGAAACTTCGATGCTTCGCTCTCCCGACGTCTCTCTCCTCTCTCTAGAACGTCTCCATTGAGCCTGGGGTTTTCCCCATAGAGAGAGAGAGAGAGAGGGAGGGAGGGAGAAGGCAGGAGTGGAGCTGAGACGGCAGAATCGATCGGGCTGGAGAGAGAAAGGGAGGATTTTTGGAGGTAAAAAGTTGTGGGTAGTTCGTGGGTGGGGATGCTGATCGGTGGGCTCGTGCCTGAATCGATCCTCGCGTGAATTCTCGGGTGCGGAGGGAGGGGGAGGGAGGAAAGGTGTGTGCTTTTCCCGCTTGTGTTTGAGTCGGCGCTGAATTGCTGGAGTTCGTGGGGTGGCGCGGAGCAATTGTAATAATTGGGATTGATGGGTGTCGGATTTTGATGGTTGGTGGAGCTGCTGAGCTTGTGCTTGTGCTTGTGCTGTTGCCATGGCGATGGTGAGCCGCCCACCTGCGTTAACGACGGGCGTGGATCGGATTCCCATCCACGAAGTCGGAGTTTCGGCGATTATGGCGAGCAGAGGGGAATCTGTGGCTGAACCGTCGACGCCGCCGGCGCCGGTCGAGGACGAGAAGATTTACGTCGAGGTCGGGAATAATGTGAAAGACAGCAAATCGACGCTTATTTGGGCTGTGCGGAACTTTGGTGGCAAGAACATTTGTGTTATCTATGTTCTGGTTCCTTCGCCGAAGATCCCAATGAGTAAGTCGAGGTCAAACTGCAATATGTTTTTCTGTAAAGTTTGTTTCTTTTGACCAGAAACTGTAAAGTTGTGCATCATGGTTTCTCTTTCTCAACCCTTGATTAATTTAGGTGATCTCGATATTGGATCGCTTGTGACTTCTGGGGAAAGATTGATTGGCCGTGTTGGTAACTTCAGTTTCATTTGTCGTTGGATGAGTTAATGATTTGGTGTTAGAACTGGTAGATTCTTTGGTCAAAACCCGTGATTTAAAGCAAGAAGGCTGGTCTTGTCATCTGCGCAAATATTAATCATAGAAATTCAATTTATGTCTTGAAATGATTCATGATGAGCTGTATCGAGATTTGGTAGTACTTGGCTTTGCGAGAACATCAAGTCCAAATTATTCTTCTTTGCTTGGTTGTTCCTCCTTTTCTATTTTATTTTTTTAGGCCAATCCGTGGTTGGTTAAAGGATGAAGGTAAGTAGAAATTGTTGGTATATCACTAGCCTTCTTTTGATAAACCGTAACTTGTAAAGCTCTTATCTCTCAAAACTATTTTTCCGCTCTGGTTTGCAGAGGGACTTGGTGCTGAAATTCTTGTGAGCCAAGCAACAGATCAAATGGTGAGAGCGCACAGGGAGACTGAGAGGCAAAACATGCATATACTATTGGATGACTACCTGCTGCTTTGTAGCCAAATGGGGGTATTCTTCTTCTTTTGTGCTGATCTGCTTTCTTTCTAGAATTTGAATTCAGAGTAATCGCTCTGGTAATTGTCTCCTTGTCAAGAATTAGACATGAGGATTCTGAAGCAAATTTGTTGGTAGGTACAAGCAGAGAAACAGTTTACAGAAGCAGGCTCTATTGAGAAGGGGATTTTGGAACTTATCCAGATGCATCGGATCAGAAAACTGGTTATGGGAGCACCAGCAGACAAGCGCTATTCCAAGTACAAATCTAGAGAATTTCTTTTCCTCTTTTTGCCTTCTTTTCTTTCTTGCCATAATGAGAATCAATGGGAACAAATCGGATTAGATCCCTCCTCCTTAATGTATTTTATCAACAGTGCACCATTTTTTTCGATCTTTCGTGTGATTGCCCTTTACTTATGATTTGCCCATTTTGGAAAAATATTTAGTTTTTGGCCGAACAAGGAAAAGGATGTTGTGGCATGCAGTTACTGATAATGATAATAACGTGAGATGCTGTGTATCTTATTTATTCTTGAACTGTTAATAGTTAGATGGTGTAAAAACTTTTCCTCCCTGCAAGATTTTACTTAAGTTCATTATGATATTGAATGACAATACAGGTTGTTTTGTGCATCATATACATGAACAGCATTAGTTTACTTGATATGGTAGAAGGAATGTTTGTCTATGTAGCGGATGATAGGTCCATGACAAATAACTATCGACCGGTTTGAGATAAAATCTCACCTGATCAGAACCATAAGCATCATATACCCTCATGATTTTAGGTTCTATTCACGGATTTCGCAAAACTGACTGAAGCGAAGGAACCTTGGTGCTCATGCCAATAATGTGGTCAACACTAACAGCTTGTCGTGAAAATCAGCCCAGATGTTCAGTTATCATTCAAATCATTTTACGATAGTCAAGCGATTGATGCTGATTAATTATGCATGAGCGCTCACTATGCACGAGTATCAATTAGCAACGTTCTTCGGTAGTCATTTTTATCTGTCTTGCATCTACATCAAAATTAGTTATGACAATTGGTTTATAATTGCAGGAAAATGATGGATCGCAAGTCCAAAAGAGCCATTTCTGTCCGAGATGAGGCACCTCCTTCTTGTCACATTTGGTTTATATGCAATGGTCAACTCATTCATACAAGGTCATTCCTTTAATCCTCATCACCTTTCTCTCTTGATGCAAACCATGCGTGTAATAGCAATATATGGACCAGCAAGAGCTCTTTCAGTTTTCTTAACAGCCATACTGACATCTTACACTGGGAAAAGAAAAACATACGAACAGTATGATCATGGATAATAAATCTTCTGCTACTGGATAATAAGGAAATGATAAGTCTGTTTACCAGCTATTACCTCTTTTGTTGGTTATGAATCATTGGATGGCAAAGAAAAGCCTCTCTCGTGATACTGATCTTAATTCCTTGTGCAAATAGGGAGGCTAGTACAGATCAAGCTGATACAGAAGTTTCCTTTCCACGAGTTCCAGCTAACTCTACTCCTGATTCCGGACTGCCAACTCTGTTGAGTCCAACGCCTGGGACGCCACGTAGGAATGATATACCAAAACTGACAAATCCAGTGCAAGATATGTTTAGCAGAGTATTCTCTTCAAATAGCGAGAGGCATGGAGGAAGGCCATTTGTTTCTCCTTCCCTGGAGAGTCCTCCAGAACAAATAAGCCCGTCTCCCCTGGAGAGTCCTCCAGAACAAATATGCCCGTTGGAAAGAGAAGGGAATTACCATGAAACTGAAAAAGCATTGAGGAGTCACTCTCAGAGTTCAGTTGGTTCATCAGGCTCATCCATTGGTGCCACTGAGATGGTATCCCCTCCACCTGTGAAGCCGGAAATGAGCGAGAGTGGGGTGGAGATGACTCAGTCAAACTGCAATGATGAGGACCCAGCTCCTTCCATTATGCTGGTATGTCCAAAGAGCCATCTTTCTTCATTTAGAAAAATGCCTGCTAGGAGCCATGGATTCTACCTTTGCAAATCACTTGATAGTCAGCTAATGTTTGAGAGTTATGATAAAATGTGACAGGAGGTGAACATGAATGACATTCTGCGTAATCAGCTTGAGAAAGCCCGAACAGAGGCTGAGAATGCAAAGATAGATGCGTTTCAAGAGGCATTGGGGCGTGCAAAAGCTGAGAAGGATGTCATTGACGGCATGAGAAAGGTAAAGTTTTGATAAAATGTGTAAAAGAGTGTGCTGTATGCGTGTTGAAGAATGGAGGTAATGTTTTGATGAATACGTCATTGACTGTGTGTGCGCGTGTTTGCTGGTTCTGTTTATTCTTTGTCAGTCATATCCAAAGTAGTGTGCTTGTATGTGTGTTAGTGATTGTTGATTTCTTTATGCCTTTCATACTCTAAATATATTAGCTTATTTAATTGACCTGTAGATGTACTATTGCTTACCTGTTAATTCCTAATAGCACTTAAGTCAAATCACTATAGTCGTGCTACTCGCGATATATGTTTGCCAAAAATGCTCTTGTTTCTTCCCAAATCATATTGTGATCTTGGTGAGGAAAACGCTTGATTAATTATTTAATGATCATAGTCGCATCTTGTAACAGCTGAATAGCATGCATGGTTCAATTTACATAGAAGTGGAAAAAAGAAACAAATGGATGACTTATCCTTAGTAGTAATCCTTATTTTAAATCAATTCAGATGAAAGCTTTGGAAAGCTTGCGTGCCGAGGAGCGTCGGCGAAGGAAAGAAATTGAGGAAGATCTTGCAAAAGAAGAAGAAGCACTCAGCAAGATTAAGAATGAGCGAGATGAAGTCTTCGAAGAACTTCGTATTGCCTTGGAACTGCAGTCATCATTAGAGAGCCAAATTGCAGAAACAGATCAAATTGTAGAGGAGCTAGAGCAGAAGATCATTTCTGCTGTTAAACTTTTGCAGAGTTATCGTCAAGAGCGAGATGAGTTGCAGATTGAGCGTGACAATGCACTCAGCGAAGCCGAGGAGTTGCGGAGAAGACAAGGTGATACCTCAAGTGGGACCTTTCCACAGTACTTCTCTGAGTTTTCTTTTTCAGAAATTGAGGAAGCAACTCGAAACTTTCATCCATCGTTAAAAATCGGAGAAGGCGGTTATGGGAGCATATACAAAGGTTCCCTTCGTCACACACAGGTGGCTATCAAAAGGCTGCATTCTCATAGCATGCAGGGTCCTCAGGAATTTCAACAAGAGGTAGGGTCAAGTATCGATAAGGTCTTGAAAATCCTAAGCATCTTTTATTTAACATACATCTATTGGGCCTATTGACTACTTATGGCTGCTTCTAGAGATTATTGATTTAAATTATTTTACCTGCGATGATGTCAGGATGGATATCCAGTTACTTAAAAACTAAAAACAATTTCTTTTCATCACTCTGCATGGATTTTTCATCGTTGAATCTGCAGGAGCATTTGTAACTTGACTCTTTCTGCCACTGCTGACCATTTATAGTGGTTTCATGTCATTTTGAATTTTTTAACTACATTTACATCTATCAGGCCTATTGACTGCTGCAACTGAAAACTACTCATTTTGATTATCTTGCCCTTCAGGGATGTTGGTATTCATGTCCAAATTAATGAATCTAAAAAATTTTTGCCCATCCCAAACTTCACAGTACTCAAAATTCGACTCTCTCTGCGACCGCTGGCCATCTCATAGTTGGAAATACTAAATGGTTTCATGTCATTTTGATTTTTTGATAACATTCACATCTTGTAAGAAGCACAATGAAATACCTTGCTTATTAGATTTCACTGCTGCTGGTAAAATTCACGAGGAATAATGGTTTAGTAGTACCCTTCAATAGCACTTTACAAGAGATCTTATTTTGTTACATCACTCTTCTTAGTTTTGAATGGATGGCTTACTTAAGTGACTTTTTTACTACAGCCTTGAGCTAATTTTTTCCTGCTTTTGTTAGTAAGTGTATTTGTGCTAAGAATTCGTAGTCCAAAAAGTCGTTTCTGCTCAGGAGTCCAGCATTATAATTTACTGCGGGTTTGACCTCAGGTGGACGTCTTGAGCAAGGTGAGGCATCCGAATCTAGTCACACTGATCGGAGCTTGCCCAGAGGCCTGGATTCTTGTCTACGAATATCTACCGAATGGAAGCCTTGAAGATCGACTCAGCTGCCGTGACAACACGACACCGTTATCGTGGCAAACTAGGATACGAATTGCCACTGAGCTCTGCTCAGTCCTCATCTTTCTTCATTCTAGCAGACCTCACAACATTGTGCATGGAGATGTAAAGCCGGCTAATATCCTTCTAGATGCCAACCTCGAGAGCAAACTGAGCGATTTTGGCATCTGCCGCCTGTTATCATGTGATGAAAAATCCAGTGACAACAACACTCTTTTGTATAGAACTGATCCAAAGGGAACCTTTGCATATATGGATCCGGAGTTCCTCTCTACAGGAGAGCTCTCTACCAAGTCCGATGTATATTCCTTTGGGATAATACTGCTGCGGTTATTGACAGGGCGACCTCCCTTGGGAATATCAAAGGAAGTGCAATATGCACTCAGTACGAAAAATTTAAAATCCCTCTTGGATCCTGTGGCTGGAGACTGGCCCTATGTGCAAGCTGAGCAGTTGGCCAATTTAGCTCTGAGGTGCTGTGAGATGAACAGAAGCGATAGGCCAGACCTTGGGTCGGATGTGTGGAGAGTACTTGAACCGATGAGAGCTTCTTGTGGAGGCTTCTCGTCATTTAGGATGGGTCCTGACGAACGGTGCCAACCTCCTCCTTATTTCATTTGTCCAATTCTGCAGGTAAGCTAGGAGGACATATTTAGATACTCTTTGATGCCATCTTCTTCATAAATCATCCTCTTATTGCAAAAGACTTCCATCTTGCTTGGCCCAGTAGAACTTTACATCCTATATACTGGAGGATAGCTGAACCATTCAGGAACTTTTGAACTGCTGCTATGGTTGAACTGTCTCATTTGCTGGGGTCACAATTCATGGGGAAACTGTCCCATTTGAACCTCTCCTTTACCATGGGATAATTCCAAGTACATCTCAAATTGTTTTGATCTTGCAGGAAGTCATGCAAGATCCACAAGTCGCGGCAGACGGATTCACTTACGAAGCAGAGGCTTTGCGAGGATGGCTTGAGAGTGGCCACGATACTTCACCAATGACGAACCTCCAGCTTGCACACAGAAATCTTGTCCCTAACCGCGCCCTCCGCTCTGCAATCCAGGAGTGGTTGCAGAACCATTAAGAGTTGATGTTTGGTCGTGTTTTCTTCTCTCAATACTTCCGACAAATGCTTATCAATTTCATCCTTTCACCTTCTTCTTTTTTCGCTTTTCCAGTTTCGCTTGTATTAGGAGGATGTTTTCCTTAACACACGCCTTTACTATGTCCCCGTAATGAATGCAGGACCCGTGGGATCATTTTTACACTTGTACAGAAGACAGCACATGTACATTAGCTCTATGTGATACACAACAGTTTCCATTTTTCTTTTGGCACGATGTTTGCTCATGCTTTCGGCTTGCAAAATTTTGCTGTATTGAGACGATTCTAATGAAAACCGTTCATGGGGTTCGAGAAAATTTGAGATTTATTGCATTCATCGAACGTCATGATCTCGCATCCATTTCGGGCCCGGTCATTTCTCTTTGATCGTGAAGGTTATCGCGCAAGTTGAAGCAGCGCTCGTATCATTCCCCACTTGAAGTCGATGTTTGATTGTGCAAGAGGCATATCGGCCGAGTACTTTTTACCTAGGGTGTGGTGCTTCTCGTGTCCTTTTTTCCATGAACACTGACTTTGGAAGCTCAATTCCTGTGGTTGAAGAGGTTGTCTGGATTCGGACAGCTAACGCAAGTAATGACCGCCACAAGCACATAAATGTTGGTGAGACTTGAAAGCGGTGGGCGCTTTGCCCCCACCTACCAAATGTCCCAACGTCCGTTTCCTAGCTATTTTCCTAAGCTCTGCTCATTGAATGAGTGAACAGAGAGGGCTAACCGTGTCACCATGATGCCAAAACTCAGAGTAAACCCTACTTTGGTCGAACCATATCTACTAGATAAGCTTTAAATTGGAAAAATTGTTCAAAAAATCTTAAATTTATTACACTTTAGCCAATTTAATTCAAAACCTTTCAATTTTACTAATTGAATTTCAAACACTTTCACTTTTTTTGCCAATTGAGTCCATTTAATTAATTTTAGCTTGAAATCACTAATGTAAACGTATGACGTCATATATGACACGACCAACACTAATATCAACAATCTTTGTTTATATTTGTTACTACTTTTTTTTTCTTTTTACTTTTCCTTTTCTCATCCTACCAAGTTTGGCGGCCTTATTTGTGACTAGCAAGGGTCAACTGGTCAACCAGTGAGGTTCGGCCAATGAACCTCACCAAATTTGGTAGAAATTAAATAAAAAAAAAAAAGGAAAAGAAATAAAGAATTTATAAAGTTTTTAGAAAAATTGTTCAATTTAGTGCAATCATCCTATTATTGGTATCCACATTAGTAATTTTTACTTAAAATTGACTTAATTGACTCAATTAGCATAATATAAAAAATGTTCATGATTCAATTAGTATAATTAAAAAGTTCAAAATTAAATCGGCCAAAATATAATATGATCCGATTTTGGTTCGGGGGGAAAAAGCTATTCACTAACTTGATGCATGCGCCCTATTGATCTTCAACGACGTCCAATATTTGACGTCCGAGCAAGTTGAATTTGCACAGGCGAAATCCATTCACCTACACAAGAAACGACTCCTTCTACCGTCTGTCTATTTTGCGTGATTCACTCCCACAGACAATTCTTTAAACCTGGCCTTATGGAGTCCATCGCCACATCATCTGGACAAGACCCATCCTCAACAATCACTCGCCACTCTAATTTACAGCGTCCTAAGCACACGCAACCGCGCACGAACGCGCGTAAAGCCGTACTTAGACGTGGGGCGTCCTGCGAAACCATGCACGGAACCGACGCCTTTTTTTTTTTTTTTTTTTTTTTTTTCTTGTTAGCCATTGATGACGATTGGACAAGGTAGATCTTGTAGCTGACCAATCCTGGAATTTAACGTGGTCGGTCATCGCGCTCTGGGGAAGGATGGGCAATAAACGCCCTCGAAATCCGTCAAGTCAAACGTAGGGGGGGATCGGCACGTAGGAATTCTAACCAGACCTCATCGTCCATGCAAGTCGCGATACGATAATGAGTCTCTCCCCCCACCGTGTCTTTGATTCCTGTGGTCGGTCGATCGGCCTCGCCATCTTCCAACTACTCCAACCAACTCCTATTAAAAGCCCCCTAGAAATAATAAAAAATAAAAATAAAGTAGAAAAGCAAATGATGATTCTAACAATTACTTCCAAAAGGGGCCAATTTACTAAAAGTCACTAGTGAGATAAGGTTCACCATTACTGCACCCCCCACCGTCGCAGCTGTAGGAGTCATTAAATTTTTGTTCGAATTAGTTGGATTTTCATAAAAATAATTAAAAACTCATTTTCCTCTCTCTCTCTCTCTCTCTCTCTCTTTTTCTCTGGTGAGGAGGACCCCTAATTATTTTATTTTTTCTGCCGGTGTTGGGACACCGGTACGGGGTGCATTCAATGCCTATCCTCATCATCAAACCATGTGGATAAAGAGAGAGAGAGAGAGGAGCCATGTGAGAGGCCTTGTGGCCTGTCGATTTTCATTGACTCTGGTGTCCAATGGGAAGTTGAAAAATTCAAGCAACACGTAGTAAATGGGAAAGTGGGAAAAGCATATTTCCCTTTTTTTTTTTCCCTTTTATATCGTTCACTAGAAAGAAAAATTACTCCAAATAAGAGATGCTGAAAAAATACCGAATCATAAAAGATATAGTCGAATTTGCCAGTTTTATTATAAAATTGTGTGCATTCTAAGTGAGTTATTCAATCGGGCAATGAACGATAAAATTTTTTTTATCAAGATGAATAATTAACGTAATTAACAAAATTTTAGTGCACATCTCATTTAATGCTTTGAAATTTTTAAAAGAATGTCGCTGTGGAAAGTTAAAATTAATTTAAAATAGAAAAACTGAAACAACAAAACCGGCGGAATTTCAAACTATCAAACCATCAACAGACTTTGGACACACAAAAAAAAAAAAAAAAATCAACAGGCGAAAAAGAAAATAAAAAGAAAAGAAAATAAAGAAAGAAAGGGGTGATGGAGAAGCCCAAATCGGTCATTTAATGCCCCCAACCCCCATTTAAAAACCGACGTTCCCTCTCCTCCGTTGCATGAGAAAGCTCCGATCGGAAGCAAAGAGGAAGCAGCAGAGAAGCCGGTGAAGCTCGAAGGCTCGTCGAGGCTCAACGATGTCGCCGCCGGAGAAGGAGGTGGGGAAGCAGCGGAAGTTCCCGCCGATCGGCGAGTGCCGCCGGGGCGCCGCCGGCTACGACTCCATCGCCGCCGACCTCGACGGCACCCTCCTCGCCTCCTCCAGCGCCTTCCCGTACTACATGCTGGTGGCCATCGAGGCCGGGAGCCTCCTCCGGGGCCTCGCCCTCCTCCTCTCCCTCCCGCTCGTCATCCTCACCTACTTCTTCGTCTCCGAGGCCCTCGGCATCCAGATCCTCATCTTCATCTCCTTCTCCGGCCTCAAGGTCCGTGACATCGAGCTCGCTTCCCGTGCCGTGCTGCCGAGGTAAACCGCCTCTTTTTTGCTTAATCCGGCTTAGTTTAATCTAGCGTCTGTGATGATGATCGTGAGGAACGATTTGGTGTGGTGTTTGGCGCTTCGTTGATCTGGAACGAAAGTGAGAAGTAGATTATAAAGGAACCGAGTGGCGGTTTAGAGAGCTATGACGCTTGTATTTCGAGCTCAAGCTGCTCTGAATCCCGACTTTCACTGCAAATTTGTCGTCAATTTGTTTGACGCTTTTCGTGAAACTGGAACCCCAAGCTGCTTGTGAGCGACTTGTGCAAACTGTTACCGAGTTTTATGCCGTTGATGTGTGATCTGACGGCCAAAACAGCTTCATTTGAAGCTCAATTTTCTCTGCGATGTGAAGTTACCGTAATTGTATCTTATAAGATTGCAGTGAGTAGCTGATTACGGTCGACCTGTGTAGTTGTTGGTGTTAGAGATGATTAGAATGTTTTATGATGCTGATGTGCAAGAGGCTACTGCAAGTATATGACAATATGAATATATTTTATGTTGCGGGTTTAATCTGTTCCAAATGAAAATCAGATCGAGACATTAAACTTGATCGACTCGGGTGAACTGTCAACAGGTTTTATGCATCCGATGTGCGGGCGGACAGCTTCGAAGTGTTCGACAAGTGCAAGAGGAAGGTGGTGGTGACCGCCAATCCGACCGTCATGGTCGAGACGTTCGTGAGGGAATATCTGGGTGGAGAGAAGGTCTTAGGTACTGAGATCGAGGTGGACCCGAGGACGAAGAAGGCTACCGGATTCGTGAAGAAGCCTGGAGTGCTGGTGGGGGATCTGAAGAGGCTGGCCATTCTCAAGGAGTTTGGAGATGTGGCGCCGGACGTTGGGATCGGGGACCGCGAGACCGACCACGATTTCATGTCGCTCTGCAAGGTCAGTAGTTCTGCTATCCCTTAACTCACCGTCCTGATTAATGAATGAATGAATGGATTAGCTCCTTTGCCAGCCAGTCATACACGAGGAAATGATTGCATGTTAATTTGCTATCAATTGAACTGTTCCTATCGAGTTCAAGTGGAAAAGGATGTTCTTGCGGAAATCCACCTGCTCTAAGTAGAAATCAATGATGTGTATCTTCTTGCAAAACCTCAATAAGGTCTTCATCTGTCGTAGTTATAGCTTAGATAGCTGAAAGGTATGACTATACTGGGAGACATCATGTTGTTTTAAGTGCTCAGTCAACATTAGGATTACGTGCAACATCTGTAAGACTTCAATTATCATGGGGTTGTCAAAATCGGTTCTGGGGTCCCCGGGGCTGGTGAGAAATTCTTGAAGCTCTTATCTTGGCGCTGACACTGGCGTGCGAGACCGTGGGATCGAGCACGATTTGGGTCTTAACTTACGGAAGGAGGTGAACTAAACGAGCGAATAAGTCTATCCTCTGGTCGACAACATCCCACCAACACCATTAAAAATATACGTAGCTTATAGACACGGTCGCTGGCGTTGTTGAGCGTCAGAGTGTCAGACCGAAAAGATAAAATAATGGAGATTTCGGGGCCTTCGAAGTCATTTGCGGGGCCTCAGGAGATATAAATTTCCTGTTCATCCCAAAACGGACCCACCCGTCTTAACCATCCTCAACGGCCAACCAACTAAATTTTAGGCGGTCCAGCTTACCGATATTTAATGCGCGCGCAGGGTGCTGCTGTTCTTGGTTTCGGGCTTATCTACTTCCTCATTATTTTTGGGTCCTGTTTTGACTTATATAATAAATTCGTATATATCTGTATCTCTTGCAGTATCGTCAGGGAGGGTTTTAACCAGGAATGGATAATTAAGGAATTTAGTACACTGACTGCACGCAACATTTCGAAAATTCGATGTTGTTAAATGTTCAGGGCATTCGTTAATGATACTATCTATAAAATTCCTAGTATAATCATCAGTTCTCTTACTTTTTTGTGGGTCCCACAAACAAATGAGGAATTAAATACGGTGTACTGTAAAGATACAGCAGGCTCTCTGAGCTGTCATATTTTATGGTAGAAGAAAGGTGGTCACACTTAACCGGGGGTTGAACCGTACATGATATGATCTATTAAAAGATGATCCCGGTATGTATAGGTGAAAATACTGACATTTGGTGCATGGAGATGGAGCCTGTATAAAGTTGACATGTGGCCCTCTTCTTCTACTGACACCTAGCTTTGCCTTTTCTCCTTTTATCTAGACCATTTCATATTTTGTTTTTACTTGCTTCCTCTAAGAAAATTGCAAAATCTGGCAAAAAGAATGATACACAAGGGGATACATGAGGTCCCATTATTAAACTGCTTATCATTATAATGAGTTGTTGAATTGAAGAAATTGTAAAACCAGTAGTGATAAATATTTAAGCATAAATTAGAGAGAAGTAACAAAATGAGCATCCCATAATTAAATATGTTTTGTTCTTCAAGTTCATAAGTTAATAAGAAGCAAATTATGGATGTGCTTGTGCAAAAAAGAAAAGCATAATTTCTTAGGGCTTATAATCATTCTTGTAAAATCAAATGTCTCATGTAAGAATCTATATAATTACAATAAATTTTTATGAATTAGATAAATGTAAAAAGTGGTTCTCTCAGGCACATTTCATGCCTATATGGATTAGGTAAAATGTAAAGTCCTCCTCCAAAGCATCTTCAATGAGCAATCGACATGTGGCACTCTCCACGAGTGACATCTATCTGAACTTTGATTTTGTCTGTTCATTTCTTTTTGAAAATTTTCTTTTTATTATTCCACTTCAGTCGAATTATTATATATAATTATTTTCAGTATTAACAAAATCAATTATTCTCATGATGAGCGAGTATTCTTCAAGAATAATTATTTCCTGCAATCTATTTCACAAGTCTTTCCTAGTATATACACAGCAAGCACGGGTCTGTCGGCTGTTTATGGCATGGTTGGGTCATTAATTGAGAAGCAACTTTTGCGTGTTTGGTACAAGTCGCTCATTAATAAGACAAGACTATCTTTCAACTGCCCAAAGATTTCACACTGTAGCATTCAAGCTGCTAGCAAGGACGCTAAGTTCATGCTCAGCATTCATTGCACTAAGTCTTAAGAGTGAAGAGGAAAGTTCTGCAATCTTATTGCTGTCAGAACGACAGCTAATTATGACTCACCGCCAAAATAGATAGGAGCGAGAATTGCACTGCACACATCCACATCAGTTGTCAATGTATAGGCTACTAACTCTGAAGCACGCAAATCCCAACCTTCAGGAAGGTTACATGGTGCACCGCAGCAAATCAGCAGCCCTCGTCCCGCCTGAACGCCTGAAGAGCCGGATCATCTTCCACGACGGCCGCCTTGTCCAGCGCCCGGATCCACTCAACGCCATCTTCACCTTCCTCTGGCTACCCTTGGGGTTCATCCTCTCCATCATCCGCGTCTACTTCAACCTCCCTCTCCCCGAGCGCATCGTCCGCTACACGTACGGGATGCTCGGCATCAAGCTCGTGATCCGCGGCAAACTCCCTCCCCCGCCTTCCCCCGGGACCCCTGGAAACCTCTACGTCTGCAACCACCGCACTGCCCTCGATCCCATCATCATCGCCATCGCGCTCGGGCGCAAAGTCTCGTGCGTCACCTACAGCGTCAGCAACCTCTCCCGCTTCCTGTCCCCGATCCCCGCCGTCGCCTTGACCCGCGACCGCGCTGCCGACGCGGCCATGATCACCAATCTCCTCCAGAAGGGCGACCTCGTGGTCTGCCCCGAGGGCACCACGTGCCGCGAGCCCTTCCTGCTCCGGTTCAGCGCGCTGTTCGCGGAGATGAGCGACAGGATCGTCCCCGTCGCGGTCAACTGCAAGCAGGGCATGTTCCACGGAACCACCGTGCGCGGGGTGAAGTTCTGGGACCCGTACTTCTTCTTCATGAACCCAAGGCCGATGTACGAAGCCACGTTCCTCGACCGGTTGCCGGAGGAGATGACATGTAAGGCGGGCGGGAAGTCGGCGATCGAGGTGGCGAATTATGTGCAGAAGGTGTTGGGCGATGTGCTGGGGTTCGAGTGCACCAATTTGACGAGGAAGGACAAGTACATGCTGTTGGGTGGGAACGATGGGAAGGTCGAGTCCATGTACAATGCCAAGAAAGGGTGATTCTGTCACTCTCGAGAATTTCACATGGTCACCCATCGTGGGGTAGAATTATATTCAGAGAGGCGTGATTTCTGTGAAAAAAAAAAAAATGCATGCGTCAGATCAATTTATGGACCTTCGAGAAGACTGAGTTATTGTGGGGTTGATTCAGTCTCGATTGTGGTAGGGTCGGTATTTTGATTGATTATTGATCAACGACGGTAGCTTTTAAGTTGGGTTATATTCCGCAGTAACAATGATTTGGTTTGTTATTCCCCCCCATATGTACTCTAGTTTTAAAAGTAGGGGATACAAAATAATTTCTGGAAAAAAAAAAGTCGGGGTTTTTTTATTTAGCGTTTTCTATTATTTATATTGCCTCCATAGTTAAATTAAACATTGAAGTATGCTTAGTAAAAAAGGGACACCACACTCTAAAAAACGTTAAGATGAGCTCCATTTATCTGTTATTTTCCAATGGTAGATAACCTAATAAAAATCCTTTGTTAAGTGCCTTCGAGTTGCTCATTCACATCGCCTGTTTTCCTTCACTGTGCTCTCAGAAAAATAAAAATTAATCCGGAGGGCTCATCTAGCTACGTATAAGAATACAATTTTCTTGCAAAAAACACGTCTAATCAGCAACAATTCAGTTCAAGAAACATTGGATTCCAAAGCGTTGCCATGGAAAAGAAGGAGAAACAACGGGAAAGGAAAAAATTCAACGATTTGAGCAACTACTCCCTAAACCCCGATTCAGCAAACATCTTCTCCGAGCACTAGGGCTGCGCACGGCTGAGTTCGGGGCTTTTCATGACGACACATTCTTAAGGCAACTTGGCCATACACGAGGGACATTCTGTGCTGTCCTCGAGCCAGTCGACAATGCAATCTCCGTGGTAGACATGGGAACAAGGCAAGCGAGCTCCTTTCGAACCTACGCCAATCTCCCCCGTGCAAATCGCACAATCGGCCGGCTTCCCTGAGATCACCACCTTCTCCAATCCCTCCACCATCGGCCACCACTCCTCCTCGTTGTGCGGATCCACGCACGAAATAGAGACGCCCATCGGGAGAACCTTCAAGTCCCTGTTCCGTTCGTCGCTCGCCATGGCTATCGCATCGCTCAGTATCTTTTCCACCATGAACTCGTGATCTCCATCGGAAGGTACTTCCATCTCACCGAGTACGTCCCGTACGACGTGCTTTGCCCTAGGATCGTGTAGCAAAGCACCTGCATCGATAAGGAGCGCCCTTTTCTCCCGCTTGGAAGTACGGATGATGCCCTGAGCGGCAAACCGAGACGCAAGGTCGGGGAGCAAGTACACGAACTCAACTTCCACTTCCAAGTGATAGAAGCGAAATCCCTCCGACACGATTCTGGGTTGACAGAAGTCTTGAATTTGAAACGTCTCGCAAACAGGCTCAGGCAACTCATCACCTTCCATGGCTTCTTTTGGGCATGGAAGGAGAACGTTCAGAGAGATTACTTGGTAGTTTCTGGAATCTGGTGCGAGTTCTTGTTTCGTATTTTTCTTGAAATTGAGTATGGGCTTGCTTATATAGCGGTGACTTCGTAGATATTAGACAGTGTAGTTATATTAGGAAAGTCGAATCCTATTATAGGAGATCTTTTAGCAGTAATCAGGCTCGACGCAATCATTTCTCAATTGAAACGTGTGGAGTTAGGAAAGTTTCCATATACTAATATGTGAGATCGAAACAGGAAACATACGAAGAGGGAGATGCGAAGTCCATATCTAGCACTCTTACACATCAATTAAAAAAAGAAAAGAAAAAGGATAAGTGCACTGAAATCCTAAAATGTGAAACTAAATTATAAAACTTTCAAAAGTGAAATTATAATGTAAAACTTGTAAAATTGATTCAATCAAAGACCTTCGATTAATTTCGTCTAATTTGACTAACAAAAAAATATTAAGATGACTTTTTTTTTTGTCTAATACTTGGCGTTAAAGTTAGTTAAGTAATAAGCATGATACCAAAACCACGCTCCTCTGGCCTAAATACTGATTTTTCAACTCAAATTTTTAGTTAAAGAAGATTAATATTTTTTTTAGAAAAGGAAAGACAAAAAATCACGTGCCCTCTCCCACCCCAAACCCAAACCCCTCCGGAGAAATTCCCCACCCCCCCAAAAAAAAAAAAAAAAAAAAAAAACCGTTGGGGCTTTGGCGGGGCGGCCCACAGCCATATTTTTGGTTTTTTTTCCCTTTGTCAAATGTGAATGAAGCCAGCTACACCCTCCTCCTGCCCATCTTTTTCCCCGAAACCCTACCTTGCCAATAAATAAGCCCCTACACCCTCCGCCTGCCCATCTATAAATAAGCCCCCTATTCTTCTTCTTTTCCTTCATCGCATACATCCCCGTTCTCTCTCTCTCTCTCTCTCTCTCTCTCTCTCTCTGAGGGATCTCGAAACGTTCTCTCTCTCTCAGAGGGATCTCGAAAGGGGGAATGAGAATGAGCTGCAACCGGTGTAGAGTCCTCCGGAAAGCCTGCGGCGAAGATTGCGCCATCAAGCCCTGCCTCCAGTGGATCCAATCCCCCGAGTCGCAGGCCAAAGGCCAACACCACGCTGTTCCTCGCCAAGTTGGCCTGCGACTCGGGGAATTGGATCCACTGGAGGCAAACTTGGCGAGGAACAGCGTGGCGTTGGCCCTACGACTCGGGGGATTGGATCCACTGGAGGCAAGGCTTGATGACGCAATCTTTGCTGCAGGCTTTCCGGAGGACTCTACACTCGCTGCAGCTCATTCTCATTCCCCGAGATCCCTCTGAGAGAGAGAGAGAGAGAGAACGGGGATGTATGTGATGAAGGAAAAGAAGAAGAACAAGGGGCTTATTTATTGGCAAGGTGGGGTTTTGGGGAAAAAGATGGGCAGGAGGAGGGTGTAGCTGGCTTCATTCACATTTGACAAAGGGAAAAAAAACCGTTGGGTCATTAGGCTTGCGTGAGGGCAAGCTACCCTCACCCAGATTTGGAAAAGAGTCCTCCCACCCTCTCTCACTTCCGACTCTCGCCTCTGGTCGATGAGAGTCACCGACCCTCGCCAGGGATTAGCCTTTATTGCGGCCCCCCCTGTTCTTCTTCTTTTCCTTCATCGCATACATCCCCGTTCTCTCTCTCTCTCTCTCTCTCTCTCTCTCTCTCTCTCTCTCTCTCAGAGGGATCTCGAAACGTTCTCTCTCTCTCAGAGGGATCTCGAAAGGGGGAATGAGAATGAGCTGTAGCGGGTGTAGAGTCCTGCGGAAAGCCTGTAGCGAAGATTGCGCCATCAAGCCTTGCCTCCAGTGGATCCAATCCCTCGAGTCGCAGGACCAACGCCGCGCTGTTCCTCGCCAAGTTGGCCTGCGACTCGGGGAATTGGATCCACTAGAGGCAAACTTGGCAAGGAACAGCGTGGCGTTGGCCCTACGACTCGGGGGATTGGATCTACTGGAGGCAAGGCTTGATGACGCAATCTTCACTACAGGCTTTCCGGAGGACTCTACACCCGCCGCAGCTCATTCTCATTCCCCTTTCGAGATCTCTCTAAGAGAGAGAGAGAGAGAGAGAGAGAGAGAGAGAGAACGGGATGTATGCGATGAAGGAAAAGAAGAAGAACAGGGGGCTTATTTATTGGCAAGGTGGGGTTTTGGGGAAAAGATGGGTAGGAGGAGGGGATTAGCCTTTATTGCGGCCCCCCCTGTTCTTCTTCTTTTCCTTCATCGCATACATCCTGTTTCTCTCTCTCTCTCTCTCTCTCTCAGAGGGATCTCGAAAGGGGAAATGAGAATGAGCTGTAGCGGGTGTAGAGTCCTCGGAAAGCCTGCGGCGAAGATTGCGCCATCAAGTCTTGCCTCCAGTGGATCCAATCCCCGAGTCGCAGGACCAACACCACGCCTGTTCCTCGCCAAGTTGGCTGCAGTGGATCCAATTCCCCGAGTCGCAGGCCAACTTGGCGAGGAACAGCGTGGCGTTAGCCCTACGACTCGGGGGATTGGATCTACTGGAGGCAAGGCTTGATGATGCAATCTTCGCTGCAGGCTTTCCGGAGGACTCTATACCCACTGCAGCTCATTCTCATTCCCCCTTTCGAGATCCCTCTGAGAGAGAGAGAGAGAGAGAGAGAGAGAGAGAGAGAACAGGGATGTATGCGATGAAGGAAAAGAAGAAGAACAGGGGGCTTATTTATTGGCAAGGTGGGGTTTTGGGAAAAAAGATGAGCAGGAGGAGGGTGTAGCTGGCTTCATTCACATTTGACAAAAGGAAAAAAAACCGTTGGGTCATTAGGCTTGCGTGAGGGCAAGCTACCCTCACCTAGATTTGGAAAAGAGTCCTCCCACCCTCTCTCACTTCCGACTCTCACCTCTGGTCGATGAGAGTCCCCCACCCCCACCCCCCCGGAATGATGGGGCACCCTCCTGCTTATGTTTTTTTTTTTTTTTTTTTTTTTTTTTAAGTTTTTAAGTTTTTATTAAAATAAAATTAAAAAAAAAAAAAAAAGAATGACGTCGGGGTGGTGGGTCCTCTACTAGCGTCATCCCGGGTTTATCTCGCCCGCTGCATGAGTTTACGGGAGTTTTACGGGTCATCAAAAAAAAAAAAAAAAGGAAAAATTTTAAAATTTTAAAAGATAAAATTGCCCTTCATAATGGTTGAGTTCATGTCCTTCTTTGAGACTAATATGAGAACTTCATATCCTTATTCAAAATAATGTTCACTTTAGGCACTTATTTGAGAAAATAATAACATTTTAAGTTCTTATTTGGAATTTTCCTTAATTTAAATGTACTTATGCCAAGAGTGAGGGCAAACGTCCAATTGTAAGCTACTTAAGGCAGTCAAAAACTAAATTTCCCCCACCAAATTGGCGTCTTCTCTTTAGACTACCAACGTTAATTGGCCTGAAGAAAAGGAAAAAGAGACGAAGTACTTACTAGAAATTTAGGGTGCATATAGTGCCATTTCTATTCTTAGGAACAATTTTTGTTCACAAACATTTTTTTCTATTTTCGTTTCATGGACAAATTTCTAAGCATAAGAACGTATTTGATAACTGTACAAAATTTCTATTCTCAGAATTAAAATACGCTTGGTACTACTTTCAATTATTTTTATGACTTAAAATTTCTTTTAATTTTTTAAATAATTTTATTTTTTTTTAATTTTTTCTTTTCTTTCTCAAGCTGGTTGTTGGCCTTGACCATGGCAATCGACGTAGAGATGGTCACTTGGTGAGCCTTGGTGGTTGGGCGAGGCAATCTCGCCTAGATTTGGTGAGGAGCTTGCCCAACTACCACCGAGGTCATTAAGCCTCATCTAACAGATTGCCGGCCACCGCCGAGACTGGCGACCAATTAGGGGAAGAAGAGGATGAAGAGAAAAGGAAAGAAAAGAAAAAGAAGAGGAGAAGAAGAAACATATATATGTACATATATAATTTGGGCCTGATGCTTGAGTTGTTCTTGAACAAAGAAGTAATTTTTTTTGTTTTTTGTTTTGTTTCAAATCTATTATCAAAAACAAAAACCTACACAAATGGATTTGTATTCTATTTCTATTCTTCAGAACAGGTTAAAAAAGAAAAAATAATAACGTCACCAAACACGCCTTTATTTTGTTAATGA
Source organism: Eucalyptus erythrocorys (assembly GCA_014182555.1). Classification (NCBI taxonomy): domain Eukaryota; kingdom Viridiplantae; phylum Streptophyta; class Magnoliopsida; order Myrtales; family Myrtaceae; genus Eucalyptus; species Eucalyptus erythrocorys. The sequence goes on along the minus strand of CM024601.1, from coordinate 1,062,601 downwards.
TCTATATGGCTTCAGATGTTTCGACCCAACGACAACCACACATGGGTATTCATACGTTTCGATCAACACATGCATTGCAAGATCACCGAATCCGTAGCCACTTGACTTTGCCTAAACGTCAAAATTGTCATAGCCTACTTTAACCACAAATCCAACACTCAAACAGTGAAAGCCATTTAATTTAAATTATTACAGCAACTATTGGTTCTTGAATAGAAAACATGAAAACGCCCTTCCCGCCGCGTCTACCTTGAGGTGGGTAGAGCGTAAGACGTCAGCGGCCTTCGACGCGCAACAGGGTAAAAACAGTAGCACTACAAGTCTTAAATTACCAGACTTTTATAATACAAGGAGATTGCCTCATCACAGATATACTTACACAGCAGTAACGCTCGAACCACACTGGACAGATTCTACAGTCAACTCCCTCACTCTCTCTCTCCCAGCCCTAACGGAGCTGGAGCTGCCACCATGTCCGTCTTCACCGACTACCAACTTTAATCTGAGATACAGGGCCAAATATCCTACTCCCTTTCTGCCAAAGTGAACAGAAATTAACTCTGGGTGAGCAACAAAATGCAGCAACTTTACAGTAAATGGCATGAAAGTGTCGAAACATACCGTCATCATCATTCTGAAACATCCACACCGTCACTAGAGAGCAGAAAGTAACAATTATCAGAGTGTTAACACAAAGACTTGAGCTTCATTTGTATTCCAAGAATCAAAACAACAAAAGCAGTATTTAATGCAACCGCCACATTGATATCATGAAAGAACTTTAATAGTCCTCTTTGGATCAGAAAATTAATATAGAAAATATCTAACCTTTGCCAGGTTACTTTTCCTACTTTGCATTATCCTAATCTAGCAATACAATGACAATGCGAATCTCCTTCCAACATGAAGGATGTAATGAATCCTATAAAATTTTTGAGGCCATACAACTAAGTACATATAGTTGAGAATGTGTCAAAGGGGAAGAAAGTGATCTTATAGATTATTAGATACATAAGATTCTCTCTCCTTGTGCGCCCACCAATACACATGCACACGCACATGCCCAGACTTCGTGTATTCAAGTGAGTGTCTAATCGTACGCAATGGCAGAATGAAATACCTCATTGCTGATGCTCACGTGCCATTTAAGTTGCAAAGCTTGCCATCTCTCATGCTGCCACCTGTGACCCAGAATTACAAAACCCATCACGGCTGCAGCAATGAAGACGGACCAGAAGGCATTTGCCTCTTTAGCTTGGGCAAACAAAGAAGCAGCCCTTCTCTTCCACCAAGCACCGCAAGGAAGGTTAGACCCACATAAATTATCATCTTTAATTGCTTTCGACAAATGTAATGTCTCTGATGAGGAATCTGAGTGGCCTTCAGAAGTTTCAATCATGTCAGAAGTGATTGTATCCTTCCCAGGAGATGTATCTCCATGCAAAGGACTAAAGGTAGCATCATATAAGCTCTGCTCTTTGTCCACCAAACCAAAATCTTGTACAATTTTGCCTTCTCCAAATTCTGTATTATGAATGGGAAGTATGTTATCCTTCTCCAAAAGGAATTGCATTCCTGGAAATTCCTCTGACAGAGTCTTATCCTTGAAAGCCCACTCAGTTTCATCCTTTACCCTATATCGACTTACTTCTGCATCCAGTTGACCAAAACCATCTTCGCCTTTTTGTTTTTCACTGATATTAAGAGTTGAGATTTCTGGGGAAGAATTGTCATGTTGATTGGGTAGAAAAACGAAGTGACGAGACATGAACAAAGCATTAGAGGTTTCTGGTTCATCATCATTGGGGACAGTACTTTTGTCATCATCGGCCAGCTTAACAACTTCTGGACCTGGAGAAGCTGCATATGTTGAAGCGGTAAGTGATACGACTTCCCAATCATGTCCGCTCTCCTTACAGTCCGCCATTGTAATGCAACCCTGTACATCATTAACCAAGTACAAAGTTCAATAAAGAACCAAAAACAATGAGTAATTTGGAGGCTTACAGCTGCACAATGGGTACCAATCTATACCAGAGAACTTTAACAGTGAACTCATACAGGCAAACACTAGTCCTACTTCTACAGCCAAACTCTGCTTAAGATCTCAAGATTTAGTCTTCTGCAGATATTTCAGCTATTTTCTTACAAGACCTCAGGCTCACTAAAGCCTCTGGACCTAACATTCAGAATCATACATATAAGCAACTGCATGCTACAGAGAAAAAGCTCTTATGCATGGTATGCAGAAGCAGAGGTGGATGACCAAGCCATCATCAATGACATCGGGTTGACACATGAACTCAATCTAATCCGTGTTCAATGTTAAAAAATTAACGCAAGAGAAATCTAGTACTGCAAAGACAGATGAAATCAACTGAAAGCAGAACCCAGGATGTGCCAGCATATGATTCCATAGAAACAATTGACGAATTGGAATTATGACACAATTTCAGTCAATAAAAGTTCCAATATCCAAAAAGAGGTCGACTAATCCCAATTAGCAGAAAGAGCGCTCCCAACCACAGAGCAAAGATCGCTCCTAAGCCCAAACATGGGGCAGAAAGATCCCAGCAATATCTCTAATTTTTCAGGCAGTTCAGAAAAACAAATTTCGATGTTTGGTACCTCAACTACACAAACCGCAGAAGCGGAATCAAATCAAATTACATGATGATCATCTGGTCACTCATCGTATCCCAACAGTACTTCCGCACAAGCAACTCGCTTTCTACACGAGCGTCTGAAACTACCCACGAGGCAAAAGTTCCCAATTCTCTCAAAATAACCATAACGAAGCAACTAAAAGATCATCCCAATCGTAGACCAAAGCAAGAAACTTAACCCTTTTTCACGTCACACGCAATCAAAAGAAATTGTCAAAAACAACAACACGAGAGAATCAGACAGAGCAATCAACGTGCCCACAAGCCTACAAGAAAAACCATAATCACTCCAAACTGACTCCCTCGCGTCAAGACCAAGCCCAAACTCATAAAAACACGAACTTGTAAAGGAAGAGACTGTCATGTCATCCGTAGCAAGAGCAGAAACGAAACCGCGAAGCAAGCTCGAAGTTGGACGGCTAAGGATCTTACAGGAGACCGATCGGACACGAATCCGCTGCCCGAGAAGCGTCGGAGAGAAGGGGAGAAACCCTTTCTCCTATCGAAGCTTCAGAATTTTTCGTGGACGACTTGATGACGACGAGGAACGAACCGTAAGAAGAAGAAGAAGACGAAGCGGAAGGAGGAGGAAAGGAAGACGACAGAGGGAGATGGGCGAGGAGATTTTAATGCTTGGCTTTATCGAGAGCGGGACACGGGGAACGGGGAACCGGGAGGTCCGGTCGAGGCAGCGGGGCGCCGGTCGCTAGCGAACGGGGTGGAGGTGACCGGGCGCGGCCGGTTAACGTGGACACCAATGTACTTGCCACTTGGGGATTAGTACGAGCAGGTCGTGCTTGCGTCCTCGGAGAGGAAAGAATGTCCTACACTCCATAACTCTTGGGAGCCGATCCGGCTCCGAATAGAGCTGATCCGGTTGCATTCCCCCCTCCCAAGCCTCCGGCAAAGATAACCAATCCGAAAAGCTCAGACACTTGGCTCGAAATCCCAACCGCCTCGGTTTTCAAGCTTCTAAATATATAAAATTGTTTATGGACTTATAAAATTAAAATGCTTCCGGTGTGCGGTGAATTAATAATTCACGCAATCTCGATGATTTAAGGTGAGGACTGCGGGATCTTAGTCACGGCAGCCCGGAGTCGTGCGACCCCGGCTAGATTCGGCCTTGGCCTAACTTTGGAGACATTGGGGCAGCCCGCTCTCCTCTTTGAACCGAAAATCCTTATAAAAAAAAAAAAAAAATTTGAATCATCGATGTCTATATCGATAAGGAATAATGATGTTTTCATGATAAAGAGATTGCACCTCGCGTGTTTTTTTTTTTTTTTCCCTTCCTTTTGGTTTCCATCTTTTTCTCCTTTTTGTCCCCATAAAACCGGTATCCTGTAATGGGAACATGAACAGTTGAGCCCTGATGGATCATCTCTCATCACCCTTTTTTTTCATTACCTTTTAGTCATGACCATTTCTCCGAGGACATTGGTTAAGTTGACTCGATCCGACTTTAGGCGCCAATGAAATATTGACCTCTGAAGATATCAAGAGAAATATTTTGCAACAGTGGAGTCAGACACGCCTCTTTGTCTGGAAATTCGTCAACGCAATATGGACGGGACAATTAGACAGATGACACAATGGGATAATAAAGAGAGTTGAAGAGTACAGGGCCATTAGGAATCGAAATTGCAGTATTGGAGCTGAGACTGCTACGCTTGATCTCATCAGTCGTCACGCGGGAAGAATCCTGCTTCAGCTGGAAACATTTCTTTTAAAAATGGAAATTCTCTGCAACACCAATAAACCGATGACGAAATCGAGAGATAATGATGCTCGAAAGCCCCAACAGACAAGAGGAACATTAAGAATTGATTGCTGATGAGGGAATATGGACAAATAATTTGTGCAAAGAATCGAAGGGACCACAAAGGATGCCTCAATCAACAAGAAAAATTGCCAATACAGCAAGTCAAAAGCTGGTTTATCTTCCTTTCTTTTCGCTTTGTTTCCTTTTCTGGTCCTTGATAAGCACAGAGCATTTTAACTGTTCATCTGTTAGAAGCATCAGAGATGATTTCTACCATCTACAATTCTTCTTTCAACTGCCTGTCATTTTCTCCGGGGATTCTACTGGGTTTCTTCTCTTTGCGGAGCGTCTCGAGAACTTCTTCCAGAGGTGGATCTCCAGGTCGCCGGAATGCTTGATCTCCAATCTTTATCTCATATGCTTCTGGTTGGTCCAGCAAAAACTCCTTCAACTGCAACAAGAGCGGAAATATAATTAACCACTGTGAGACGAAAAGGCGAGTAATCAAGCAGTCCACCTATGTTCACAAATCCAGCGAGTACAGTGCAGAGCAGTGAATGTGTGATAAGATAGGATGGTGATGTGGAGCTTTTTTTCCTGAAAGTTTGTTGTGTGACCTGAGGCTTGACATAATGTTTTACCTAACATAACTCGATATGCATCATGCCAAGAGTATGAGCTATCTACTTAAAATCACTTCAGAAACAAATTGACGTGAGACCAAATTGCCACCTCTCAGTTATCAAATTAATGGCCAGCCTCTTTGGTGTGGTGAAACCTGATTTATTAGCTGAAAAAGAGAGAGGTACCTCTAGTGTGTCATGGCCTTTGACCATGGTGAACATGATTGTGTTAAGATCAATGCCCATGAACTTCGCCTCGACAGCTCCTGTCTTTAATACTTGGGTCCACTTCATAGCGATCTCAGACACCATATCCTGGAAAGAGACGGAAAAAGGACTTTTAAAATTCACTGAGATTCCGACTAGTTGTTTCTAATTTGCGAGGATGTTTCAAAAGCACAATGATATTTCAATTACTGCAAGTGCAACGAAGTGGCAAATCAGCTCAATTACTTGCAAGTGAACACGTCACCAATCGCTTGCAATACAAAATAACCGCGTTTAACCAAAGCTGCAATTACTTCTTCAACAAGGCATGCTGAATGCTCTAGCCACAAGGAAAAGGACAAAACGCTAAAACATAATAATCCCCATGCGCAATGTCCTTTTAGTAGAAATAAAACCCAAATCAGTAATAACATATAGCCCATATTCTGGAACTAAAGATCGATCTTTATCGTCGGAGACGCCTGAATGTCGCCTGGATCACAAAGTCTAGTTGTAGTTCAGTTGAAGCAGTGAATCTTCCAACCGAATTAGCATATCAAAGCTATTCCAAATGTGTAATCAATGTCGCACATGATTGAACTGAAACCTTAGCTAAACTTCACCCTGAAATATCAAGAAGCTAACCACGTGCAAAGCAGCTCAAGCCATACGGCAATCGATTTACAAGCTCCAAGAGAATCAGGAACTCAAAAAATTGCAACTTGCGATTACCCGAGTCCGAGGAACGCCCAGCCGGAGCTTCACGAACCCGAAGGTGGGCCCGGAGTGGCGCCTCATCATCTCCTCCTGGAACTGGCCCAAATCCATGCTCGACAGATCCGGAGGAGGGTCGAACCCTTCGTCCTCCTCCGGAGGGGGCGTCGACTTCTGGCCCCACCGCCTCCAGGCCTCGTCCTCCTCGTCGTCGACCACGTCGTCGAGGTCGTCGTCGATGTGGATCCGCCGGTGCGCGGCGTCCGCGGGGCGGAGAAACTCCGGGCTCCGGGAAGAGATGAGGAAGAGGAGGAGGAGGAAGATGAAGAGGAGACGTGGAAGTGGAAGGGGAGCGGTTTGGTTCGCCATTGTTCTGCGAACGAAGAGAATCGAGAACGGACGGAATTAGAAGGTGTTTGATCAGCGAAAGCTTGAGACGAAAAGCGGATGGAGGAGACGATTTGGAGCGCAGGTGGCGAAGGAGAAGACGACGGATTCTGGTAATTCGGCAGAGCCCGGCCCCATTTTTCTCTCCTGGGCCCAAGAAATGGAAGCTGTCATCGGGCTTCGAGCCCATTTTTCCGAGGCCCAAAAAGGATATGGTGATTCCGATCGTGATTTATCGATGCTGATGAGATGAGGCCCAATACATACCACCAAACCATTTTGTTTTTTTTTTTTTTTTTTTTGTTAACGCACCTTTCTTTTGAGAAAGTACTTGTCTGGACCATTAGGGTCACTTCCAGTTCGTGGAATTGAGAACTGATCCTATTGACCATGGAATTGGCCTAGATGGGATTGGCCAATTCCAGAATCAACCAAGAAAACGGCCAGATATTTTTTCTTCTTCGTTTCTTGACGTGTAATACTTCTAATGCCACATGTTCCATTAAGGACATGATTCTTGCAAGTCCGGACTACGATATTCTAGGTGCAACTTCACCAAGCACGAAAGAGACATTAGTGGATTCTTACCATCTACACTTTTCCAGCTCTCTCTGTCACCAAACATCTCTTGCACTCGATAAATTAAGTTTTGCTAATTTACAAGATTCCCTTTTCATAAACACCATTCTCTTGTAGCCATACCAAGGATTGCCGTATTACGCCCCAATTCACATCTCAATGGCTTCGACTACACCAACATGGAGTACTTTCCATCTCAAGACATCTAGCGATCATCAAAATGGACTTTTTGACAAGCCATCGTTCCGCTTCTGAACATAGACCTTATAAAGTCCGCGCATCACAGAATCAAAGGCACCGATCGACGGACCCATGTAAACCCAATTCCACACGATGCTGGCCAGGTCCTGAGCCATTGAATCGCGACACAAGTTCCCGATTGCGTACCTAACGTAAGATGCACATTTGCGGGATGTTGGAGAGGCAAAAAACGAGAATCGTGACAACCATGTGGGCGACGTGATTAGATAAACAGTACGTCTGGCGCTTCTTTTTCCAATGGCTGACGGCAGCAACAGCTCCGACCCTTTACCCTTTTTTTCCATGTATCATTTCATGCGCCTTTCTTTTTTAATAGAAGGTTTTATTCACGGACGGCACTCTCCAATTATCCGAATTTTTCTTTCAGCTGCTCACGTCCATTTTCGATATAAACTGAGTTTACGTAAGCGAAAATATGGACCATATGAGTTTTAGCTCTCCCGGCATTTGCTTATTTGTAAAATGATATTTGTCTTATGAGGAGATGGGTTTCTTCTCCATGAAGTAGAATACATGAACCTTTAAAAATAATAATGATAATATTATTATTATTATTATTATTCGAAGATAGGCGCGCCACATGGCGGTCAAAATCATATAGTCTTTGGCAGACGTTCTTCCCAAGATTCACAAGGGAAAAAAAAAAAAAAAAAATTCTAAGGCTGCTATCCAAGTGCATTGCATTGCGCCCCTTTTTTGATGAAGCCTGTGGCCCACTTCTTTAATTATCATATTCTTCTCGTGGCGTTGACCATTCCACGGCCAAATGCAATTCACATCTACTCGCATTTCATGTTCTACATGAAAATTTACCTAATAATTACCATATCTCGTGTTTTTTATTATTATTATTTCGAGATATCGAAAACCCGTTTTTGCTTTAATCGGGTCCGCTCGGATTAAACTAACGGGGACGGAAAAAGGTTAAAAAGGTGAGAACATACCTTGCGGGAGGGGATGGTAACATCACCGGTGCTTATCATCGAGACAACCTCGCCTTCACGTCGTCTCGTCCTTGCTCGGGCTCGACGGAATCATTGGTTGGGGATGTTGGACCAGAAAAGCCTATGAAAGTCTTGATAAAGACCATTTCCGGCTGAGCTCTATTTTCTTCCGATGCAGACAGAAGGATCAGCCTCCGAGCTTCGCTTGCTCCAACAGAATAAAGTAATAAATCGAGTGATGTTTTTTGGGAACGGTACCAACAATTCGATTTGTACAAATGTACATCTCTCCCACGAGCAGCACCGGTCCATGCAAATACATACCTCAAAGGTAGCACCAAAAAAGTGTACTACACGGCGGATAGATACTCTGCAAGTGTAAGGCTTCGATTGTGTTCCGCAATATGAATTAATTTAGAAAATATTTTATTAAAAAATCATTAAAATCATTCACAAAAAATTAATGGACTGAAAATATTATCACAATCCACAATTATATTTAAAATATTTAAATAAAAAATTTCATTGCTAATGAAATTATTTTTCATTGATTTTTCAAATGACATATGTAATTATATTCATTTTTATTAAACAAACAGATCTTTACAAAAATATATGATTTGAAAAATATTTTTCAAAAAATAATCGTTTGTATCGCTTATAAAAATGAATAAATAAGAATTATTTTTCATTGTCAACGAAAATAACTAAATATAAACTTTTGTTGAAATATTTTTCCTGATTAATATTTTCAAGCGATCTAGATGATCCTTTTATGAAAAACGAGAAACAAACAAAGCCAAATTACAATTCCACTTTCCCAAAGTAGCGGTCGCGATGAACACCCTTCTGAAATTCGCTGGTGAAGAGAGAAGCTTCTCGTCGAAAGGTATGATCAATTGGGTTAACGAGGAAATTCAAATTTATCGAACACGATGACGGGTCAAAGAAGCTTTGGTCCTCTTCCCAATATGGGCAGTTTTGAAAGAGTGCCGATTATGCTTTGAAAGCACAAATATTGTTGCTCCAAGTACATGATTTTCCCGAAACGTGTCATCGGATCCCCAGTCGTGTCGACATGCGTCATTTATTTTTTTTAGTGATCTCGACCAATGCCTCGAACACCTATTAATAAGACCTTTTCTATATTGCAAACGAATCAGTACACTGCTTGAATTGGCAGCTCCATTTTGTTTTATGTGTATGTTCCTGACTGCTTGCAGGCATGGCCGAGCCAGATTTCCAGTCCCGAGCTGCTTCGTCCCTGTGGCTATGGCCCCCCGTGGCGGCCAAGAGGCAACTCTCTTTTTGGTTCCCTTTTGTGTAATTTCCTTTTTGTATTTTCGAGGGGATTTCCAGCCTATTGTTCTGGTGCGCGTGAACGGAAGGAACCGTGCGGGGTTTTGCTATCGAAGTTGGAATTGACATGTGATGACGATGCAGCCCCACGTGTTCGAGCACCTTATCATTTCTGCCCCTGCATCCCTGGCATGTTTGGTTGAGAATTTTCTCCCCCGGCTGCCGGAACATCAAAAGAATCTTAAATCGGAGAGATCTCGTGGGATGCAACGCCAACTTTAGCATTCAAATGACGTCATTTCTTCGAGCGACCTTCAATCAAAATGACGGAGCAAAAAAGGAAAACTCTTTTCGATGGACAAAGGGTTGTGTCTCAAGAAATTTGCCTTTTCAAGTGAATCAAGAGATGGACTCGTTCTCATAGGAAAGATCAACCGCGCGACATGTGCGCACACGATTGGTCTTCGACGTGACAAAGACCAGTCCTAAAGGCACTTTGAGATTGATACATCGAACCCCACCGAGCCAATCAAAACTGGTCCTGAAGAAAAAGTCTTTGGTTTGCGAAGCTAGTCGATCTGTTCATCCATCAATGTCCCGGTTGAATTAAACATATGCTCGTTGATATTGTTATTGTTATTGGGATTGGCTTCCATTCATCTCATCTGTCCATGTATCTCATCTGAAAACACGCTGATTCCCCATCAATTGCGGTAATCGCAGTTATTTTATATTCTTTGGCCATTGTTATGGTTATTAGCATTATTCGGCCATTGATGAATCAAGAAACCTGCGTGGGCGTGTGCCGTTGCCATTACAACACCGCATAATGCCATTGTCGATGGGGAATCCTAGGGACGTGGCCACAAATTTCACTTTCGAGCTTCGAATCTTAGTCAGTCCCAGTGCTTCCCCTCCTCTAATGATCCCACGATGTCAGCACCTTACGTTCGATTGATCCATGGAATAGCCCGTCAGAAAAATGATTCAGTGAAGATTCTTTCAATTAATTGGTTCTGTTCATAGGATCCATGTATCTACTTGGTTTTATTGTGAAAAGCAAGCACTGAAGAATAAAATAGACCAAACAAGAAAGTAAATCGGCTGCTAGATTTACGCGATTCGGTCGGTGTAACATACGTCCAGGGAAACGGTAAAAAAATTTACTATAAATCAAGTGATAATAGAGATTACAACCGCACTTGAATCACTCAAACACTTTTAATGTCATCCAGCTCGAATTATATTCAATAACAATACGGTGTTTAGCTCTAAAATTTCACTCGATAATCTCGCGATCTCACAAAGGAATTACACAAATTTTTCATGGCAAAAGCTCATATTTGATGATCTTTATGGAGAATATCAACTTTTTTTATATATGGCAAGAATTTGGATCCAAAATAAGAAACCTCTTTTTAGGAAATCTTCTCCAGCCAAGAAATCATTAAGCTAGAAAGCCTAATCAAGATAAGAAACCTACTTGAGCTAAAAAAGTTTATTTTTTCTAAGCTCAAATTCAAAATAAATTTTAACAATTTCCACATTGGTTTGATACTATAGACAAGTCACCATTGCTTCACTGAAAAATCCAAACTTCATTGCTACTCTCCCAATACCCCTCATAGGCTTAACCCTCACAAACATTTTTCAAGTCTAATCTCAATGGAACTTTGCATAGTCGTGAACCTTACCGAACGTCAACTCCACCTACACACTTTGACTATTTCACAAGGATTCTCCGATGCAACTCTCCTACCATAGATAAAGCAAACCATTGTTGCATCAATATCTATTAGAAGATTGAACAAGCACATTGTTATACCCAGTAATTACAACAATTGTTTTATAGGCTCCACCTCCTTATAAACAACATTTGGGTCGATTACTCTACTAGTATTCCTTACCTTAGGAGTTTCTCATTGAAACTTTACCTTAAGTTAAACATTGTTCAATTGCGAATAAACACTATCATAAACACTCCTATTTAGAAGTGTTATCGACTTGTCAAATAAAACTTCTCTTCAAACGACAGGTGAAATTAATTTCGAGCGTCATAACCTATAATCCCACTCACCTTATTAATAGCCTAAGAACATGTACTTTCTTGCCCTCTCATTAGGCTTACCGTCACTCATTTGAACATAACACAAGCAACCAAATATTCTAATAATAGAATATCAACATCATTACTTGACCTCACTTCTTCAGAAGTTGGACATCCAATCGCAATCAATTGGGATCTATTCACCAAGTAGCTCGTCGTACTAAGCACATTTGTCAGGAATCCGCTAGCCATACTAGCACTAGAGAATGTTTTATGGGTTGTCTTTAGTAGCATTCTACTCATCAACTTTGCAACCTATTGTGGTTCATTAGCATTAGTAAGGTGTCTCCCTATGACTTCCTTCATGCAACATTCATTTATTAGTTTTTAGCTAAACTCCTTACTATTGTCGGCCCGCATATACTTGATAATCTTACCAGTCACTTTTATAATCAAAGCTCTCAACGGCATGAACCTAACAATAGTATCAAATTCGTGCCTCAGCACAAACACTCAAATCTTCCTCGAGTAGCCATATGTAATTTCCTCAAAGAAATTGCGACAACTTGTGAATATCCAAGTGAATCGACTTTGCATTCTCCTTGAACTCTCCAATACTCATACCGAACTGCACTTTTCGACACCAATCTAAGTTACAACACCTACAAACATTCAGTTCCTCAGCTACGTAACAATGCAATAGATGCCTTTCACTCGAAACCTTGAAGCTTCTCTCACTAATATGCCCGAAAAGCACAAGCTACAATTCAAAATATACATATCACCATACTTGATTCCTCTCATTATCACCAATGCAATTTGAAAAAATTTCAGAACTCTATATTTAGAAGCTAAATCTAGGACACTAAAAGAAATTAGGCACCTCTTCAATTATGGAACATAACTCACTTCAATCAATTCCTCATAGTACCATTACACATTCTAATTCTAATATTGAATTAATTAATATGATTAGCAACTAATACACATTTTCCTATCTTAAAGTTAAACATACGTTTCATCAAATATATTTTATTGATCATAAAGGGCTGCTCGTGCATGTACGATAGGGGCTTTATCAAACTTGCAGTGGTGCTTTCTTTTACAATATTAAACACAACATTACAAGTAAACATCGACCAAATAAAAACCTAACATTTGTTTATCCAAAAATTCCCCTTGTTTCAACGACTCCGATTTCTTCCTAAACAGGGGTAAGTTCATATTTCTCTAATACAAATAATTCACAGTCTACATCTTGTAGAAACGAAAATTTTTCCCACCAAATTTGTCTCGATTCTCATTTTTCCTTCTTCGGTCACCATCGGTTCACTTCAACATAGTCAAGTTTAACTTCGATACCAATTATTGCAAAAAGCAAACAATCAAACAATAAATAGATATAATAAGAAAATAAATTGAATACTAGATCTACATGATTCGGTCAATGTGACATATGTTCACGGAGAGAGCAGCAAAGAATTACATTATAGATCGAGTAATGTAACAAAAATTACGATCACACTCAAGTCACTTAAATACTTCTATGGCCTATTTGGTAATCATTCTGTTCTGGAAAATAATTTATTATCAGAAATTTTTTATTTATTTATTATTCCTTGGACGAGTTTCTAAGCATTTGAATACACTTGGCAACTATGCAAAATTTCTATTCTCAAGATAGAAATACGTTTGATAGGACCTCAAATTCTTTTGTGATCTAAAATTTCTTTTGATTTTTAAATAATTTTATTACATTTTTCTTTTTGTTTTTCTTTTTCTTCTTCTCCTTCATCCTTTGGCTGGCAACCTTATTAGAGTGTCATTGGCCCCCGACAAGGCGGCTAGGTGAGGCTTGATTAAGCCGTGGCTGGGCAAGCTCGGCCTCGTCAGGCCACCGCGAGGTTGGCCTCGCCATGGCTCGGCGATGCCGCCCTCACAATGGTCCTGCGAGGGCAAGCCTCACCAATGGCTGGATGAAGCTCGACCTCGCCTTGGCTGGGAGGCTAGGTCTCGTTCATTCGCCGACGAGGCTCGCCCACATTGATCCACCACATGGGTGATGTCACTCAACCATGGCGAAGCCAACCTCGTGGTGGCTTGGTGGACCAAGGTCGCTAGCCAAAGGATGAAGGAGAAGAAGAAAAGGAAAAAAGAAAAGAAAATAGACTCGATTTTTGAGTTGTTTTTGGGAACAAATAAGCAACTTTTTTTATTTCTTGATTCTGTTCTAAATCTATCTCTGGGAAGAAAAAAGTTACAAATTTGATATTTATTCTTTTTTTTATTCCAGAGAACAAAAGAATAGAATCATGTACTATTTGGCTGATTATCAAACAAGCCCTAATGTTTCCCAATCCTAATTACATCTAATACCTCCTACAATATTTAGCATCAGAGCTCTTCCCAAGATAATTTTTCATTCTCACAAATGAATTACACAAAATCTTAACACAAGATTTTCACAACTCCAAACATTAAGGATGCAATTCACAAATAAAAGCTACTTTTTAATACTCTTCACAAAAAAAAAAAAAATTATCTTCTTATATATTAGCAAGAATTTGGATTTAAAATAGGAAATCTCTTTTCTTTTTGGACTCAAATTAGACATGATGCATTTTTCGCTTTATTGTTGAGCAGCATGTTTCTGACCACTAGGCATTATATTAAGGGAGGCCTCACCTTCTCCCTCTTTCTCACAGACTCTCTCCTAACACATTCACGGACGAGTGGAAAGAGACCACTGTGCGTGGGAAGAGGCATTATATTAAGGGAAGCATCACCTTCTCCCTCTTTATCTTTCTCACAAGCTCTCTCCTTACATCCGCAGACGAGTAGGAAGAGAGCACTGTGCGTGGGGAGAGGGCAGGGAAAGCTTTTCCATAAATGGCCGCTCTCCGGATTTGCTTGAAGAGAAGCTTTCAGACGCGCCACAGTCATGAGCTTCTCGTGCCGCTCCGATCGCTCTTCTCCACCGAAGCCGTCTCGTCGGACTCGCCTTCCTTCACGCAGCGTGTCCGAGACCTCCCCAAGGACCTCCCGGGGACCAAAATCAAGACCCATGTCTCTCAGGTCTCTCTCTCTCTCTCTCATTCATTCTGCAAATCAAGTTTGTTTGGAATGGATGAATTTAGTTGTTAAGATCCTTTAGCTTGCTTTAGTTTAGTTCGGTTGGTCGTCTCCTCTTTCAGATTCTCTTCGCTTGAGCAGGCCATTCTTTGCAGCTCAGAGTAGAGATTGCTTTACCGACTGTTTGCTCGCCATTTCAGTTCTTTGTCCGTTCTGCTTCCTCTGTCGCCATTTATGTATGGCAGCGTGTTAGTGGGGACAAGCGTGCCATTTCTCCTCTGTCGTCGGATTATTACCATGGGGCTTTCGCTATCGAATCAGAGCCTTAATTAATTTTGGTTGACGGGAAAAAAGACCATGTACTTTCGGTTCCCGTCTGGAACACGATTGTTTAATATGGACAGATGGAATGGAATCGACTTAAGAATCTTGGGTACGGTTTCTTGAATCAATATACCCCCGGTGTCATGTGAGCAATCGGGTTTAGATGTGCTTGATTATTGACGTATATTCATGTACTCTTTTCTCATAATCAAGTGTTTTTTTTTTTAATGATCGAAAGTATACTAATTCAATGCTTAATATCAGCTGGTCGGAAGAACTCCCCTGGTGTTTCTGAACAAAGTCACTGAAGGATGCGGGGCTTATGTTGCGGTCAAGCAAGAGATGATGCAACCTACGTCCAGCATCAAAGACAGGTTCGTCCTTCGCTTCCATCGCGATAAAAAATTTATATTATGCACCGTTCTTTAGAAAAGACTGCTTCACGCTCAATATTAAGCACATCTATCACATTCATAGTGAGGATTATGTGTATATTCAATGCCAGGCCCGCACTTGCAATGATCGATGATGCTGAAAAGAAGAACTTGATCAGTCCTGGGAAGGTTAGCTGGCTCCTCCTATGTGCTCGTTAGTTTGCTCCGCCAATTTCAGTTTTTATCAATCTGACTCGTGTGGTTTTTATTAATATAGACGACTTTGATAGAGCCAACTTCCGGGAACATGGGGATCAGCATGGCTTTCATGGCGGCCATGAAAGGGTACAAGATGGTTCTAACCATGCCCTCTTACACGAGCTTGGAGAGGAGGGTCACCATGAGGGCGTTTGGAGCCGAGTTGATCCTCACCGATCCCGCCAAGGGAATGGGCGGGACGGTCAAGAAGGCTTATGAACTCTTAGAATCCACTCCAAATGCTCACATGCTGCAACAGTTTTCCAATCCAGCCAATACTCAGGTAGCCACAAGGTTCATTTTTTATGGTATCTTGAATTGGTTGAACAAAGACACTTTACCTAACTCATCTTTGTTAAATGATCTGGAAAACAGGTGCACTTTGAGACTACTGGTCCTGAGATTTGGGAGGATACAAATGGACAAGTCGACATTTTCGTGATGGGGATCGGCAGCGGCGGCACGGTGTCGGGTGTCGGGCAATATCTCAAATCCAAAAATCCTAACGTCAAGGTCGGTGACCCGTGATCTGATTTTAACTCACCTCTCGATCGCAATACTAGAGCTTGACGCCATATATTCGTTGCTAATGCTACCTTTTACTTTGGAATGGCAGATTTATGGACTTGAGCCTACTGAAAGTAACGTCCTTAATGGCGGCAAACCTGGTAAACGCTGCCACTCTCACGCTCTCTTCACGGATACACTGCCTTTTCCATTCACAACGTTCTGAAATGGAAGAGCTCGTAAACAATATGTCATTTCAGCTGTTTCCCGCACTTCATTATATTTCTCAAAGAGAATATTTCAGCGTTGATTTCCTCATGTCATATAGGACCCCATCATATCACCGGCAACGGCGTCGGGTTCAAGCCGGACATCTTGGACATGGATGTAATGGAGGAAGTTCTCATGGTGAGTTTGTCGCTTAATATACTGTTTTGCAAGTGAGATAATAAGAGAGAAAGGGGGAGATGACCGCGCTCAACTCTTTCTTATGCGAGGTGGCAGGTTTCCAGTGAAGACGCGGTGAATATGGCAAGGCAATTGGCATTGAAGGAGGGATTGATGGTACTCCTTTTTCCCTGATAGTTGCTGTATGCTTACTTTGACAAGCAATTGCCATTTTCGATCGTCCTAGTGTAAGGACAATTGGTGTCTGATTGCTGAGATAATTGAGGGAGCAATCTACACCATGCAGGTTGGAATTTCTTCTGGAGCTAACACTGTTGCTGCTCTCAGACTTGCACAAAGGCCAGAGAACAAAGGCAAGCTTATTGTGGTAAGCATGATGCACTTCCTAGAATTGGTGAACCGAGTATGGTTCATTAAATCTTCTCGCACGATCATGGTTATTATCGAAATGTGCCCTCCCGTTGCCAAAGAACAAATAGTTTCCTCTGTGATGTGCTTATCTCGCTACGGATTATCATGACTCACAGAATTCTAATCACAGATTCTTCGTTGCTTTTTCTTTCAGACCGTTCATCCAAGTTTTGGGGAAAGATATTTGTCGTCAGTCCTGTTCCAGGAGTTGAGGGATGAGGCACAGAAGATGCAACCGGTTTCGGTTGACTAAGGCAGGTTCTTCACTATAAGAACCGCACCGCATTTTGATTAAACCAAGATGAAGGAAATGCTCGCTCAAACAAGCCGTTCGCACAGCTGAATAGGGGTCTCTTATCGTTCTTGCCTCTGTATAATTGGTGATTTCATGTTTTCATTTGGACTGCTGTTAAACTTCTCTCTAAATAGCAAGCACAAGGTCGAAATTACACATGCCGCCTTCTACTTTTTTGCGAGTGTTTGCTCGCAGGTTTGGGATTCTCACCTTCTTGATTGGAAATCAGTCTCGGGTAAGGTCAAGTCATGTTGATATGACAGCAATGAGAAATGGCTTCGGATTTCTAATGCTGTTATTCTCAGGATGCCTCGATCTAGTGGATCACGAATGGGAAAAAGGCCAATGGAGTGGGAATGCGTTTTAACTTTGATCTGTGAAACACCTTTACGCCATCAAGCTGCGCTTGGTACACCTCGTCGGATACAAGGTCCGGATAGCGTATGTCTTATCCCATGTGGGATTTGGAACAGCCCTCCGGATGTGATCTGTCTAGATTAGTCTAGATTTGGCCAATATAGAATCATCCCAAATCCTTATTAGGTAAAAGAATTTGAGATCCTGAAATAAGGCAAAACAAAATCAAGTAAGAACAAAGAGAGCGAGGGAAGCTCGACAGGGCTTCTCATCCCTCGCCGTCAACCGCTACTCATCTATCAATAACCTATCATGATGGTAATAGCGACCAGGAGTGACCATGGTTCCAAATATAACAGGAAATCCGAAAACCAGATTGGTGGGAACTAATCCAATTCTAGGATTTAAGATATGTAGGGTAGATTCTAGATTTCAAAAATTGAAGAACCTATTCTAATGAGCAAGCTCCCAATAAAACCTTAAACACGTTCTTACATTTATTTATTTTTTGTTCAATTATGACCCTACTATATTTCATGACATCCAACCACTAGTCCAAATGTCCATTTCTGACGATATCTATAATTGGGACTTTATTAATTTTCCTATGTCTAAATATGAGCTTTGATAAGTGAATCGTAGCAAATTGTGATTATTAAAAATGATGATTCATTGCAATCATTCAATTAAAAGTACAAGTGAAATCTAAGTAAATCTTAGAACCGACTTTGAAATCTGTGGTAAATAAGTTCCAGATTCTTTGATATGCAAAATAGATCCAAGGTTCCAAAAATTAGAAAACCCATTTCAAGGGGTGGACAAAACCTAGAATTGCTCTCCCCGTTACAGTGACCATCGGGACGATGGTTCCCTTCGCCAAGGCTCTCCCTCTCCATTTGAAATTCAATTTTAGACACCATTTTCTCTCCCTCTCCCCACAGCCACCGCCTAAAGGTGGTCACGATTTCCAAGCGACGACTTTCTCCCTCTCCATTTGAATTCAAGGACAATAAGCACCACCAAGGGACACCTCAAGGTCATGATTCCCCAAGCAACATGACCACCATGTGATGGTTTGTCGTCTCTCTCTAGATCTAAGGATAGTGGCCACCGCCTCATGGTGGTCCTATGAGGTGGTCATCATCCTCAAGCAACAGCGACCAACATGTGGTCGAATAGGGTCTACAGTTGTTGAAATCCCTCTAGCTCTTCCTTTTGCTGATCTAATCCAATCTAGACATACAAAAAGTAGGATGGCATGATATCAATATCCTATCCTATCTAGCCTTCCAATTCTAGTTTGTAAGATGAGAAAAAAACAGTGAAGATTTCAAATAATATATCGACACGAGTGACCCAAACTAATGGTGCACTTCACTCGTCATTCAAGAAATGAAAATCAGCTCTTGACGAATTGAACTTGTTAAAAAGCAAAAAAGAAATGGCATTGCATGTTGAACCAACTCCTACGCACGCCTACATAATCGGTTGTTTAGACAATAGGCCTTCATGTAGTTAGAAATCACACGATGGGCTGTTCACAATAAGATGTTCGAGAAGGTATTGCCCATCGGTTTCATGTATAAAATAAAAAATAAATAATCCAGAAGATTTTTATCCCATCCTATCACACCTGTCATACGACTCAAACATTAGAAATTACTCTAGCAACCGTTGACAGTAACAATTAAATAGATATTGCGACTTTCCAGTATTAAACCCGCAAAAATGAGAGCTCTTTCATAAAACATTTCCAAAATACAAGTTCGCTTCTATTGAAGCTTAAAAGAATTCTCTGAATTTCACAGTAGTGGCCATCATAGCAAAAGGCAACATGTCCCAATCTGCTCGTATCCACACCACTGGAGCAATACAAGAACATCACCAATTGATAACTCACTTTGTGAACCAGCTAACAAAGAAGTTCTCATATGATATACAGATCATATGAACCAAAATAATCTGAAATACTAAGAATGTCGGTTCCTTCATATAGCCTACATGATCAACAGTCCAACTGAACTTGGATTGCGTGGTCTATAAGCCATCCAATATTTTTTTAAATCAGCTACCAAGACATTTAACTTATCCAACTGTTCATTCACAAGAGAGCTCAGAGTCAAGTTTGTGGAGGAAAATAACAAATGGCTCCACATTAGAAGACAATAACTCACAGTAATTTCAAATTTTCATAGTCCAATCAATTGTCTTTCACCAGTGAGTATTTGCACTGACATGCCCAAACATACCAACAAATGTGTAACAGTCGCAAGATTATATCACAAAATTGATGAAGCCATTTCAATGGTCAAACAATCCCAACAAGTTTCTCTAGCATCCATTTCATCGCCTGGCTTTGCTATGGACTCTGGCACCTCAACTCATGGAGCTATATCAGATGACTAGAAAGGAAAAGTTGAGGTACCACAACTAACCAAAAAAATCAAAATACCTGTCTTAGATGTTGATTGTCAACATTAAGCAACTTGGTGTGTATCTCAAAAACTTCAGGTACATAGGCCAAAAGTGCTTGGACAGTACTGCAGCTTCTACAGCCAAAAGCTGCCTTCTGATGGTGTCATCCACCATAGCCGATAATCCAATCCAGCACAAAATCAAAACTGTTCTCATTTATGAACGCCAAGGCATTTCACTTTCTAAGCAAATTCCACATTGATCAGCTGAGAACCCTTGTTGAGAGACCGATTTGAGAGAGGCACAACAGAGGGTACTCCCAGCATTTACATTTCTTGGCATATCATCTACTCACATTCTATTGAGTCACTTCTTGTTATTAGCATGTGACTTAGTGGGAGAATAAAATATGGAGCTTGTGGATTTAGTTTCGTGACGACCACCCCACTTAACTGCTAAATTAGTTTCGGCCTCATCATCATCACTGTTAATGTCACTTGGAGATTCCCTATTCTGGCATCCTCGTCGTTGCAAAAGAAAGACATTAAAGTAGTAGCTCACCAACTCCTCCCTGCTTTTTCTTGGAAAAACTCTAAATATCTGGTTCCAGAAACACTTGTCCTCTGATAGGGAATTCATCTTCATAATGGTTGTGAACTTCTTTCGTTCTTCTTCTGTCCAAGAGAGTCCTACTTCCTCTCCCATCTTATGAAAATTCCACCTGTAAAATGCTGAGCCCAGTTCAATTTTCAATTTTAACCTTTTCTCAGCAATGTGAAATCTGACACACTCTGTAGAACCCAGAACCGAGCAGCCACATGAATCTTGTCTTCCCTTTCCAATAGGATCCCTTTCAATAATAGTTCTTTTCTCTGTTTCATTGAGTGGCCAAACCTTGGTCCCCAACCATTTAGAGTCACTTTCAGAGGAAATCCTATTCCAGACAGGCACTACAGCTTGATATTGATAACCCAATGGAACTTTTCGATGATTATAATCTCGAGACAGTAAATCAACAGTCGAAGAATTAGGGGTAGCATCTTCACCAGCATTATATCCCATACTTGCCATGCCTATACTAGGACTTTTGTCCACGTTACTTTGGCCACTCGAGGAGAATGACTCAGAAAAGGCCTGAACTTGCGTTAACTGTTCTCCAGGAGAAGCCTTGTGGTTGCTTTTTGATCTCTCCCTAAGATTGTAGCTGGATCCAATATTATCGTCATATGTGCGTAGATCCGTCTTCTGATTTCTCTACAAGATGAGTCATGACCTCACTCAAACATCATATTGAATGGACATATATAATTTATAACTTAGTCCTAAAAATATTACAACGAAATATTAGACCATAACATCATAGATTGAAATACCAAGACAAAATCTCCGAGGAGAAATTAAGGGTGCATTTAGTTCTGAAGAATATGTAAAAAGTTTTCATTCATATAACTGTTTTAATACTCAGCAGTTCAGCTTCCTAGAAACATGTTCTGTCCATTGGATACAATTTGCAACTTTTTGTAAATTTTTCATCAAATGATTGGTTTAAATCAAGAAAGTTTCATAGCAGTCGCTAAAACAGAGTTCAGAGCTGTGGAGTTCGATAAGCTCCATGAGACGAGCCTAGGTTCAGTAACCACATAAGATCACTATTGAAATCAATGAAATTTGGCAATGCTTCGTCTTAGAGTTTTCTTATTTCACTATGAAAAAATGTGAAAACGCATTATAGCTTCTTCATATTCATGAAAATTGTTTTCTGGTTCCAGAAAATTTTAAAACAAAGCAGGCTACTGTTGTTCTTACAGAAGATAGATAAAGGGCTCAAAAACTAATAACCAAATGCACCTCTTGGCTGTATAAAGTAATTCACTTTTTGCTCAATGAAACAAACTAACAATATTACAGTCTCCGAGGTGGACTCTATGATCAAAGATATATACTTCTTTCATCTGGTTAAATTTCTTTTTCCGCTCAGTATCTAATTCCCTACCGATTACTAGGTATTTAAGGAAGCAAATTTTGGTATACTAAACAATGACACGTTCAACAATAATAATAATGTGTTGCAATCACAAGAGTTCTCAAATTTGAAATTCGAACAGGAAATGCAAGCCCTATCCCTAAGCAACATTTACCAAAAGGAAATTCTGCATTTCACAAATAGTAAGCATCTTTCACCCTTTTTTATATTCCCCTTGGGATCCCTTTGGTATATTTCCCTTGGGCCATCTATCACTTATGAAGCTCTCGGCAAAATATCCAACATGACTGCGTAGGGCTAATAAAGATTTCTTTTTTTTTTTTTTTTTTTTTTTTGAGAAGTGCTAGTAAAGGACATGAGAAATACCAGAGTAATGTATTAGAAAGAGTAGAAGAGAAAGACCAGGTATTACTACTAAGTAACCAGTCAATAAGGAAGAGAACCAAGTGCAGCAAACATTGCTCATGAGAATTTGTAGCAGCGAACATATTCAGCAATTGTTAGTAGATTGGCATTATGGGGTAAATGAAATATGTATTGTAGGATTGATAGCACTTTCTGGAATGAAATTGGAGAAAAAAGGGTTGCGCTATTTCCACCCCTAGTTTGACCAAGACACTCCTTTTCTCCAGTAAGTGGCCAAAGTACCCTTCTCTCTTCAATTAACTGTTTCTCTTTTTTTTTTTTTTTTTTTTTTTGGGTAAAGTTCAATTAACTGTTTCTTTGTTTATCAGACTAACCAACAAAACTGACTTTATTTCTATCATCTCCTTCAATTTCTCAATATAAATACACCACAACACCCAACAAGATATCATCTTATTCCGCATTATGTTATCATTTGGCCTAGACAAGGTTGTTAATTTAAAAATCATACTTTTAATCACAAAAGCTACATAGAAGATTATGAGTTTCTATTTATGACGGCTTATGAACACAAAATTAATTGCCTACTTTTTATCAAATCGTTTCAGCGAAACTATATTTCAAAGTTGAAATTAAATTTCAATCTAATTATCTAGTCGATCTTGATCAAAAATGGAAAAAAGTTGATGACGATATGGAAATGGTTGGTCCGTTAGAAGCATGATCAAACGTTAAATATGTTTATAAATAGATCATTTCGAAACAAAAGATAAGCACAAAAAAGGAAAAAAGAAAAGAAAAGAAAAGAAAGAAACTTCTAGCCGTTCTACTTCTACCATGAAGAAAGTAATTAATGTCAATTGTAGATTCGATCTCTAAACAAGTGGATCAAAACTTTAAAATATGCATAAAATTTTCCTTTGAAATAATTTGATGTGAATTTGAAAATAAATAAGGTGTAACTAGATTTTCCACCCCCATCTCGCAATTCATATTAAAATATGAAAAGCTCTAAAGAAAGCACAAAGTAAGCAATCTTTAACTTTAGAAACCTACAAACTTATTCCAGAAAAACACCCATAGTCAAGATCGGCTTAAAAATTAGATTGAAATTTAATTTTCAACTTTTAAAAATATATATTTGCTCGTATTATTTAAATGAAAAATAGCCGATTAATTGTGTAATCATATGCCATCATAAATAAAACTTTCTAATCTTCTATATAACTTTTGTGAGTAAAAATATGAGAACATAAATCAAAATTAACAACATTCTCTAGGCAAAGTGATAACAAGGTGCTGGATAAAACGGTATCATGGTACAACCAATGAGAGAGATGGTAGAAATAAAATCCTTTTTAATGGTAAGAATGACAAGAAAAAAGAATATTACATTGCATAAAGAGAGAGAAGAAGGGTATTTGTCAATAAACTAAAAACATGTTGTAGCCAAAATGGAAATGGAAATAGCACTGCCCAGAAAAATAGGGGTCCCTATTTAACTCCATGCCTAGCCCACTAAATGGAAAATTTTCAAAAACATCAGATTGGAGTCATGAATTACATGCATCAGTCATTCACCTCCATTTAAATATGCAACCACAACATTTTCAAAGTCAAATCTTTAAAACATCAGATATAGCATTGAAAAACATGCTGTTCTTGACCTTCACTTCTATTAATGAGTAGATTCTCCTCCAAGACTTTAGACAGTAGAGAAACCCACCTAATTTCTCACAAAAAGCACTCATGCTGGGACAGACACGAGTGCAAAATAAGAGGTGAGCATGATCTTTTGACATCAATAGACAAAATTTCTGCTAAAGCACACTTAGAGGAGTTTTCACCAAAAAAGGACTAAACAATAGTCAAAACTGATCAAGAATCCACCTAGTTGAATCGGGATTATTCACCCTAAGAAAGAACCCAATAACATGACTTAAATCATGAGTCTGCATCCAAGAATCGACAATAAACTCCAATGAATAAACCCAATGCAATGCTCAATAGAAGATTTCAAAACACACATACAATTAGATAGCTTATGAGATCAAATGAACCATGCTTGATAGTCTACCTGCGAAGTTACCGGTCCCATGTCCTTGCCATCGTCCCATCTATGGAAAATAGCTTCACGTGCCAACAACACCTGCTTCCACAATACTTCATTCCCATAAGACTTCCATTTTGACTTATCCGGCAAAGTAATTAATCCCGAAGCGCATGGATTCTCAGCGATCTTAGTTAACCATTTAAGCATACCTAAAAAAGACGATTGTGTCCTCTTAGAACGACACACTTCCTCATTAAACACCTTTTCATCCAGAATTGTTACAATATCGTCATCGTCATCATTAATCGATGTCTGAGAACCCGACTTAGCAACTGCACATCCCTTCTCATGACTGGATGAACTCACACTTCTTTTGCTCTTCTTTTGGTCCAAGTTTATCGAGTCCTGATCGACGACAATCTCATAATGCTTTCTCTTCTTAGCACCAGCCCGTTGCTCACCACCCGTCGACGACGCCAGCAAATCACTTCCAACATTCAAATCCCCATTATCGTGCAGCTTCCCGTGGTGATTCACCGAAGCAAACTCACTCTCTTTGGTGTCCATAAGCATAAATCCCTCATCCTCAACACACATCATCAACCAGGAAACCAAAAAAACCAAAAGACCAAAAGACGTGCTCACGCAAATCCGCAGAGGCAGCTCAGCAGATCTCACATAGAGCGCATATCTCTTAGCTCAAAATGATAAGATGGCACGCCAGCAGAAAAGGCACCAGGAGCATCCAGATTCGCCTCCCGCGATGCCTAAGCGCGTTTCACCGGCCGTCACCCGCCCCTCCTGCGAGACGAAACACGCTCAAGTTCAAAGACTGCACGAGCAAGGCAAAAAGCAAAACACGCGCACGGACCACTCTTCCGTCCGACCCGAACCGGCATCGAACGGACTTAAGGAAAACATTCAGTTCACACGGGGGGAGGGGGGGCAGAGTTCGCAAAAAAAAAAAAAAAAAAAAAAAAAAACGAGAGACGAGGATTCATCAGATCGAGCAGATCGCGACGAACCGTGCGGATTCAGGGAACTCGGGTCGGGGAAAGGCGAGCGGGTTTCCGAGCGTCGGGTTTTGGCGGGAAGATGGGGGACCGATCTAGGGCTCCTTCGAGGCTCACCCCGCTTTTGGGAACCTCTCCCGTCTCTCTCCTCTTTAATTGCGAATATTTCGGAAGCGAAAGAGAGCACACACACACACACACACAGAGGGAGTGAGGGAGAGGGAGAGAGAGAGAGAGAGGAACTGTAGGGAGCGAAGAGGGAGCGAAGAGAGAGCGAAGGGGAACGGGCTGATGGGGATTTCAAACTTCAATTTTCAACAGAAGTGCAGTGCCCCCCACACTCCCGTCTTTCCATAGCAAACCCGAAATCCAAAAAACCACTACTCCAAAGGGGTGATGAGAAGGAGAGGGGAGAGGAGCGAGACGGTTCTTTTTTTCACCTTTTGGATTCAAGAACCTCGCTGGGCCTTTCCGGGTGTGGTGGTTCGGCCTCTTCGCCAAATCCTCCTCCGAAGCCTCTTTTCTCTCGTCGTCCGATGGTGATTGGGGGAAAATGGAAAAAGTTCTCAATTTTCTTTCTCTTGGCTTTGTTGCGTGTGCGCAAGCAAAGCGGAGGGCCCCGTTTTACAGCCGATCACGGTGGGGGCCGATGATCTGACTTAACCTCGGTCCATTATTAACCCTGGTTAATGTATTTGGCCCGTAGTGGGGTGTAGGGGGTGTGGTAGTAGAGGTGGAACGTTGGAGGGGTCAAAAGCAATTTTCAAGGAGATGGTGGGGAAGAAGGTGGGGAAGATATATCGTGTCTTGTTTACCGCGAATGTCATCGTCTCGTATGTGTCACGATAGTTGATCACGACTGTCCACGTTCGAATTGTCATATTATAGGGTCAAGTGGGATTAAAAATCGTATGAATATCCATCGAATATATGAAAATTCCATCGCATGTATGTTTGATGCAACTTAAAATAAGATTAAAAATATTTTGAAATATTTCGTCATATCTAACTGATCTAGGCTCTATCCTCAACTTATGTAACATCCTGGAATTTCAGCTCTGTTTTTAATTAAATAAATCGGGCATTTCACTAACGTGCCTATAATACTATTCTCAAAGCTGATCACTTTTAGGATAACTAAACTATTTGGGAAAGTCATTAAATGATTTTAATACAATGGATTTGGGAATTCGATCAAAAATCGACTACTCGATCGTGCTCATCTGTCGAGATCATTTCGGCACAGTAAAAATCAATTAGATCAATTAGAGATCAGAGATAGGTCGGTTCGACTAAGATGTATGGCTAAACATAAGTGATTCATCTAAATTGCAAAATTCTCATCAATCGACACTAGACCGATTTTTCTGTCGTTTTGGTACTCTATGTCCATATTTGAAATTTCGAGATTTTCACAATCACCGGGAGTTGCCAATGTGTCGAAGAGGTTCATGGTGGCTCGAAGAAAATCGACCACGGGTCATTTGCACTAAAAATTTCTAAAAGCTACCCAGTAGCCTTAGTCACGCTAAAATCACGCTAGATTTAAATTAACCACAAATTTGAATCCAATTTTAGAAATTGAAAATTCTATCATATCACAAGTCATTTTAGGGACGTCAACTCGCCCTCCAAAAATCTTTTTGCAAACCGAGATTTTGACAGAAAAAGTTGATATAAGGCTGTTTTCGATTGGAAGATTCATAGGACCGTTTTTTATCGCGAAATTGGGATGCAAGTAGGTTTTATTGACAAGGAAAAATGTCAATTTGATTGTGGACACGATGGTTGAATTTTTTAGGGCCAAATTGAACTGATTCAAGTGAGAATTGAAGAGGATTTGAGGAAATCACACCAAAATTCGTAACCCCCTTTGCTCCACACTTTTGGACCACTTCCAAGACTTTCTAAGCAAGATTTGGGGCTGGAAAAGTTGCTGAGGAAGCCAGCTGTCATGATTGGGTCAAGCCAAGGAGATAAGGGGATAGGAAGAAAACATGAGAGGCCCTCCAAGCTTTGTTGGTCTTGCCCCTCTTTTCTCCTTCATTTGGTTGACACCCCCCATGCCCAGCCCAGAAGAAGCTCCAAAAATTTTAGAGAAACCAGCCAGCACACCCTCCCCACCATCGCAAGCCTCGCCAAGCAGCCGAAGCTCCGCCGCGTCACTATCACACCCCGCACGCTAGCCGCGACAGACTTGTGCGTCCCTGGCCATCGTTTCGCCTCTACCGTGACCCCATGCCGTCCCTCAAGCTGTTCGCATCTCCCTTACCATCGCCGGAGCCACCTAGTCACCTGTCAAGCTCCGCCAAGCCCCGCCACAGCTTGTCCGCCTCACCTTCACCGTTTCCAGCCGACGCTAACACCGTCCAACCTCTCTCGGCCCACTGTCTAAAACCGAAATCCAACTAGAGTTTTGAAGATTCGAGGTCCATTTCCGAGCCTTTCCCGACCCCACTTGGTGGTGCCACTTTGGAGTTTTTGGCCCATCTCCTCCTCGTTTTCTTCGTGGTTCAATCGGTTTGTCAATCAAGTGAGTTTACTCACTAATCCTCAATTAGGGAGCTAATGACGCTTAAGGGTTGATTACTTTAAGTTAAGTATGGATTAGGTGATTAGTTAGAACGAATTAGTGATTTAGTTAATCGTTACTACATGTTAGGTGGTTAGATTAGTATAATTAGCAACTAGATAAGCTATAGTATTTATCTAGTGAGGTTCGGGAATTTTCCAAACCCGTCTCGGTATTTAATTAGGCTTTTCTAGCCTAACTGTGCATTATTGGTATTTAATAATTATTTTCCGTAATTCTTTACTTAATTATTATTTTCCGGAAATTAGACCAGGATAGTCGGTGACCGGAATTTCGTGCTGATTACAATGGTGTGATTGGTTTATTTATTTGACTGCTATTTTATGCAATTTGAGTGTTAAGTGCAATTTAGGGGTATTTATCCCAAAATTTTATATTTTCGGTATTTAATTAGAAAATACCGGGGGTCAGTTTACAACGCCGAAAATGTGTTTGTGGACTATTGAAATTAGTGAGATTTTCAAAAGAGAAAATATTGTATTTTGGCTAAGGCCAATCGTGTACCCACAAACGATTATTTTTATCGGGAATAATAAAAATTGTGGCATTCTCAGATGGTGAGAACAGTATACTATATCAATCTACGGGCTTTGATATGTCAGCTTAGCGCTTAGAGTGAGTATCATGGGTATACTATATCAGCCTGATGGTTTGATACGTCAGCTTAGCGAGAGCAATATACCGGTGTATTATATCAACTTACGGGTTTTGATATATCAACTTAGTGAGAGTAGTACACCTTAGCAATTTTTTTGAGCATTATTAGTATACTATATCAGTCTAAGGGTTTTGATATATCAACTTAGCGAGAGCAATATATTATTTATCAGTTTAGTACGAGCTATACTATCTATTTTCCGCTTAGAGTGAGCAGTTCTTGATATGTTCGGACTTTATAGATAGTATTGAATGGATTGATCGAGAGATGGTCTTGATGACATAGAATCAACTGGGTTGATTGGTTGATGACTCAATCTAATGTGATGATTTGATTTGTTGATGTGATTCGATGAATTTGTGAATAAAGGAATCGAGACAAAGGTAAGTTCTCTGGCTTGTGCTTGTGGTTAGGCAGCCCTTGGGGCGTATTTCCTTCTTAGTCGGGACTTAGGGGGTGAACTTGCTGAGACGTCGTCTCACCCCATTGTGGGACAACATTTTCGGGTCCTTAAATGGCTATTCCTTTTGAGCGTTTTGCTCGACCAAAGGTCACTGAGCAGAAGTGTTTTATCCCGCTGCATGGGAACCCAAGAGGATGGGTCTATGAGTTGATGAGATTCGTGGTCTAGGTTGATGAGACCTTACCCCCAAACGGTAACCCATCAATATAGATCATAATATCGTTAGGAGCGGAATGGAAATAGATAGGGTCCCATACTTGAGTCTGAGGCCCCTTTATTTGTGTTGGAGGTTGCTTTGGGTAAAGGCACGGCTAACCCTCTAGGTGGATCAGTGGTGGATCCGTATCTGTCGAACCCAGGGTCGCCGATGTATTCTGAGAAACACTCGAATGCCTGAAGACCTGTAGTTTCTAATCCCCCCCTTTTGCAAACTTTGTATATAGCCGACTAGTATTGTATATGATATAGTATGATATGTGTATACAAGTGTGGTTTGGTTTTCAAAGATTTGTGGCCCTGCTTTTCTATCTCATCTTGTTATTATCTGGAGATTTATTTATTTGCTTCCGCATACGCATTAAAATGAATGAGTCGACGACGCGTCTTGGGACGTCGCTATTTAATCGACCACTGAGAGCAACGAAGCACGGACACGTTGTTCGTGCTTCCATGTCGTGTCCGACATGTGTCGGAGCGTGTCGGACACGTCAACACGCTCAGACACGGTCGGACACGCGGTCAACACGTGTCGGATTTTCCAACACACGGTCAACTTTTCTCAACACGCGTGTGACACGTGTCCGGAAGACTGGTGGAGGGTGGAGGCGAGGGAGGGCGAGGGAGCAGAGGCCGCGAGCGATGGTGAGAGAGGGTTAGAGAAAGAGACGAATAGAGAGAAAGAAGAGAGAGAAAGCAAGCTCCCGCCGACAAGACGAAGCCACGAACGTACCACCGCGACGGCGAGAGAAGGCCAGAGAGAGTGGCGAGGGCCACCACTGTTGCGATGGATCGGCGACGAGGAGGAAGAGGAGAAGGATCAAGAAGAAGAGGAGAGAGAGGAAGGGGGTCGTGTAGCAAGGAGGAGGAGGAGAAAGATCAAGAGGAAGAGGAGAGGAAGGGTCGAAGGGGTCGTGCGGCGAGTGGCAGAAGGAGGAGGAAAAGGAGGGTAACTAGGGTTTCTGATAAGGAATTAAAAAATAATAAAAGAAGGGGGACGATGCGTGACTTTTGAGTTTTGGGGGAGGGGAAGTGAAGGCCGACAGCGTGTCAGTGGTGGGGGAGGGAAAAAGTAAAATAAATTTGGGGTGAAGGGAAATGGAGAAGGAAAGAAGGGGTGGATTTTGGGGATTTTTTTAATCGGAAAATGAAATAAATGAAATAAAAAATAATTTCGAAAAATAAAAATTTTGAATTTTGAATAATGATAAATTTTATTATAGACTCTTTTTTAATTAATTATTTATTTATGAATTCGAATCAAATTAATTAAAAATAAAAATTTTCATTTAATATATAACGTGTCGCAATGTGTCGGAATTCTCTATTTTTTAGAAATGACGTGTCGACATGTCGTGTCGTGTCGTGTCGCCTATCCGTGTCGCCTATCCGTGCCTCATTGGCTGAGAGATGGGCACACGCTCAAAGGATTGGGGCGTGACAACTTTCGACAATTCTTGTAGCACGTCGCTTCCATCACCCTCTTATTTGTGCAATTCTCACACGAGGGTCGTGATCCCTAATCCAAATCACAAAGATGGAGAGGTGGACCTTGACAAGATCAATTTGGGGTGCCTTTAAGCTAGAAACCTAGTCTTGGTCTTGCACTTGGGCCATCATTGAATTGCTCACTCAAGGACTTGCAGAAGAGCATTTGTCACTCCTCTAATGCAGATTAATGCAAAAAAGAAGTAGTGATAGCCCTTAAAGTTTAATGATGGGGTGCTGGGCAAAAGAGAGGAAGAATGATCGGCGTGGGAAGTGGGGAAAAAACACATGATTTTTTATCAATTTTTCAAATTTCACATATCTTATCTGGGTTTATCTTACCTTTAGGTGAGATTTATTTATCTGGATTATATCAAAGTAATATCCAGTCATATTCGAATTTCAAATCGCTCCAAACCCTAGATAGGATAAAAGTTATCCTATATAGAATTCTATCCGGCCACTAAGGTGCTGCATGAGAATACTCCCCAGCCAAAGAATTTCTGTTCTTTGGTTCCTGGGAACAAAAAAAGAATAGGAACCCGTTTAATAACGGCAAGTTGATTTTTTGTTCTCGGGAATAAAAAATTAGCCCGGGAATAGAAATGATAAGTAAAAAAAAGTTGCTTCTTGTTCCCGGAAACAAGTTTAAGAAATAAGTGAATTTTTTTTCTTTTATTCTTCTCTTGCTGACTACTATTGACCACCGTTGACCGCCACTCGCCGTCGCCCGTCGCCGCCGCCACCGCCCGACCGCCACCGCCAGCCGACCGCTGCCGGCCAAGTGGCCATGGGAGGTGGCGGCCGATGGGCCATGCGACGGCAATCGGCGGTGGCAGTCGGCCGACGGCGACATGCGGCGACGGCAGTCGGCCGGCGGTATATGGCGGCAGGCGGCGGTCAGCCGACGACAACGACGGCGACGGCGTCCGGCGATGATCGGCTGGCAAAAATTAAAAAAATAAATATAAAAAAAAACTATTTTTTACCAAACGCATTTCTATTCTTTTTCTATTTCTAGAGTAAAAATTTTGTGTAGTTATCAAACGGGTTTTTTTACATAGAAATTGTCCCCATAATAGAAATAGAAAAGAAGCATTTCTGAAAAAAAAAAACTACTCCCCAGCCAAGAAGCGTTGTCATGCGCAGCCTAAATGTAACCTTAGGGTTATGAGCACCCAAATATTTTGTAATTGCCAGAAGAAGAAGAGAACGTGGTTGCCAACATAACAGTAATCACATATGTCACTTCATATTTTTTTTTTTTTTTGGTAAAGTATGTCACTCCGTAGTTGAAAGAGAATTTGGTTTGCTTGTTCTTCTTGTTTTACTAAATTATTTATCTTTTTTTTTTTTTATCCAATCTAGGTTTATCTCACACCTATCTTAATTCTTATTCGGCTTTATTTGATCTAGAGGACGTCGTCAAATACCGGATTTGATAATTTGTTATTCAATCTAGACCTAAATTAAGATCACCAAAAGTACTATTTAGGGATCTCATACTTTCTTCCTAACTAGGTATTAAGATAACATCTAGGAAGGAAAATGGCATATTACCATTATACTTTTAAATCACCAATAGAATAAACTCCTTTCAAATTTGAATTTCAAATTTCAACCAATTTGCAAACATATTCCCTGATGAATGAAACTCTGATCAAGGACGAACACCTTCCAAAATAAATTCTTACAAGCAACTTTTTTGTTCATTTACCAATAATGCAATTTTATTGGCAACTTTCTATTCTCTTGTCATGTATTGTATACATAGATTATTACACTTAATTTCTCAGCTACACCATTTAGATGATTTGCCCAATGGTAAATGATTCTCCCGTCTTGTACAAGATCTCAAGTTCAATTCATCTAATGAACGAACCTCTGAATGGTGCGTGACGCATCGCCTAACTCTGGTATACTTGTGTGAAGAGACTCATTGATTACTATCATCTTAGTAGGGCTGCGATGAATGACTCACCAATTTAGGACCTTTGGGCCATGGGTGGTGCAAACTAGAGTTTGCCCAGTGGCCAACCTTCTCAATATGAGAAGTGAGAGGTGGGGATTCAAATTAGGGGTGAGCACGGTTCCCAGGTAGAATCGAGAATCGAACCGGAGGGTCTGGTTCGATTCCCGGTTCTTAAGAGACCGGTTCCGGTTCCCAGTTCCCTTTTTCTGGGAACCGGAACCTGTCAAAAAAAAAAAAAAAAAAAAAAACTAGCAGGTCACTTTCCCCCATCCCCCACGTGATTTCCCCCTCCCGCCGATTCTTCCCCTTCCCCTTTCTTTTTTCTCTCTCTCTCTCTCTCTTTCTTTTCTCCCCTTTTTCCTCCTCACGTCACTTCCTGCCCCCTACTTTTTTTCTTTTCTTCTCTCTTTCTCTTCTCTTTCCCCCTCTCTCGGCCCGAACCCCCTCCTTCTCCTCCTCTTCTTCTTCTTCTTTTTCTTCTTCCTTCTTCTTGCTGGCTGTTGCTTCACCCACCACCACATCGCCGCCCCACGCCCTACTCACCACCGCCTCTTGGCCACCGAACCACCACCACCCACCACCCACCGCTCGTCCGACGAGCCGTCTCGCCGTTGAGCTCGATGAGTGTCGCGCCATCCGCTCTGCCCCTTGCCGTCGTGATCCACCGCCGCCGTCCCCAAGCCACCATGACCACCTCTTGCCACCGCTCGCTCGGCCGTCCAGGCTGTTGTTGCTTCGAACCGCCACCGCATCCGCCAGAACCGAGCTCTTCCCCCGTTGGCCGTGGGTTGAGCCGCAACCGCCGCCGTCTTCGCCGCGCCGTCAGTGCCGTTGTTGGTGCTGTGAGACTCGTGTCTTCGTCGCCGTCGTGCCGCCATCGCCGCATGCTTGCCCTTGACTTATTGGCTACGGATTTGTTCTCTTATTTTTGATACAGGAACTATGGAAAACAAGTGTATTTGGTTTTTCCTATTCAGGTTCCGATTCGGAGATAATGGGGGAGGTGAAAAGGGGGAAGAAGGAATCGATTCAGCTCCATCTCTCTTTGGCTCTTCTGTGGAAGATTCTCGTTCCTCGCGAAATGATAACCACCCAATCGCGTCGAGAACAAGTCCGATCATCTCCTTGTAGATTTGGGTCGATCTTCTCTTTCGTGCCCGAATCGTGTTCTGCAAGTGGGGAAGCACGTCTTTGAGCCATGGGGAGGGGAAAGTTCAAGGGCAAGCCCACGAGTCGCCGCCAGTTCTCGACTCCCGACGAGATGAGTAAGCCGAGAGCGCAAAGATTTGATTTTTCTTGCGAATTTCGACGACCCTCTTTCGTTCGGCATCGCTTGTGATTGTTGGGAATAGCCCATTCGTTGAGCATCGGTTGGTTGTTTGTTTGGATGTGGTCGGGCTGAATTTGGGTGTGGTTCTGTTTTTTGCTGGATCTGTTTGGTTTTCTGAGATCGCCTGTATAAATATGCCAAGATGTCAAGTTGTACCAAAGAGATAAGTCATAAGAAGACAGGAAAAAACAATCGACAATTGATTTTGTGCATGCTATTCCCTGTTTTATGTGCTGCTTCATGAATGAAGCTTCAATTAATTCATAACATTGCCGGTATCAACCTAGAGTTTTCTGAACAGTGCTTGATGAGGCATGTTGTGGCGCTATTCTAATCCTGTGAAATTAAAAAAAAAAAAAAAAAAGAACCGGTTGGAACCGGAATCGACCCTGGAACCTGTAACAGGGTAGGTTCCAGATTCTTGGTTCTGACGGGTAGGTTCTAGGTTCCAAAAATTGAGGAACCTGTACCCGAGGGTAGGTTTCAGGTTCCAGACGGAACCGAACCGGAACCGGGAACCGCTCACCCTTAATTCAAATCCATACCTTCTAAGCTAGTTGGATTTGGAATGATTTAGTTTCAGGTATGAATTTCGACGAGAAAAAAGATGAATGAAAAGAAACATTAGAAGCTAGGGACGGGAAGGAGAGAGAGAGAGAGAGAGAAGGAATCACACCTTGCCAAGGGAAGCTCGAAGAAATTGGACAGAAAAGAAGGAGAAATCAAGCTTGAAGAAAAAGAGAAGAGTTGCCACCTGATAAAACTGAGGGAATGTAAATGAAAATGACAGAGAGAGAAGAAAAGGCCGCAATAGCGCCCCAAACACCCCCCCTCCCAAAAAAAAAAAAAAAAACAAACAAAAAGGTAAGTATAAATAGCCCACAATGAACTCTCCGGGGTAAGAAAAAACATTGGAGATGCAATAGCCATTACATTATCATTTTTTTTTTTTTTTGTTTCTCGAAAGTCAAATTGCCTAGGCATCAAAGCGTCCTCGAAGATCCACCCCTGGAGACTTTCTCGTTTGTGGCGTGCAAAGTGCACAAAGCTACGAGCCTGTCAAATGAGGAATTCGTTTGAGGAAGGTTAAGGTACGATCCAATCCAAATTCGATTGTTATCATACACCTTTTATTTAGTTTATTGTATTTTTTTTGTCGATCAGGGAAAAGACCTTCCAAATGAGCTCTCCCAAGCAACTCTTTTGTTCATTTACCAGTTGTGCGGCTTTATTCGTGACTTTCTATTCTCTCAGCTTGCATTTTATCCACAGATTGTTACACTATTTCTTAAACAAATCATGCTTCATGTAAATGGGTCATCTTTCTTCATGAAATCATGAGTTTAATTCACGTCATGAGTGACCTTTTGAATGGCTCATGCTACATTACCTAGCTCTGACATATTTCGTGTGGAGAAACTTTTTTACTGTTAAAGTCTTGGGAGAGCTACAACAACATACTCACCAACTGCGAATCCTCGAAATGCGGTGATTGAGAGTAGTTTTGGCTCAAGTGGAGGATACATAAGCCTTACAGCATGATTAGAATGGGTCGTTAGTGACTCACCCCTCTTTGCTATTGCAGATAAAAGAAATACATATCATCCCTAAATCTCGAACCGTTTGAGTTTAGTTTTAAATCTCTATCTTAAGAACTTCCTAGGATGGCAAAAATTTTCAATATTTTTTTCCCTAAGTGTGAACACTTATCGATTGTTTTTTACTTTGTTTACATGCGTAAGTGTGTTTTATTTGCCTAGTTGTTTGGTTATATGCCATCATTTTCTTTCAAAATCAAAATCCTTCACATAGATTGATTGGGTTGGGTTAGCCAAACATTTTACTTCGAAGCACCTATAAATCTGTCCCTAGGGATGGGCAAAAGACGAGGCACATGCTTGCGCGAATGCGACGCTCCCCGAGGGAAGAAATTTATAATTCTTTTATCTTGTTTATTGAAAGTATATAATTGTTAAAGTTTGCATAATAGTTATGAACTATTCTTCTTTTATTCGATTCATATCCTATACTCGTTAAAAGTATCACAATTTCATGAGTTTGCATTAATTGTGTAACAATTATCTATCAAAATATAATTAGAAAATATTTAATAATAATTAATAATTATTCTACTTAATAATTATTCATATTGTGCACTTATTAAAAGAATCACAACCTCGTGAGCTTTTGTTAACATGCTGTGCTGTAAGCTAAGCTGTTCACCTTGTAGACGGAGGAGATATAGAAAGTGTGCCGTGCGTGATTCATAAGATTCTATAGTAGCACCAGTATCTTATTTTATTTCACTTAGCCTGCCTCTCCCATGACTTTCCGGACCAACCAACCCGGATCTGCCCTCGAAATTTTCTCTGCATTTTGTTTATTATTTAAACGTAATGGTGATACATAAATATGATATATATTAATAATATAAAGATCAAAGAAAGGTCCAACCTCTCCTTGGAGAGGGGATGAATATATATATATATATATATATATATATATATATATTTATTTATTTATTTATTTATTTATTTATTTATTTAAGGGTACTATCGAAAAAGAACAAACTCGAAAATAATGTGATGTAATATTTTGCCCAAAATTTTGATTTTGGATAGAATCATTAGCTGAAAAGAGAACAAACTTTAAACGTATTCCTACTTCACAATCTCATGAGTTTTACTCTACTTATTTATATTGATGCGTTCATTTTACTCACATAATAATAAAATTTTCTTATTTTTGTTAATTTTAAATTAAGTGGGTAATAAATTAATGACAACATTGGAATTTCACAAAAAGTTTAGAACTAAATCAACAAAATTAAAAAGTTGAAGATTAAATCAGTATTCGACAATACGTTTAGCACTAATTAAATAATTTCTCGGCGATTTATGAGATATATGGTTATATGGTCGATTAGTTTATCATGTCACAAGTTGTGTGCTAATATAAGGTCGCTATTTATTTTAAAGCAAGCATTGACATTTTCATAAAATTTTTGGGTGGAAATTTGAGGTAACTTGTTGCCTAGTTGATAATTGTGAGTTATCTTTGCTTAGTTGATACTTGTGAGTTATCTTGAAAATGGAAATGCACATGGATCGACAACTTCAGTTCCACTCCGTTACTAAAGATGGAAAGACTTCAAAAAAATAATACTTTTTGTAAGAATAGCTAATAGAAAAAGAATATGGCAGTGTCATATCACTAATTATATATGGTTATTTGACAAGCACAGCTTATTGCACTCATACTAGTGATTGAGACCATTTATCTTTAGATTAGATTTTTTTTAAAAAGAACGGAAAAATCAGGGTAAAAACGATCTAATTACGACTCCACTTTACAATATATTAACTTCCATATGCAATGTCTATCCGGGTGATCGTTGTATTTGCACAACAATTGCATTAAATAACCAACTAAGCAAACCATTTTCTGAGGTTAAATATAATTATGCTCTAATTAATCGAAGACATTGCTTTGCATTTACCTAATTCTCTACAAAATAAAGCACTCGCAACCCATGATGTTTTTCCTTGCCTACGTCAGTTCAGACGCTTCATCGGATTCGCCAGCCCACTTACGCATCCTCTCCGATGCTTGATCAACCTGCAATTGAAGGGCCTCAATCAAGAATAATCACATCAAAGAACGAAACTCTACTGTCCATATAGATTATCCACGAACCTCCTCGTTCCAGTTGGTCTTGTAGATGATGATGATGAGGATGATCGTCTGCAGCAGCGTCCCAAATATCATTCCCAGCCATATTCCCTGCAACCCCATTTATGTATACATACAAATTTTCAGTATATTCGACTAACGTTGAGAAGGAAAGTTTCCGCAGTGAAAATGATTATAAAGAGGAAAAGTTTATTCTTACTTGCACTCGCAAATTCGTCTTGTAACCAAGGAGAAACCCAAGAGGGAGCCCAATCACGTAATAACAAAACAAATTGATATAAGCCACTAGGGCTTGCCATCCGCCTCCAACGGCTACTCCTGCAAAATGAATCGACTTGCTAGATACTGAGAAAATTTGTGCAGAGTAGATATGTCTCCATCGTGCTAAGAAAATGGAGAATTAGGGTCAAATTGAAGCAAAGAAAACTATCTCAAAAGAAACGATTCTAGTGACCTGATATAACTGGCTGTACACTGTTGAGCAACATGGTGATTCCGAGGAGGTAAGCTAGCTTAGCGACGGCCCGTCGCATCGTGCTGTCGCTGGTGAAGATGATGGCGAAGTCATCTTTGGTCGCCAAGATTAAGACCGCGAAGAACAGACCTATGATGAAGGACTCTATGACCGTGACGACCACAGAGTACTTTGCAGCTCTGGGATGCCTTGATCCAAGCTCGTTGGAGATTCTAACACTGATAACGGAATAGATGTCAATGCTTAGCTTTTCCTTTTTGTTCTTATCGCTCTTTTGGGGGAAGGTTAGAATCGTTTTTCGAAACATTAATCGAGAATTAAGCAGAATCTCGGGAATTTACCTTATGGCTGCATTGACTCCTATGAACAGCATGCCTTCCCACCCATTGATGTTCATGCTGTGGACGCAACATAGTAAACGACTTCAGTTCATTGATTCCTAATTATTGGTGAGGCAGAAAGGAAAAAAGTTTGGGATAGTGGCGGTGTTCATGCAGGGCAAGTTCAAGATTTTCTATGAAAATTGTATTTTCTATGAGGGTTGTAATTAGTGTCGTGTCATCGTATTCGTATCGACTATTTGTATCCCAACACATTCTTTCGACATGATTAGATAGTACTTTTTAAAGTTGCCAATGAGTATATCTTGGCAAATAAGTGCCGGATTTCTTGTGAATTACGCCGCGATGCTGTAAGCTAAGCGAAAGGAAAGAAATCTTGCAAGCTGAATGGTAAGGAAGAGACCCACCAGATTGAGAGTGAGCCAACTGCTATAACGGGGTCGTCAAGGTGGCCGGTGAGCACGATAATGGTCATGAAGTACCAAATCTCCAAGCACAGCATCACAGCTGAGGCCACCGAGAGCTTCACAAATTCCCACAGATCCTTGAAAGCCAACCACGACAACCCTTTCCAACCATCCTGGCACCACCCCACCACGTACACCACCTGCGCCACCGAAATCCCCCATGCCGACACGTCGTATGCCGCTGCCGCCCCCGCTAACCCCCACTGGAACACCCCGATGAACAGGTACAGGAGCAGCAGGTGGATGAGGAGCGCCACGAACCCAATCCAAGCGAGCACGTTCACCTTGCTTTGTGCTTGGAGGAACTTCTGGGTGGGGAAGTTGATGGCCAGGGAGAACATCTGCGGGATGACCTGGAGGGTAAACTTGCCTGCGAGGTCGGCGATGTCGTCCCGCTGGCCAAGGAGCTTCAGGATCGGGGCTGCGTAGACGTAGAGCGGCAGGATGGCGAAGCATGCCCCCGTCAGGATGATCCATGACCGCTGCATGTACACGCCGAGCATGCTGAGTTGCCCGGCACCGTACGCCTGCCCGCACAGCGTCTCTAGCGCGCTTCCCATGCCAAACTGCACGGATTTCTCGTTCGAATCAGGAACTCAAAAGAAAAAAAATGAGATCAAACAAAGGTCTCACATCATAGAATGCGAAGAATAATAAAATCAGAGATGTACCAACATGCGTTTTTCTCCAATTTTTAGGATGATGTTATGCAGCATATGCTCATTGACCTAAAGCTAAAATCATCAGCGAGTGCCTTGTTGATTTCATGACAAGCACCGAAAATATTTTGGTGAAAAATGCAGGAAGAGGACACAGGTATATTCGAATGCAAGAAAAAGTGACGGCTTACTAAGAAACCGAAAGAGAAGTTGGCGATGACGGACAAGGAAATGGCCACGGCCGAGAGCTCCACATTCCCAATATGACCCACGAAGATGTTCGTGAAAGAATTGACCCCATAGTTACACAGAATGTTGAAGGCAATCGGACCCGCAATCGCCCAGAGCTTGGTGCTTTCCACTCGACACACGTACTTGGCATCCTCGAAGGTCCTTATGGGCGCATAGTCCCCTTCACTGGCACCAAGGATGGTGGTCGGTGCATGGTGGAGGTCAGTGGTTCCGATCAGCGACTCCCCAGTGCCAGGATTCAACGGTGTCTCGCCGCAGGACTCCGGATCTCTCAAAGGGTTTGTTCCACCGGAGGAGTCCCTGCCACCGACTGCCATCAATGACAAATGTTCTTTATTATTCGCGACGTCATTTAGAACGTTGTCACTCCGTTTTGTCTTCTTGGTTTCTTTTGCCAATTCTTGCCGGAAGTTGAGAAGGTGGGGGGGAATCGAAACGAAATGCAAGAAGGGTGTGTCGTTCGTGTGACAGAAATATCGAACAACCAATTCGATTGGATTGCAGCTCCTGGAGAGGGTGGCTGGGGATGTCTTTAGCCTGTTTTTGTTGGAAATGACCTACAAAGGAGATGGGGTTGCCAGGTGGTACAATTTGTAACAACTATGTTTTGCATTACTCTGGCCGTTGAAATATCTCCAGCAAGAGAGAGGGTGCGGGGGGGTTGTGTTGGGTTGTGGGGGCGGGAGACTGCTGACTTGTTCTGTTGGAGGAGATCATTAGGTGGCAATTGTCTGTTCCTGAAAATCTCTCCTGTTTTAGGTCGACTTGAAATGCTGCGGAAGGTCAATGAAGGTGCAGCCTATGGTCAAAATTATTGACTCAAAACGATTTGATGTGCTACATTAGTCCAAGATTAAGATAGGGTACTACTCTGCCATGTCGTGGCAAATTGCGAATTGTTAATGCAAAGAAAATTGGACAAGCAATTGAATTTTCCAAACATGTGACATGCTTTTTCAACGAAGACCCTTGTCTCCCCATACATTACACACACCCCACAAACCCCCCAACGTTCGTCAGAAACATTACAAATTTTCTTTCATACCGCAGGAAAAAAAAAAATTAAGAAAGAGCCACCATATGAGTAGCTCTAGATACCTTCAAGAGTCAAAACAAGAAGCAAAAGAAACAGAGACTGTACAAGATGAATCTTGCTGAAGGACAATGAAAACAGCTTAATCGGCAATTCCAGTTCTCCTTTCCTCCAGGATTATTATTCGCCTCAGTAAAAAACTCGGGCAAAATCATAGATGCAGATCCATTTGAGGCCGGAGACTGGACCTATAACAAAGAATTGAGACAATGGAAACCGAGCTTTTTCTTTACCCCCACCTGAATTTCCTGTATAACCTTTGAACATCTAAACCAGACAGATTATGTACAAGAAGCCACCATCACCAGAACCATTGAAAACCAGAAAATTTGCCTTGGCAATGTAAAGTCAACCACCTCAATCAAACGCACGCATGGCTTCAGCTTGCAAGAAGAGCTACAAATCGAAGGAATTGTTGAATTCCATGATCTGCCACAGAATATAAGCAAACAATTCCATAGTAAGCAAATACACAAGCAACAACTGAGTAATGTGTTCTTAAACAAATGAGCTGAGTAAACGCACACTAAATCCTAAAACCTAGTTACAAAGTTTGATTCAAACCCAAAACTTTTCCATCGATCAATTAAATTCTAACAAGTTTTTTACTCAAGTCATATAAGAATTTGATGTTAATCCTGGACATGTGCCAGTGCCAGAGCCAGTGCCAGATGTTACTATCACGTAGGGTTCCTGACAAAATTATCCTGCCAAGTAAACATAAGAACTTGATCGAAAACTTTGAAAGTCTACAACATTTGTTGCTCCATTCAAAAAGTGTTAGAATTGAATTACACTCTAAAATTTTCTTAGGACTTCTTGTGCACATATCCCACAAACTCATGATGATAGCAACATGCTAAGTACTACCAAAGGTCTGTTTCAAGAAGATAATACTCCAGCAAGGTGGGTCTTTTGCACATGATTTTGAAATGAGTTTAAACAGGAGATTGTTAGGTCAATAAGTACTCATATCCACAATTTGATATTCCGCTGCGAGAGGAGAATGTGAACCTTATCACAGATGGGACAGACATCACTTCTTTCAATCCACTCCAGGATGCACGAGAGGTGAAAATGGTGTTCGCATTTTGTAATGAATCTTGGATTATCCTCGTCATACTCTGCATTTTAAGTAAGTTGCACAATCACCTATTGCTGCTAACACAGCTATTCAAATCCACAAGAATTTATATTTTACCTTCCCCAAAGCTGAGAAAAATAGATAATAATTGATAATGCAGTTATAAAATGAAAAGGGAAGCACCTTCAAGACAAATGGGACAAACATCCTCCTCATCTGCTACCGAAACATCAGTGTCATTTGATTTAGAAACTTCAATTGCTTTTGGAGAGCCTAACGGGGCAGTGGACGGAGCTTTGCAGTCTGGCTCCGTGTGATCTAGGCAAACTGGTTCTCTAACAGAGTCAGTGCTTATTGGTAGTGATCCCAAAACTGCGTCATAAGGTAAAGGTGGCGGTGGAGGACGAAAATTATCAGGTATTGATGACTCTAACTGCAAATCAACTAAAAACCCTGACGTGATGGCAGCAGCAGTAGCATCATGCGATGTGAGGGACTCATGCTCTTCCAAAGATGGAGGATACTGCACGGAAAGGCCAGAATTGTAGCAATGATAATATTCACCAAACTTGCAAATTATCTTTTAAAGAGAGAAACCTAAAATGAAGAATGCTGATCATGAACTCAATGCACTGACAGTTTCAAAGAAAGTACCAAATAACCACACCATTTACCTATCGTTAAACAAGAAAATACTAACCTAAATCCCACACCTTGAAAATGGGTTTCCATGTTTGACCCATGAAAAATACACTTAGAAGTTGTGACAAGTTAAACTCTAGTAAAGATACAACACACAGTACACCAAGTTTAGGCATGAAGATTTTGCTGATATTTCTAGATCAAACTCATTATGACTGCAAGATGTCGAGCAGGCAGAGGGTATTGATGGATCAGATGTAGAATTCTTTGATGCCATAAAAACTCTGTTATCTCTTGACTGTTAAGTTCATAATGACCTACATAAGCATCATGTTCCCAGGTCAAATTCACTTAAATTTCATATTATCTACTTAAATAAGTCAAATGCCCCAAGAATGGTGGCCTAGTTTGCAGCCTCCCCAAAGAGATACCCCTTTCTAGTATTGCCTGTAATGTCATCATGGGCTGTGACCTCCACTGTTTAGCAAGACACTCTTTGTGCATCACAGTTAAAAAAGAATAAGATACAGATGCACCCAAGTAATGACAATGTTAGAATATTGCTTCGTAAAATTATCACTGACATAATAATATACAGGTGCCCCATTCAGATGAGCTTTACGAGTTGAACCACAGCAGCCTCCCATTACTAGCAGTATCCTGTTCAAACAGTCATAACAAACAGCCATGCATATTCAGGTATGTCAAATGAGAGGATAGTCAAACGTGTGAAAAATGGTGAACACTTGCCACTCAATCAAATGAGCTAGAAAGAATGGTAAACATAGAATTCATTGCATGCTAGACATATAGAACTATGAACTGTCGCAAAAATCTTTCTGAAGCTCGCTAACCAGAGATGCAGACAACTAGCGTGAAATATGGTATTAATGATCCTATCAGTGACTTTCAGATCACGGAGTCAAAGCAAAAACATAGCAGTATGCATGATCATGATCATCAATGATAATCAAATTTGCAAAGTGCACAGCTGGCAAGTGGATACTAAAAAAGCTTGTCCCAGCTACTAACCCAGAAGTGTCGTCGTAAAAGAAGAATCTGAATTGTCCTGGAAGAAAGAAAAGTAATTGGTTACAAAAACAATCCGGCGTCCCATGAACTAGAGTAGAAATTTAACAATACCATTGTCTATTAGAAGTCAAAGTGTAGCTGCACAAACATCATGGATATATTCAGAGAAAACTCAATGTCCCTGGTTCTTTGTTTAACAGAGTAAACTAATATGATTGTCCTAGAAATCATTAAAGACCAGCATGACCAGAAAAACATATTCTTCATTCACGACTTACTCCGCAACATCCAGAACTTAAAGCTCAATTATGGCTCTTTCCACTAGGGGAAAAACAGTCACAACACTAAAAGCTGCTATATAGATAATCTAGCATCTCAATCAGCCATTTTAGCTGAGATGAAAGAATCAAGGCAATATTTCGACGGCCGTAGTGAATAAAACACGTAAAACCCAACTGAAGTTTCGCTCAGCAACTCAATTTACAGACACCATCCACTGCCCTGAAATCAATAACGGGAAAAACCAACCCTTTTCGCTTCCCACACTGGAATCGACCAAGCAAGAGACCATCGACACCGGATGAAACCACAAGAATAGCCAGCTTACTCAAATCCCATAATCCCAAAATCAATCCCAAAATCAACTCCCCGCCCAGGGGACCAAAAAGCAAATCTTACAAAACGAAAGCAGAGCCCAGTTCATCCGATCAGTCCAGCTGAATGTCAAGCCGAACTCCACCCACAAAATTCATCAATCTGACGACCCTCTGACACACCCGATGCACACGAATTGCACGCGAGAATCACCATCAACCAAGATTCGAGAGAAAAAAGCAGTCACCTTTACGAGAGAAAGAGAGGG
The DNA here is from genome assembly GCA_014182555.1 of Eucalyptus erythrocorys. Classification (NCBI taxonomy): domain Eukaryota; kingdom Viridiplantae; phylum Streptophyta; class Magnoliopsida; order Myrtales; family Myrtaceae; genus Eucalyptus; species Eucalyptus erythrocorys. Next base: position 1,017,952 of record CM024601.1, on the reverse strand, counting down.
GGGGTCGCGCTGCGGTTTCCCGAGGTAGCAGAAAACGAGGAGGAGGAGGAGGAGGTTGAGGTTTTTGTCTCCTGGGGTGGTTGCGTTTCTTCAGTTTTGTCGTAGCCACTTTCGCGCGGAGTACGCGCTCCTCCTCAGTAGTCTACTCTTCTCTCTCTTTCAGAAACCGCTTCGTTATACATTGCTTCCTTCCGCCATTTGTCTTTGTCCTTTTTTTTTGTAAATTGCAACATTAGGGAATTTAATTAATTAATCCTAAAATGGTTTTGTGACTTGCTTGACTTTGCCAGCGTTGGCAGATGAGAGATTAGTCATTGATAAAAGAATTAATTTAAATCTCTTTTTCTATAGTACACTATCTAAGAAGACCATAATAATATTGTGAATAAATCGGGAATGAATTTTTTCATTATCATCGAGCATAAAGTAATGTGAAACTATAAAAGGACGGCCGTCCCAAAAAAAATACGGAAAAAAGAAAAGAGAGTGATATCACATGAGATTGTGAATAATTGAAAAAGGAAGTATTTTTTTTTTTAACTTTCATGTGATAACTTAAAAAAATTGATAGTGGGAGTATAAGAGAGACATTGGTGAAATGGGTTTTGCGATTTCGCACGCTTGAGGAAAAATTTCACTTCAAGGCATGCATAAGTGATGGGGATATGACAAAGGGAATCTACTCGATAATCTTATTTTATATTGTCTTTTTCCAATTTTATACTATAAGAATCTTCCACCAACACCACTCTTTAATCAATCCATTCGTTGCGTGACCTCCGCAATCTCCCCCTTCCGACCTGTTAGATCCTGCTATTGCTTTTTTCCGTGGAAAGAGATATGAAGCTCTTTAATTAATAAATAATTAAGTTATTTAATCATTTGGGCCGGTGGTCATTCGCAACCGTTAGGAAAAGCCCAAATTCCGAGCCCGTTTGATATGGACCTGGGCCCGTGTCCCACCCACGCGCCGATGAAGCGAGCCGAGATTCCGGAATCCACGTGCGGCGCCTCGATCCAATCGGGACCGTCCATTTCAAATGACAGTTACCGTCCGTGTGAGTGGGAACCGGTTACTTTTCTTCCCTCCAAAACTAGCCTTTGCCTTTCGCTGCTAATGCTACCAATAAAATAAATAAATAAATAAAGGAAAAACCCACAAAATCGGATTTCACGTATTTAAATTAGATATTTACTCCGACTTTCTACGTGAATACCAAACTCTCTTTTTCTTTTTATGTTTATAATTTTCATACACTTAAACCATTTTGCGATTGAATTCTTATTAAATGTTCTACTTCTTGCTCTTGGTTGGTGGATGTCACTATCAAATTTAGATAGTGAGAGGCATGGCCATACTTCTCCATTTGCCTTTGCACAACTTTTGCGAGTCTTAAGAAATTGGAGACATCTATGGTTTAAAATCGATAGTCAGACTATTTGAGGTTTCCTTCGTATGAAATGGTCAGATTCGAACATGCCAATTGTCGAGTGCGCTAATTCGAGCAAATTAAGTGTCCAAGAACTTGGAAACACACTTAAACCTAGCGAGGGGATCATGTGAGTAAAATTTTAACCAAGATCAAATTCATGATTCACCCAATTAATGTGGTTTAATAGGATAAGAATAGTACTAATGTCAATATTTTTGTATGGCACTCACTTAAGTACAAAAACATTTTTTTTCACTCACTCGAGTGCCACAAATTTAAAAAATCATCACTTGAGGATCACTTCAATTTTTTTTTTGAATTTTTTTAATTTTTTTTGCTTATTTTCTTTAGGGCCAGCGAGGCTTGCCCGGTGAAGGTCGCCAATGACCCTCGCCGACCTCAAAATCCTCACCCATTGGGCGAAGGCTGCTTCACCCTCGGTTACAAAGGCTGGCCTTGGGCGAGGCCATCAGGGCCTTGCTAGTGGTTGGTGAGGGCCCTCACCATCTCGCTTTCTACACGAAGACCTTGGGTGATGGCATCGGGGCCTCGCCAGCGGTGGGCAAGGCCACAAGGACCCTCACCGCCTCACCGCAACTACCCAAAGCCGACGAGTGCCCTCGTGATGTCACTAGCCGCCAATGAGGCCTTGATAGCCTCACCCAAGGCCTTCATGGCCGAGGGCAAAGGTTTCATGGCTAACAAGGGTCACCAATGACACTCGCTGGCTCTAAAGAAAAAAACAAGAATTAAAAAAATCCATGTAGGACATTTGGTCAGGAGTGGCACTTAAGTAAATGATTTTATTTCACATGGCATTGAGTGAGCAAAAAATATTTTGGCACTTAAGTAAATGCCGTATAAAAGTTTTAGTACTCTTACTGTTCTTATCCCATGGTCCAACACTTGATTATGTGATGACAATTTAGCAAGGTCGAAATGGCCCGAGGTGATCTGATCGTTGATTTTGACTCGGCGTTGGATCCATGTCCACGGCCAAAATTCCATTGACGATCCAATGTGGTCTTTTTCTAGAATCCACTTTGACGAGTGATCCTTTCGGTTTCTTTGACTGGTCTCCGGAGAGTAATGCCCAAATTCCATGTTCACAAAATTGGTCCAAATCATTTGAATAGTCGAAGAACCTTGTCGAGCTTTAGTTGGTCAACATCTTCTCCAGACAAACGCCTCAATAATGAATTCATCTCACCGGTCTAACCTTTCAACGAAAAATAAGGATTGATGTCCCTTGCAAGAATTTAAATTTTTTTTTTTTAAAAAAGCCCTATACCCTTTTTCTTTGGGTGGGTGTAGTTGTAAAATGTTACCTTACACCATATATCCTGCTAAATCACCTTCCCGATCCGACGAAAAGTATATGCTCTTCTACTTTTCCAAGTACCCACTCGGCCGATTAGCTAAACATCTTTGAAACTAATGTCTTTTTCATCAACTAAATGCCTAACACAACCAGGCCCCAAAGAAGGAGGATTTCCTGTATAATCCAATGCTTGATTATCTTTATAACTAAGTTAGTTGGAGGGGAAGTCGATGGAATGGTTTTGTCCTCCGAAACTTGCTGTGTAATCAAATGGTCTAAGAGAACCTGTCAATTTCCCCTTCCGAATGTTAGTCTCTCGCCTCACTTGATTACCACTACGACGCTTATCCTAACCCCCTTCGGTTGATTCACTTCTAATCTAAGACCAACTGCCCTGCCTCCATCAAAGTTAGGAATCATGCCGCTATTTTCGTCTTCGTCGTCTCCTCTCCTTTTCAGGTTCTATGCCTTGTAAACTACAATTGCACTACTTGCGTGCACCAACTTTAAATTTCGCTTACCTCGATTAACATCATCTACCAACATCGTGATGGAGAAGTTAGTGTATCAGTTTCTAATAAGTGAGGCAAACAACAGATCCCTGAAATGCACTTCCACTTGACACGACCCGAGAGAAGCCCGTGTTGAGCTTATAGGTAAGGGTGAGCAATTTGATGACAAGTAGGTCGCGCAATTTACGTTGTAGGTCCTCAAAAACTAAAGAGGCCGATGCGATCAATTGCTAATAAGTGGCAATGATAGGTCCATGCCGCAAGGACAACTCCGGTCTGTCAAATGGTAACGTTGGATTCTAAGAGACGGAACTTGTCTTAGCTGTTCTTTACCAGAAAAAAAGAACTTGTCTTAGCTGTTCTTTGGGTTGTTGCTGAAAATCGGTGCTCTTAATTACGTCTGTCACCCATTAATATTGTCATCTCTAAACTCCCCAGTTAGCTTAAATGCCTACTTTAAAAGGGAAATCGTACTGTAACATGTGCCCTAGGTTTGACTTTTTTAGTGAGAAACAACGAGCTATATTTTTGCTTTTTTGGCAATAAAAATCAAAAGGGTAGCTGGAGAAAATGTCCGTGCCTACTTTGCATCTTATCAATTTCTTGGTCAAACCATGATGTGAGAAACTCAATCTGCCATTTTTTAATGTCTAGCTGCTAATTTTGGATAGCGGTACGGGTTGTGATTACCCGCTCTCCGTCTTTAACAAAATTATGACATGATCTGCGCAGGCTTAGCACGAAATAGTCGCATGACTTAGCCCTCGAGTCTCTTAAACAATTCATAAAGCTAATCATTTTCTCGCAGCAGACCTTGTCTTTTCTGCCTTAACTTAAGTAATTAGAATTGATAAGAGAAGGGAAAAGCTAACATAAGCAGCCACGTGGCATTGGATCGTGCCTATTCAAAATAAAGAAACTTATGATCTCAAGGGTTTTGATAAAATGTCATGTCCTTTCGAGACAAGCTAATCATGCGTAAGTGCCTTATAAGCTGCTACTTGCACAAATGCGCCACGGCTAAGGACTTACCAGCTTGTTAGCTTCGTCATAGAAGGAAGAAAGTCGGTTGAATTTTATTATGAAATCTTATGTTCAATCAAATTTCAACTGACAGAATAATGGAATAAAGTGTATGGTAGTCATAGAATTTTAGTCGTCACGTATTTGCTTCTGATAAGTAAAGAGTGGTTTTGGGAAAATTGTAATGACAATTCATTATAACAACAGTAGTAAGAATGATAATAAAATTAGTATTTCTATTAAATAATTATTTTTAATATTACGCAAGAGGCTGAGAGTCAAACACGAATGGCAACCAGAAGTTGAGGGGCGCAGGATAGCTCCCTCACTCCCACGCTTTGAAAAGTCATAATTAAGAGTCGTCGCCTTCTGTCTCTCGCGCGTCTCAACTTCTCCCCATCAACTTCTACGCGCCATCTCTCTCTCTCTCTCTCTCTCTCTCTCTATACGCGCTATGTTCGGTCGCCGGACGCCGACCCCCGACGCACGGTCCACGCCGGACCGGTCCCCGTACTCCCCGAGCTCCACCTACTCCGCCGCCTCCGCCTCCGCCGCCTCCTCCGCCACCCCCTCCGGCAAGTCGAGATCCGGCAACAACCCCGTGTCGAGCGCCGTTCGGTCGATCGCCGGCGCCTTCTCCGGCTGCTTCGTGCCGCCGGAGCCCGACGGCGCCAGGAGCTACGGGGTCTCCGAAGAGCTGAGGACTCCGTCAGGTGACTAGCTGCTTCCTTCCTTGTCCGAATGAGTGGTCGAGAGCGAGAGTTTCGTCGAATGCGGGGCTGACTCTGTGAGTCACCGACCTCGTGGAAGACGAAGGCACGCTCGGCACGATCTGATTCGATGCATCGTGTTGCCGCTGTTCTCAATCTGATGACGCGAGCTGCATGTTTTTGCTCGAAACGATTCGCCGTCGCTTCGTTTTACTCAGAACTGAAATTGACATGCTGCGGTGCTGACTCGGTGTTACTGTTACATAATACGATTTTTCCTAGTCGCAAGTTTCGTTTTTTCGATTTTCTTCCGAGGGATTTTTCTTGTTTGCGTAGTCTTTGTTTGGATACTGGGATGTCGTTACCGGATTCGGAGTATGTTGTCGCAAATTTGCGTTCTAGGAACTGAAATCTCTTGCCTGGCTTGTGAATTGTATGGACTTTGATTTTGTGAGGAGCGATGGGAGGAGTCCTGAGATCCTGGCATAGTTATTATACTAAAGCGAATTTCCACTGCTGTTATCATTAGTGGCATCGAACGCATCAAGGAATGGCAGCGAGAGAAGCCGCGGTTCGATTCGCGGGATATATTCCAGTTCATATAATTCGACGCAAGATAGTAAGCCTGGAAGCGTGACATTCACGATAGAAGAGATATATGCAGCCACCAGGAATTTTTCCCCCTCATTCAAGATTGGGCAGGGTGGTTTTGGGACGGTCTACAAGGGCAGACTTAAGGACGGAACGGTTGTCGCCGTGAAACGCGCTAAAAAGGTCCGTCAACGTTCACGTCGATGAGTCTATAGTTTTTTTTTTTTGTCTTACCGGGTCGAGGAATTATCGATTATGCTATTTGAGGGGAAGAAGAAAATGTTCATTTCTGTTGTCTGCAGAGTGTATATGATAAGCATTTGGGTGTGGAGTTTCAAAGCGAAATTCGCACGCTGGCACGGGTGGAACATTTGAATCTGGTCAAGTGCTATGGATACTTGGAATATGAAGACGAAAGAATCGTGGTGGTGGAGTACGTTCCAAATGGAACCCTGAGGGAACATTTGGATTGTGAGTATATCTCCTTCCCGTGTCTCTGTATATGAGGATAATTTTAGTATGCCACAGTCCGTTCAAATGCTTAAAATATGTTTGAAGAATCAATGCAGGTATGCACGGTAGTGTTCTTGACCTCGCTGCAAGGCTAGATATTGCCATCGACGTTGCTCATGCCGTAACCTACCTTCATATGTATACAGGTTGGTGCCATGAGAGAAGTTTTGTCTGGTTTGGATCCCATGCCTTGCTTCCTGTCTGTTGGAAATTGTATAAATTGGATTCTGGTTTCTCATGCAGATCATCCGATTATTCACAGGGACATAAAGTCCTCCAATATTCTTCTAAATGAAAATTTTCGAGCAAAGGTTGCAGACTTTGGTTTTGCTAGACTTGCAGCTGACGCCGAGTCTGGTGAAACTCATGTTTCGACTCAAGTAAAAGGAACGGCGGGCTACTTAGATCCAGAGTACCTAAGAACCTATCAGCTTACGGAGAAGAGTGATGTATACTCATTTGGAGTGCTATTGGTGGAACTGGTCACCGGAAGGCGTCCCATCGAAGCAAAACGCGAACTTAAAGAACGGATAACTGCAAGATGGGTATGTTTCTCTTTCCTTACACTCTTAAGAAACATGTTATCTTCTTCAGATGAAAAGCACATAACCATGTCTATACCACCTCTCGGGATATGTGAAATCTTACCGAGAGAGAAACTAGATAGATGCAAGGGCTATCTTTTCATGTTGATCTGGTCTGACTTCGGATCTGGACAAGTGCAGGCCATGAAGAAATTCACCGAGGGATATGCCATATCAACCTTGGACCCTATGCTTGAAAGAACCGACCCAACTAACTTTGCCGTGGAAAAGATTCTCGAACTGGCTTTACAGTGCCTGGCTCCGCACCGGCGGAGTAGGCCAAGCATGAGGAGATGTGCAGAGATCCTGTGGGGCGTACGCAAGGATTACCGAGAACTTTCGGCACCTGACCTCCGTTCGTCATCTCGCTCTGAAAGGAGCATTTCAGTGAGGGAAGAATGATGGCATATATCATTGCATTCTTCATCCCGATTCATGTAGCTCAGAGCTGTCTTTGCTCAAACTGGAGGCAATCATCTGTTTTTACAATACCATCCAATCGCGCAACTAGATAACCGCAGAATCGGGAAAAGCTTTTGAAGAACCAATGGATACTGGTCACAAGAAGGTAACTGGTTAGAAGGAAGCTAATCATTCTTGATTTCAACCTGGGTGGTTAAAATGGTGGTTTGCCATTGAAGGTACCTGGTTCAACCTGTTTTTAGAGGGCCATGTGTATCTTTTGGAGGTGCTTTGCTATCTCCCGATTTTGTGGTTCCGTGATTTTCATCTTATTGTATAGAGAACTGTAGTTTGCTTCTCGTCGTTTTGATTCCTGCAGCAGTTCTTTTCCCTTTTGTATTTTAATGGCTTTCGAAGGACACGTGATTGAGAGTAATTGGGTAAATAAAGGATTTTATGTCGGGTCACATCTCTCTCTTTCTCTCTGCCCTCTCTCAACTTCCTCATCTCATTTGACAGAAACAACATGGATATCCACACTTTGTCTTCATCTAGTTCCGGGCTTTTCATTAGTCTTAACATGAATAACTAGAGGTAGGGAGAAAGCGAAACACAGGCCTTAAACCAGATGCTTCCTCACTCAAGAAAGCAAATGTAGGGAGGGTTGCTTGCGAAAGTTATGCAAGAGGTCGTTTTCAATCTCTGGGGTCAGCACATTTTTGTAAACCTAGTGGTTGCGTAGGAGTTATTGCTGCCGTTGCTGTTATGTCGGTTAGTAGATGATAACCGGCACGTTTTGGCCACTAGATTTCTTCAAGGCGCAAGGATTTCATATCATAGTGTACAGATCCATTTTGTGCACAGCTTAAAGCATTACCATAGAACAGGAAGGTATTAACGACCGTGTTGGTTCGAGAAGAGGAGAACGAACCAACATTATAACAATTGACATGGCCACAAAAATGATGAAGAAGAAAAGCCAACGATTTTAACTTAATTACAAAAGGGATGCTGAACAACTTGACATATTCGCTTGTGAAAGCATATTCGGCTTCGCAAGTAAAAAGAGTAAAACACTTGAAAGGAGCTTTCACTCAGGATAATAATGGTTTCTTTTTTGCTGACACAGGAACCTTATTGCTTTTTTCTGTTTTAGTACAATCAACATAAATGTTATCCAGCTTCTAAGAAGAAAGAACACTACAGGACAAGGAAACGGTAAAGTTGTATACCTATACAAGGAACTCCCCGGATGATCTAATCAATCTTCACTCAACCATCCTATCCGCTCCATAATTTACAATTGTCTGTCTGCAACAAGTCTCTCCACTATGCTACCCTACAAAAGCTCCCCCGAGCTTGGAGCACAGAGAGAGGTTGTCCTACGCTGGTAGAATGGCGAGACGCAACTTACAGAGTCCCTCACCCTAAAGCTGGATCATTCACTTCCGCCCCACAGCAACAACTCCCTATTAATGTGTTACCCTTGTTATACTTGATTTTCAGCGTCTCTACTCTGTGGGCAATGAATTCTGCCTTGTTAATTGATAATTTCCATCTGGCGGTCTTTGATCATCCCCATTTATCGGATTTGCTTTGGAACAAAGGAAGAAGAAAGACGATGTGTATATAGTGACATGCCAAAGACTGCAATACAATTACACAAATGAATGAGAGAGAGAGAGAGAGAGAGAGAGAGAGAGAGAGAGAGAGAGTGAGTGATTTAGAGTGATTTGGTCTTTCATATACCTGTGCCAAATCCAGTAGCTTTCGCTGGTTTCTAGCTTCCAGCTTATTCCAGCCATGGTCAATGCTACAAAACCTGCTATTAGGAAGCCCCAACGGAACCGCCGAAAAAATGTCTTGACTATGTTGTGCAGCCATTCCCTGATATACTGCCAACTGTCATAAACAATTACCATCAGTTACAAGAGAAAAATACATAAATTCATCTGGTATTTGCAAGAACAAATCGAGGATCATATCTCCGGCCTAGGCCACAAAATGCATTGCGATGATTCCATCAAGCAAAAATCTTGAACTCAATTCTCTAAATATGAGTATCAATACTAGAGATGATATATGATGGAAACACATGACAACTGCGACAAAAGGTAACAGTTCATAAAAGCTATGATGGCTAGATTGGACTAGGAAAAATAGGGTGATCGAAACTATCACTCGGTGGCAATCATGAAAAACCGCAGACTTGAGTTTTACCGGGATAAATATTAGCAGCTATAGTGAAATCTGCTTAATCTTTTGTGAAGTCTACATATTCAAGTACAAGTTTTCGTTAACAAGGAAAGTTTCCATTTAGAATTTCACAGTCTATACCATGCACTGGCAGTGGAAACATCCATTTCCACAAGCGGCCCTTATCTATTGACATCTGCATACGGGAGATGATAGGTAGTTACATTAATTAAAAGACGCAGATATCCCACTTGATAAACACCATTTGCATGACCACCATTTTATACTTCCGGTGTTAATTACGAAAATCAACCTTTCTTCTCATTTTCTGACAAAATACCCGCTTGCTTACCATGCCATGTATGGGGAAAGTATTTTGTCTTGGCAGTCTTTAATGAACTTAAGACCTGAATGCCTATGAGCACCGTTGTCCATAATGGAGTACATTGAAACCATATTGAAGCTCACCTGTCACGCATGTTCAAACAGCGTCTAAAAGAAGATAAAAGCGACCTATAATTTGTGGATAACTCTATTAGCCATCCAACGAGAAGACCCAGAGCTCCAATTGCCATCACAAGTATAATATTTGCTGACCTGCACAAGTGACATAATAAACTAACTCTGGAATAAGTTCGACGTGACTAAACTGAGTACACAGCTTTGCATACCGGGTTGCTTTGGTTATGGCCAAGAGTGCTGTAAGGATAGCGACGGCTGTATGAATGGTCCTCTTATGCACTTCATTAATAGTAGTCAGGTACACAAAAGTGCTCACGACAGCCATGAAAGAAAGCCAAAAGTCCATAAACTGAAACCAATCCACTTTGTGATTAGTCACAGTAACAAGGGCAATTACTTTAGATGATGATGCAGTCATAAGTTTGCTGTGAGGACAAGACTACACTTTGAGGCTTCATTTGGGAACTGCATTGCCAAGGGACTTTGGGCTGCAAAGTCCTTTGGGCAAATGCAAAAACCGTTTGGCAAATTTTTTGGAGAGCTTTGGAAGATGCAATACAAAGGCCTTTAGCTCAAGGCAGCTCTGGAGATGTTTTGAGCTTTGAGCATTTCCAGAACGAAAATAAACTTTTTTTTCTTCCAAAAAATTGCCCTTGCTAAAGTTTCATAATTTCGGAAATATCCATACCTCATGTGGCGTCACTGGTGAGGGTTTAGGCTGTTGGCGTGGCCAGACCTGGCTGCCAATGGCCAGCCTTGCTTGAGGTGGAGTGACCTCAAGCGATCACCTGGGTCGCTTGAACCCATTTGGCCACCACTTAGGGACTCGCAAACCCAGGGGGGCAGGTGGCTATCGCCTATCGCCTGGGTCATGCGAACCTAGGCAAGGCTAACAATGCCAGATCTAGCTCTGCCAGCCACTGAGTCCTCTACCGGCTTTGAGTCTTTTAAAAAATAAAAAATAAAAGGCCAAAGTGCATTACATAGTGTGCTTTATCCAAACACCATTTTAACCAAAGTTGTTTCCCAATGCACTTTTGAATTACAAGTTACCAAACACTACTTGCATTTCAAAAAACCCCCTAAACCTAAAGGTCTCTTCATTTTCCAAAAAACTTTCCCCAAAAGCCGAACCAAATACATCCAGAGAACCATTTTGAACAGGAGAAACTTGATTGTAAGTTTTTGTTATGATATTATGTAGGTATTCTCAGTTTTAGATTGTGTATTTTGCTTATCCAAGTTAAAGGTTTGTTGGGACAAAATTCTAGAGTCCTTCCTCATAAAATGAAGCAATTTAAACATACTACACTATCTAAAATGTACTAGAAAACAGAAAGCACTGTGTTCATAAGAACACTGAAGCTAAACTAATTTCATAACAAAAATTATACCTGCAACACACTAAAGGATAATGCACACCAGGTGCCAACGTCACAAGCATGATACAATCCACTCGAAATTCCACTTAATGTGAAAAGCACCCATTCTGCAAAAGCCTGCATTCAAAATGGAATAACAAAGAATGCTTGAAAAGCTCCCACTTCACTTTATCTAACTCATTATTCTAGAAGCAATGTAATTGACTTTTTCAGTGTCTAGAATTTGACCATCTATCTTAGCTAATAATCTAATGCTTAGTCTAATTAAGCAAGCTGTACGGTAAAGCTATATAAGAAAATTATCTTAGTAAAGCAGCTAAAGCAGAGACTGTGCCATCAGAGTGTCAGGCAAGAGGAGCCAGACTGACAAAACCTCTTCAAAATTCCAGTGTCCACTTAAAATTACCAGCAATCTTCTTGTCGAAGTTGAATACTTGTCCATCCAAAACCACTCACTACCAAAGGAAACTAAATAGGCTAGACAGGATGGGATTGGGTACCTTCTGCCGCAGCGCCCAATAGGCAGGAAGAATTGCAGCAGCATTTGATGCAATCAAAAATATAGATTGCAGAACATGTCCTACATCAGTTTGTCGACTAGTAAATTACAAGATCAAGTACACACAGCATAAATTTCAGATGCAAATGATGTGTCAGTATTCTGAGTGCAACAACCCATCATGATTTTGTATATAATCTAACTACAGTAGAACAATAATACTGATTAAAGTTGGTGAAAGCATAACTGACTTTCTTGTACCTTATGTCTATTTTTTAATAGAAAATATGAAATCATGGCTAGGCTCAAAGTTGTCAACCAGAGTCACAATCACTATAAGGCTGCGGTTGCACCGACAAATGTGGGAAATGAAGCGACTAAAGTATTTGTGTTCACGTAATGGATTTCCATATTAGAGACTAATATGAGGAACCTAATGAGGTGTTCAGCCAGCATATATTGCCAAGAAATTTCTTGCAATATTAGTGCTATAACTACTCATGCTTGAGGTTCTTAGCAATTCCGGTGTTAGAACAGAATGATATTCTTAACTTGCAGAGTGCTTGGCTTGATCTGTGCAACTAGCGCTATCAATCACAAAGGGACACCTTCAGTAGTGAACTTGGGAATCAGGTTTTCTAATGATGATGTCCCTCTCATCTAATTCGAGATGGTGACCACTTTGATGATTTCATTCTAATGCTTTTGCACTTTTAGCCAATAAAAAAAAGTATACTGCTCTGTACTTACTTAAACCGAATAAACATGCTTGTTCTGAAGTATTAAGCTGTCCTGTGTTTGCTCAAAGTTTCAAATACATGATAAAAAAAGATCACTAAGTGATGCTGGAAATATATGCAACAGACCAGAAGCCAAAGTTAAGAGCCATTGTTCTAAGGATGTACCTTGATGTGAGACAATTTCAATGCTACAATCAAAACCACCATGATTTCGATCACAGGAGCAGAAACTGCCCAAGAAAATGTTAATGACCAAGGTGAGGAGGCATAGAATCCATATAAGTGCTTCAAGTCAACAAAGTTAATAATACTAGTAACAGCCCGAAAGCTATAAATATGAGGAAAAGAACAAGACCTGTAAGTTGTCAATCCACTAGCATCGAGAGCGGATTTGCAATCCCCATGAGATGAACATCTTCTTGGGCACCTTTCTAGTGAAATCGACATAGTAGTCTGATCTTTGGAACTACTACCTATGGCATGCCTCAGTCCAAAACTCCAAGTCCCTTCCCTTGCATATATGATATAGAAGTCAATTTTTTCTTCGCTTGAATTATACATCTTAAAAAACATAGAATCATCACTGCTTCTTGTCTTGTTGGCATAATAGTAATCCCAGCTATAGAGAGATGGTAGACCACCAAATCTAGCATATATCTCATATTTTATCTTTGTATCCGACGAAAGTCGGACATGAATGTTTCCACCAGCTGCACCATGAGGGATGTCCAAAAGGAAGTACGTCCATGTATTGTTTAATTCACCAGATGAGACGTTGCTTGTAAGGGGCTCAAGAAGGAAGTTTGCCGAATTGGAAGACGTTTTGTTACTGAATGGCAAATAGTGTGATTCAAAAGGGACTGATATCCTCAGAAATGTCTGCAGACAACCATTCTTACCTTGTCAATAAGTATCCTGCGAGTACATCGCTCAAATCAACAGATATAAAAGAATGCAGCACCAGCAAAGTTAATTTTTGATCAAACTATTTAATTTTCTTTCAAGATAATAACATCACACTGGCATCACATGTTCTGAATTTTTTATATCCTTGGTGCTTCTCATCTAAATCAGTGACATAATACCTATTTAATGTCCTTTTGTGCAACCAACAATGAGTGAGTGCAAATTGATTGTTCTTGTACCATCATGGTGTCAAATTCTCAACATCATTCGAAGAAAAAATTCATCAACAGTCAGATTAAATGAACAAGATAAACCACTAGTAACTGGATATATTTTGAGAGAGAGAGAGAGAGAGACTAGCCTCACCTGAAGCACGTACTTTTCCCACATGCAGTTGGGTCCAGCTTTGGCTAAAGGACATTCAGCTATTTGCACTTCCAAAGAATAGCATACCGTCATGTCTGATACCTTGGATCCACCTTGATCTTTCGAGAGGTTAGCTGATAAAATCGTTATGAACCAACGACCAACCCTGGGCGACTGAATAACCAAAGGTTCTCCATCAAGAGTACCAGCATAATCATGAAGTGCTGCTGAAGCTATTCTGCCATACCGGGCAAAACACAACAAACTAATATTACCAACGCCGCCCATGGTACTTGACAATGCTGAGCTAAAGCTGAGATTTGTCGCAATGATGGACAATTCTTCTGGCATTTCCATTATGTCCACTGTGTAAACTTTCACTTCACCATTCCTAAAGCAAGAAGTCTGATTGCATGATAGCACACTTCTCCTAGTCTGGTTATAACTGACATATGGGATACTTCCTGTGATATTAGAGCTGTCCAAAGGAGAACAGGAAAGCGAGTCAACCGGTCTGGTTGCAATTCTGGCCCCACATTCCAGAGGCCTTACAACCTTCAACACTTACATTGGCACTGAACGAGTAGGCTGGTCCTCGGACAATCTGCAGTACCAGGTTAAATTGTAGGTCAGTGATTGATAATGACAACAATAAATATCATCGAAAATTGGGATGAAAATTCTTTAAAAAAAAAAAAAAAAAAAGAGCTAATACGAGATTTCATGAAGAGAAACCTATTATAATAACAATGCATTCCTGGATATTAGAAAAGTTGCGCCATACATTAGTTACCGTTCTACTTTTTTGAAATCTTTCGGGGTTTCCCTTTTTCCCCCCTCATTGGTCCAAAAAAATTTACGAAGGTAAACTCTTTTGTCCTATTTCATATAAAATGTCCATACTTGACCAGGGAACACCACTACATTGAGTGCCTTTCTCACCTTATGGGATTCCTGATGGAACCTGATACTAGGTTCAACTGTTTTAGCAGAAATTAGAGTCTTTAATGATTTTCTGGTACTAGCAATAGCATCGACCATCTACCACCTCTGTAAAGAACAATGGGCATCTAAGTTTCTACAGTCCATTATACAATCTCATTATCTAATCTTTATCAAGTTAAAATTTCAGTTCGCATCTTAAGGTGTTCTCATGTGAATATATATTTTAATCAGAAAATAAATCTGTAAGCATTTGTTCTAAAACTACTTCTAGATGAAAAAATGCCAACATATACAAAGTACCATATTTGATTGTGTCCATAACAAATAATATAAGACAGAGGTGAAAAAAGAAAAAAGAATAGAGGATCACCATCTTTGACTGTGTCCTCATAGGTCCAACTCCGTTGAAAAGACCAAAGTACCATACACCTGAGGATATCTGAAGAGAACATGATAAGTTGATTCTGCCAACTATAGCAAACCAGTTACCTATTTTAAACTGCATGTATACAGATAGATATGGGCATGTAATATGAAATACTGGAAAACACATGCAAACTATGGCTAATATATAGAGTTGTCGTAAAAGAAAATGCAGCTATTCTTTTAGTCAACAACAATCTGCAATTTAAGTGAAAAATGCAAGGTGAAGATGTAATAAACCTGCTCATTAGTTAACCTAATGGTTATGTTTTTCTGCATAGGATAGCACTGCTCCAGATTCTGCAATCCTTGTATCCTTTCAAGAGATTGATTTGATAATGAACCTAAAACTGCAAATAGAAGAACATAGCAAATCCACAAAAGAAACATGAACACATATACCATAAGGAAGATAAAGGAGAAACAAGTATGATAGGAAACAGGATTGGAGTCTAATCCAATATAAGGCATGTGAAAAAACCAGTTACAATCGTAGAATTAGTAAGAAGAAACTTAGCATGCAGGAATCGGGGTTTCATGAAATCCAATTGATGAGTATCTAATATAGCTCAAAAGACATTTTCCGGCCAAATTGTCAAGCTCGCAATTACCTAATCCATTTACTGAAGTGCTGGAGACATCTGGAAGAGGAGGACTGCCATCTCTAAAGCATATCATGGGCAGAGTGCCCTTGGGGACTTGTTCTATGCTCTCTATTCCCTGCTCATTACATATACACAGGAGCGAGGTCACATAAGAAACAGCTGTAGTTAAAACCAAGAAGAAAAAAGAAAGAAAGAGGAATGAATGTTCTGATATATGGCGAACCAGATCACACCCTAAAATCTGCCCCTAGAGGAAGAATGATGAATCACCAAATTGAAATATAATTATGGAATTTAGAAAAGGAATACAGACTAATAGTTGGGAATCAAAAAGAATTTGTAGCCTTTTCTTTCCAGTTTGAGACTTGAATGATAAATTAAAACAAATCGAGCACAAAAATTTGAATGATCGGAACAAACTTCAAACAAGGAAACCAAGCCAGTTTATTTAACTGCTCTACTCATGCTTCTCAAATTTGATTGGCACACTTACAAGGTCCACATCTGATTCCAACGTGATGGACAGTGAGGAGAACCACGGTGGTAAATCAACTGAAACAAGAAACAATGCAAAACATAAAGAAAACCAATAAATTGTTTTGCGGAAAGCAAACATTCAATTACACAACAATAAAAATCCTTATATGAAACAGGTATAATAATTAATTCAATCTCCCTTTAACATTTCAAAGTCACAGTTGACAAACTCAAAAGAAAAGTAGCAAAAGTTGAGCCATCTTTTTCATCGGATTTAGGATCTCGAAGCAAGAAAGAACAGTGATCCAATTTTAGGGTGGCTCTTTAGTGAATAAGCAAAGGGAAACATGTGGTAAAGCATAGTGAGTTCATCTGAATTGTGTGCTCCAAAATGTTGAGAGTACAGAACAATTTATAGCTCAATCTTTTTAAGAAAGGTCTGACATTCTTAAGATGCAAGCGTTTAACATGTCCCCTCATCATAAAAGATGCAACCCAACCAGTCAGTCAAGCTTGATCTTGAGTAGTGTGGGATCTCCCTAGTTCATTGGATATAGTACTAAATACACGGTAACGCATCTGAGACCCAACACTTCTGTTCTGGCTTATGAAGCAACACATTATACCTCATGCAGAGGTGTCTCAATAGCCAACTGCCCATGTCTGTCTTATCTACAGACAGCTTGTCAATTCAACAAAGTGCCCGAAAATGAGCAGATTAATTAAGACCAACCAGAAAAGACTTAGACATTTTTAGGGTAAGGACCTAAAATTGCACACGAGCGTTGGGCACAACTTCTATCTTCTTCTGTCATGCAAATAGATTCTCGAATTGACTATTCATATACAAATATGGCAAGCACTTCTATTGAAAAAAAGAAAAAAAAGAAGCAAAATACAAAATTGAAAGAATAACGTTAATAACTTAATACCAACATCAATCACGCAGGCAGAAAGATTACAGAATCTACGACCAACGGTCCAACCGTATGATCTTTTCTGTTTCTTTCCAGAAGACGCTGAGCTCGGGGAGATACATGTGAAGGTACGCTTGCCTAGTTATAAAGTGGGAGAGACAACAGTGATCATCCTTGACGATTACGAAAGGGAAGTAGAATCCATGTACTCATTACAGTCTAAAGGATTAAACGATACGAAACAGAAAGTCCTTCAACGGAAAGCAAAAATACGCATAAAAAAGAACCATCGCAATCACTCGCGAACCGCGAAAGCCGCCGATCGAACAACGATCGAACGCTCCCCGGGCCTCGAAGGATCACTCGCACCGATCGCACGCCGCCGGCGACGCACCTCTAATGTAACGGAGGTCGTAAGGCCGGAGCCACGTCTCGGGATAGCTGAAGCTCGAGACGGGGAAGGTGTTCACGTCGTCGTCGAGCGAAGCGGAGCAGCAGCAGCACGCCGCGGACATGCACGAGATCAGCGCGAGCAGAAGCCCGGCCGGGACGCGAGCGGGAGGCGGCGAGGCGATCGGCCGGCGGGCCATTTCCGGCGGCCGGCGGGGCGGCACCGCGGTGTACCGAACTGGGGAGGGCCGGGGATTTAGGGGGAGATTCGGGAATGAAATGACGGGTGATCAGTGGATTTTATTTTTGGTACTAAATACTGGATCAATTTCTGCGGATTTTTTTCTTCCTATATAATTAATTAATCCCGCTGAATTATTTTATTTTAGAGGGAGCGAGTCCTTTTTTTAATATATATTTTTCAGTACAATAGGCGTGGGCCTTTGACTACTGTTTTTCCTCGGAGTCAGTGAGCCCACGCGCTGCAAGAAAGTGGCGCGCACGCGATCCGACGTGGAAGCCGTGGGAGAGCTGCTATTGGCGCGTGGGTGGGACTGAACGGAAGTGAGATTTTGGTTGATGGAGACGAAAAGGACTTTTCTCGCATTATTTTTCTGGAAAAAATACATAAGGCGGATGATGGCGGGGGATTTTCCTCCCGGGGCTATTGGGGAATGTTTTTTGTTTTCTTTTTTTCTTTTTTGATTCTCGGGGAGATTAATTAAAATAAATTATCTGCTGACTTGACCGACGACCACCGATTTCTCATGTGAGTATTTGTTAATAATCAAAACCACCCTTCAGTTCCACCTTTTTCTCGAATGTCGTCGTGGCTTAAACTTGATCGGTTTTTTTTTTTTTTTTTTCTAACATCACTAGTCGAATTTTCTTAACCTCATGTTAGTCGGATCTCATTGGCATTAGATCGAATGCGAAAAGGTAGAATTTTCCTATGACACATATGAGATGCCAATTAAATACCGAATATGTGTATCTAATGATTGAATTACAATTTCGACGTCATTAATACATTTATAATAATTTTAAAGCCTTAACAATAGCGAAGGTGGTAAATTTTAATTAAGCATGCTGGAAATCAAATATATCAAAACCCCATTGTAATCGAGTCCATGTGGCTCCACATTTGAATTGTGCCAATCTTACTTAATCAAATATCGATCGCGTGCTTGATCCGCTACTTTTTGGAGCTCTTTTTGTATCAAAAGCAAAAGAAGATCAAAGAAACTAGGGTTGGTATGCTTGTAACATCCTAGAGTCGTATCAAGCTTATTCAATTAATTTAGTTGCATGCTGGCGACAAAGCCCTATCACATCGCCATCATTTTTTTTTTATTTTTGATCTCGCCTCTCTTTCCAAGTGATTTGGTCGTATCAAGGACTTCTTTAAAATAAGAGTTACGTAAGAGGCTGTGGTCTTCTAGATTTTTGTCCATGGAAAGCAAATCCCACGGGCGAATCCCGCAGGCATTCGCATCTGCACGCCTTCGCATCCCTCTTGTGGAATTAAAAACCATTTAACGCCGCCAATTGAGGACAGGCATCTGTTACCCAAAAGAGGGAAAAAGAAAGAAAAAGAAAAGAACAAACAAAGAATATATGAAGATATCCTGGGGTGGACCCCGCTCGAGCTTGGGCTAGACCGGCTCCACGATCCGGTCCATAAAAACTTGGGGAAGCTCGGCCGGGTCTTCGTGGGCCTGCCCCGTGAATCAATTTCTTCGAATCATTTCAAGAACAACTCAGACCATTGACAAGGCGTATGGGATAACAACAAATGCAAATAGTCTCTGCCCAATATATAATGTAATCCCTGAATTTTTTATTTGATCAATATAGTTTTTAAAATTTAACTCAGTATGCAATGTGGTCATTAGATTTTTAATACATGTTTAAGTTAGTCCATGGACAATATTGAATATTTTTTTATATAGTTCCATAATTATATTAAACATGTATAAAAAATTAAAAGATTACCTTAAACAAATTAAAGATTCATGAACCATATTGTGTATTAGACTAGAGTTTAGAGACCAGTTATGTCAATTTCCCCCAAAAAAAAATCTATGAGTGGTTATGAATCTTATGATTATTTGAAATCACATCAAAATTGATCACTCCTCTAAAATAGTCAAATGCTAATATAAAATTTTTCCGGGAAAGAGGGATAATTATGTCTTTTACTTTTGGTATTTTCATATAGCGTTGCAACTTGAAAAGGTTTGGAGTGATGAGAAATGTTACTTTTAAGCAAATTCAGTTTCTCCTATTCAATCTCTTGCATTAGGAGCATGATGTATGTGTCACGGGCCGATCGATTTAGGATCGAACCGTGCGGCGACTCGGGCAACTTTGGATCACCCAAACCAAGCCTTGCTCGATCAATCGCACAACTCGCTCGCACAACCCGGATCTTAGAGAGAGAAAAGTTTAGAGAGAGGAGCTCTAGAAGAAAAGTGAGCTTGTATTGCTGAAATGTTGGATGATTACAAATGAGGGAGGACACCCCTTTTATAGTTGAGGGCCTCAACTTACAATCATTGATCTACTTTTCATTCGACAGGCGAGATCGCACCGCCTCAACAACCGACATAAATATGAACTACCGTCTACCGACATAAATAACGGAAGCTTCCAACCACCAACATAAATGATGGCTTTTAGAATCAAGTGGAATGACGGTGTCGCCCGCCCTTAGAAACTTCGGGAAGTAGACTTGGTGGAAATCTGAGCGAGAGTAGGAAGTCCACGGATGACTCACGATCGACCTCAGGGAACCTCTTGGGTCGGCCTTCTTTTGGCCCGTGACATTCTCCCTCACTCAATCAAGCGACGTCCTTATCGCTCTCAGCTTGACGGTCGGCTTTCTTGGCGCGAGCACGGGCTTTGGCACGAGCTTTCTTGTTTTTGTTTCGTTTGGTGCGAACGCTCTCGTACAAAGGGCCGCAACCTTCTATGATGAACTTGGACTTAGCACATGGCTCGGTCTTCGGCTTGGTCAGAGCATGCGGTGCGCACTCAACCTCGGGGAAGAGCACTTGGATCGGCATGGAGTGTGTTGGAGTAGGATCCAACTTGACTTTTGGCTTTACCTCGGACAGCTTGTTGATGCGCATTACGGCCTTGAAGTTCTTGTCGAGGCGTCGGATCGACGTGATGGTCTTGGTGTCGACCACTCCTTTGATCATGGGGATTATTGACGGGCATTTTTGGTCGAGGATCATGAGACATTTGGTCCTCATGTCAATCATGGCTCCCACACTTTCAAAGAATTGCATGCCAAGAATGAGATCATAATCGTCAAGAGGGATTACCTCGAATGCCATCTTGCCCTTCCATCCGCCAATCTTGACATCCACGTCGGGAGTTGCTCCTACGCCAAGGAAGTCACCCGAATTGATGGGCTTGTATGACTACCCGGATGGTTCTACACGAAGTCCCAAGGATTTGGCAACTTCGGTTGACATGAACATGTTCGATGCGCTAGTGTCAACCAAGGCGTAAAGCGTTCGGCCGCCCACTTCGACTTCCACGAAGAACATGTCCGTGTTTGGTGCAATTCCTTCTTCTTTCGACGACGATCGAGCTTGGACCAGGTTGACCATCCTCATAGCTCTAATCTAGATCTGCCGCTTATCTTCTTTGGGCTCCTCCTTTTCTTCCTCAAAGGCAAGGAGGGCGTTGATTCGACCCTTCTTCGGGCATTTTTGAATCCAATGTGGACCCTTGCAGATAAAACAAGGAGAAGGCAGGGGTTGATCGAACTTACTCGTCGTACAGTCCGATTGCGATCGACCCCTTTGGAAGGACGGCTTGGAATACCCTTCTCCCCATGTCTTGACACGGCCGCTTTGATCATGCGCGCCTCGGGGAGTGTTTCTTCCTTCGTCTTCGGATCAATCCGACCTCCACGATCAACTCCTTGGTTCGGTCCTGGTGAGGTCGACAAGTGACTCAGCCAAGCTAAGTGCTCTCGCAAGACTACTCACATCCCGACGCTTGAGCTTGAGAAGTGCCCATGGTTTCAACCCATCCATGATCGCTCCGAGAGCCTCCTCTTCGCCTAGGTTGCGAATTTGGAGTTTGAGCTCCATGAACTCCTTCACATACTCTCGGATCACACCTCTTTGCTTGAGGCGATGGAGCTTGCTACGGGCTTCTTGTTGAGCAAACTCGGGGAAGAAATTGTCTCGAAACTCCCTTACGAAGTCATCCCATGTTTCCACGGGATTGGCACCGCGTCTAGACTCGTCGCACCTATTTCGCCACCAAAGTATCGCGGTATTAGTAAGGAACATTGAAGCAATTCGTACCTTGATCGACTCGTCTTGGATGTTGGCGGCGCCAAAGTATTGCTCCATGCTCCAAACGAAGTTGTCCACCTCTTTGGCGGACCGTTCTCCCTTAAACTCCTTGGGTTTCGGCACCTCGATCTTGGGCACTGCTTGAGTAGGCATCGCTCCATTGGCAATGCTCATCTTGCATAGGGCGAGCTCGGTCTTGAGCTCTTGGATCTCTGCCTTCATGGCTTCGACCTCATCCCTTCATGGCCCTTCTTCCTCGATCACTTGGACGTGTTCCTTCAAGACATCGATCGATGCTTCAAGGGCTTCATCCTTCTCGTGCAAAGGGGCAGTAGCTTCATTGAGGCCGGTCATGAAGTCTTCACGGAGTGAGGTCTTAACCTCCATGATCCGGTCTCGCACATCGTCAAGACCTTCCATAAGTTCGAGCACGGCACTCCGGACCTTCCCGATCTTCTCATCGAACGTAGCTATAGCTTCCATCGTGGCGTCTCTTTTCTTTGCTCGGCCACGGGTCTCCTTGACTTGCGCGGCCTCTCCATCCATGACAGCTTCTTGGCTCGACATTCCTTAAAACAGTTGGCGCTCCTTCTCCAAACGGAACCCTCCTTTGCTCTGATACCACTTGTCACGGCCCGATCGATTTGAGATCGAACCGTGCGGCGACTCGGGCAACTTTGGATCACCCAAGCCAAGCCTTGCTCGATCAATCGCACAACTCGCTCGCACAACCCGGATCTTAGAGAGAGAAAAGTTTAGAGAGAGGAGCTCTAGAAGGAAAGTGAGCTTGTATTGTTGAAATGTTAGATGATTACAAATGAGGGAGGACAACCATTTTATAGTTGAGGGCCTCGGTTTACAATTGTTGATCTACTTTTCATCCGACGGGCGAGATCGCACCGCCTCAACAACCGACATAAATATGAACTACCATCTACCGACATAAATAACGGAAGCTTTCAACCACCAACATAAATGAGGGCTTCTAGAATCAGGTGGAATGACGATGTCGCTCACCCTTGGAAACTTCGAGAAGTAGACTTGGTGGAAGTCCGAGCGAGAGTAGGAAGTCCACGGGTAAGTCACGATCGTCCTCGGGAAACCTCTTGGGTCGGCCTTCTTTTGGCCTGTGACATATGCGCTCTTGTGATTATTGTATACCGATTGCGAGAAGTATAACGAAAAGTTGAGATTAGTTAAGTAATCCAAAGACATCAAACATCCTATGCCGGGGGAGAAATGGCTATTATAAGACTATCTACCCCCAAACATTTTAAACATACCCATTTAGGGAATTGTTTGCACTGAGATATTGAGGGCCCTTTTTACGTAAGTCAATCGGTTCGATTTTACCTTTTGAACTACATTGGTAATTTGTCGAGTTAAGTTCTAAAAAATATCATCGAATATAAAAAATAAGACTTTTTTCAAATGTAGCTACATAATTAAATTGAAAAGAAATTGCTTTTTCGTGTTTTCATTTGAATAAGAACCCATATATTATTAAAAAAATAATACTAGGTAGCAGTCATAGAATTTTCAAACTAGTTTCGTGCAGCTCGAATGATTCAATTTCCAATAAGATGTAAACCCAAAATGAGAAGAGGGGAGGAGCAAATTCATCCGTCATGTAAATTAATAGGTTCCTCCGTCAGCCTTTAAAACAAACAGAACCTTCCATATTTCAAACTTTATTTATTCACTAACCAAAAAAAAAAAAAAAAACTTTATTTATTCACGTTGACAAATCTTTGTTTTTTCACGAAACAAATACACGATCGAAAAGAGAAATACTTTTCCATTTTTCATGCTCGCCGAACTCAAGCGATCTCCACCGTTAAATCCTCCCAAACCAGTTCCCTCCGCCGCACACACGCCGCCAATCCAGCGGCGGCAATCACACGTCACCATCGCTTTTGACCAAACGGCCTCGTTTCGTAGGGGCTACCGCGGTTACCACCCCCGCCTGCTCCTTCTCCCCTAGCTCTCTCCGTCTCTCTCTTTACTCTTTCCGGTCTAACCGAAGAACACAGAAATTCTCCGGCGATCGATTTCTCCCTCCCTTCGAGATGAGCGTGATCGACTTGATCACGAGGGTCGACGCGATCTGCCAGAAGTACGACAAGTACGACGTCGACAAGCAGAAGCAGCTCGACGTCTCCGGCGACGATGCCTTCGCCCGCCTCTACGCCGCCGTCGAGGCCGACGTCGAGGCCGCCGCTCAGGTTATTGTCACGTCATAGCTTGTCTAGGGCTCGTCGCGGTCGCTCCTTGCTCGGTCTTGTGCGTGGGGGAATTTTGGAAAATTTTTGATGGGGTCGATTTGGCCGGGAGCTTCTCTGATCAGGTGGCGCGAGTTGATGACGGTTTTTTTTTTTTGCTTTTGATTTTGCTCGTAGAAAGCGGAATTGGCGGCGACGGAGAAGAGCAGAGCGACGGTGATCGCGATGAACGCGGAGATTCGGCGGACGAAGTCGCGTTTGCTTGAGGAACTCCCGAAGCTGCAGAGGCTAGCTTTCAAAAAGGTTTCTTTGCTTTTTCCTCTGCCTAATGGACGATATTGCTTTCGATTCTAGGTCAACTCGCGAGGAGCGGTGAATGATAGTGACTGTCATCTTAGATTTTTTAGTTCAGTAGTTCAGTGAAAGTTCATGGCGATGGAGAATGGACTCGGAGGTTATAAATATCGAATTTTGTGTAGGAATATATCGGAGTGATGAAAAATGAAAAAGAGGTTCATGGATGTAGCTACCGAACATGGTGTTCATGGTGATGTTGCGAAATTCTTGGGGGTCTTACGGATGTTGAATATGCAGGTCAAGGGGCTTTCAAAAGAAGAGCTTGAGGCCCGAAGTGACTTGGTCTCCGCATTGAAAGATAGGATAGAAGCGATTCCGGATGGAACGGCCGGTGTGTCAGGGCAGAACGGTGGTTCTGCTGCTTCGACTTCACGCCCAGGAATTAGATTTGACTCGACCTCAGGTGAAGATTCGCTGCTTTGGCAATCGGGGCATGTGGAGAACTTGTCATTTCCTCATCATCTTTTGATGTCCACTTAAGATGAATTAAGTCTTTTTGCTGTGCAATGAATATTTAACAGACACGAAATTTGGTAGTGAGCATTATCAGCAAACTGAAGAGTCAGAGGGGTTTAGGCAGGAGTACGAGATGAGGAGAATGAAACAGGTAATTCTTTGACATTTAGTTGGAAGGGAATACTATAATTCTTCCAGTGCATGATAATACAGATAGGTTTCGATTCTTCATTATAATTACGCAATGTGATTAACTATAACCTCTAATCCATTTTATGCCCTCACACTGAAAGTTTTATGATACTATGGTTCCTGAAAGCTATTCCTCACTTTTGAAGTCTTTAACTACTTATAGACAGAGATATTTTTATGGACGTACTTCCTTAAAGCCGTTTTCCGTTTTAGTTGCATATTCTTTTTTATGGTTCACCAAGCAATATTTGGAGAGCAGTCTGGCCTTTCCTATAGTTGCTGTTATGCTTCTGCTGGATTAATTTGTTGTGGAATTATATATTCAATCCAATGGCTCATGTGTAGTGAATTAGGGGGGATAAATATGCTTAGAAAACTCTACCCAAAGATTTTGTCATGTCCATGTTTCTGATCACCTCTAAGTAAGTTTAGTGCCTTATGGAACTTAAGCTTCTAATGATTTTCTGATGGAGTAGGTTTAGCCTCATTTAATAATTCCAGCAGGAGTAATCTGAATGTAAACTTTGCAGGGTTTAAGAAAGTATAAAATTTTCACAGAACAGATCCTTTTGCCTTAATACAGGACGAAGGCTTAGATGTCATCGCAGAAGGATTGGACACACTGAAAAACATGGCCGGGGACATGAATGAGGTCTGTTCTTTTTGTCAGAACTGAAGTGAAGAACCTGTTGTTTCAGGAGTAATAGCTAATCCTTCCATTTGGTGCAGGAATTCGACAGACAGGCACCTCTTATGGATGAAATAGATGACAAGGTCATAATTTGCTTCTTTGTTCCTTTATCCTTATTCTGTATTGTTCTATGGGAACAGGGCCACCGCTCTCAAGACTAATATGGATCGCTGCTAATTAGGATGCAAGGGAAACTTTAGATAATTAGGATTTTAACAAAAGTCATGCAGTTACCATACAATTCCTCTCAGGTAGACTGCTTTTTCACCATATTGCAGCAGGGCGGATAGAATTTGCCCTGCCAAAAAAAAAAAAAAAAAAAAAAGGTCAATAAGTTGCAAGTGTCCTCTGTCCCATAGTATAATATCCTTTAACAGTGAATAGGTCATTTTGTCCGTTTCTTAATTTGGGGATTTTTATTTTTGGGCCCATACCGCATATTCTCATTCTTCAAAGAACCCGGTCTTTGCCGCTTCCAACGACTTTTACTCCATTTTTTGTGAGTCATGCATGCGAATTTAGTCTATAGTAACTTACTTTTACATGCATATAGATTAATTTGTCTTTCCAAAAGGTGTAAATCATGTGCTTTCCACGGATGCAGAGGTTTGGTTTTTTTTTTTTTTTTTTTTTTGGGGGTAAGGTGCAGAGATTTGGTTTTTGATAGAGGGAATTTCTATTTTTACTAGAATACGGGGAGGCACTGACAAGTTTTCCCCTTGCATTAAATGCAATATCATTTACAGCATGTGTCTGGTGGTTACGTATCGAAATATTTATGTCATTTGCAATATACTTGCGGAGGAACTCAGGGACCCACCATTTCAAATGGTGCAGGTTGACAGGGCAGCCTCGGAGCTGAAAAACACTAACAGGAGGCTAAAGGATACGGTTACTCAGGTAAATGTGCTCTTTTCAATTTTTGCAGGCATCCAATTATTGCTCGTTTATTTACATGGTGAAGATAGCAATTTTACTGTTGTTAAATTCTCGATTTCTTTATTTATGTAACGTCAGCTGAGGTCCAGTCGCAACTTCTGCCTTGACATCATCCTTCTGTGTATAATCCTTGGGATAGCAGCTTACTTGTACAAGTAAGTTTGTTCCATTCACTTTCTATTCAGCAATAATTGTCGCGGACAGGCTGTTCCCTTGAAAAAGCTCATAGCAGTGACCTGATCTTTTGATCTGTGGGTCTT
The DNA here is from genome assembly GCA_014182555.1 of Eucalyptus erythrocorys. NCBI lineage: Eukaryota > Viridiplantae > Streptophyta > Magnoliopsida > Myrtales > Myrtaceae > Eucalyptus > Eucalyptus erythrocorys. The sequence continues at coordinate 991,116 of CM024601.1, read as the reverse complement.
TTCTGACCTTAGCGTCTCTGTGGTGCAGTGTTCTGAAGTGAATTGATGAGCCGGTACGGTTGCTGCTGCGGTGCCTAGATACTTTTTCTTGTATGAGGTTCCTGAAAGTAGCGAGACATGGCATAGATTGACCTTCTACTTCTCGAGGATGTTGGAGATCCAATCCAGATGATAATCAGCTGTATATGAGCGACTAAATGCACAGTGCCAAGAAGCTTGATGATCCTGTGTGATTGTGTGATTTTACGTTTATGTAGACGAAATTTGCTCGATAGTATCTGAAATTTTTCATGTCAACACGGACCAGTTCAACTCTTATGACTACAGGCTTCCTCGACGACCTGTCTGGGTAAATAGATCGATAAAAGGCGAGTTCTGGTCTTGATATATCTATTGATCGAGTTTATACTCGCGAGTGACAAACTGTAGCATGCTTGTTCGATGCATTTTCTGTGATTTCAGCTTATATGTTAAAACTTAGCAATCAGAGATGACATCTTATAGTCCATTCAAGAGAAATGAAACCTCGAGAAATTGACTTTTGGGCCATCATTAATGCCATCGTAATATGAAGAGACTAGATTACTTGTCAGCGTTCCTGGCCAAGTGCATCGCCTAAACTGCAAAGCCCCTTTGCATGGTCAAATCTTTCGACTTACGCTGGACGGAGACGGTGTCCGTGACGTAATGGCTTCTCCTCTTTTTGGTGGTAATGACGAAGCAGCAGCAGCACAGGAACGTCCGCAAAGAGCTCAAAATAAGACAAGTGAACCGACACGACGCGAGTGCGGCCACTTTACGTTCACCGTCGCTTTACGCAACATCTGTAGCCAAACCCTTCTTTCAATTAGCCTGTTGGCTTCATCTTCATAAGCTCTTATGCGGTCGGATTAAGACAAATATGTGCACAGACTGGCGGACCGCATGTTCAAATGATTCGAAGAATTTCCATCGACAGTTTACTATTCGACTTTCCCCTCTTTATGTGAATATCATCGTTCTCTCCTCTCTCCAATTCGTTCTTTTCCACTCTTGGGTTCATTCTTCAGTTGTGGTGTGTCGTCATTCCACGAGTTTGAACGGGAAATGTCCTCTCTGGAAAGCAACCAGCCGCAGTTTTGAACGGAAAATGCTTGTTGTCCAACTTTCTGCAATGTTTCCACATTACGTGCATTCTTTTTTTCTTTTTTCTTTTTCGTGGAGTGGGGGGGTCAATCTGTTCCATGAGAAAGTTTTGTTGACCCTATGCCTTTACCAACTATACACATAATAAAAATGAATGAGGTTTTGTCGACTGCGAGCTTTGGTTTCTTCTAGGCTCGACGGCGTAGGTTTAAAGAAATGTCACAAGAGGCTAAGGTGCACACATTATCAAATTCAAAAAATGATGGATCACATGCAACGACGACTCATTCCAGGTTTATCTCCCCCCCCAACATTTCTTGCGGAGGATGATATCTGCAGAATATTCCTATACTATCCAAGCTCTCATGAACCTCATGAACTGTCTCAAGCCGCGCATGAATAGCGGCAGACTGCTAATGCTTCACAAACTCCAACGTCCCGGAAGAATTTGCTGCTTCTTGATGGGGTTGCCGTTGCCGGAGTGGGGAGCAAGAAGGAGATTGGATTAGGGTTTGCAGAGAACCAACACAATCGGATGAAGCTTTGCATCTGACCTTCGTTTGCTTATTCAAGCTGAGTTTCCTCATGGGATAGCTTTGACCCCAGCAACCATAATTCGTGGCCGTGCACGGAGATGCTCAGGCGCAAGCATGATCTGATTGGGTCGGTGTCCCGCACCAAGTTTTCATCCGAGATTCATGCTTTAGCATGTAGCACCACAATTCTCCTCGTTACGGAAAGAACATCGAGCTAAATCCGTTGCTCATCAAACCTGGTACAATTGAAGTTGCGCGCAATTCTTCTTTTCCTAAGAAATGTCTTGGCAGGTTGAAAGGGATTAAAGTGGAATAAGAGCACAAACGCGTGCATGCTTAACGAGATGAACAAGAATATGAAAGATGAGGTTGCTCTTAAAAAGAAATAAGAAAAATGAATACAACAATGAAAGGTGAAATATATATCGACGAGGCAAACTAAATAAGGTAATATTGAAATATGAAATATGTTTTAATTAAAATATTCTCATGGCAAAAAGTTGATCCGATTTATTTCGGACGGTGAGAGAGCGGTGGCAAATTAAACTAATTCCGGAAGGTGAGGATCTAAAGAGATGCCGGGTTCATTAAATTGGCAGCACATAAGCTGCCGCATTGCCACGAAATCTATATATTCTTTTGTCAAAAGGCGAATTTTTATTTTTTTTTTAAACGGGGAAATGGGAAATGGATAACTTAATAAGGTCGGTACGCCCTCCAGCGAAGCAACGCGGGTCCATTCCCAAAATATTAAAAAAAAAAATAAAATATACGAAAAAAGAAATGCCGGAACGACGTCGTTCTCTTGTTCTCCGCAGCCCCATGCACTTCGAAGTTTGAAGTCCAAAAGCCATTCGGTCGCGTCTCCGCCGTCGGGGTCACAGCTTCCGGTGAGTCCCACGGGGGATATTTTTGTTCTCCCGTCGTAGGCGGGGCCCACCCCTGAGCCCGTGGACCACGTGGCACCACGCCTTTCTTTTTTATTCTTTTTTATTCTTATAGTTTTTGATCGGAAGCACCAAACCATTTGACTCTTCCAAAATTTCAACAGCGCACGGATCCACGGCCTGAACGAACCTCATATTTTATAACAAATCAAGACCGAATGCCATCTCATAATATTCACAAGGCCCCTTTTGTTTTTTGTTTTTTTTTTTTTTTTTATCCCGATGAGTAGGAGAGCAAGTTCCTGCTACATTTACTATGGTCCTGACGTGTTTTACAAATAAAAATATTCTAGCTAACAACTTTCTTCTTCTTCTTCTTTTTTTTTTTTTTGCATGGTCCTTACACCTTGCTCCCACATAATCATTCAATTTGATTAGACATCCAAAATTTATTCTTGAACAATCGGCCATTAATAGATTTTTACATACCATATTGATTCTCATGGACATTAGAAACCCTCTATATGAAACTATGGCATCACTGTCTAAATCACGATCACCATAAAAGAATGATGCAAATATTTATTCCTAAGCAACCAGTCATTAATAGATTTTTATATGCCTCATATCAATTCTCATGGACATATCTAGCAATTCTCATGGACATATCTAGCTTCTATTTAGAAATCTTCTATTTGAAACAATGGCATCACTATCTAAATCACCATGACCATAAAAGACCATCATAGTCATGTGCGTCTTCCTTACTTTTGTTACAAATAATCATAATCAAAGAAATCTACTATTTCTAACGAAACGGCTACTAATTCTATCAAAATGATCCGTCTAGAAATTGAAGAGGCATTTGATAATTATTTGCACTCTAGTGGATGATATCATATAGTGAATTTATTTGATATTTTATCAGAAATGGTTTCTTCAAAAAACTACATGTAGAGCTATTTCATAAAAGCATGGACCTCTATTCGATATTCCCTAACACCCATAGAATCTATTCGGTTTTTTTTTTTTTTTTTTCGACTCGCTTAAGTTAATTAGTTCTTGATTGGAATTCGAGAATTCTTTTTAATAATCAAATCATTTAATGGAAAAAGGAGGCTCCGCCTCATGTCGTGCCACGTCACTGGCCTTTCAACTCCAATGCAACGGAAAACAACAAAATGGAAAAGGAAAAAAGAGGAGGCGAAATTACGACATTGTCCTTAGATTGACTAAAACAGTTACTGAGATGATCTGGTCGATTCACACCCTAGACATCCCCTCCTCCTACTATTAGCATTTGCGGAGGAAACGCTACCCTCACCCACGCAAGTACACAACCCCTACTACAACTCAAAAAAAGAAAAAAAGAAAAAAGGAAAAAAAAATACACAACCCCACCATTTTTTTCTTTCTCTTTTGGCTCTTGGAGAGAAAACAAAAAAGAAAATCAGCTGGAACCCCCTTAACCCTAAACACTGCATAAAGAAACATGACTCCAATCTTCCCTTCGCGATAATCTCCAACAAGCGCAATGCGAGCGAACCAAACCCAACGCCATAACACCGTTTTAAACCCACGATCCAAAATTCAAAAGTACGATAAAAATCACATAAGCGACTTCAGCGATCGCGCCTTCACCGGCTTCCGCATCCGCTTCTTCCCGCTGTCTCCGTCGTCGTCATGGTCGTCCTCCTCCTCGTCGTCCTCCATGTCGTAATCGACGTAATCGATTCCCTCGCCCCCGCCGATCCGCGGCGGCGCCGGCTGGGGACTCGCCCCGGCCCTCCCCTCCGGCCTCCGCGGCTGGTCCCCGGCCCTCCCGCTCCGCCTCTTGGCCCAGGACGGCCCGAAGCCGGAGTAATAGTAGAACTGGTTCGAGTTCGCCGCCCCCGCCGCTGCTGCTGCTGCCGAGGAGGAAGAGTTCTTCTTCGCCCCGCGCGGCCGGCCGCCGCGGCGGCCAGTGGAGGCGGGGGATCTGTCCAGCTTTCTGGAAGCGGAGTTGTCGGCGTTGGCGGCGTTGTTGTGGTCGTCGTAGTCGTAGTCAGCAGTGGTGGTGGTAGTAGTAGCGTAGGACTTGAGCTGCGACAGGTGATGCTCGCATAAGTGGTGGCCGTCCACGGCCACGTTCTTGCATTGCCACCGCTTGCCGTCGGTCTTGTTGCAGCACACCTTGAGGCCGAAATCGCCGTCGGAATCACCTCCATTTTTAGCTCCGTAGCTGCTGATGTTCATCCTATCCTCGTTATTGAAGTCGTAGAAGGCGCGGCCTTCGAGTTCGTCGACGATAATCGCCTTCTCTTCGGCGTCCACCGCCATCATCGAGGCCATGCTGCTGCGAAATAATCACAATGTTTCAATCGCAGACGACTCGCAGGTCCCGACGTGCGCCATCCACTAACAACTTCCCAGCAATCGAAGCTAAACGATCGAGCTATTTAGGGACGATAATACGAAACCCTACTTTGCTCGAAGGAGACGATTGAATGCGCATGAATTCGCGGACAACTTTCAATTCCACGAACGAGGTGGACGACGAGGATGTAATATTTACCTCTCGACGGCGCCGACGGAATCGCCGAAGCTGCCATTGGCGGTGAAGCTATCCTCTCCTCCATCGAGCTGCGAGAGAAAAAAATGGTCGAAAAATAACGAGCGGGCACACGAATAATAGGGCGAGAACGAGGAGGAGACAAACCTAATCGTTCGTTCCGAGGCGAATGCACGACGGAAACGGGAGAAATCCCGGGGCTACAGAGAAACCCTAGCGGGCGAGGGCCGGAATCGAAAAACCCTACCGAATCGCGAGACCGGGGGGGGAACGACGCGATAAAAAAGAGAAAATGCAGGCCGCCAGCGAAACGGCAAAAATAACGGCCGCGGAGAAAAGGCGGCGGGGGTCGCAGATCTGCGTAGCGTAGGGAGAGAGGGAGAAGAGGGAGACGGACCTGGGGGAGGGCGTCGGGGAAGGAGAAGGGGAGGACGTCCCAGGGCGACTGGTTGAGGAGGCAGACGTGGGAGGAGGGGAGGGGGGCGTCCGGCGGCGAGGCGTGGGAGCGGAGGAGGGACGAGAGCTTGGCGTTCTTGCGAATCCTCATGATGATGCTGATGATGCCCGAGATGCTGATGGCGATGGTGATGATGATGGTGCGCCCGAGGGATAAATACACAACGCACAGACAGCAGACACCAGAGAGAGAGAGAGAGACAGAGAAAGCGATGAGAGAGAGGGGGGGGGATATGGATGGATGGATGGATGGATGGATGGATCCGAAGAGGGCCTTTTTTTTTAATATTATATACTACTATAATAAATATATCTTGGCTTTTGATTTTGTGTCGCAGTGCGTCTCCCTTAATTTGGATTGCGGAGGCTTTTGCAGCAGATCTCAGACGAGAGGCTTAGAGAGAGAGAGAGAGGGGGGACACAGAACTCGAGGACGAGGAGAGGGAGATGGAGAGGGAGAGGGTTTTTCGTCTTGGTGGTGTCGTGATTAAAACATGGGCGATGTGGTGTTTTGTGCGTGCGCGCTTTGGACCTTCTTGGCCCCTTAGGTTTCCATGCCCGTCCCCCCCCCGTCCCGCTCTCCCTTCTCCCAATCCTTTGACGCCAATTTCTTTTTCTTTTATTTTATATATATATATAATTGAGGGACGCGAAAAACCACGACACGTCATACCCCCTCCCCCTTCCCCCCCCTCCTAATCTTTTTTTCTATTTTTGTCTTAAAAAATTTCGCGAAATTGTTTGGGGGTGCAGACAAATCATGTACGGCCACTCCCACCCTAAGTTCGATGGAACCCAGTGCATGTCTCTCTCCCTGTGTTTTTTCTCGAGTGACTTCAATTGTCGTAAAGAGAGTTTTAGGGTTTGCGAAATGCTGCGACGTTCGAACCCCCATATATCCGGACGAGACTCGTGCCCCGTTCTCATGGGAGTTGGAGGGTGCGGCCATGTTGTGAAACGGCTAAAGCTTTTGAGAGATGGGTCGGTTTTGGAAGGTTCCTTTGGATTTTATTTCCTAAAATTACATCACGCGCGATTATAAAACGATCAAGTTACCATCTTTGCAATCTAGACGGAGCTTATCGCATGGAGAAAAAAAAACGATGTGGTAGCATGCGAATTGAAATAAATATGATTATATAATTCGTGTGAATTTATGAGTAGATAGTATGTAAAAGTTTTAATGCTTTAAATAAGTGATTGATGCTCACGAATGATGCGGGATGATATGTAATACGGTGCTGATGCTCTCCAGGAGAATAGAATTTGCCTTCGCTTCGATAATGTGCACGCACTCGTCGGAAAAGAAATGATAATCCATTCCCTTTTTAAGTGATTTTAAGTGATTATCCGGTTGAAAAATTGGGGGACGTGCCGAGGGGGGTGAAAAGGAAGGGGGTAGGGGGTGGGGGTAGGCGTGGGGCCGTGCGGTGCACGCGCCGGAGTCCAATCTCGGCGAGTGGATGTGGCAAACACGATGGCCCCGCAACGGGAAAAGGATCTTGATGAGTGTACACGCGGGCCCCGCACCACATAAGGTGAAATCGAAGGCCCTTTCTCTTCTTTTATCCATTTATTTATTTATTTTTTTTTTTTCTTTTCTTCTGGTGGTTCTTCTGTGGGGTGAATATCAGGAGATGCCTGTGCTTGTGTGTGTATGTTTTGCATGTAGAAAACCATGGAGAATAGGATCAGATGCCAAATTAACAGGTTCTATGTTCTGTGGATGATCTTGTTGTCCCTAGTACGTCGTGGCTTTGGGACAGATTCTTATGTTTATTGAGCTTTTAGTTTTTGCTATTTAAGGCAAGATGCTTTAGATTAATCATGAAGTAAAAAACACCTTTTGTCTTCATTTTGCTCGAAAATTCGAATTTGAAATCATTGAAACATCCACATCATCTAATTATATAGTTTATATGCTCTATATGTACATGTGGCTTCCATTTACCTATTAATTTAAGTTTTTTAATTTGGAATTTCTAATATGGTATCAGAGTTAGATTCTGCCTCTTCTATTTTGTTTTGAGTGTCCACTCTATTCGTATATTCCATGGCTGTGGACTATGTTTGCATCAAATAGTTGAAGCTCTACGGCAGTAATCTGTGATGCCAACGTTTGTAGGTCCTCCATAAAGTAGCAGCATTTATTAGTTAGAGACAGGTCTTTTCGGAGATGTTCGTCATACATACGGCCAAGCTTCAGCAAGAAATTTACTAGTTCTTCCTCAAACCTTATTTGTGCAGGGCTTATTGAACTCGATAGCACGAGCTCGTGACCAAAGTGGACGTTGAAGAGGCAAAATGATGTCGATGAGTTGGACTGGTGGATGAGCTATAAGGTGATTTGATCTGTGTTGACTTATCATGCTTTTTTCGGGTTAAACAAAATCCGGAGAAACCATCATGATTGGGCCGGCGATATATCCGGGCAAGGACACCGTTGAGTTCGATTCACTTCTGATTCTTCATTACAAGGTTTAAGACATCGTACCATGAGAAAAACCATCAAGAAAACGTGAGAACAACATGAAGTAATGCCTGAGCGTTGTACTGGATTGAGTATCGGAGATATGGCAGTGTCGGAAGGCGAGTGCAGTCTCTCGCCTTCTGTCCTTTTTCTTGCTTTGTTTCTAGGCTTTTTGGTCCAAAGACGTTGTACACCAAGGCCCAACAGTTCGGGCTGTGGCGAGGCCGATTGGTTTCCCGTGCTCGAGCACGCGACGGAAAATGGCCTATTCCAATGCAATCGCTGCTTCCCGTTTTCACTTTTGTTTATATGTTGTCGACCAAGAAGAGAGCAAGAAACATAACGTGGAGAAACAACACTTGATATCTGCAGAAGGGGGAATGATTGAAGACACAGGTGAATTCTAAGAGGTATGTGTCCTTTGGCAAAGGCACACAAGTAAATTGAGGTAAGTGTGTAATAACGGTTTTACCCTAGAATATCGAATTATACCAAAAAAGTCACGACACTCGACGATATGATCCTCTTGAAACAGAATGACTCATATGACTTAAACATTGTCGTCGGACATACCTTGCCAAGCTGAGCGAACCCAAGTTGCAGCCAGCCATTCTAGTTAAAAAGCAAGGTAAATTTTATAATCCCGTGTCATAATATTGGTTAAAGCAACTTTTAGCTTCGCTTTCTCTTGATAGTTTCTTATTCGCTGAAAGTAGCTAAATAGAGTTCCCCACTCTATTAAAAAAACATGGATTTCTTCATCGCGCGTTCCGCCTCTGGACATGGGAAATGAACTTCCCTTCTCATCACTAATGGCAAGCACAGTTCCCTCTCAATAAACTATTAGGGTTTGTATCAAATTCAAGCATAAAGCTCCTCTAAATCGCATTGGAAAGACTCACTAAGGACAAAAACCCTTTCTTTCATGTTCATACTACTCTATGTTTCCATAAAAATCAATTTTTAAGTTTCTTGTACTTTATAATATGCTCCAAGGAATCAAAAGCAGCGCAGCAATCATGACAGTTAAAAATTATATATATATATATATATATTTTTAATGTGGGCATCACTGCTTTACTGCAAACGGTGCAGTTTTTATCCTGTGCACGGACAGAAAAATTATGCTATATCCTCATGGAGAGACTCATCATGTTGTCCCTTTAAAATTCAATCGTTTTCCTGCGTTAAGTTTCAGCTTTAGACTCGGTTAACATCTCAATGACAGCTCACAAGGATGTTTGCCTCCAAGCTCCGAAAGAAAATTGACCAGAGGCAACTCGACAGTTCGGATGTTTTGCTCAGCGCAACGTGAGTAACGAGAATAAACCTAGCAAAAAGATGGGTTATCTGGGAGAAAATCGGGTCCATGAACTAATGATAAGCGGGCGAATTGTGTCGGGAGGTGACCTCTGATCTTAACGTGCTCTTCCCTTTTCAGTCCCTATCGCACGTCAGTCTGTGCAATGACATTTGACCTTCGTATCATTTAATGGCAAAAGAGGAGCCCAACGCACCGGGGCCCTTCGAGATGAGGAGCTCTTTCTTCCAAACCCCAGCAGCAGAGTGACGATCCAACAGAGCTAATCACCATCTAATGATGCGTCGAAGATGGGCAACTTAAAAACAGCTGTTGACACAGCACTGTTCACGAGCTGTCTTGTGAGGTCGATATGTTTAAGCGAAGAGCTCATGGTCGATTCAGTTGACTGAGAAATGCAGAACGTGAAGCATTGTCAGAACTCTCGTGGAAGACGTAGAATCGGTGCAAAGACTGAATGAATGAGAATACATTGCTGAGCTATTTTTGCACTTTTGGGAGCAGCTGTAATCGCAACGATAACCCTTTTTTCACCCATGTTAAAATGGGAGTTATCAATATCGAATATTTAACTAAACGTAAGAGCCTATGGAACTGACTTTGTAGGGAAGAGAGGGGGGGGGGGGTACTTGAAAGGGATTCACTGCTCTAGGAAATCTGCTTTGTTATTTTGTCCTCCTCCCTTTTAATATATACACGCAGGTATGTTCATGTGTATATGTGTCGATGCAGGACTGCCGGAGGTAGACTCCTATCAATCGCTTTTATACGCAGAAAGATTTTTGGTCCATCTGACAAGGGCTCGTGGCTCATAGGAACCAGTCACAGTGCGTGCAGACGCGAGTTTTCTTACAATCTACTGTTTCTTGTTTTGTTCGCATGAGGACGAGAAAAGCCCGGGCAGGTCGAGAATCTCTCCCGACTTTTCCACTCTCTTTCTTCGCTTTGTAATGTGCCTTTTCTCCCGAGTGTTTTAGCTCTTTCTTAAATAAAATCTGGACCCACACTTCTCAGAGCGGATCACCGTAAGGCTATGCGCCGAGGGATAATTTAAGAATATCATAAACTTCGATACATATATGTAACGGTGACGTATTCCAGGTATTAGATACCAGCAGAAGTGCCATGCCAAGCGCCAAAAGAAAAAACAAAAGTTACCCTCAAACACATGCAGTCGAGTCACACTCTTGATCGGGCTGTGTTTATATCCTTTCAAGCAAGCTTTTAGACTTGTCATGGTTATTGTTTATGTAGATATATTAGCTCCGCAAGTTCGACATCTTCAGGGGCTACTCAGCTAGGCCAGGTTGGTTTATTTAGCAAGGGGGTTCAATTGCTTGTTTATTTATATATTATCTGCGCAATATCATGTTGGAATCACCGCGCTTCGTGTTGCGTTTTATAAATGAGTGAGCAGTTTTGCCTTTTTTAGGTAGTGGGTAAGGCGTGGACGAGTCGTGGGTAATTCTCTGTTTTCGATGGATCTAAAATCCTAGTCTATAATTAAAAAAAAAAAAAAAAAAAAAAAAGCCACTTGATGCGCAAAATTCATAAAAAAAAGGGGTAAAAAAAATAAAAAATGAAAGCCTCTGAGCTCAGTTATCATCAATCCCTAGTTCTCGAAACACTACATGCAAGGTCGGGCCAGATGAGAGAGGCCCAACTAAGCTTGTTGCATCTATAGATAAGGATCAAGAAGCCCAAGAAGCAGTAGGCATGCTTAACGTTGATCACATCGAGGCCATCCAAAGCCAGATCTTCTCAAAGGACCGAGCGTCTCTGTACCCAGCTATGAGCCTATGCTCGTACGTTTTATTTTATGCGGATTGTTTTCTCGAAAGCCACTGACATGAGCTCTGCAGAAATTCTTCTCGTGCTTCATAAGTTGCTTCGCGAAGTCAGCTTGTTAGCCTGTTGTGAACCACGGGTTGTGCAGTCCAATTAGCATAGGGTCCTCGCTCAAGATGTATGCTTCTTGAATCATAAGATCGGTTCTTGAGTCAACTTGGCCTCCAGGACCGCAAATGGACATAGAGATAAGCTCGAGAAGCTGGAGACCGACTGTTTGGAGTTCAGAAGAAGACCGGCACGAACTTTTACCGAGTTCTTGTCCTTAGGGAGGCCTGATTCCACCGAATCTCTTACCGGTCACCACCATGTGGATAACAGGGCACGTCCTAAATGGTTGTGTTTACCAAACTACTGGGTTACTTTTTGCTTTGGTAGACATGTTGTTGCTTTCCTCGTATGGAACAAAATTATGAGGCCTTTCCTCTCATTGAGAGGTCCATCAGTAGCACCAAACTACCTAAGAGCCCATGGCACGTCGGTTTCAATCGGCCAACTTTTGTTAACATGCCCGGATGGCGACTGCCAACTGATGAAGTAGAGATATAGCCGGAGATCAAAGAACAATATCTAAATCAACTTAGGCTGCTTGCCGCTTGCCTGGTCAAAAAATTTTCTTCCTTTTCGAAACCAAATGCTTTTTAAGTCTTACGATGCATGAATACCGTGAATCACGTGGAAATGCTTGCTCATTCTTAACCGCATCTATCTCGATCAATGGGTTTGCTTAACGTGAAGCACTAAGATCTTCGCCGGAGAAAAGGACAGGGGAAAGGCTAGAAGGTGGAAATGCTGCGGGTGGCCCAGTCTCTCTCGTTTAACCTTATCTACGGGTCATATCCCTTTCTCAAAATGATAACTCACATGTCTTGTTGGAAAAGGATTCACGAACTAACTTGAGAGCTTAAAGCAAAGACCATCAGACAGGAGGAGGTTGAAGAAAGGTAGGGGCTCTGAGTGCTCCATTCAATTTGGGTAGGTCCCGAGCGAACTCGTCCCATTTTTTGGGTACAACACTCTACAGGCCAGGTGAAAATTCAGTCACAGAGCCTGAGATAGAGATGGGTCGTGCACAGAGTCCCAGTTCATAGATCCCACATCTCAGCTCACCACCCTTGAGTGCTCTGATGCTGTGAAAACAGTGATCACCGATACAACAAGGTAGACGGAGACATGATGTTCTGACCAGAATTTTGTTTCTGTTACCTTCTTTTTACCCGACTTTCACCAATTCATCGATGCAGAGAGGAAAGAGAGAACGAGAAGCAATGGTCGACCTGAGGAAATTTTATTTTAAAACAGAAGCGAAGGACTGACCCAGTTCATCATTGGAGCTGACAAATCGGTTGAGCCACCTGCAACTCGCTAACCACATACTTAACAAACTCCATCAGACGCCATTGCCTTTTCTATTCATTTATTTATTTATATGCTCGTGCTCTGCTTTAACGCCCACCATCGTCAAGGACCCTCTTTTGATCCTCTGTTTTCTGCTTTCTTTCCATCTCTCACATTAAGAGCCTCACCAACCGAACATCGCCGACATTAAATTAGGCCAGAGCACAACCACAAACATTTAGACATGGATCGTGCTCTGTCTCTCGGACAATTTAATACACGCGATGCGCTAACTTACAAAACCCAAAAGATGGACAGTGAAGAGTGAACTGCGCAAAGTACTAAATCTGAATTCCGAGTAGCAAGATTTAGTCCGACAATTGGGTATAAGCCCAATCTTCGTTTGTTTTCCTTCAGACGAAAGGAAAAAAAAAGTCGAAATAAAGGAACTAATCCAACAAAAAAAATTGCTAACTTCCATTATTTATCTTGGCTAACTAACAATCCCCCCCATTTTACGCTATATACCCTTCCTAATATTCACCATCTCATCATGCGTAGTGAGCAAACGGTCAACCGCAAGACCAGAGTCAGCAGACCCTTTCAAGAAAAAGAAAGAGCTGAACTCATCATCATCATCATCATCAGTCCTCAGAAATGGCGAAATCGCCGACCCCAGAAGCAGCCCGCAGCCGTTGATGGAACTCCTCCCGCATGCCGTCGGGCACGAACTGGGTCCTGCACAGCGGGCAGGTGTCCTGATCGCAGTCCATCCACCGGTCCAGGCAATCCCGGTGGAAGACGTGCCGGCAGTTGCTCAGCCACCTGATCTCCTCCTCCGGCCGCCCCTCGAACTCGTACAGGCACACGGCGCAGCTCTCGGGCGGGTCGACCAGGCTCTCGAACCTGACGACGGGCAGCATCTCCCGGATCAGGAGGGCGGAGACGGGGGGGCTCCCGGCGGCGGCGGGGGCCGCGGGCGACGGCCGGGACTCGGCCGGGAACGGGGCGGCGTCGGTGTCGAGGAAGTCGGAGAGGCCGAGGGAGTGGAAGAGGGAGAAGATGAGGTGCCTGAGGAAGCCGAGGAGGCAGAGGGCGTGGACGAAGAGCTTCGGCAGGAAGACCTCCGTGTAGCCCAGCGGGAATCCCATTTTTTTCTCTGCGGTTTTCTCGGGCGAGAAAAAAAAAAAATGGAAGATGGGTTTCCGAGAAAAGAAGAATTCGTTCCGCGGCGTTGAATCGGATTCTTCTCCTCCTTCTTCGCCGGCTGCTAGCAGAGCGGTATAAATACTAGAGAGAGAGAGAGGAGAGAGAGAGGAAGCTTCTGTCCCGGCGGCAGGCAGTGGTGATTCCGGTTTATATTGGGGAAAGTGGGATGGCGTGGCTCCTCCTGTTCATTTTCTTACGTAGAAATCTATGGGACGCGTCGAATATTTATCAATGAGTAAATATCACCAAAAATTTTAAATTTAGACAAATTTATTTAAAATTAATTTTTATCATTAAAAATCATAAATTAATATATTTATAATAAATTTATTCCAAATGATAAAAAAAAAAATCTACATTGATACGTTTATAAAAATTTAATCTAAACTAATCCTTTTTACGGCCAAAAGTCTAAAGCGATATAATTATGATAAATATACCCTATGACCACAACAAATCACAAAACTAGTACCAATGTTCTCTCTCAAACTGGTATATTAGTGGTAATCTAACAATAAAATTTAATGGAAATTAACATATGATAATTTTGTCATAAATGTGCGATTTCAAGTAAATTTGTTAAAACATTTGTTAAAAGCATATTAATTTGAGGTTTTGATGATCAAAAAAATTACTTTATGATAAATTTATCATATATATCAGTTTAAAATTTTTCCTAATATTAATCTTTTATTAATTGCAAGTTTGCCACTACCTTTTATCTTTAACAATATAGAAGTCCCACGCAGTTTGATATTTTGATTAATTTGAAAAGAACGCAAAAGGTGCGTGACAAGTACGAATTCAGACGAAACAATCCCCTATTCATTATTATACATTTAGGGTCCGTTCATTTCGCGGAAAATGGGTCATCCCCAGGAAAATATTTTTCCGAAGTCATTTTCGAGAGAAAATGACAATATTTTTCGATGTTTCGCTAAAACCCGAAAGTGTTTCGGAAAAATGTTTTCCGTTATTCGGTAAGGAAAATATTTTCCGTTCACCAAATTGATGAGCACGGGTGCCAAGCTCGAGGCTCGCCAGATCGACGAGTGCGAGTTTAAGATCGATGAGTTTGAGGTTCATCTCGTTCGATACTAGCCAAGAAATAAGAAAATAGGAAACAAATAAAAGAAAAAGGAAAAAAAAATAAAAAAAATAAAAGAAAAAAGGAAAAGAAAAGAAAAAGGAAATTAAAAATAATTCAAATTAAAAAAGACAAAGAAAACTAAAAAATAATTCAAATAAAAAAAGGAAAAGAAACGAGAGGAGAAAGTGAAAATTTATATAGGTGTGAGAAAAAAAGATCAGTGAGGAAAATATTTTACAGGTTTTCAAAAGTGGAAAAACATTTTTCCTTACTTTAGAACTTTTTTTTTCCTTGAATGGAAAATATTTTCCCAATAAATTTATTTTTCATGAAACGAACACCGGAAAATCCAGGAAAAAGTTTTCCGAAAATTATTTTTCGCGAAAAACGAACGGAATCGGAAAATTCGAGTCAAAAGAAAAACGGATGAATACTATAAATATACATTTAAGCGAACCATTTTCCGGTTGGTGGGCGTTGATACTTTGCCCGGGCTGTGACAAGGAGTCCGTGGATGGGCCAATAGAGAAGGAGGAGAGTGGATCTTTCGAGCGTGGGGCCCACGTGGTGATGAGCCGAATCGGGCTGCGATTGGTCGGAGGCAAATGAGCGAAGCGTCATTCTCACGCATCCGATAATTGGCCACGAGCGGCTGCTGCGTCTCGGCACGTGTTGGCCAAACGACGCGCGTGCCGTATTTCACGAAGGAGCAGGCGGTACTTCTTCTTCTCCCTGGTGGAAGCCACGTCACAGCCATCGTCTCCCCAATTACTTTAATTAGGAGTCGTTAATGTTTTGTCGACGCGGCTGGAAAAACAGCGTACTTTTCGCATGTACGAGAAGATACACCGGATTTGCACGGCCACTTCGAATCCGCGTCTCCGATTTGAGTAATTTCGACGTCATGATAAGGCGGGTTGGGGATATCCAACGCATGTAGACAGAAAAGTTTTGCCCATTCCAGTGGAGTCGTCCTGAAAATTTTACTCGAGATCGAATACGAGACATTGGGTTTATGCCAATTGAATTGGCTCCGATCGGCCCAGAAATTAGAGAATCGCCTGATCATTGGATGAGCAATTTGGTTTGGATAATGTCGAGGGGAAAGGCAAAACGCCAAGAAAATAAAGAAGGGGGTGAGAGAAATGATGAAGAGGGTTGACAGAAGTGACCGTAGTTGGCAGACAACGCATCTTGCCTCCGATTTCCATGCTAATATAATTGGGGGCTTCTCCTCTTTTGGTCCTCAGTGATGATTTTGTGCCTCCCTTCCCCGTTATGGAAAGAAGGCATGTTCGGAGAGTTTAGTGACAAAAATACCAAAAAATTTTAGATTCAAAATCGTAAAAAATCTAATGAATTTTTGTCATTTTTTTTTTTGAATCCTGAAATCCATCTCATCACGGGTGAACATCCAATCCATAGATCAAACATCGCCCATTGCCAATAATTCGCCTCCACTCCCCGCGTTCAAGTGGCTCTATGGACACTATTGACACTACTCATGCTCCTCTGATTGCTTCATCATGTGGTTGATGCCGTTCATGTTACCTTTAATTGCTCCACCATGCCATCCCCTCTCCCGCCCTCATGTTGTGGTCACTTAGTTGCTCTCGATCCCATTTGCATCCGCTAGCAAACTCTCTGCCCCTCTTGTAATCACCCGCGAACTTAGCATAGGTGATTACTGTTCATCTTTTTTTTGTTTGGAGCTACCTTGGCTAATGCGTAGTAGAAAAGGGTGAGGGTATTATGGGAAAGAGAAACAATAAAATTGCAAATAAATATACAATATCGTCCACATGAGATATGAAACTTGTAGTTTTTTTCAAAAAAGAAAAGCCTCTGATATTTGGATGAAAACCCAGGCATCCAAAAAAGCCTTGTATTTTTCTAGATTCTTTTTAATCACGCGCAAAGAAACAAGTAAAAAGAATGGATATTGGTAAACGGTTTAAAGCGAAACAATTCGAACCTAATGTCCCTCACAACAGGACAGAGAAACCAAATATGTCCTCTCAAATGACAATGGACAATAATATATGGGAGCGTGATATTGATTACTCCATAAATTTAATCATTGCTGCTGATTTTTTTAAATTTTATTGTAAAGCGCAATCCAACGAACAAGGGCTCTCGAGAAAGAAAGGACCTAATAAAAAATTGACTCTTAAATATGCTTTCGGGACGGCGAATGGGGGTGAAAACAAATCAAATTGCTTACGGAATATGACGCATTGCTATTGTTTAGTACTAGAGCGAGTTGATTTGAGGATGTGACAGTTTAATTCTTGTCAAACAATGTCCATGTTCAATTAACATCGGGTAATGCTGAAAAACATGTCGTTTGTCTATTTCCTTTACGGTGTCCATTCTCTTTAAGATGTCAGGCTCTACATTTTCAGAGATGTATAGTGTCATCAATCGATCACGACCGCGATAGATTCATATTAAATAGAGAAAAAAAAGGGATTATTATAACACATTCGAAAAAGAGGGGTGACCCAATAACATTAATGCTCGAGATACGCAAGAAGAATTAAAGTTGAAAATTCGAAGAACAGAAATGGGCTTTAGAAAAGGACAAAGAAGGGGGGCCTAGATGAACAGTGCGCGTGGCAAGTGAATCATAAGGGGGCAAAAGAACAAAGGCGAAGGAGCGAGCACGAGTTGGGTGGGGCGTGGGGAGCGAACCCTCGCCAACCGGCAAGGCTTACTGCTTGGATTAGGAGACCGTCGTCCCCAGCTGACCCGAACGGTGAAATTTCTTCCGCCCGAATACGGCCGAGACAGCCATGGCCCAACTGCCTCCGCCGCCCCCACCACCGGCACCGCCACCTTCACCAGCACGACCACCTTCTGCTACATAATTACTCCATATCTGGCCCATATCTCTCTCTCTCTCTCTCTCTCTCTCTCTCTCATTTTATTGTCCATTTGTGAGAAATATGTGGCCCGTGCCCTTTACGCGACGCATTATAGGGGTAAGCATGGTTTCGAGATAAAACCGAGAATTTGGAAATCCATTGGTCTGAAATTCTAAGATATGCGGGGCACATTTCGAGTTCTAAAAATTGGGGAATGTACTCCGACAGGTAAGTTTGAGATGAAACCAAAAACCCGAAACCTGGAAAAAGCGTATGTATTTTTTTCGTTTCATGTTTTCATGCGATCTTACGGTATTCCATGGCGTTCAATGATAAGTGTCTAATTTGAAACCACTACTCTAAGCTTCCATTTCTGGCGATATGTGTGATTGTGACTTTTTACTTTGTTAATATTTCAGAATCTTCATGTGTCTAAATATGAGTTGTGATTAGTGGATTGTAACAAAAGATGATCATTAGACATTGCAATCATTCTAATAAGAGTATACGTGAAATTTGGGTAGATGGGAGGATTCTAAATTCTAGGTGGAACCTGGACAAAACTTGGAAGCACTCATCCTAACACAATAAGATCGAAGCTTGAATTACATATATGTTTACGTTAAGACGGCACGTAGAGGGATGGGATGGATTTGTTCAAAATTACCCTATGAAGGAAGGAGCTAGACACCTCAAAGTCCAATACATGGTGGCGGGACGTTTCTTTCTTTCTCCTTTTTATTTTAAATTACAAGGTAATTGCTCAAGGTCTTTTACATGCACCTTAGGGTCCGTTCGTTTCGTGGAAAATGGGCCATTTCCAGGAAAATATTTTAAAGTCATTTTCCGGGAAAATGACAATATTTTCTAATGTTCGGCTAAAATCGAAAGTGTTTGAGAAAATGTTTTCGGTGTTCGGTAAGGAAAATATTTTCCACTCATCAAATTAACGAACGCAAGTGCCAAGCTCGAGGCTCGCCGGATCGACGAGCGCGAGTTTAAGATCGATGAGTTTGAGGTTCACCTGGTTCGACAACTAGTCAAGAAAGAAGAAGATAGGAAATAAATAAAAGAAAAAGAAAAAATAAAAAAATAAAAGAAAAGAAAAGAAAAAGGAAATTAAAAATGATTCAAATTAAAAAGACGAAGAAAACTAAAAAATAATTCGAATAAAAGAAAAGGAAGAAGAAATGAGAGGAGAAAGTGAAGATTTGTATAGGTGTGAGGTAAGAGAGATCAAGTGAGGAAAATGTTTTCCACTTTTCAAAAGTGGAAAACATTTTCCCTTACTTCAGAAGACTTTTTTTATTTTCCCCAAGGAATTCATTTTCCATGAAACGAACACCGGAAAATCCGGAAAACGTTTTCCCGGAAATTATTTTCCGCGAAACGAACGGAGCCTTAAATTCCAATGTGAATGAAGGGCATGGGTGCACCTGGTTGAACTTTGTTTAGAGGAATTATCTTCCGAAGTACGCATGTGATTTAGTTCTTACACATGCTGTGCTTGGAATAAGGGGAAGTACGCATGTGATTTAGTTCTTACACATGCTGTGTTTGGAATAAGGATCCTATCCTAGATCGTTAGGTTGCTCCTTTTCCAATTGCTTCCCATCCTTTCTATCTCCAAAACCAATCACATTAGTCCCCATCAACTTAGGCGCAATTTCATTTTGCTCCCCAATAAGCTAGCCAAAACGAAAGGTGGCAGAGACCGAGGGCCTAAAATGAAAATGCGCTCACAAATATAGCACCCGATGTAAAAGTCTCCGCAGCACAAGAACCAAAAATACGCCTTTTTCTCTTCTTCTTTTTTTTTCTCCATGCATGCGCGTGTCTAACCGAAATCCATCAATTTTTGAAAGGAATTCCCTCTTCTCATCATCAGCATACAGGCTCCGGAATCGATCTTGGAATTGGATCTATTAGTTCTCAATTGAAGGGAAAGTCTAGATTGGATTTCGTGTCGGGTCGAGAATTTCGAGTATATGTTGGAGTTGTCTCCTCAAGTGGGGTTTTGCAACAAACCTGATTAGAAATGAGGGAGCAGCGATAATCTGTGTTCCGACACCGGGCCATCTATGCATTGTTTGTACCTATGTGCGGTCTTGAAGCTTCGGAGGGATCGATGTGTCATGGGTTCTTCTTTGCAGAAATTTATTATTCGATTACCAGCGGTTGACGCATAAGCATGACATGGACTTCTTTTTTTTTTTTAATATTCACGTGCGCCTAGCTCAGATTGCTCGTTTGTATATGGTTGCGTTGTTGTTCTCCAAAACCACGGATATATAATTTAATAAGGTCCTCCCGAAATCTCGACTGCACACACGACTTTGCTATTTCATGTGTGGACAAAAAAAAAAAAAAAGAAAAAAGAAAAAAGAGAGACCCTCGAGCCAAAGTCCCACTGTGGAATGGAAGAACGATGAAACGGGATAAAGGGAGTGTCGTAAAGTGACGGAGAAGCTAATATATCTTATAATTTGAATCTAATCATGAGAAAAAAAATTGCACAAAAAATAATAAAAAAAAAATGATAAAAACACCATGATTTACGTGATTAAGTTTGAGTGTCGGTAACAATTCCACGAGGAGAGTTGGTTGCAAAGAATCCACCATCAATTAGAGTTTTTAAAAAAGAGTATATGCTAATATTCTCTCGTAGTATTCTAGCCTGTAAAATTCACTGGAAGAACCTAAACACTTTTGACTGAAAATTCTGTGTGTGATATGCGAGCAAAAAAGTCAACGCCGCTTCTAATCTACACTCGCATGAAGTTTGAAACCCTAAAAAAATAGATCCAAATCCAAGCATTCTCTTCAGTAGTGAGAAAGCTTGGGGAAAATTATTAAAAAAATCTTAAAATTCATTACATTTTTGTTAATTCAATTCTGAATTTTTTAATTATGTGAATTGAGTCCTAAACATTTTCATATTTTGTCAATTGAATTCATTCACCAATTTTGGAAAAATATAGGCGACATGTATGCCGATCGTCATTTGTGGTGTGGCCGGTGATGACATGTATAATTTTTATATTTTTTTGAATTTTCTAAATATATATATTTTTTTCTTCCATTTTTCCTTAATTTGGTCTCTAGGCCTCAGGAATGGCCAACGACCGCATAGAGTCGACTCGCTAGCTTTGGGCTTGAACTCGCTAGCAACAGTTGGGCTCAACTTCAACAAATTTGGTGAGGTCCCATAACATGACAAAAAAGTTTGGGATTATTTTGGTAATTTTCTTTGTAACAATACAGGGAGTAAGATTCCGAATGCTTTTTTAATCTCGCGAGCATTCCATAGAAAAACGAAGACCGTCTCATCCCCGATGGTAACGGACCGTCCCTTTCTCGATCTCGTTGAGAATAGGGGCCCCATCACATGGCGAAAACGTTATCTCCGCCACGTCAATTGTCCGTGATGTGTCTCTCCTTACTCGCCCTACTTCAGTACAAACACCACCGCAAGGGGTGGCTTATCTGCTCAAAAGCTAGTGTAGCCATCTACTTCTACACGTTTGACCCTAAATTTGGATGCCTTCGACAGGTTCTTTCGCCCCTTCGGTGGTGTCCATCGCCTCTCGAGTCCCCATCACGTGCCACTTTCTCTTCCTTTCCATTCCATTCGGGCCTTTGCTGTCTCAGATCTGATGTCGACTCGTCTCTGATCGGCACTTCCATTTTCTTCTCTTTGGCTCTTCGAAAGTGCCTGCTCTCTCTCTCTCTCTCTCTCCTCTTTTCGCTATGGCCCGAGCTGGAGGTCCTTCGTCGAGGTGGAAATCAAGTGAATTCTCATGCACGATGGTGGTGCGTTGGGATCCTCCACTTGTGCCAGAATCGTACTGACCCTCGTTTGAAGTGGAGTGATGTTGAAGGTTTTCAAATACTTTTGTCGAAATACTTTCCTTATATGAGCACGCATTGCATCGTGCATTAACTCGTCCGCCAAAGGGGGATGCCAAAAAGAAGAACCCTTTTCGAGCTTCGCTATTTTCTTATTTAATATCTAATTTAGTATGAACAAAACGGATCAACACCACCTGCGTGGTGGTGTCGCTGGTTTCAGACTCTTTCCTCCTCACGAAGGGAAAAAATTCAAATCCTTAACGCGTCACTTGGTGGCTCTGCACACGCGTGGTGGTGGTTTCCATATATGTGGCTTAGTGTTTCTTTCGCCATGGGCATTTGCTACGGGTTCCTTAGGTCACCAAAGAAAAAAAAAAAAGGATCAACTAAATTGAGAGTAGTTCGAATTGAACCGCACATGCCAGTTTAGTTTGGTTTCCAAGGGTGCCAAGGGTGCCGATTTAATTCCTAATTTCTAAAAGTGGAATCCGTGTCCGAACGGTCCGATTCAATTCCAAAGGAAGAACTAGACTATCTAGATCAATTATTATTATTTTTATTTATTTTAAATGTAAACTTAATGACCTAAAATCCCTCATGCACCCCTCCTCTTGCTCTCCTCTTTCGGTATTTCAAATTCGCCCACTACGCTCAAGCCTCCTCTTTAACTAGATTAACATTGGGGCACATTTGCCCAAATTATGGGTTTAATTAGAGTAAATTTATTGATTAGAATATAGTTCAGATACAAATGATTTAAATGTAAGATACTTGTTTATAAGAGAAATGTATTTGAGTAACGTAAGATTTTTGTTTTATACCATTTCAAAATGTTTATAGTGAGATGAGAATATGGTGATTAACTTTGTACATGTTTTTTTTACTTTAGGCGTGAAATTTCGTTGAAGTGCTTAAAATTACTGGTTCCATAGGACCACTTGGGGAGCAAATTGCATCAGTAATCTTGTCTGGTCTAGTCCTTGGTTCGATAGTTGGGTGGGATCGGATTAGACTAGGAATTAATTACCTCTAATTTGATCCGATATAAGAAAGTCCGAAAATTATATTATGTTATAATTATTTGTATTTTCTCCCGAACCAATTCAATTTTTAAATATTTTTGCTCTCTCAAAGCATTTATATTTCTTTTTTGACATGTCCACGTTTGTACTCTTTTTTTTAGTAACTACATAACCAAAAATCAACAAAGCTATCATATTATTCCCGCGAAAGGTCTTGTGAATCATAGTAAAGTAGTAATCTGATGTACCTTGAGTAAAATAAAGTCATTTCCCGAAATTGCCTGCTCTCTCTCTCACTCTCTCTCTCTCTCTCTCCTCTTTTCGCTATTGGCCCGAGCTGGAGGTCCTTTCGTCGAGGTGGAAATGAAGTGAATTCTCATGCACGATGGTGGTGCGTTGGGATCCTCCACTCGTGCCAGAATCGTACTGACCCTCGTTTGAAGTGGAGTGATGTTGAAGGTTTTCAAGTACTTTTGCCAAATATTTTCCTTAAATGAGCACGCATTGCATCGTGCATTAACTCGTCCGCCAAAGGTGGGATGCAAAAATGAAGAACCCTTTTCGAGCTTCGCTATTTTGTTATTTAATATCTAATTTAGGATGAACAAAACGGATCAACTAAATTGAGAATAGCCCGAACTGAACCGCACATGCCGGTTTAGTTTGATTTCCAAGGGTGCTGATTCGATTTCTGATTTTTAAAAGTGGAATCAGTGTCCGGATAGTCCGATTCTCAGTTCCAAAGAGAGAATCAAACTATTTAAAGTGATTATTATTTTATTTATTTTTTAAATGTAAACTTAATGATCTAAAATCCCTCATGCACCCCTCCTCTTGCTCTCCTCTTTCGGTCTTTTCAAATTCACCCACTACGCTCGAGCCTCCTCTTTTACTGGACTCACATTGGGGCACATTTGCCCAAATTATGCATTCAATTAAAGTAAGTTCATTGATTAGAATATAGTTCGATATAAGTGATATGTTTCAGTAACGTAAGATTTTTGTTTTATACCATTTCAAAGTATTTATAGTGAGATGAGAATGTGGATGTTTTGTTTACTTCAGGCATGAAATTTCGTTGAAGTGCTAAAATGATTGGTTCCACAGGACCACCTAGGGAGCAAATTGCATTAGTTGTCTTGTCTGGTCCTTGGTTCGGTACTTGGGTCGGATTGGATCAGACCAGGAACTAATTACCTCTAATTTGATCCGATATAAGAAAGTCCGAAAAATTATAATATGCTATAATTATTTGTATTTTCTCCCGACCCAATTCAGTTTTTAAATATTTTTGCTCTCTCAAAGCATTTATATTTCTTTTTTGAAATGTCCACGTTTGCGCTCTTCTTTTTAGTAACTACGTAATCAAAAATCAACAAAGCTATCATATTACTCCCGCGAAAGCTCTTGTGAATCATAGTAAGTAAAGTAGTAATCTGATGTACCTTGAGTAATACAAAGTCATTTCCCGAAATTACTACAATCACATTTAATTTACTTTTACCATGTTAAGCTCATTCTTCTGTCCACTTGGGCATGTGATTGTTTCTAAAGGAGATCCTGTCAAAGAATTTTAACTATCATGTACTGTAATTAATCCTAATCTGGTTGAGAAATATATACATTCGTGTGAATAAATGAAATATATATAAGCGACACTTTATTTGATTTAACTGCTATAATGAGATATGTATAAAATACCAAACAAAGTTACGAATGAAAAGGAAACAAATTAGACTCGGATGTTAATTGTGAGGGATTCTTTCCAGTTCAAAAGAAAGGTAAGAAAAGAAATACATCCACAAACAGAAAGTACTGTATCGTCGTAATTTGTGGTTGCCTAATTATTTCTTTTATATACCATGATTCCTTTTTTGCGTGATCTCTTCAAAAGAGATCGGCACAAATTAATGAGGCTATAAATGAGAAAGGTGAGAGTCAATAAGTCGATTACAAGATATTAATCATAGATTATAGAGAAAAGAGTGATTACATCATCGCATGTATGATATATCTTTCAAATCCTTGCAAGCCGCGGCGGCTGGCTCATGTACTTCTTACTCACTATGCTCGATCCCAAGCCCACCGTGGTCCAAATACACGGCGGGAGATGCGGGCCCACGGGCCAAGAAGGTTCATTTAGCGAACTTTTGAGCCCGGCCCGATGGCTAAAATGCCTCTTACCCAAGCCCGCTCGAGTGAAGGGCGGGAGTCCAGGCCCGTCGGGCCTTCTCCGTTACCCGCTCGACCCGACCCGCCAATTTACGCGAAGTGGCATTTCTGAGCAACGCACCAGAAACCAGGAGGAATAAAAAAAAGGAAATAAAAAAGAAGAAGGTGAAAATGGTGGAATTTCAGTTCTTCTTCCTCCGCTGAGATCCACGTGAGAGATCGGAGGCCATCGCTCGTCCCCTGCTCGCGAGGAAAAAAAAAAATGCTTCAGATCTCTCCTCCGTCGCCACCGACTTGATCGCTCGCTCGATCGCTCGCTCGCTCTCCTCGCAGCGCCGTCGACCGCCGCGAATCGAGATTCCGGCCGGAATCGGACCGCCAAGATGTACATGTCGTACGGATGGCCGCAGGTGATCCCGCTGGAGCGAGGCCCGCGCCCCTCTTCTCAGCGGATCCTCTACTTCAAGGTCATCAACCGCCTCCTCCTCGTCGTCTCGCCGTCTCACCTCGAGCTCTGGAGCTCTTCTCAGGTACGCGCACGAGCTCCCGCTCTCGCGCTCCGCGACTTCCTCGCCTAGCTCGCTCGCTCTTGATATCGTTTTGGTTTTTTGTGTGGTGATCAGCATAGAGTGAGATTGGGGAAGTACAAGAGGGATGCGGATTCGCTGCGGAGGGAGGGAGAGAATTCGCAGGCCGTGTGGAGTCCCGATGCCAAATTGATTGCCGTCATGGTGAGTTGGAGATGTAACGGATTGGTCGATGGGAAATGCAAATGATCCAGTTGATTTATTAGTCGCGCAATTGCAATTGCAATTGCATTGCTGTTCTTGATTCATATCTGGTCGACCTGTATCGGTACAAGTTCATTTTTGGATGTACTCGTGTGCAAAAACTTAGCTTGACTACAATGCGTCCGGAAAGGATGGTGTTCAAAATGAGAGCTACGTGCCCTGCTGTAGATCTCTTCTTTGGCTGTTTCCCCAGTTAGAAATCCTGTGTGTCACTTGGCTATTCTCAGTGTCAATTGTGCCTATTATTAGCGAACGTGTGCATTCTTCCCTCCTTCCTTGTTCTTGCTCTGACTAGTAAGAGAAATTATCAGTTGCTTCTCGTATTATCCCCCCAAGGGCACTTTGTTGCTTTTTATGACACGGTTTCGTATTGTTTGCAGACGACTTCACTCTATCTTCACTTATTTAAGGTTCAATTTTCTGAGAAAAGAGTACAGATTGGAGGGAAGCAGCCTTCTGGTTTGTATTTTGCGACTATTTCTCTTCTCCTCAGCGAGCAGGTTCCTTTTGCAGACATGAATTTATCTGTGTAAGTGCTACACTAATGTAGTTGCGTATATGCTGGAAATCTAAACTTGTGCCTTAGTGGGCTGTGGATATGCCAATGTTTTTATTATTCTCTAAACTCAGTTAAGTTGTACCAAAATCACATAACATCTTGTAAGTATATTGGTTTGCTCATTTAAAAGTCAATATTAACTGAACGAAGCATTCTAGAAACCTAATGGGCATGTTGGATGAATGTTTGCTAAATTTATGTCTCTTCTCCAGGAGCAATATTGTAAGTGATAACAAGCATATGCTGCTTGGACTCTCTGATGGATCCTTGTATGGCATTTCTTGGAAGGGAGAGGTATGCTTAATGAAGTATTAATTGGAGTCATCTTTTTTTACTGGCTTTTTACTACCAGGATCAGAGTTTTCTGTGATACATTGATGCTCTGATCTGTTCCGCCTGATGAGAGTTGTCTTTAGTTGTTTATGATTTAATTTTTCTCTTTACATCATAATGTCTGTGCAGTTTTCTGGGGCTATTGGACTTGATCATCCCATATGGAATGATAGTGATAAAGTTACTGACTTACCACATCCTTTAAATAATGGAATTGCTGCCATAGCGAATCCAGGAGCTCCGATATCACAACAGAATTCTATAAAAAGGCCTGCAATTGTTCAGTTGGAGCTGTGCTTTCCAATGAGGCTGCTCTTCGTGTTATATTCCGATGGACAACTGATGTTATGTTCGGTGAGTAAGAAAGGATTAAAACAGGTTGAGTCTCTTAGATCTGAAAAGCTTGTTGGATCTGGTGATGCTGTATGTACATCAGTAGCTTCAGAGCAACAAATCCTTGCGGTTGGGACCAGAAGGGGAGTTGTGGAGCTATATGACCTTGCTGACTCTGCATCACTAATTCGTACCGTGTCACTGTTTGACTGGGGGTAAGAGTCATACCATGAACCATCTGTATGACATCTCGCAAGTTAATCAGTTTCTGTCTTTTATTTATGATGATTGTCTTGATAAGGACATTCATTGCTTGAACATGGTGTAGTGTTGATTCCTAGGGTTAATATTTTCCTTTTGCAATTGGTTTGACCGGGATAAGTTAATCTTTGTTCTTCCAGGTATTCTGTGGAAGACACTGGTCCCGTCACCTGTATTGCTTGGACCCCAGATAATTCTGCCTTTGCTGTTGGATGGAAGTATAGAGGACTGACTGTCTGGTCTGTTTCAGGGTGCCGATTGATGTCGACAATACGTCAGATTGGTTTAAGTTCTGTGTCTTCTCCTATGGTGAAGCCAAATCAGGATAGTCGGTGTGAACCATTGGTCAGTGGTGTCTCATTGATGCAGTGGGATGAATTCGGATATAGGCTATATGCTATTGAGGAGGGTTCCTCCGAGAGAGTTCTTGCCTTTTCATTTGGGAAATGTTGCCTAAATAGAGGTGTCTCAGGTATGACATACGTGCGCCAGGTGATTTACGGCGAGGATCGGTTGCTTGTCGTGCAGTCTGAAGACACGAATGAACTTAAAATGCTGCATCTTAATCTTCCAGTAAGTGGTAAATTCCGTAGTTCAGAGATAATATCCACATGCCAAGGACCTGCATGATATGGTCTGCTTCTTTCCAGGTTTCCTATCTCTCCCAAAATTGGCCTGTTCAACATGTGGCAGCTAGCAAAGATGGAATGTACTTAGCAGTTGCTGGCCTTCATGGGTTAATTCTATATGATATACGACTGAAGAAGTGGCGGGTGTTTGGTGACATTTCTCAGGAACAGAAGATACAATGCAAAGGTTTGCTATGGCTGGGAAAGATTGTTGTTGTGTGCAACTATGACGATTCTTCTAACACGTGAGAGCTTTTTCAGTTAAATCCTTAATAATTTTCCTAGTGCTGTCTTGTCATATTGAGAGCATTTTAAGTCAGATCGGTTAGATGCGTCCAATTAAGTGTTGAGGCCTTATCTCATGGAAACATTACCTTTGTGCTTTGTTCTGTGTAGACTTTTCTACTTTTGTTTGGGTATCTCTCAGTTTTCATAGGTGTTTTTGGGTGGGACTTTCTCCTCTCTATTCCCTTCCTGGCTTTTTCTTTCTTATTTATTTATCATTTTTTTTTTTTGGGTTGGTGAGGGGGGTGTGTTAGGGGTTTGGGGCTGGGCAGAGGAGAAGGGGAGAGCAGCAGGCATTCAGATGCCGGTTATTTTCCTTTTGAATTTGCTTGTGTTGTATAATCTTAATTTGTAGCTGACTCCCTAATTTTCACTTTATAAGGTTTGATATCGGGTACAAATTTTCTTCATTTTTTTTGTCCTTGTCTATATACAGGTATGAGTTGCTTTTTTACCCAAGATATCACCTCGATCAGAGTTCTTTACTTTGTCGGAAGTCACTACTTACCAAACCGATGGTTATGGATGTATATGAGAATTATATACTAGTCACTTATCGTCCATTTGACGTTCATATCTTCCATGTAAAATTATCCGGAGAATTGACGCCATCTAGTACCCCAGATTTGCAGGTAAAGACATGTCCTTCTGTTTCTGGTGGAACAGTTTCATTTGCTTGCTGATTATTAGTGTACTTTACATAGCTCTAAACTTGGAAGTTCAGAATTGCACTCTGAACGAGAGTGCTTGACTGAAGCTCTATTCTTCATACATTTTAAGTGATAAAATGACAAACAGCTTTCTACAGTACGAGAACTCTCCATCATGACTGCAAAGAGCCATCCTGCAGCAATGCGTTTCATCCCTGACCAGCTTCCCAGAGAATGTGCATCGACCGATCATCTCTCTTCATCTCCAGATGGTTTGGTTAGGGAACCTTCCAGGTAAATTGGGTTGGAATGTCAGTGAAATTATTCAAATTATTAGTCCCAAATAGAGGTAGAGGTCTTCTAATGCCACATCACCCTGAATAGTTTCATTAATTTGCTAGATGTTTGATATTGAGAGCAAATGGAGAGCTTTCATTACTTGATTTGGATGATGGACGTGAAAGGGAGCTTACTGACTCTGTTGAGTTATTTTGGGTGACCTGTGGTCAATCCGAGGAGACAACTAATTTGATAGAAGAAGTATCCTGGTTGGATTATGGTCATCGAGGAATGCAGGTAATTGACTGTTGGGACTAAAGCCTAAAGCAACCTTATTGGTACCTATTCTCTTTCATCAGCTTGGGGTTGATAATCCTGTTGCTTGGCTGTCGTTGAATTTTTCTGATGAGGTCCTTGTTGGAAACGTACTATTACAGGTCTGGTATCCATCTCCAGGTGTAGAATCTTTTAAGCAGGAAGATTTCTTGCAGGTAATTTGTGGTTAACTGTTGCACTTCATTCGTCACTGTGATATCATATTTCTTGTTAGGCATACATTGACTTTGGAGTTTGTGAAATTAAATAAGAGCACCCTGCTCTGTTCTCATGGTCAGTAATCATTTTATATTTTACATGCTATATTCAGCAGTCTTGGATCCGATAGTAAAACTTTTTATATAATACAGATTTCTGGTTGTTTTATTTAAATAGATTAAGTATTCTCTTCCTATTTCAGTTGGATCCAGAGCTCGAATTTGATCGAGAGGTTTACCCACTTGGCCTCCTACCAAATGTGGGCGTTGTGGTTGGTGTTTCTCAGCGGATGTCTTTTTCAGCTTGTACGGAATTCCCATGTTTTGAACCATCTCCTCAAGCACAGACTATATTGCATTGTCTACTTCGCCACCTCCTTCAGGTAACACCTATATGAACAGATGGTCCTCTTATTTGCACTTGGTGTTTTATTGCTTGATGGAGCTGGAGAATAGAATATCAATTGGAATGTAGTATTACTATATTTAGACGACAGTATGATTAAGAAGATTTTTCCCCTTATCGCATCTGTTATCTCTGACTTCCAGAGGAACAAAAGTCAGGAAGCTTTGAGGCTTGCAGAATTATCAGCAGAGAAGCCTCATTTTTCTCACTGTCTTGAGTGGCTTCTTTTTACGGTCTTTGATGCAGAAATTTCCAGGTAATTCTGTCATACTCAGATTTTAACCTTATTGAGAGTTATGTAGCTGAGTGTTGTCTTATTTCTTGCCACTGTCTTTCTATTCATCATTACCATTTGAATTAATACAACCTCTACCAGAAAGCTTGTGTTACCCTATATTTATAAGTTCTTTTGGACACACGTAAATCTTTTCTCTTTACTTTCTGTTTTAACTATCTGGGGATTTCTGCAAGTCGTTTTCTAGTTAAGAATTTACATTTGATTCCTTGGTAGTCTTTGTTGTTTGTTGATCGGCTAAAGCTTTTGCTTGGCAATTGGCTTTTCCCTCTTGCAGTTTCAGTTGTGAAAACTAATCATGAGCCCTCTTTTTGATGCATTTATATTTTACTGATATTTTTTTTGGCTTTTCATAGTCTCTTAACCTCATAATAAATTGCAAATCACAGGCAAAACTTGAACAAGCACCGGAATAATGGCCTTAAAAGTGCTGCCAGTTTCACTCTTCTGGAGAAGACCTGTGATTTGATAAGAAACTTTGCTGAGTATTTTGATGTGGTCGTCAGTGTCGCTAGAAAAACTGATGGTCGTCATTGGGCTGATCTGTTTTCTGCTGCTGGAAGATCAACAGAGTACTTTCCTGACCTATTGCTTTCATCTTAATGTACTGAAGTGCTGACATACTGTTAATCAAGGACCTGATAAGTGTAGCATACTGCTATCTTGACTTTTGAAATAATCTTTTTCCTGGTCAGCTAGCTTTAATGCACATCATGAAGTAGATATTTTGCATAGTGTAAATGAAATGTCTGCATGAATAAAATCTGATTGCATGTCTGTTCTGATGATGCCATTTATGATGATTGTACGTGTTTATCCAGCAGCAGTAAAAGTACCTGTAATTTGACTCCATTGCTGAGGAGTTTAATCTTTAGCAGACAGAAGAGAAAACTCTATTTATGTTTTCGACAAGTGCTTAATTGTTTCTTGCTGCTACTTGTTGAAGTATATTCATGCACATTATTCAAGAATTAGTAAGTCGTAAATAAAGAAATTTGGATTTTGCTAGTGTGTCTCATGCTATATAAATAGCCATCTTTGGTACTTTTTTTATTAAGTTATTGATTAAAGATCTGCCTTTGAGTATTTTTTACTTCTTCTCTCTTGAAGAACCTAGAATATTTACACTACTCATTAACTTTTTGAAGGTTGTTTGAGGAATGTTTCCAAAGAAGATGGTACAGGACAGCAGCTTGCTACATACTGGTATGCCTCTTTGATCTTCATCTATCAATACTATGCTTGTGAATAATGTTTATCCTCATGCTTCTTTACTCAAAAAATATTCAAAAGGACGGATCCCTTTTTTTGTTTTATGTGAAAGATCTCCTTTCCTTCCTATTTGCCTGTAGACTATGATGAGGCAGTATTAATCACGCAGAGAAATGCATTGTGTCTTAAGATTCTTAATTTGTCCGTCCTGCTGGGACCTCAAATTTTTTCAACTCCTTAAATCTTTGTGGACAGGTTATAGCAAAGCTTGAAGGTCCTGCTGTAAGTCAGTATAGTGCCTTGCGTTTATTGCAGGTAGATGACTAATTGTTGTCTACAAGTTTCTTGTCTTGGTGGATTTTCTCTTTGCCCCTTTCTTTCCATAAATTTCTCCAAAAGATGCAGCCCCTCACTTCACTTTTCTAACTTATGCAGGCAACACTTGATGAATCTTTGTATGAACTTGCGGGAGAGCTGGTATGGATTGTGCATTTGCCTTTTCTATTTGGAGAGAGAATTCTTGCTCATTCTAAAATTTTCACTTTGGTTTGTAGGTGAGGTTCTTGCTGAGATCCGGAAGGGAGTACGAACAGGCGTCTTCTGATTCAGACAGATTATCACCTCGATTCTTAGGGTATTTTGTATTTCGTTCTAATTACAAGAGGGAGTCCACAGACTACAGAAGGTCATTTATCTGTTTCGCTGACTCTACATTATCCTTTGATATTACTACTTTGCCCATCGGAATGATCCTGATGAAAATTTTTGCTTTTGTTTAGCCCTTCGTTCAAGGAGCAAAGTGCTCATGTCACTTCAGTCAAGAATATTCTAGAAAACCATGCTAGTTATTTGATGTCGGGGAAGGAACTTTCGAAACTTGTTGCCTTTGTGAAAGGCACACAGTTTGATTTGGTGGTGAGAAAAACCTACGAGTTTTATGTTTTCATGAATCTTTTGACAATTGGTTGATTGGTGTGCCTGCAATACATGTCAGGAGTATCTCCAACGAGAGAAAAATGGCTCTGCTCGCTTGGAGAGTTTTGCCGCAGGGCTTGAACTAATTGGTCAAAAGGTCTCTCTCTCTCTCTCTCTCTCTCTCTCTCTCTGTGCACCTCCCTCATTTCCTGCATGAGATTGGAGGAAATATCCATGTTAATGAGTTGTTGTCGTGTCCCTGATGACCCACGTCCATATTTTAACTACTGTAAATATTGTAGGAGGAACCCAAGTCTTCTTCAATTTTTTCCTCTTTATCAATTATTTGAATCTGATGACATTCTTCAACTGATTGAGGATATTCACTATATTCAGCTTCAGATGAGTACGCTGCAAAGCAGGTTGGATGCAGAGTTTCTGTTGGCTCATATGTGCTCCGTCAAGTTCAAGGAGTGGATAGTTGTTCTTGCTACTCTTTTAAGGCGGTCTGAGGTATAGTTAAATAAAATTGGAATAACAGTATTGTCACTATATTTTTTTATATTTTATCTTGCTTCTCTATAGATGGAAACTGTTGTAATTTGAGAAGGTTATCTGATATGGTTTTGAGTTTCTAGTACCTAGTCAAGATGGCTAACCGACCTATTTGCTTGTGGAAATCTTTGAAGGTTCTGTTTGATCTTTTTCGGCATGACTTGCGCTTGTGGAGGGCTTACAGCGTCACTCTGCAGGTAGACTTTCTTCATAATTATCTAATTACATGACTTCTGCATTTGTGAGCATGATGTCATTTTGAAGCTTAAATCGTGCACCTTGATTTCATGACTTTCTGGGAAGTGATATGAGTTACTGGGTTCATGTGTTGATTGGTCTCCAGTCATACCCTGCATTCTTTGAGTACCATGATCTTGTGGAGGTCTTGGAAGAGAAACTCGCAGCATATGCCAATTCTGAAGAGAAATACTGATGATTGTATAACTTCGACCGCGGTTTGGCTGACATGGAAGGAATTTTTTCAACTGGGTCATTCCTCTATCGGGCACTTCACCAAGCATTCATCCCAACAAATGTGAAGGGCAAAGTCAATGCCAAAGGACGGGTGGTGGAGGAAGTTTGTACCATAACAAGAGGATTAGTCTTATAGGATGTGTGTGTTGATAAGGAGCCTACAATTTTGTTGAGGGCAGCTCTTGAAATAATCTTTTTAGTCTTTTCTAGGTATTCTTGTTTCTATTCATCTTATAGATAATCTGGTAAATGTGCATATAATATGATCCCAAGTCTTGTGCCAACGGAGAATGTTACTGTCAATTTCTTATTTTTTTAACCTATGCAGTTTCGTAGATGGTTTTTCTTTTTTTTTTTTTCTTTTTCTTTTTTCTTTGCCTTTCTTTGGGGGGCCAGTCTTTTAGAAGGTAGATTGGGTCAATCGTCTCTACCTGAGCTGCATCGCTCACTGGATTTGGAAAAAACCAAATGAAGCCCCTTAACACGGATTGCTGAAAAGCGACTATGGATAGCTTTTGAATTTCTTGGGACATGAATGTCATTGTTGGATATTCCATTAGATTCAACTGCATTTGTTTAGGAACTTCTAATGGTGTGCGGGTTGCACTTTACAATGTAACTAGAAGCACAACTATAACATGGGATCGTGGATGGTGGTCGACTAAGTTTGTTCCTTCTAGCACATTCTGATTTGGAAAAATTCCAAATAAGGACCTGAAGTTGATTAATTTTCTCAAATAGGGATTCGAAATGAATTGTGTTAGATGAAGACCTAAAATGGACTTGTTGTCTCAAATAAGGACTCCCAAGTAGTTGAATCGATTTCAAATAAGAACCTAAGTTTGCTGGTCAGTCAAATATTCGCGAGCTATCAAGCATGTGACATTTCTGACGATCGTAGTTTGGGCAATTTTGTCCAAAAAAAATATAGGGAAAATTAACAATTCCTAAAACAAAAACAAAAAAAAAACCTTATCTATGATCTCCTCGTTCCTTGTACCCATCATCTGCAAAGTCAAAGACTGAAGTTCTCCCCATTTCTTGTACCCATTTTTCGTAAAGTCAAAGACCTAAATTTTCCGTTGGTTGAGGCGCGAATTTTCTATGTTTGTAGAGACCCAAATTCTTTGTCGGTCAAGCAAGGCGAGGAGCGACAAAAATCGAGTCGTGATGATGACCGTGTAGCGATTTGGTTGAGAAGCAGCGGGGGAGAAGAAGGAAGAAAACATAAACATTTAAATAAATAACCTAACTTAATTAATTTAGAATTTTCCCTTTTTTTCAAATCACAAATTTCTGACAAAATTGCTCCCATTTTAATGACTCAGAAAATGTCTTGCTAGCGAGCTAAGGTTCTCTATAGAGATTAACTCGATCATTTTGGGTCTTTATTTGACACAAAATTCACTTCGAATCCTTATTTGAAACAATTGGTCCACTTTAGGTCTTTATTTAACACAAAATTCATTTTGGGTCATTATTTGAGAAAATAAATTCACTTCGGATCCTTATTTGGAATTTTCCCTTGTGATTTTGAGGTGGAAGGCTGGCTTGTTTATGGTTACTAAAAATGTATATTCATTAATTTTCAAAGATAAGCCACATTAAGCACGTCCAGAAAAAGTGGTCCTCACAGCCGAAGTGGGGAAAAGGATAAACAGAAAATTTGCTTCCTGTCGTGCATAGTTGTTCTCAGCCAGTGAACGAGGATAGGTTGAACCATTGATATTGCTAATGTCAATGTGAGATCGTGAGTAAAGAAAGTCAACGTGCAAAAACGATGTCTGAGGAAACGAAAGTGAAAGAGAAACCGACGCACATATTTGTATTGAGATTTAGTAGAAACAAACCAGCTAATCTGCCTTCTTTTCCCCTACTCCCCTCTTTGCTGGCCCTCTTTTTATTTCCAATCATGTCATCCCAGTGAAAGGGGAAAGCCACATCATCACAACACACAACATATATAACAAGCGAGGCGCATTCTGCAAGTTTGCATTGCCAGAAAATCACAATATATACTTCTTCCGTGGGGAGACGGTTTGACTTGGATCACCAGCTAAAGCTGATGGACTCGAAGTGCAGGTTTTCAGCCAACCCAGAAGAACAGATGGCTGCGACCTCATGCCTCATCTTCTTTGGACCGCAAACCAGGACTCCAACACTTGACTCCTTGCACTCAAATAACATTTCTGCAAAAATGTCACAGATGGTTCTCAAAAGTCAGTGCTGATATGCGAGGCCCAAGCATTAGTCGAAGTCAGCAGACTAGGAGGGATTTTTTGTGGGTGGTAGTCCCGTATACCATCGAATAAGAGCTAGAGAATCAACAAAAAAGAGAATTCTAGCCAAATGGGTACATGAATAGATCACCATTAACTTGAAGCGACTTGGAATTGCTTATGCTTTTATATGAGGCTTGATCCAATACTTACTCTTTAGGTCAGGCCTTTCGCCAAAGTGCAGATTGGTGGCTTGGACAAGGGACTGATGTGGGAGGCTCTCCAATTCCCTTTCGGCGTTGTAGAACTCCGAATCAGGTGAATGTGCCCCAGCCGACCTGTTCAAGTGCTTGATCTGCTTCGCTTCCTTGGCATTAGTCCTCTTGTTCCAAACAAAAGCTGTGCTAGCCACAATGACGATACTTATGCACATGATCAATATGTTCAGGATTGCCCTAACAGCGGTAGGGTACTCGTTGATATCGTGATCTATCGGGTATATATAGTAGCGTGTAATGATCCCTATCAATATGAGGAACATGACGAAAGAGACCGAAATGATGGCACCGAGCCACAGCCAACTGTTGGGGCCTAAGACGGCAGACAATGGTTCGTCGAGCGAACTGGGTTTGAACCAAACAGCTCGGGCTTGTTTTGAGGATTGGGTGGTGGCTACTTTTTCTCTAGTCGCGTAGGCCTCAATCTGAAGCTGAATGTTGGATAAGTCGGATGGGGAGCCTGACATGGGCAGGACGAGGTCAAGCATGGTAAGATCAGAGGAGTTCTTGAAGGCACAAATGAGGGTCAATTTAGGAGTCATTGACTTGAATGCGGTGCTCATGAAGATGAATTCTCTGATGATGGAGATGAATGGAGTGATTCCACTGCCCCCGCTCACCATTACCAGCTTCTCATACCTGAAGCAGAAAAATCGCACTCCAGATTTATTATTAAAGTATTAGACAAATTTATTCTATTGCTGACGGCAACACATCTGATGGTCTTAAATTTTGGAAAAGGAAAGGTAAACACAAGGAGACACTCATTTCATGGTATGTTCTAACTTAGGAGTGGACTGAAACAAACGATATATCCAGACCTATTCGATGTAACGAGCAGAACATGTTACCTGAGGAAATGAGTCGAGGCGGGTCCATAAGGTCCTTCGATGGAGACCTCGAGGCGATCGGGAGGAGACGGAGAAGAAAGGATTTGGTAGAGCTTCTTAGACCAAGCCCCCTCGTTCTTGATGATGACACTGAGCTTATCCTTTTCCAAGTTGCTGTTCGAGGAAACAGTGAATGGATGCCATTGCAGCTTGGACAGGCTCGGCACGTTCAGGAACATGATGCTTGTCGGAGTATACTCTAGACCTGCTCAAACTCACGAAACACGGAAGAAGTATAAGAGAAACGAGGAACCCGAATCCGAAAAACCAAGAACTCGAACGACACAATAGGATGTCGTCGTTTCTTCACCTGGGGTCTTGGAGAAGTTGAGCTCGACGGTGTCGCAGGGCAGGACGCGAGCGGAGACGAGGCGGGCGCGGCGACGGGACTGCAGGAGGCGGAGGAAGCGGTCGACCATGAAGAGGTAGAAGCCCGGGAGCATGATGCTGGCGTAGGAGATGCCGACGTGGAGGACGAAGAAGAGCATGAAGAGGATGTAGAGATAGTGGGTGTAGAAGAAGAGCTCGAACATCTTCCTCCGCACCCGGGGGAAGGTGGTAGCCCACATCCCCAGCCCGGCGAGCAGCGATAGCTCCCCCGCCAAGTTCGATACACCCGTCATCTGCCACCTCACCATCTGCACACATACGACGCCCGCGTATCTTTACACCTCCAATCATCCCGTACGTAGCGTAAATTAGCACTATGAAATTGTCATTTCCTCCTGCCTGTTTCTAGCATGGTCTGAAATTATTTCTAGGGTTTCTTGCCGTGAGAAAATTAATTAATTTCAACTTTAATAAAACTCAGAATAAGTACCCAATCAAAGGAAGTGGGGGCAAAAGAAGGGATAAACACACTAAGGTGACTTGTGTGATTTGAACTTTTAAATTATTTAATGCGGTCCTAAATTTAAATATAATATTTAATATGGTTCGTGAACTTTTGATATTTGTTCAATATAGATTTTGGACCGTGTGAATATGTTGAATGTAGTCCTACCTTCAAAGTTGAGAGATTATTTGGATCATTTTTTCAAAAAAAATAAAAAATAAAATGGAAAGCAGTGTGGAAGTTCTAGAGGGAGACCATGTGAGTCCGTGGCAGAGGGTCGATCAGCTGGGCCCGGCCCAAAATTCTAGTGGTGCCCAAAAAGGCGATTCCTTTTGCACGTTTGAAATATTCTACGGCCCAGTCCAACCTCCAAAAGCCAGGGCACTTTTTCATTGCAGGAATAAAATATCAAAGATCGTACACTCGGCACGAAGCGCACTGCTGCGTGGACCCTACTCCCCATTTTCCCCCTATATGTATGTAGGGCCCTCCCCGCCACAGGTCAAACTCGCCTGACGATCCTGACCGTCCAACACGGCGGTGGGCCCGATCTGGTGCCATACGATCCAAAAGCATCGTCTCGGTGCCACCCCAGCAGTGACGTCGATAAAGTAATGAGTAAATAATAAATAATATTGCCAAAGAAGCGAGCAAAAGTTTCCGGAACGACCGCACTGGACGTCGACACTGACGACTTCTGGGTAAATGCAAGCCACATGCCCAGCGAAATCTCAGCATTTACGCGAAGCTACCGCGCTTTCGTTCAAAAGGGGTTAATATCTTTTGCCCTGAGGATCGTGTCTTAACCACTGAATTCACGTGGGGTTATGTTCAGATCGCGTTTCGATATCATACCCAAAAAAGTAAATGAATCGACTTCAATAAGGGATGTTCTGATTTTTACCTCAAATATTCTGTGAGTGAGGGTCCAGTAGACGATGTAGGTGAGGCCGTGCGCGGTGAAGATGACCATGACGATGTGACCGAGCCATATATGGTACTTGATGCTGGCTTCCGAGGTGAGGCCGAAGAGCGGCAGCACCGACGATGCTCGGGTCACCGGGAAGAACAGGAAGGCGAGCACTATGTTCCCCACGAGCCCCAGCCTCAAGCCCGAGGTCTCCAGTTTCGCTTCCCACCTGCCATTACGCTTGAATTTTATGCTCATGTTCTCATGATTATGGGTTTCTCGAATGTAATGATCCAACAGATTGCTTGGAATAAAAAAAAATTGGTGGACAAAATGGTTTACAAAATAGACATAAGTTTCACATTTAGATGATTCTAAAACCTGGCGTTACGTTAACTTATGTCACCTTTTTGGGCCTTTAGACACGTAAAGCCATGACAATTCTCTGGAGTAATGCGAGGTGAGATTAAGAAAAAACAATCCTAAGCGAAGTCTGTCATATAAGTCAAATGTATAAAGATTATGACTCCTTAAAACTGTCTCAAGGATGGACAGAAGAACACATGATTTCAAGCCTGTAATTCTTCGTTTCCATTGAAAATCAAAACAGGAGAACGAAACCCTTTTGCCTCAGAAGAACTTTTCCATGGAGAGAGAAAGGAAGGGGGGAGGAAGAGATTAGTGCGAAGAGCCACTTTGGCGCATTTGAAAAAGGGTTCCTTACACTGTGTCCCCATGCATCGGTCCCTGTCGGTCGATGTTGAGGAAGCTATTGCGAAGGTACGTCGCGAAGGACCAGACCAGGAGCGCCACGAACATCACGAGGAAGGCCAGTTCAGTCCAGGAAACGATCCCCAGCGGTCCACTCACCAGCACCGGTCTCTTCCACATTGCCAATCCCTTGCTCCTTTCGATGCCATTTCTGTTTTGCCATCATTAAGGTTAATTCAAGCATAACT
This sequence comes from Eucalyptus erythrocorys, assembly GCA_014182555.1. Lineage (NCBI taxonomy): Eukaryota > Viridiplantae > Streptophyta > Magnoliopsida > Myrtales > Myrtaceae > Eucalyptus > Eucalyptus erythrocorys. Next base: position 951,771 of record CM024601.1, on the reverse strand, counting down.
ACAGAAGCCGATAAACCGACAGACGAATCAAACAGCCGTGGAATAGATCAATACTTTCCCACTCGAGGCTCACTCGATTTGTTTCCAAGATGGAGGTACACACAGCCCAAGCAAGCGATGAACAGGACCGGGAATGTGAACATCAGCATCGTGTAACCTGTTATTTTTATTTTTATTTTGTTGAAATTCGCACAGTAAGACACGAAAGAACTCGTCGATTTAGTGGAAATTAAGAGCATGAAGGACAGGAAAAAGGAGAAAAAGGAAGAAGGTAGGGGGAGTGCAGGAGCCCAGATTCCATGCCTTGACTGCCGAAGAAGGTGGAGGTGCCGGATTTGGCCCTGATGCTGACCGACCAGTTTTTGCGGTACGTGTTGGTGGGCAACATAATCCAAATCAGAACAGTCCCAAGAAACACCACCATGAACAAGACCCATATCGCCTCTCTGACGATTCTCTTAACTCCACCAGACGAAGGAGGTGATGATGAAGGTGGTGGTGGTGATCTTCTCATGGTGCCAGAGTCCATCTTTCGCTCTCAATCTCTCGGTGACGTGAGAGAGAGAGAGAGAGAGAGAGAGAGAGAGAGCGAGAGAGAGTAGTGTATGAGGAATGTGGGGAGTTGAGCGAAACCGAATCTCTGTGCTTCTCTATATATACTATGCATAGGAGGGACCTGATGGACATACCATTTCTAATTGATTTCGCATTTCATAAGGGCAAGCATAATCCTCGACCTAGATTTACTTCCTTCCGTCTCACGAATACCAAACTTCATTCCATTTATTATGATCAAACATACTCTCATGATTTTATCGAGATATCATGATTATACAATATACTCAAATGTGATTCGGTACCTTCCATGTGGTCGGATATGCATCTAGATTCATGATTTGATATATTAAATTGCTTTTCTCCAGGTTCAGTTTAACGCCTATAGATAGGCCATAAAAGAGACCTGACATCAAAATAAAGTGATTCGACCCTTCCATCAATCATATCATTATTTTGTTCATATTTGGTGTAACACTTACATTCAACAACAAGTATCGGCATCGTTTAGAATTTGCACGATCGGAACTTATTATGAAGGATTCATCGCACCAAGAATTATGAAATATTCTATCATCATCCTTTGAACAATATGAAGAGCTCCTTTAAATGTTAGGGTGAGATTATACGGAAAGAAGATGCAATTTAATTGATATTTTTTATTTTATTTTTTTGGTCGGTAATTGATTTTCTTTGTGGGTAAGCTGCAGATTTGCTGCGGGGGAGATAATAATCAGAAGGATTTGGGAATGTTGCAACTCGTCATCTTTGAGAAGTCAACTTCGTTGACGACTTGGGACAGTGGCATGGATCTTGCGACCACCTATTATCTATTATCTTCCTGCTTTCTCACACCATCACTCTCGCCTCATTCTCGATGAAGACCCGCGGGACTTAGAATTTATTTTCCATTACGTGCTCGAGAAGTGCAATTTGCTTTGGCATGCGGCCTACGATGATGCCTCGTTCCTACGGTGCATTCGCCATGGACATTGCCTTTTTCCGCCGTAATCGAGGGTTTTGGGGAAAGATAAATCGTATGTTTGACTCACATTAGATTTAATTTTTGATTATGCGTACGCATACGGTCCTTTGTCACGTTGCTGTAGAGTGTAATACGGCAATTAAGCATGGGATTTGAGGTACAATGCATGTACGGCTCGTGTTCGGGCAAGAGATGTGTGCGGACGGAGGGGTGCTCGATGCGTGGCAACACGTGCCGGCAGCTGACATGTATGCGACACGTGGACGATGATGGTTTTCCCCCTCATTTAATTCGATGCTATCTCATCTCATAATTCTTTGTTGCAGTTCCAATTTTATCGTAAACTTTTTCTTTTTATTCCATGAAAGGCCTTCAAATTTAAGTTAAGTTTCAATTCTATCATAAAGTTTCTCATAAAAAACTAACCATTTTTATATAAGGCCCAAATCTGTCCATATAAACCATCTTTCCAAAAATTTCTTTTGACAATTGAAAAATGGAAAGCTCTTGAGCAAGCTATTCGAGCATATTAAGCGAGAGCTCTTTGAGTGTGAAAGATGGAGGACTCCTGAACATGAGAGATTGAAGACCGAATGCAAAATCGAAGATTCTCGAGTGAGATGGAAGGAAGACTCTCTTAAGAATAAGGCAATTAAAGAAAGCTAACCCTGATTACTATCATTTTTCCCCAAATTTCATATCGAAAAAGATGTTGATTGGACTAATGTGGAAACTCATCTAAAAAAACGTTTTATTTTTGGTCTGAAATAAGAGGGAAACACTAAAGTAATGATGTGGAAATGTTAAATCATTAAATGATGATTTTGAAAGGAGGGTTAGCGGGGCAAATATAAGACTTAGGTAAAAATTGTTGATTTTTTTAAACAAAAAAGTTTAAGAGACAATTGAAACTACACCTAAAATTAATATTTTTTTATGAGATAAAATAGAATTAACACTACAGTTCAAGTTGGAATATTATTATTATTTTTTTTTGGGTATCAGGCCGTTGATCTTGTGATTCCGAAAATGGTGGGAGGGAGCAAAAAATCAACAGTGTCCTTGGGATTCGGATTTTGGATTCATTGGTTAGGACAGGACGGGTCGGTTCAATCCCACATAAGCGATGAGGTCATGCTTACCAGATTTGAGGAGGAAGTTCAATGACTGGGGGGATTCGACGACATATTAAAGCTGCACATGTCGATTGGGAATCTGTGGCGTGAACTTGATGAATATGCTGAAACTGACCATACAAGTCACATTTTGGAAGGTTGTGGTTTCGAGGACCACACAAGGTTCTAGTTCGGTCGGATTTTCTTAAAAAGACGCTGTTCAGCAAATACAATCTCGTCTTCACACGACAATTAACTTCCGAGTTGTTTAGTTTATGCTAGTTTTTGTTTGGATTCAGCATGATTATCTTATTTATCATATGAATTTGTTAGGCTGAGGCAATAATCTTGCCGTGATTACACCACAGTTTGATTTCTTTCTTTTTGTTTTTTCTTGAACTGTAACTTTGCTATTTTCTAGTGTTACAAAAATGTAATAATTTGCATGATTCAACACATATAATAGAGCTGCAGCACCCTGGAATGACGTGAGGGGCTCCAGAAAGGTAAGTTGCAACTAGGGAGGCTATGCGATGATCACGAGGTTCTCGTCAAATGTTTTATAAAAATCACTATGGCTCTCCCAACAAATGCTGATATAAACGTGACCGCTTGGCTCACTGTCGATTTCGTTGTTATGTTTTTCCGTCTTCTCTCTTGAATTTTCTTACATTGGGTATACGGGTGAAGGGACACCAAGAAAGGAGTGGTGGCGGAACAGTTCCGTGAATCTGTGTAAGAAGCAGACCTGGTGTGGCCCCAAGCCGCCACCACTGGGGTCAGAGATTTTCTTTCACATCTTGTGATCAACTTAGGCATCAAAATTTCAATGGTAGGCGGAACTGTGGACTCTTATGATCATGCTCGGGAGGCTGTCGACGTCGGTCGCTCATTCCCACTTTTTTCTCTTTCTTTGCGATATAGAGTCTGTGCCGTTAAGCTCAATCATTTTCATCGAGAGAATTTGATATTTTCTACTGATGGACGTGTTCAGATTATTTCTATTCTCCTTCAAGAGTTCTAAATTTTTCGGTATCATTTCGTAGGTTTACTATGAATATTCTGCCATCTAACACAAGCCTATCAACGCTAATGATTACTCGTGTCTCGTGAACGTTGGAGCTCCCATTTTAAACTCCGGAAGAAGAGAGTTCCGTCACGAAAGCAAATGGATTCGGGGTAGACTCTGATTTGGAGAAAAGCACACCATGCAGAACAAGATTTGAAAAGTAGCGGTTGGAACTCTGCCCTTTTGCTATTGAGCTATCTTCAGTCTAGAACTTCAATCCCACAGCCTATGTGAGTTAATGTTAGAGGGTCCAACGGTGGGAACTTTACAGTATCCATTAAGCATGATCCAGTACTTGATTAGGGTGCACGAGCTAGCTCGGTGAACTACTCGAGTGTTTCAAGAGTCTCGAGTTCTCGGACTATGTTAACAAGCGAAAAACTAGCTAAAGTAGGGCTTAATCTGTGCATATTCTAACTGCAAAGTGTGTTGTGCTCTGGGGTGTGTACAGGACATGACGGAGTGGGCTGCGCTGAAACCGTTGCCCTCCTATGGCAGAGGAAGGGATGCAGCTGCTGGAAGGTATCAAAGCCTCATCTTCGGCACCAGTTTCACCAATTTCATCATCACCGGTAGATCCCGCTTGCGTGGTTTCTCTTTAGTTTCCTCGTTTCCATGCTCCGGTTCGCTTGGTTTCATCAGAGTCTCTTTGTGCCAGGGGAGTACAGGACTATCGACGGTCAAGGCGCCCTCTGGTGGCAGAAGTTCCACGGCGGCAAGCTGAAAGTACACACGCCCCTACCTGATCGAGTTCATGTGCTCCGATACCATTCAGATCTCGAACTTGACCCTCAATTCGCCATCCTGGAACGTTCACTCTGTCCGCAGCCGGTACAATTGTGCCAGCTTTCTGCATTCATCGAAATTCTGGTCTACATGTTCATTTCTCGAGCCATTATGGTTTAGCAACCTCCTAAGCGCAGGAAAAGTGCCAAAAAAATCATAAACCTTCTGTTTCTATGCCGATTTAGTCATAAACATTTTTTTTTGTACCGATTTAGTCTTAAACCTTTTTACATTGTGCCAATTTAGTCCTTGGATGGATTTTGCTGATTGGACACCAGCCGACTGACATGGTTTGATCGGTGTTGACGTGGACAATTTTTAATAATATTTTAATATTTTAATATTTATTTTCTTTTTATTATTTATTATTTCTTTTTTTCTTCTCCTCTTCTTCCTCCAGCCGGTTGCCGAACCTCGGCAACCGGCCAGAGACCTCGACCTCGCTGGCCACCTCGCCAGTGGTCGTGAGAGTAGCCTCGCGCTGGGCGGCGAGGCTCACCCGTTCAACGTGAGGCTGCCCTCGAGGCGTGGGCGGTGAGGGCGAGCCTCGCCAGCTGCGCATGAGGAGGCAGCCTCGCAGGGGAGGATAGCTCGAGGCTGCCTCTTTGCGCCGAGTTGGCGGGGCTCGCCCTCGCTAGACATGGGCGAGGCTCGACCCTCGCTAGATCCGGTGAGGGTGAGCCTCGCCGCCCAAGCCTCAAGGGCGACCTTGCGTCGGTCGAGCGAGGGTCACCCTCGCCGGATTTGGCAAGGTGGCCGGTGAGGTTGAGGTCGACCTCGCTGGCCATCACCTCTGGCGGTCGCCAAGATCCGGAGACCGGCTGGAGGAAGAAGAAAAAAAAAAAAAAAAATTTAAAATATTATTAAAAGTTGTCAACGTTAGTGCCGATCACGATATGTCAGCCGGTCGGCGTCCAGTCAGTAAAATCCAGCCAAAATTGACCAAAATCTGGCCAAAATTGACCGTAAAAAAGACTGAATTAGCATATCGTAAAAAGGTTTAGGACTAACTCGGCACAAAGACAAAATGTTTAGGACTTTTTTGACACATTTCCCTCCTTAGCGCTATCATCTAATCTTCCTAATCCAGCCAGTTGACCCAAGTCACTAATTAAATCTGGATGAACGAAAGTAACTGATGAACAAATGAATGGTTATCGCAGTAACATTCTTGTGCAAGGCATCACTATTCTCTCCCCGGTCTAGTCCCCGAACACCGACGGGATCAATCCAGGTTCGTCCATTCTTTTCCCTGGGCCACCAGCAAATTTCTTCTCTCCTTCCCTAGCTAGTCAAATTACCATGTGTTCAATTTTGCAAGCTTTTAAATTCGAACTTTAAAAACAAACTATGAATTAAATACCGTAAATTGAATTTAAGTAATAAAATACTAAAGGTGACAAATGGGTGGGTTGGGTTGGGTTGGGTTGGATCGGGTCGAAAATGGGTCAACCCATATTTGATCCATTTAACCCGTTTTGACTCATATTTTTGTAATGTAAATTTTATGACCCATATCCAACCCGACCCATATTCGACCCTTACCCGACTTGACCCATATTATCGAAACACATTTATATTTAACTCAATTTAGTTAAATAAAAACTTCACACCAAATTTAAAAAAATAAATAAAAAAAAAGTGAAAAACCTTTAAATTAAAATACTTTTGAAGAACTCTTAGTAAGAAAAAGTTTGATGAGCTAATAATTGACATAAAAATAATATTTATTTAAAACAAATCTTTTTGAATGCAAGAATGCATAGCTTCTTAATTGTAATTCTTTTTAATTTTGATTAATTTATTGATTTTAGTTCACTAAGTTAAAAATTACATTATGATGTTTTTAATTTCTATTTATTAATCTAAACAGCATCGAGCTTCGTCTAAAAGTACTTCTCCAAGTACATATATGGATATCTATCTACCAAATATCGTTAAAAAATCGACTTTTTTATTATTTTAATTTTTTTGAAATTATTATTGTCACGCCCCGAACCCCGAGCACGTGAACAATCCGCCATGGTCGAGTAATTGCAACATTCCCAGGTAGTGTCGCCGACCCAGAATAATTTTATTATGCGCATGCGGAACGTATTAAGAATCCTCGACAATTTAAAAGCGGGATAGAACAGAGGAACCAAAAATCAATTTAATACAAACCAACATACAATCATAAAATCACCCAAGGTTTACATGCAGCCAAAATGGGTCGGAGTCTAAACACTAGGGATCGGCCCAACCAAAAGAAGGAACAGTCCTAAGGCTACTAGTCAAATTCGATCGTCGACCCTTCATCTTCTTGGCTCTGCGACTCCTTGCCCAACTATATCGGCAGTCCACCTTATTTCGCTGAAATCGTCATCTACGGCCCTGAAATATTTTTCCCACAACGGGGTGAGACATTGTCTCAGCAAGTTCACCCCTCCTAAGCCCCTATTAGAAAGAAAATACACCCCAAACATGACCTAGCCACACATCAAGAAGACTTACCTCGCAACAGTCCGCGCCTGCAGGTTAGTACAGTTCATATCATTCAATCATGTGCAAATATGACAATTCAATAAACGAAGGCACAATCACGTCATCAATCAATCAACCACTTGGATCGTCTCAGCGATCAATCGGCTCGGCTGATTACATGTCATTCTACAAATCAATCAATACTCCCAACCACAACCCTAAGGGTAGACTCAACAATCGGTGGTAATCACGGCCCCACGTGGCACGACCTTCGAAAAGGTGGTTCAACACTAGTGGCATCCCGGCCCCACTCGGCATGACCTTCAATAAGGTGGTAACGCCGCCTCGATAGGCACGACCTCTAATAGGTGGTTATCACGGCTCCAAAGGCACGAGCTCTAATAGGTGGTACGGCCTCACTAGGCACGGCCTCTCATAGGCGGTTCAACAACTAGTGGCATCACGGCCCCACTCGGCACGATCTTTGAAAAGGTGGTTCAACACGGCCTCAATAGGCACGGCCTCTAATAGGCGGTCAATCACGGCTAAATCCCCATCAATTTCTATAATTGGAATTTCTACACATAACCCCTAATTTACGCAATCACACTCAATTCGCCACCAATCAAGCATCAAATTTAAATTCTAACATCACAACAACGATCGGCCACGAAATTCGAGCAACCGAGGTTAAAAATAAAATTTTCCATTTTTTTTTTTATAAATAATAATATTTAATTAATTTCGGAATATTTTAATATTATTTTATTCATCTGAATTTCGAACCAATTAAATAAATCTAAATTAAATTCTAATATGTCACATCACACTTAACATTAAACAAATCACTTTTAACCTTAATTAAACCCAAATTAACTTAATCCAATTCCTTAATCTAACTTATAATAAAATAATCTAATCTATCCACCTAAACACACTTAATTTAAATTAAACATACTTAGGGCATAATTAATCGTCTAATCAAGGATTAGTGAGATAAACTCACGGATTTGGACGCCGCTTAGCTCAAATCGAAGAGGGCGACGCCGGGATCGACTTTCCCCAAAGGCGGGCTCGCATCCGAGGCTGGGAAGGAGACCGAAACGGGCTCGGAAGCTGCTGAAAAACCCATTTTTTCTCCATGGTTGGCTGCTGGACGGAGGCGCGACGGAGGCTGGTGGGGGCTGGTCGGTGGCGGCTTGGGCGGGGAAGACGGCGGAAGGCTGGCGGCGGCCACGGCGGTGGAGACGGGCGGTGGGCGGCGCGGCTAGGGACGGCGACGGGCCGAGGCGGGGGAGGCGCGCGGCTGAGCGGCCTGGGCCGGGCTGAGGCGGACGGGCGGACGGCTCGGCGGCGGAGGCGCGCTCGCGGGGGGCGTGCGGGAGGCTGGGCGTGTTGGCGTCGACGGGGCTGTCCGCCGGTCCTCCTTCCTCTACTCTCTCTCTCCTCCTTGGCTCAAGGTTGGGGATGACAAGTGGGGCCCACCCCTCTCTCTCTCCCCCTTTCTTTTCCTTTTCCTTTTTCTTTAATCCTCCTAAGGTGGCCCACCATGACATCATCGATGATGTCATGGTCCACTACCCCACAACTTCTTCAATAGGTCCATTAATTTTCCGCCGAGGTCCAAAACTTTGTGCGCTTAATTTCTTCAATTTTCCTTTCAATCCACTTCTAATTAAATCCAATTAAAGTCCGTAAAAACAATCCAATGTCACCACACTTTAATTCACATCTTGGCTCGTCCATAGAACCAATTTAAATCCTAAAAGTACGACCATAGGCGAACCTTATAATTTCTCTTAATTCAATTCAAATTGACTCCCATAAAATCAATTGATGTCTCACTTATCAAATTGATTATTTTCTTTATCCAAGAATCTTTTATACTCCTCAATTTCACAATAAAATGGCCCTCCGCAATATTCGATTAAAACGGCCATATTTATCCGGTCAAAATTAGGACCCGAAAATCTGGATGTCACAATTATTATTATTATTATTTAATTTATTTTCTTCTTTTCTTTCTTTTTCCTCCTCCTTCTTCTCCATTGTTACTCCGTCGACGGTGACTGGCCAAGCCGTAGTTTGGTGAGATCAAGGCTCCACCTGTCCGGGCAAGCCCGAGTTGTCGAGGTGAGCTCGGGGCTCGGCTGATCTAGGTGATCCCGAGCTCTATCGCGGTCGGCAAGCTTGCGGCTCGCCAGATCCAGGCGACCCTGAACTCGGCCATGGCCGGCGAGCTCGCGGCTCGCTCGATCGAGGCAAGCGAGCCGTGGTAGGCGAGCTCGCGGCTTGCCAGATCCAGGCGAGCCCAAGCTCGCCCATGGCCGGTGAGCTCGCAGCTCGCTCGATCCAGGCGAGCCCGAGCTCCGTCGTGGTCGGTGAGCTCACGGCTTGCCAGATCTAGGCGAGCCTGAGCTCCCGGCTTGCTCGATCCAGGCGAGCTCGAGCTTCTTTGCGGTTGGTGAGCTTGTGGCTCGCCAGAGCTCTATTGAGGCGAGCCGCGACGGTGAGCGGCGAAGGTGAGCGGCGAAGGTGGGTCGAAAATGGGTCAGCGCAGCTGTTTGTCGTTTTGAGGGAGTGTTATGTTTTTAGGCTTTAAAAATGGGTCGAAAATGGGTCAGAACGTGTGACCCATTTTCCACCCATATAGAATTGAACTTAAAACACTTTGACCCATTTTAGTTGGGCCATTATATCTTCATGACCCATATGTAACCCATTAGTGAAAAATATGGGTTTAAAAATGGGTCATGGACCTCTATAAAATACCTTTTACCACCACGTGTTAGCATGCTATTGAATTCACATTTATCACTATAAACCAAATCCAATGAATTCAAATATCTTTTATTGCTAGGAAAATGTTTCTTAGTAAATTTAGACTTAGCATATATTTCACATTTATTAAATTCGTTATTGAAATTTATCAAGTCTAACTTTTTCATATTCTTCAAATATCGAATATTTATATGTGCCAACCTTTGTCATAAAAATGAGGACTCAACAATGTAAACAGAACTAGCAATATTATTATCGATATTCAGCTGATAAATGTCGTCACTGGCATAACCCTTTCCTACAAACAGCCTATTCTTCGACAGGATAATTTTGTTGGATTCAAATAAAACCCGAAACTTCCATCTTACAAAGTAAATCAATAGAAACTAGAATCTTCCTAATTTCGAATATAAATAACACATTAAGAAGAGTAATCTTCTTTTAAGAAGTGAAGTATATCTCCATTGTGCCTTCGATAGAAACCTTTGCAAGAGCATTATTTGCTAGTAGAACCTTTTGAACATTTAAATCAACAGTCTCTTCAAATTGTTTGACCATGTATTTGTCCTTGCGCATATAGACCATTGCTCTAGAATCTAACCATCAACTAGATTGGACATGTAGTAGAGTTGATTTCAGAAACCAAAATCATCATATCATTAATTTCAGAAATTTATGTCCGAAAACATGGTTAAAATCATGGCCACGTAATTTTCTTCAACCAAATTCGCTTCTGCCTCCGCCTTTACCATTGGGATACTCTTGTTTTTGATATGCTCTTGTGGTGAATGTAGTCCTTGGCATAGTGTCATAGTTTGTCACAAACAACACCAACAATCATTTTTCTTCTTTTGTGTTCTCTTAAATTTTTGCCCGTTCTTTACTTTGAACTTCTAACTGATTTTTTGTTTTCTTTCCACGGCATTCACCATGAATTCATACAAAGTAGAATTATCACGTAAACATGATTCTTCCTCAATACAAAGATATTTTTGTATTTGCTCCAAGGTGATATCCTCTGACTTGTGCTTAGCCTTTTTTCCATAGTCTTTCAAACTCAAAGGCAATTTTGCAATAATTGCTCCAACTTGAAAAATTTATGGAATATCAATCTTGAGGGTACAAATTTTATTCACTAGCACTTGCAACTCATGGACTTGTTCCAATAAGGATTTGGTATCAAGAGGGATTTGGTACCTTGTTCCTCCACTTTGTACTTGAATTCAAGTGCGTTCCAAATTTCTCTAGCCGACTTCATTTAAGTGAAAATGTTGTACAATCAATCGGATAATGTATTTAGAATGTATTCACGACAAAGTATTTGCCCTCGGCACGTTTTTTTTTTTCCTTGTTAACCTTTCAATGGTTTCCACACTTGACCGTCCTCCCTCAGTAGTAGGATTCGGATCTTCAATAGGCGCCAAGTTGGGATCTAGTATGTAGGAAATTTTCAGGGCAATGAGTAGGAACATCATCTTGTCCTTCTAGTGAGCAAAGTTGCTCCCATTGAACTAATCCAGTTTGCTTGTGTCTTGATTTATAACTTTGATCATCTTTGACTTCATTGTTGAATGAAATAAATCCTTAAAATTGTTGGAAAAATATGGTTTTGAATCAATAAAGTAATTAAGTCAGATTTTGAGGCGTGATATTACTTTCTTTAAGGATTTATTTGCCTCACAATGTTATTAATGGTCACCGACAAATATCTTTGAGGATATAATAAAGTCTCAAATGAGAATACTTGACAGCAATTCTAGTATTTCTCTAAGGTCTCTCTAGAAAATAATTGAAAATATGACTATAGTTTTTGGAAAAAAGAGTCGAAAAATGATTTTATACTCGTTCATCCAAAAATTGACATATATATAAATCGATCTTAAAGAATATAAATAACCCCTCGGGAAGGGTTGCAAACTGAATGAGTATAATTTCCAAAGGTTTTCTTGAAAAGACAAATATAAAAATTTGGAACAATAAAAATAATAATTTTTTAATAATAAAATTTCAAATTTTTATAATTTCCAAAAATACTTAATAAAAAAAAACAACCTTTGAACTAATAAAGGTTTATAAGATAACCGTATGAAATAAAATAAAAATAAAGGGACTAGTGCTAATTAAACCTGAGCATGCAAGCATGTAAAGTGCTAAGTATGCCTAATAATCGTGCCAAAATTGTGCAATTATTCGTGCGCTAGCTCACACCCAACCTTTTCTTTGAACACACTAGAGAAGGGTCACACTTGTTGTCGATTCCTTTTATTTTTAACCTCAGTTTCGTTGAACGGTTTTCTTTTTTCATTTTCCTTGTTTTTTGCCTTTCTTTGTGGGGCCAGTCTATTAGAAGGTTGATTGGGTCAATCATCTCTACCTGAGCTACATCACTCACTAGATTTGGAAAAAAACCAAATGAAGCCCCTAAATATGATTGTTGAAGGGCAATAGCTTTTGAATTATTTTGGGACATGAATACATCATTGTTGGAAATTCCCCGGAATTCGATTGCTTTTGCGTAGGAACTTCTAATAGTGTGTATAGGTGCAATTTACAATATAATTAGAAGCACAACTATAGTCCTTGTGCTCGATATGTTTGTTCCTTCTAGGAGACTGATTTTGAAGTGGAAGGCTTGCTTGTTTATGGTTCCTGAGAATGCAAATTCATCAATTTTCGAAGATAAGCCATACTAAGCACATCCAAGAATAACTGATCCTTGCACATTGAATGGGGAAAAGGATTTGCTTCCAATCATGCATTGTTGTTCTTAGCTAGTGAATGAGGATAGATTGAATTATTGACATTGCTCATGTCAATGCAAGATTGTGAGTAAAGAAAGCCAATGTGCAAATATGATGTCTTTGAGGATACAAAAGTGAAAAATGATAGAAAATGAAAAGTATTTAGGAGGAAATTTTTTTTGTATTTCTATGTATGACAATGTACAAGTATAGGAGCATATTTATAATACAAAAAAAGGAATAGGAAAGATATACATAAAATATATGTGATATTGTCTTCCGATTTTATCTCTCAGAATATTCCAACAATATTTCATCATAGATATATTGCATCAATTGTCTTCCGATTTTATCTCCCTGAATATTTTGATAATATTCCATCACAGATATGTTGTATCAATTAGGATCGTGATTGATATCATATCAAATTTGTTCTCCAACATTCCTCCTCAAGCTGGTGGCCTAAGTACTTATGTTGCCTTTGACACAGTGGTTTGGTGAAGACGTCAGTAGGTTGTTCCACAGTTTCAATTCTCTTTGTTATGAGGACTTCTTCTTTGATCTTGTCTTGAGTAAAATGACAATAAACTTCTATGTGCTTTGTCCCTTCATGAAAGACTAGATTTGCTGCCAATTTTAGTGCGGCATCATTGTCACAAAATAATTTACTTGGCCCATTAACCTGTATTCCAAGATCTAATAGTAACCCTCATATCCAAATTGTTTCGTAGGTGGTCTTTGCCATGGTTTGATAATCTGATTCAACTGATAATAGTAATACAGTGAATTGCTTTTTGTTTTCCACGAGATTAATGAGTTTCCCAATTTAATATAGAAACTAGTGATAGATCTTTTGGTCATTGGGCATGTGGCATAGTCTATAGCACAGTAGGCCATCATCTTCATGTTGTTGTCACAAGATAAGAATATGCCAATTCCTGGGTAGCCCTTCAAAGATTTCACAATTTTTAAAGCTGCATTCATGCGAGATTGTTTTGTGCTATGCATAAACTGGCTAAGTATTTGCATTGCATAACATATGTCGAGTCTTGTCATGGTAAGATATATTAACTTCTCAACAAGTCACTGATGTCTTGATGGATCATTGAGTAATGGATCTTTGATGTATGAAGAAGAATCTCAATCATGATCATGAATTGTTAGTTTGACATTCTACTCAATCAGAACGACAACGGGTTTACAATCGGATAATCCCGCTTCTGAAACAACCTCCAAAATAAATTTTCTTTGACTAAGACCTATTCCTTTATCAGATTGGGCAATTTCAATGCCAAAGAAATATTTGGGAGATCCCAAATATTTGATGTGGAAAGTGGAGTGCAAATACTCTTTGAATTTAACAACATAATAGTCATTATTTTTCATGACAAGTATATCATCAACATATATCAATAAATAAGTAAACGAATCTCCTACAATCCATGCAAATAAGACATAATCATGTTTAGAGTGCTGAAAACCTACATTGGTTAATACAGCGATGAACTTCGCATACCATTGTTTAGATGCTTGTTTTAGTCTATAAAGAGATTTGTGCAAATGACAAACCCGTGACTCCCTCGGTTTGCATAAACCTGGAGGAAGCTCCATATAAATTTCTTCATTTAGATCACCATGAAGAAAGGCATTATCGACATCCATTTTATGTAGTGACCAATTGCATATAGATGCAACAAATAAGAGGGAACAGATCATGACTTCTTTGGCAACAAGAGAGAAAGTTTCTTGATAATCGAAACCTTCTCTTTGAGTAAACCTTTCATAACTAAGCGTGCTTTGTAGTGCTTAATGGAACCATTGGCTCTAAACTTGATTTTATATACCCATTTATAATCAATGGCTCTCTAATGTGGGGGGGGTAGTGGAATAATATCCCAAGTGTGATTTTCCATGAGTGTAATGAGTTCTAATACCATGGCACATTGCGAGCAGGGATCACGTGCCACCTCGGCGAAGGAAGATGGTTCTTGTTCTTCTGATAAATGACTAATGCAACACATATATTCTGGAGATAGCCGATTAAGAGAAACATACGAAAAGACAAGATATTTTGTATCTATTGAACTCATAGTTAAACAATTGTAGTCTTGGTCCACGTAGGTGGACAAATATGTTGCTGCGAACACCAAGGCCGAGATACTTGGTCAGGTATTGGTGATTTAGGTTCCCATGATGAGTCAGAAATAGTATTTGATGTAGTCGTCCTTGATGGAGAAGGAGATATTTCATCATTTAGAGCTTCAACAAAAGGTAGCGTGGACTCCCGTGTAACTTGGATAGAAGCTTCTTGTGCAACAAAAAATATGGTAATACCATGGATAGTGTCCATCAGATAAGAATGGTCACTATTTTTCTGATGATGGCAGAGTCGAGTGGGAAGAATAAGACATCTTCTCCTTGAATGGGAACACATCTTCATGAAAATTAATATCCCTGTTGATAAAGAAATTCCCTATGGAAATATCCAGAGCTTGGTATCCTTTCTGAAGAGAGGGATAACTCATGAAAGCATAATGAGTGGCACAGGGATCCATCTTATTCCAAGGGCCCACATTTGTTGCACAACATAAGCAACCAAATACTCTAAAATGATCATTAATTGATTTTTTGTCACAGAGCGTCTCAAAAGGAGTCTTGCCATTGAGGATATGAGTTGGTATACGATCAATCAAATAGGCTGTTGTGATCATACAACCCCCCCTAAAAAACTTTAGAAATAGAGGGTTGTTATTTCAATGCATGAGTTACTTCTAAAAGATGTCTATGCTTATATGTCTAAATTCACCTTGATCGAGTCTAAAAAGTCAAAATCGACAGATTGAGGGTTTATCACTCCTCTCTTCAGCATTTGGTTGTAAACCTTTTTGTGTTCCTTAGAATGAAAGAGTTTCGTTCTATCACCCGGTTCATTAGCAACCACACCCATTTTGGGTTGAAAGTTTGAAAACATCGCCACACCTAACTTATTGAACGACCAAAGTGTTGTATCAACATAGGTCGGATCATTTACTAGGGTATGATTGGTGCATTTTCTATGTTGTTTTTGAAGTGCAACAAGAAATAAAAGGAAAATTAAATCCGATTGTTACACCTTTTTCATTTCCTGCAACAGCTTTCTTATTTACAATTTATTTGCTCATGTAGGTAAATGAGGGAATTGACAAACAAGTGGAGAACATGATGCAATTAATTGATTTAGAAGTCAGTGATGTACGAATAGTTGGAATTTGGGGGAAGGATGGGGTTGGCAAGACGACTCTTACCAAGGTCATTTATGAGCAAATTTCATCTCAGTTCGATAGTTGTAGTTTCCTCGCAGATACTGGGGCAATGCTGAAACAATCTAGAGGTATTTAGCTTTTGGATAACAACTTGATGTCTGATATCCAATACCAAGTAGATGAGTTTGATCTAGTTGCAAAAGGAGGACTCTATTTTCTTGGAGAAACATTACAGATGAGTAAAGTCCTAATTGTTCTTAATGATCTGGACGTATTGCATTTTCGCAGAATTTTTGGAATTGGACGTGATTTGTTTGGTCATGGATCTAGGATAATTGTCATAACTAGTAACAAATCTGTCCTTTTAGAATTGACACCTCAATGGTTGGATTGTGAAATTGAGGAATATGAGGGATTTTTGGATAAAGAAAATAATCAATTTGATAAGTGAGACATCAATTGATTTTATGGGAGTCAATTTGAATTGAATTAAGGAAAATTATAAGGTTCGCTTATGGTCGTACTTTTAGGATTTAAATTGGCTCTATGGACGAGCCAAGGTGTGAATTAAAGTATGGTGACATTGGATTAATTTTTGTGGACTTCAATTAGATTCAATTGAAAGGAAAATTGAAGGAATTAAGATGTATAAGTTTTGGACCCTAGGCGGAAAACCAAGTGGACCCATTGGATTGAGGTTGTGAGAGTTTGAGTTAGTGGAGTATGACCTCATCGATGAGGTCATGTGGTGGGCCACCTTGGGGATTAAAAGAAAAAGAGAAAAAGGAAAAGAAATGGTGGGGAGAGAGAGAGAGAAGTGGTGGGGCCCACCACTTCTTCTTCAACCTTGGGAAAGAAGAAGAAAAAGGAAGAGAAGAAGAAGAGAGGGAGAGAGAGAGGGTCGGCCGTCGACCCCCCGGTCCGTCGACGCCACCGCCCGCGCCGTCCGCCGCCGCCCCCCGCGCGCCGTCCGCCTCCGTCGCACTAGTCGCCCGCACGCCGTCGCGCCGCCGTCCCGCGCCCCTCCGGCCCGCGTCCAGCCCCTCCGCCAGCCGCCGTGCCGCCGCCGCAAGCCGCCGCCGCGAGCCGCCAGCCTCCCCCGTCGTCCCTCCGCCGTCCTCGCGCGCCGTCCACCGCCGAACCGCCTCCGTTCGGCCTCCGACCAGCAGCCCACAGCAGACCCAAAAAAATGGGTTTTGCAGCCCCTTCCGGCCCGTTTTAGCCGCCTTCCCGGCCTGGATGCTAGGCCCGCTTTGGAGTTTATCGATCCCCTCGTCGCGCTCGTCGTTTTGGTCCGTCCGGCGCGTTAATCGGGTGAGTTACCTCACTAATCCTTGATTAGCCGGTTAATTATGCCCTAAGTGTGTTTAATTTGAATTAAGTGTGTTTAGGTGGTTAGATTAGATTATTTTAATATAAGTTGGATTAAGGAAATTAGATTAAGCTTAATGGTGTTTAATTAAGTTTAAAAGAGATTAATTAAAGTTAAGTGGTGATGTGACATAATTGAATTTTAATTTATATTTATTTAAATGGTCTGAAATTCGGCTGATTAAAATAATATTAAAATATTCCGAAATTAATTAAATATTATTATTTATTTAAAAAATGGAAAAATTTATTTTTAGCCCCGGTTGCTCGAGAATTTCGTGTTGATCGCTGCTGTGATGTCAGAATTTAAATTTGACGCTTGATTGGTGGCGAATTGAGTGTGATTGCGTAAATTAGGGGTTATGTGTAGAAATTCCAATTGTAGAATTTGATGGGGATTTAGCCGTGATTGACCGTCTAATAGAGGCCGTGCCTATTGAGACCGTGATGAACCGCCTAGGAAAGGCCGTGCCGAGTGGGGCGGTGATGCCACTAGTTGTAAACCTTTGTGAGAGGCCGTGCCGAGTGGGGCCGTGATGCCACTAGTTGTTAACCGCCTGTGAGAGGCCGTGCCGAGTGGGGCCGTGATGCCACTAGTGTTGAACCACCTTTTCGAAGGTCGTGCCACATGGGGCCGTGATACCACCGATTTGTTGAGTCTACCCTTAGGGTTGTGGTTGGGAGCAGTGATTGATTTGATTGAATGACATGTAATCGGCCAAGCCGATTGATCGCTGAGACGATCCAAGTGGTTGATTGATTGATGATGTGATTGTGCCGTGCTTTATTTAATTGTCATATTTGCACGTGATTGAATGATATAAATTGTACTAACTTGTAGGCGCGAACTGTCACGAGGTAAGTCTTCTTGATGTGTGGCTAGGTCATGCTTTGGGGTGTATTTTTTTTCTAATAAGGGCTTAGGATGGGTGAACTTGCCTGAGACAATGTCTCACCCGTTGTGGGAAACACATTTCGGGGCGCGGATGAGGATTCCAGCGGAATCGGGTGGATCTGCCGGTGAAGTTGGGCAAGGAGTGCGAGCCAAGAAGATGGAGGATTGAATCGATTAGTAGTCATAGTGACTGTTCTTTCTTTTGGTGGGCCGATCCCTAGTGTATAGACTCCGACCTATTTCGGTTGCATGTAAACCTGGTTTGATTTTATGATTGTATGTGGTTTGTATTAAATTGATTTTTGTTCCTGCTATCCTATCCCGTGTTTAATTTGTCAGGGGATTTTTAATACGTTCCGCATGCGCTTATATTAAAAAAATTAAATTGGGTCGGCGACACTACCTGGGAATGTCGCATTATCACGACCATGGCGGGTTGTTCACGTGTCTCGGGGTTCAGGGCGTGACAATGGATCTAGGATAATTGTCACCACTAGTAACAAATCTGTTCTTTTAGAATTGACACCTCAATGGTTGGATTGTATTTACTGTCTCGGCATGATGAATGATAATCTAGCTCTTGAGCTTTTCAGTAAGCATGCACCACAAGGAAATCTTCCAATTCCAAATTTCGATGAAATTGTAAGAGGTATAATTGATTCTGTGAACGGGTTCCCATTGTTTATCAAAGTAATTGGTTCACTCTTGTCCAGAAAAGTGGTGGAAGGATGGACTGCACTTAAGAAGCTAAATTTGCAACCTGGTCCATATGTTGAAAAGATTTTGATGGCTAGTCATGAAGAATGGAGCAAAGAGCAAAAATAGATATTTCTTGATATTGCCTGTCTCCTTGCTGATGTGGATCGTCGAATTGCTTCATTTATGTGGCATAATCCCAATCTTCTTCCCTCTGATGGAGTTGATGTACGTGGTGTCATGTCCCTGGTAAAAACTGCAAATCATAATGCACTAGGGATGCACAGGCTGTTAAGGGAGTTTGGCCAACAAATCATATGAAATGAGGATGATCTAGATCCATGAATTCTAGGCAGGTTATGCAATTTGGCATTGGCCTGGGGACCAGAGAAGATGGAGGTACAATATCTTGTCTAATTCTTTGGAGTAATGCGTGCCTTACCTTGTTCTTGATCTTTGGAGTGTCGAGAAATTGTTCCTTCTCTCTAACGTTGACTTATGTGGCTCTGTCTCATTTTTTCTCCACTTGATACTTTTTTCATTATAGGAGGAAGAGGAC
This sequence comes from Eucalyptus erythrocorys, assembly GCA_014182555.1. Taxonomy (NCBI): domain Eukaryota; kingdom Viridiplantae; phylum Streptophyta; class Magnoliopsida; order Myrtales; family Myrtaceae; genus Eucalyptus; species Eucalyptus erythrocorys. The sequence goes on along the minus strand of CM024601.1, from coordinate 932,513 downwards.
CTCAACATTGTCCCGGAAGATTTTGAGTGCGTGCCAAACATAAGGTTTCCAAATTTTAAGTGGCTCCAATATCGAGAATGCACTGGAGATTTTATAGCTACTAATTTTCCCCTCGAGAAATTAGTTATTCTTGATCTTTCATGGAGCAAAGTCACCGCAGACTAGGGAGGTTGGAGAGAATTCCAGGTAGATTAAGTTTTGTTTATTTCATTGAACTGTTTCTTTGATGAATAAGTTTTCACCAGCAAGCCTTTTATGAAGGCTGATTTAAGATGTGATGCTTTTTGACATACGGCATATACATAACTGAATATTACTCTTGATATATTTAAGGAAATAATTATTGCTTACTAACAACAATTAGAGGGCGTGTGAACGATGTTGGTGGTTAGGTTGAGTGAATTAAGGTGAATGATTTTCTGGTTGCTGAGAGGCTAAGTCATTCTTCAGAATCTAAATAAGCATCTTCTTTGACTATGAAAACATTTTCCATCGGAAATCTTTCTAAACTATCCCAAGGTTGTAAGATTGAAAAACACATTTTCATAATTTGTTTTTAAATGTGTTTTTCTGCAAAACAAACAGAGCCTTAGACTTTATTCCCTCTAAAGATCTGTTCAGTGTATGAATTCATGTTTTTGTACTATTTTTGTAGTTGCCACAATTGAAATCCTTGAATCTTACCGGTTGTGTTGACCTATTGATAAGCCTCGACTTCTCCTCTTTCCCTGACTTGGAGATATTGATTTTGGAACGATGTTCTCGACTAACGAAGTTAGATCCTTCCATCTGTGATTTAAAACACTTAACTACCTTAAATTTGAGGTTTGAATTTTCTTGTTGCTCCTAACTACGTTGAATATCCATTGAATCATCTTGCTCCTCATAACATGGACTTAACACTTCATCTCCATTAAAGCAAATGTGCACAGGGTTACACTTGGAACATAGAGTAGATAATTAAAAGAAACAAACATCTATTTCCCTATTTGGGCGACCGTAGAATGGTACGGGTCTTGGAAGGTGAATCCTCGTTTAGGCGATCGTAGAATGGTATGAATCCTAGACAACATCTATCTCCTCATTCAGGCGACTATAGAATGGTATGGGTCTTGGAAAATCAATTTCTTCGTCAATGCGACCATTGAAAGGTACGGGTCCTAGACACAACCAAACATTGCCATATTGGGCGACCGTAGAAAGATATGGTTCCTAGAAAAGCAGTTTCTTACAAAACCTTGCTGCCATTCTGGGCGACCATAGAAAGGTACGGATCCAAGGAAAACAATCTTTTTGCAAAGCCATGTTACTATTCTGGGCGACCATAGAAAGGTACGAGTCCTAGACATATAACACCAACTATCTCGAATTATACTATCCTTCTTGAAAGTAAGTTTTTCTAGGTAGGTTCCTTGGCATCAGCATTTCCATGCATAATAAAAATTGCATTAAAAAATGGAATTCATTTTCCAACAAAAAATCATTCAATGCATGTGTATGGTCAAAATTTAGATCTCAATTTATCTTTGAAGGCAACCTCTACGAGCTCACCTTCAAAGAGGGGCAGCTGTTGACACCTAAATTTTGGCGACCTGTTTAGTTTTTATTGCGTTAAAAATTAGGGGTTAATTTTATTCCTGAAAAAATTAATTAATTGCATAGCATATAGTTTTAGGTTCATTTATTTTTAATTTGCATTTACATTGGGTCGGTGATAGATGGGTTCAAATCGATGGTTCGGAATTTTAATTTGATGAGTTGGGCTAAACCCACGAAGAGAATAAATCGGCTCAGGCCTGTATCCTCGGAGAGATTTTACGGGTTTACCTTGGCGAGATCGTATCAGAAACAAATATTGCATTTGGAAAAGTAAATATTGCATTCAGAAAAAAAAAATCTTTATAGATATAGATTTGGAAAAAATTAAAACCCTAATCCATGGCTTATATAAAGAAAAACACGTAGGGTTTTTAGGGGGGCCACATAATAGAAAAGTTGGAGGTTTGTTTGTAAAAACAAACTAAGTGTTTTTTTCTTGTCTCACATAGGAAAAATGGGAGGAAGTGAGCCAATTAATAAGTGTGGAATTTCCTTTGAATAACCGAAGGAATGATTGGGTGGGGCTAGACCCCACCATACCGTGTGTAGATGCACGAATAATTGCGCGATTTTGGCGTGATTATTTGACACACTTAGCACTTAGCACACCTGAGCGCCATTTTGACGACCGCGTGCGACGATCCGGACGAAGCCCTTCAGTTCCTCAATGTGTCTCGATAAGACTTCCTCTCTACTCGTCATCTTCATCGTTCTAACTGAATCGCGAAAACTTGATGGTACTACCTCACTCATTTACTTCCGTTGGACGCTGACCAAGGTGTTTGGACGCCATTATTCATGTAGAACATAAGGTCGTTCTAGAAGACATGCGGGCTGACTATTCCATCAGTTCGGGTTTCGCCGGAAAGGAGGAAACATGATGGGAGGCAAAGCGAGCTTGTTGCCGATAAGATGAAGTATGACACAACCATGAGCGACAAGGAGGGTAAGATAGAAGTTGAGGAGCAATTTCCTCTAATGTCCTCTACTATGTTGAAGAAATTGGTTGGTTCTTCCGTAAAAAATGGGAGGAAATGCGGTGGTGATCCATCCAAGTTAGTTATGGTGCCACATAGCAGCAAACGTGCTTCAGAATTCAAGTGAATTAAGTTTCTCATTGAGTAGCACAACCCATTTCATAGCATGCCTATATCATGATATATTTAAGGAAATAATTATTGCTTACCAACAACAATTAGAGGGCGTGTGGACGATGTTGGTGGTTAGGTTGAGTGAATTAAGGTGAATGATTTTCTGGTTGCTGAGAGGCTAAGTCGTTCTTCAGAATCTAAATAAGCATCTTCTTTGACTATGAAAACATTTTCCATCGAAAATCTTTCTAAACTATTCTAAGATTGTAAGATTGAAAAACGCATTTTCATAATTTGTTTTTCTGCAAAACGAATAGAGCCTTAGACTTTATTCCCTCTAAAGATCTGTTCAGTGTATGAATTCATGTTTTTGTGCTATTTTTGCAGTTGCCACAATTGAAATCCTTGAATCTTACCGGTTGTGTTGACCTATTGATAAGCCTCGACTTCTCCTCTTTCCCTGACTTGGAGATATTGATTTTGGAGCGATGTTCTCGACTAACGAAGTTAGATCCTTCCATTTGTGATTTAAAACACTTAACTACCTTAAATTTGAGGTTTGAATTTTCTTGTTGCTCCTAACTACATTGAATATCCATTGAATCATCTTGCTCCTCATAACGTGGACTTAACACTTCATATCCATTAAAGCAAATGTGCGCAGGGTTGCACTTGGAACATAGAGTAGATAATTAAAAGAAACAAACATCTATTTCCCTATTTGGGCGACCGTAGAATGATACGGGTCTTGGAAGGTGAATCCCCGTTTAGGCGATCGTAGAATGGTACGGATCCTAGACAACATCTATCTCCTCATTCAGGCGACTATAGAATGGTACGGGTCTTGGAAAATCAATTTCTTCATCAATGCGATCGTTGAAAGGTACGGGTCCTAGACACAACCAAACACTGCCATATTGGGCGACCGTAGAAAGATATGGTTCTTAGAAAAGTAGTTACAAAACCTTGTTGCCATTCTGGGCGACCATAGAAAGGTACGAATCCTAGGAAAACAGTCTTTTTGCAAAGCCATGTTACTATTCTGGGCGACCATAGAAAGGTACGGGTCCTAGACATATAACACCAACTATCTCGAATTATACTATCCTTCTTGAAGGTAAGTTTTTCTAGGTAGGTTCCTTGGCATCAGCATTTCCATGCATAATAAAAATTACATTAAAAAATGGAATTCATTTTCCAACAAAAAATCATTCAATGCATGTGCATGGTCAAAATTTAGATCTCAATTTGTCTTTGAAGTCAACCTCTACGAGCTCACCTTCAAAGAGGGGCAGTTGTTGACACCTAAATTTTGGCGACCTGTTCAGTTTTTTATTGCGTTAAAAATTAGTGGTTAATTTTATTCCTGAAAAAATTAATTAATTGCATAGCATATAGTTTTAGGTTCATTTATTTTTAATTTGCATTTACATTGGGTCGGTGATAGATGGGTTCAAATCGATGGTTCGGAATTTTAATTTGATGAGTTGGGCTAAACCCACGAAGAGAATAAATCGGCTCGAGCTCGTATCTTCGGGAGATTTTACGGGTTTACCTTGGCGAGATCGTATCAGAAACAAATATTGCATTTGGAAAAGTAAATATTGCATTCAGAAAGAAAATCTTTATAGATATAGATTTGGAAAAAATTAAAACCCTAATCCATGGCTTATATAAAGAAAAACACATAGGGTTTTTAGGGGGCCACATAATAGAAATGTTGGAGGTTTGTTTGTAAAAACAAACTAAGTATTTTTTTCTTGTCTCACATAGGAAAAATGAGAGGAAGTGGGCCAATTAATAAGTGTGGAATTTCCTTTGAATAACCGAAGGAATGATTGGGTGGGGCTAGACCCCACCATACCTGTGTGTAGATGCACGAATAATTGCGCGATTTTGGCGTGATTATTTGACACACTTAGCACTTAGCACACCGAGCGCCATTTTGACGCCGCGTGCGACGATCCGGACGAAGCCCTTCGGTTCCTCAATGTGTCTCGATAAGACTTCCTCTCTACTCGTCATCTTCATCGTTCTAACCGAATCGCGAAAACTTGATGGTACTACCTCACTCATTTACTTCCGTTGGACGCTGACCAAGGTGTTTGGACGCCATTATTCATGTAGAACATAAGGTCGTTCTAGAAGACATGCGGGCTGACTATTCCATCATTTCGGATTTCGCTGGAAAGGAGGAAACATGATTGGAGGCAAAGCGAGCTCGTTGCCGATAAGATGAAGTACGACACAACCATGAGCGACAAGGAGGTTAAGATAGAAGTTGAGGAGCAATTTCCTCTAATGTCCTCTACTATGTTGAAGAAACTGGTTGGTTCTTCCGTAAAAAATGGGAGGAAATGCGGTGGTGATCCATCCAGGTTAGTTATGGTGCCACATAGCAGCAAACGTGCTTCAGAATTCAAGTGAATTAAGTTTCTCATTGAGTAGCACAACCCATTTCATAGCATGCCTATATCATGATCTTGGTAAGTATGTTGCTCCTATACAATTGAAAAGAGAGAAGGGGCCCCCTCCCCATAAAGAGACGCATGAACACTCTTCTTCTCTCAAACAGACCTAGAGATTTAGTTTGTGAACGAAAGAACCAGAAGTAAAACCATTGCAGCCATGGGCCAAGAAAGGGCACGGTATTCTCAACGCAGCATAAGATGCATCAATAGTTTGATATATAGCTTGTTCAAATTGCCTGTATGCCTCCCATATTTTATTGCCTTCATTTACATGAAGCCCAGCTACAGTAAGAGCACACTCAAACAAATTTCTAGCTTTCGAGACACCAGCAACCGAGCATTCACACACTGAAGGATCACTTTCTTGCACAAAGTTTATGTAATCATACCAAAGAGGAACAGACTGAAACATGAAAGAAAAAATGTCAGTTGCTCGGTCACAGGGCAATATCGTGCGTGTAAGTCATACATGGAAAGCAAAGGTGTTAAACATAAACACATAGAGTTGCCTCAGTCAAAGAAAACAGAGGACTTAACTCAATACAAAGGACTTGAAGGATTCGGCTCAATGATACAGCAAGATGATGCAGCAAAAGAACAAAAGAAGTGATGATCAACGGTGAAGAACCTATGATGAAGACCAGACTAGATCGATGACATGGATTGCCAAGATGTATAAAGTCAAAACTAACACATGTGCTTAAACCTGGTCTTGTATAAGTCGGTTTGTTAGTTACATTCTGTTTTTCCTTGTAAAACAACTTTTAGTCTTTCTGTTACTATAAGACTGATATAAATAGAAGTTGCAGAAGAGAGAGAGAGAAGTTAGAGAGATAGATATCCTCCATGGATGCTCTACATTACTGATAGAAAAGCTTCGAAGAAGTTGCATTGAGGTTGATTAGCTCAAGTGTTACAAGATAGAGCAGAGGAGGAAGAGTGGGAGAGTTATATACATTACTGCTACTTCGAATACTTTGTACTACAGCAGCTCTTTGGTTCAATGAAATACAAAACATTTCTAGAATTGATTACTTTATTCTAGAGTTTATCTTTTGTCTTCATCTACTTCTTTTCTTCTGCACATCTTCATCTGGTTCTTCAGTTTCATAAAAGGTTCCAACTTTTTCCCCAATCAAACGAAGTTACTAACATCGTAGCCGGCACTTCAACTTTTAGTAATTCCTATATCAGATTACAGCCCCAGTGACATCACAGAAGTTATCCTTCTTTCCAGCAAAATAACTCTAAGGATCATAGGTTTTAAAGTCAAAAGCCCAAAATATAGTTGAGGCTTTACCTACTTTGATCATTCTTCGTTAGTCTCCTCTCTCACTCTTCGATTTCATGATTCATGCTAAATTATGGGTTTGTAACCCATTTTGACAACTCTAGTAATATCATCAGTCATGTTAGTGAGAAAGCACTTTTATGTACGAACACACAACGTGATAGTATGATGTGATATAACATACCATGTGGTAAGAGTTCGCCCACTTAGCAATATATTCATCACATAAAATACTATGTTCATGTTAAAAAGGTGTTGGATCTAAGTCGATTTAAAGTATAATTGGCAAATAGCAATTGGGAAAACAAATGAAAGTTTGTTCATTCATTCCAACTCCATAATGAAGCAATCAAACTATCACCAAAAAAAAAAAAAATCTTCAAAAATGGATTGCAAGTGAGTATGTGCAAAGGGTGTGCCGGCTCTTCAAATCAAAATACGATGTGGAAAAAGCTACATTGAGCTAAATGATAAGGGAATTAAAGTGCTTGAAAATTGAAGTTGCGAAGATTGAAATTAAAGGAAAGAATCTTAACTAGAGAGATGGACATTGAAATTAAAATACAAACACTGAAAATGAAATTACCTTAAAATAATTTGAAAGTCACAAACACGCCGATGTTCAAACGAGAACATGGAAATGAGCACTAAATTGTTATATGACAATGCGCATGATCAACAAACTCGACCCTAAAATACTGAAATTGAAATACGTTGCTTCAGCAGGAAAATGCTACATAGGAAAGTTGGTAGAGTTTTGGCAAAACTCAAGCGTCTCTTCTCCCTCTATGTTTTTCCTATTTATGCTCCTTGGGTTTTCTCTAATGGTAACCGGAATTTTCATGCATTTCCACGGTTTCCACCATTTTGGTAACTCGACTCCTGTGGCCATCGTGTATTTCGCAACAACCGTTTCTTCTACAGGAGCCCATTTGACCTCTTTACTGAGCCGCCGCTCTTAGTTCAAACAGAACAAAGGTCATCTCTCTCCTCTTGAGCAAGATAGCTTTTAATATGCTTCCCGTCCAAGCGAAGTGAAGGAAGCTCTAGATCGAAATTAGACCGGATGATCAACAGTTCAGAGTCGAACTCGACATGACTCAACCTTTTATACGTCGCTTTACTTCCTAAAATAAACTCAGACCCGTTTGCATGATGTGGATATGATTGGATTCGTCTCTTTGGACAGTGAATACGCAACGTGTCTTGATTTTGTACTGTCTTTTGGGCTGACGATTTGCTATTGTGAGTTGGAAGGATTATCATGTCTAGTACTACCATGTCTGGCCCAAACAAATGTTTCGCAGGCGCAAACCTGGTGACGTATGCACGTAAGACTCACCTACGCTTCTAATTTTTGTCAGTTAGCTCAATCTAATTACAACATGAAGGATAAGAAACTGACAGCCGTTGGATGTGTTGGTCCTGCTGAAGGGGTGAAGTAATTGAAGTAAGGGCATCCGGAGATATTGACAGTTGGACCGGCTATTGAACCGGGAAAGGAGGAGGGAGATCTTTGAAAAGAAGAGTCCAAGAAAGAAGGCAAGAAAGAGGATAGACATCAAAAAGATGGAATATCAGATTGCAGAGCTAGTTAAGGTCTACAATGCGTGTAATCCTATAAACTACATTTGGCCATGTGATAAGGAATAGAACCCAGATGCAGGCGTTCTATGTTGATTGTCTGCTCGAAGATCTTGTTGAATCCAACTCAAGCTTGCTGATTCTCAAGCTTGTGAGCATGACTTGACGGGTTCAAGAGCTAATCGAGTTTCTGTGATATAAGTTTATAACTAGTTAAAAATAGACATTGATATCATCAATGCTGCATAATAAAAGATTGTTGTTCAGGGTTTTTTGAGCTCAAACTCATCCAGTTCAAATCGATTGTAATTGAGTTGAGTTGAGTTTTGGCCATCAAGTATGTGAGTCTAGTCGAGCTTGAGCTTGGACAATACGACTCGACTCGTTTATCACCATCATCGCCCATCCGAAGCCATTCGTTATTTACGGCCAAAGTGTCCAAGGGTCCAACGGAAAATGAATATAACGCAGCGAATGTCAAGGAAAATCATTACAGATCACGTATTTCTGAAGGAGTGCAAACCGACCATCTCAACCACCGTTGGCAGCCGACACCTCCCACTTATAACCACAAAACAGCGAATGTACAGAGTGTGTGGACAGGAGAGACAACCCAACAGAATATCTTAAGACTCCGAGCGCTTCCTCGTCAGCGAGGACCACCAAGAGACGTTAAAAATTTGCAAAACAGATAGTAGGAACGCAACATGAAACAAAAATAAAAGAAATGGTGAATGTCTAGATTTTGTCCAATGATGCAAATGAAGACCAACAAACAACAAGAGGTTTATGACACGTGAAACCTGCCTATACGTGTTCAAGAACAACCGGGAATCGGTAATGCAAGCACCTCGGCTGGATTGGACATATTGTCAAACGTGTGATGAGCATGGACTGGGGGAATGATATTAATGATTTTTCAGGACTCGAGCTCATCGCCAGACCCAAAGAAATCGTCAAAAAGCATCCGAAATCAGTAACATTAGTTCACTCAAACCCAACATGCGTGTGCATTAACAAAAAGAACAAGTCTCGGCTTCCGATTGGACCAAAACGTGGCTGAGCCGCAAGGGTTCATAGAGACACAGAGAAAATACTAATATTAAAACAAATCCAACCAATACAGGACAAAACGTGAATCGATCTTGAGCTCTAACATGCATAGATATTTCGGCCTTCTCTCAGGCATTCTATCAAACGGTCAGTATGCGATTTAACAAACATGTTCCAGAGCGAGATTTATTGCAACCTTCGAGCCATAGATGATGCATACAAGTTTAAATAGATGTGTTTCATACTGGAGCTGTCTTATTTTACAACGATTCACTTAAAAATCCCGTACTCAAGTTCGGTGTTCCTAAATGTTTCACGCTTCGTCTCGTCGAGATTTTGGTCAGAAAGTTCTAATGGTTCAAGGAAGTTCCAACGGGAGGGGTGCTCCTACCTGGCTTAACGGGAAAGGATTGCGGTGGATGGCAGCTCTCGGGCGGACGACTGATGACAGCGAGGCTTTCCTTTGAGCTCCCTCTCCCTATGTTTTTCTCTGTATCTCCAAAAAAAGAACTCCAGTGTCGCTCCAGCCCCCCTCTCGGTTCTCTCTCTCGCTCTGTTTTGTGCTGGTGTTTTCTGTGTTGCTTCCTCCCCAGCCACTCTCTCTCTCTCTTCTCCCTATAAATCTACCGTAAGTTCCCCCTTTTTGGCATCCCTCCAAAGCGGCTCCGGATGGCCAGCGAAGCCAGCTGCCTTTCCCCTCCATCTCTACCTCAAAACTGTCGTTAATCAGCCTCCTCTCCTTGCCCGTGTACGCGCCTGCAGCTATTTCGGTTCTTGGGGCGGGTTAGTGTCATTTTCGGCTAAGATAGCAGTAGGTTCTCTTGGGTTTTGACAACCGCAGGCGTTGCCACGCTGCAGCCGTGTGTCATTGCTTCCCCTGGCTCCTCCATCGCTGCTCCTTCTGCTACTCTGGCAGAATAAACATATCATCAGCAGCTTCTCGCCTTCAGCATGTAGCAGCGCCTAGGAGCACGTGGTGGAACTGGCGTTTTAGGTCGGGTAGGGAGGGAGGGGAGGGAGAGAGAGAGAGAGAGAGAGAGAGAGAGAGAGAGAGAGTCACGCTGCGGTTATCTTTGGTCCTTGGAAGTCCCTCCCAAGCTTCCAAATTATAGCAGAGGTGCACAAATCGTGTATACCTTTGGGAAATATGGTATCAATTTGTTTACCATTTCAAAATCCATACTGATATGGATAATTTCATATCGTCAAGGGCTTGTTTAGTTATGGCGAGTAAAACCTGAGTGAAAGTAGGATCATGAATCTCTTTCTTGCCGATGTTTGGTGAATTAGAATGAGACCGAATGGAAATGAAACTGGAGAAAAAAATGTTGTATTATTGCATTTTCATGACTATGGAGGAAGGTGGGAATACATGAGAACAAGAACACGGACAAGTAAAAAGGGCGGCAAGTGGACAATGGATCATTAGCTAAGCCATTGATTTGGTAACTTTTAAATGAACAAAGCACAGTTAGCTATCTCTTTAGAAATTTGAAATGATCAAAATTCAAATCATATAAAGCCATATTCCAATTTCGATATGTCATCCAATGCCGAAAATTTCAAATTAATATCAATTCTCATCCCTTCTAATGCATTTCGATTTCCTTAACATCATATTTTGATTGTCTCCTTCCTTTTCCAAAATAATCCAAAGTCATAAACCACGGCTGACATTGTTTCCCAATCCTGAATGTCTAAACACACAGCATTTTATGGCGAGCAGACGAAAATACCCTAGAAACCACCCCTTTTTTGGTCGAGCACGATGTGGATGACCACACTGTAACAAGCAGAACTTAAATGAAGTTTTTTTTTTTTTTTTTGGTCAAAAGGATGCTTTATATTGAAACTTAATAATCAGTACTTACAAGAAACAACCCCATAAAGATCCGAGCATAATATAGAATATAAAGTAGAGGGGGGGTGTAATCCACCAATTAAGAGGAAGTTTTCGTACCCAATGTTGCCGTGCAATCCAATCATCCGCAGCATTAGCTTCATGTGGGCAGTGGGCCAACGAGACTAGGGTATTCTGGGCCAGCAAGCTTTGGCATTTCGATGCAATCACGGCCATATTCCATGAAGGCGCGGCCCGGCCCGAGATCATCTCAACTGTAACTGAACTATCACTTTCGAGGATCCACTGAACTCTTCGGCTTCCAAAGTCTTCCACGTGTCATGACTGGAGTTCCCGTATATAAAGAAGCCCGTGCTTTATCGCCTCCGCTTCCGCCTTATTCGACGAGGAAACCCTAGCTGTAGATGCAAATCCTTCGAGAACTCTCCCAGATGCTTCGCGCACAACTCTAGCCACAGAACAGAGAAATTCCCCTTCGCACCAAGCCGCATCCACATTTAGTTTCAGTTCTTTCTGTTTCGATGGTTTCCATAGTATAGGGTTGTCTAGTTTTGCTCGTGATTTTGTGTGTTCTGTTCTTTGTTTCATCTTTTCTCTACTAACATAGATCTTGGTGTCAGGTGCGAGTATCGCGAGATCCGCTGGCCTGGGATGCAGATCTGGTGATTCCAGGGTTCGCCGCTGTTCAGGTGTGTCAAATGGGATTTGTCTTTTGTTCTGTTTCGCCTTTCCTCTGCTAAACCAAATCTGCTTTCCTTTTCTTGCGAGATCCGCTGGTCTGGGGTTCAGATCTGATGGTTCCGGTTACATGTTCGTTTTCGCCTTACCTCTGCTAGCCCAGATCTGCTTTTCATTTCGTGCGAAATCCACTGGCCTGGAGTTCTGATCCGGTGGATCCGGAGATATCCTCTGTTCAGGTTTGTCATAGAGGATTTGATCCATGTTCTATTTCGCCATTCCTCTGCTTACCCAGATCTGTTTTTCATATGCTAGACTTACCAGATCCGCGGGCTTGGGATATCTAGCGCGAAAGATCCAATCATTCCTCGCCTTCCATATGTGCCACAGAACCAGTCCGATGACCTCTCGTTCAGGTAACGGTTGAGTTCCTTTGAACACTTCGCATAACCACTGATTTGTTCGCTGGATATTTTTCCTAGGTTGTATTGCTTCAAATCTCGGATCTTGCCATATCGCGCTCATGTCCATTTACATAGAAAGAAAGATGTTCTGTTGTTTCTATACCAATGTGACAGAAGGACATAACGGATCTGTGATTATATTCCGTTTATGCAGATTTTCCCTAGTGGGTAAGGCGTTCTGGCAGAGGCTCCAGAGGAAGGTGTGGATCTTCGGTGGTACTTCTAGACTCCAAATCTGGGTCCATAGGGTGCGTGGTGCTTTGTATGAATAGGAGGGTCGGTCTAGATCTGTGCCATTTATGCTCAAAGTTGCTTTGTTGTATCCACTTTTAATAGAATATTGCCATGTTGTATTACCTGTCCATATGAGTGTGTCTGGCTTGGATTGTTGACTTAGAGGGATAGCTAATATTTCTTCTGCTATTTTTGTATCAAAAAACTGTTGTATTTGCTGCTGTTTCCATTCTCGGGTTTCTAAATCAATTAGCTCCGACACCATTAAAGGCTCAGATTGATGTGCTTGTCCTCCAATGATCCCCTGTTTTAGCCATTTATCTTTGCGAATACAAATAGACTCTCCATCTCCTACTGACCATTGTATATTGTCCATGATTGTATCTTTGCCGAGCATGATTCCTTGCTAGCCCCAAGATGGCCGACTACCCCTACTTGCTGACCAGACATCCCCATTGGGAAAGTAAATCCCTTTGAGTGTTCTGCTCCAAAGGCTGTTTGGGGAATTGGCCAATCTCTAAGCCTGTTTGCCTAGCATGGCTCGATTAAAGGTAAGCATGTCTTTAAAGCCGAGCCCTCCCATATCCTTTCTTGTTTTCAGTATTTCCCATCGCTTCCAATGCATTCCTTTCTTGTTATCCCCTTTCTGCCACCAAAATGACGCAATTCGTTTCTCTATTAATCTGCAGATGGAAGCGGGGATGTTAAATATGGACATGGCATATGTCGGGATGGATTGCACTACACTCTTAATCAAGACTTCCTTGCCAGCCTTGGTAAGTAATTTCTCCTTCCATCCTGCCAGCCTTGTATTTACTCTTTCTAATATCCATTGAAACACATCTCTCTTAGACTGACCCCATTCTGTGGGTATGCCCAGGTATTTACCTGTTTTCTCCAGCACATTGACTCGCAATTTTGTGGCCATGTTTCGTTTTAAGAGTGGCGGATAGTTGGCATTGAAGAATATGCCTGACTTGTTTAAATTAACTGCTTGACCAGTAGCATAGCAGTATTGATTGAGTGTAAGTGCTAAGTTCTGACACTCCATAAGGGTTCCATCCATAAAAAAGATAGCGTCGTCAGCAAAGAGAAGGTGAGTTAATTGTGGATAGAGTCGATTAATTTGTATGCCTTTTATGGTCCCATCAGCGAACGCTTTTCTCATCAGCCGGGTTAATACATTGGATATCAGGATGAAGATATAGGGCGATAGTGGATCACCTTGTCGGAGTCCTTTGGTTGGTTGAAAAAAGGAGGTAGGTTCCCTGTTGATCTTCACACTAAACGACACAGTAGTGATGCACTGCATTATTAGGGAAACCCATTTAGCACAGAAACCCATATGTAGCATGTTATCCCTCACAAAGTCCCATTCCACCCTGTCATAAGCTTTATGCATGTCGAGCTTTAGAATTGCCTGATGTTTAGTTTTGTTTTTTGTGATTCGCAGCTGATGTAGAACCTCCTATACAATGAGGATATTGTCCTGAATTTGCCTCCCCTATACAAAGGCTGTTTGCTCTGGTTTAATGATAAGTGGCAGCCATTTTTTTAGTCTGTTGGCTAGGATTTTTGATATTATTTTATAGCTGAAGTTGCACAAGCTAATGGGACAAAATTGACTGATATTTTCAGGGTTTTTTACTTTGGGAATCAAAACAATGTGTGTTTGGTTCAGACGGGGATCGAAGATACCTTTCTGGAAGAAGTCCTGAACAAGATGCATTAGGTCGGTTTTAGGGGTTTCCCATGATTGCTGATAAAAGGTGCCATTAAAACCATCAGGGCCAGGAGCTTTTGATGCTCCTAGTTGAAAAATAGCTGCTTTGATCTCCTCCAGTAAAGGTACAGCCACTAAATTCGCATTGATATCTTCGGTAATAGGTGAGGGGCATTGATCAAATACTGGTTGGTAATATCTTGTACCCTCAGACTTGTATAAGTTCTTGTAGAAAGATTGGATATGGTTCTAAAGGGTCATTGGGTCTCGACACCAACTTTGATCTTCTAGTTGTAGCATTGTAATATGATTTTTCTGCCTCCTTTGTATAGTAGTGGCATGAAAGAACCCGGTGTTTTTATCTCTCCATTGTAACCACTTGACACGTGAGCGCATTCCCCAAAACTGTTCCTCCTGCTTTCTTAGAATCTCAATCTGATGAATGAGATCCTACACTTGCTTCTTGCTTGTCAACTGATTTGTCTGATTTGTAATATCTGTTAATGCTTGCCCGAGCTCTTTTATCTTCAATGGGGCATTGGCAAATTTTTCTTTACTCCATTTGGTGAGTACCTGTTCTGTCTCCCTTAATTTATCTGGAAGGGAGGATATTTGGCTTGGTGGTATAGACCAAATTTGTTGGATAACTCCCTGATATTCTGCATGTTCTATCCATAATGCCTCCATTTTGAATTGTTTCTTCCTTTTCCTTGCTCCAGGGTATAGGCGAAGAACAAGGGGGCTATGGTCAGATCCAATAGCTGGAAGGGCTTGTACTTCTGCAGTAGGAAAGGTAACCCTCCATTCTAAGGTGCATAGCACTTGATCAAGGCGTTTTTTAAACCAATTCCTCCCCGTCTCTATTATTTGCCCAAGTAAATGCACATCCTTGGCTGTCTATATCCATTAGGGATAAGTCATTAAGCATAGTTCTAAATGCTGTCATTCTTCTATTGTCAGGTGCTTTTTTCCCATGTTTCTCCCACACATACATAATCTCATTGAAGTCTCCCATGCAAATCCAGGGGATGGATTGATGAGGTTTTAGGTTCCCAAGCTTTTGCCAAAGAGATAGTCGCTCCCCAAAATCAATTGAGGCATGGACAAAGGTAATCTACATTACTTGTCTACTGTCAGGGTCAGTATAGATCACATTGATAAACTGAGTGGAATGTGCTTGCACCTTTAATTCAACTTCCTCTTGCCATAGTATAGCCAATCCCCCTGCTATTCCTGTTGGGTTAATTAAAAAGAGACATTGATATTGTAATTTTCTTCGAACATTTTCCAGCAGTGAAGCTTTATTTTTGGTTTCCATGAGAAAGAGAACACTGGGCCTTTCAAGAGTGGCTAAGGCTCCCAATTCCTGGATTGTCAGGGGGTTGCCCAGCCCCTGACAATTCCAACTTACTATTTTCATGGCGTCGGGGTTGGCTTATTAGGGCAAGCCACCAAAGCCCACTCGAGTCCATCTTGGACCAATTGCACCGGGGTCTCCAAAAAGTCCGTATCATCGAGCAGAACAGAGGATGTTTCTGGTATGCATTTCTATTTCTTTGTCTTCTGTATTTTCATGCTTTTCTTACTACACTTCCCTACTTTTGATAAGACTGTTTTCTGAGTTTCAGGGCCTGCTACCTGTTTGCCACGCTCTCGATGCTCTTCTTCAGTAGGTGCAATTTCTAGCCTTGCCTCATGTTCTGAGCTGCGTTCTATTCTTTTTTTTTACTGCATGCGACCACCTGCATATCAGAAATAGGCTCCCGAGCTACTATTTCCATTCCGTAGGGTTGACTGGATGGAACAGGTATGGTCTCCTCTACTACCAACTCTTCATCAATTTTTCCATAGAAGGTTTCCCAGTATAGACTATGTTTGCTTGCTTCTACTTTCAGCCAGGATCCATAGGGTCCTACGTTATCCTTTGCCCAGGGAGAATTCACATAGGGGACTTCAGGGCAATCAGGTGCGTAATGGCCTATCCTTCCACATGAATAATAGTAATGTGGAAGCCACTCGTATTTAAACTCTACCCAAAGCCACTTGTTGCCGATATCCAGAATAGCCCCTGCCTTCAAGGGTAAGTTCAAATCAATTTCAACTCTGACTCTGCCTCCCTTTTGCTGATGGTCTAGTTGAACTTCAATTACTTCTCCTAACCTTTTACCCAAATCCTGATAAACTTTTTCAATTCTCCATCCAGGTGGCATTTCTCCTATACGCACCCAGAAGGCTGCTTTAGAGAAGTCATAGCAGTGCTCAGGAACTTTAGGCTCACATTGTTGTAGGACAAGAAGATTGTTAGAGTAAGACCACGTTGAGTCTTCACTATTCGCTGTTTATCCTCCTCGGTCTGAAAAATAAATGAGAAATGACCTGGTTCCTTTTGGGAATAGATTACTATTTCAGTTTTCCAGGATTTCTTCATGGTAGTGATAAAGGCAGTATAATTCACATTGGGGCGAGAATAGAGCTTGCCAAACAGGGTTTGAAGACATTCTTCCCTTTTCTGTGGGGTAATTTCAGCAGAGACTTCTACCACATCTTCTTCAGACCACAGGTGTCGTAACCTTTACATAAAGCAGCAACTCTCAGTTCATTGTCTTCTTTACTCCCCATTTGCTATCTTGCGAAAACTTACTAGGCGATATCACTTTCTAACTGCCATCATGCAGCTCAAAGATACTGAAATCTGTCATGCCTACAAACTGCACTCTTACTTCGGCACACCAGATGAAATCGAGCAAAGCCTCAAGACCAGCCCCCTTCTGAAGATTCACTCAAGAGCAACTACAAACAACGCCGTAGCTGAGAAAAAAACGTTCACTTGGAGATCGCTGAAAACCGAGGAGCTTTCCAAAAAAGACGCTGTCGATTGGTTTTTATGGACTGTAAGAGGAAAACGAAGAAGAGAACAAAAGGAAAACAGTGAAAACACTGTAGATCGATTGAGATTTGGGGTTTTTTGGAGTGGAGTGAGATTTAGGGTTTTTGGAAAAAGGACAGCGCTACCAAGAGGTAGAGAGAAAACCTCGTAGAGACGAGGAGGAGAAACTTTAACTTAAATGAAGTTGAAAGTGGGTTTATAATAGACCCGTTAAAACCCTTTTCCACAAAGATTAAATCATTAAAAAAGAGTACTTAACTCCTTCTTTTCTATTTTACTTCTATTGTTTGTTTGGGTTTGTAACCAATGGAAACGTAAGAGAGGTCAAATGATACGTCATCAGATGATTGTAGAAGGAAGGCGGTAGTTTATAGAAAAAAAAGAATGAAAAAGAAGGATAAATTCAAATAAAAAAAAAAAAGTAAAGGGGTTGGATCAGGAATCCAATTTTGGATTCGGTATGGATAAAAGATCTTCCTATGTTATACTATTCAATTCTCAACGATGAGTTGATTTGATAGCTCAAATGATAAATTTTTCGCCTGTAAATTCAATGGGATGAATTGCACCTTGATGATATTGAATCGGATCAATATCATGAATAACAATATCTGAGCTATCAAATCAACTCATCGTCGAGAATTGAATATTATAACATAGGAAGATCTTTTATCCATACCGAATCCAAAATTGGATTCCCGATCCAACCCCTATACTTTTTTTTTTTATTTGAATTTATCCTTCTTTTTCATTCTTTTTTTTCTATAAACTACCGCCTTCCTTCTACAATCATCTGATGACGTATCATTTGACCTCTCTTACGTTTCCATTGGTTACAAACCCAAACAAACAATAGAAGTAAAATAGAAAAGAAGGAGTTAAGTACTTTTTTAATGATTTAATCTTTGTGGAAAAGGGTTTTAACGGGTCTATTATAAACCCACTTTCAACTTCATTTAAGTTAAAGTTTCTCCTCCTCGTCTCTGCGAGGTTTTCTCTCTACCTCTTGGTAGCGCTGCCCTTTTTCCAAAAACCCTAAATCTCACTCCACTCCAAAAAACTCCAAATCTCAGTCGATCTACAGTGTTTTCACTGTTTTCCCTTATGTTTTGAACACCCTTATGTTTTGGGCTTTTGACTTTATAACCTATTATGACCTATACTTTATGTTTGAGGTGGCCCATTTATATAAATGTAGGTTAGATTATGGGTCCGTGACCATTTTGACAGTCCTAATACATATCACTAGTTATGTTAGTGAGAAAGAACTTTTATGTACGAATATGATAATGCATCAATAATCTTTACCCATGTGCTAAGCGTCCTCCCACATGGCAATTTGTTGTAAGGAGAAAAATAACAGAAGTACTATAACTTTCATATAGTACTTACTTAAATATCATAACTTTTTTTTTTGCTCACTTAAGTGTCATTTTGGAATAAAATGGTTATTTGAGCGCCAATTTTGGCAAATCATCCTATGTAGATTTTTTTAATTTTTTTGATTTTTTTCTTTTGCCTTTTCTTTGCACTTTTTTTTTTTTTTTTTTTTTTTTTTTTTTTTTTTTTTGAGGGCCGGTAAGGTCAAGCTAGCTATGAAACCCTCACTAGAACTAGGCGAGGTGGCGTCACCCGCGACTGCCCAAAGCTGGCGAGGGCCTTCATAGCCAAATTTGCGCTAGGCAACCCTCGCCCAATCCGATGACCCTTGTCGGCCCTAGAACAAAAGGGAAAAAACTGAAAATAAAAATAAAATATATTAAAAAATTGGAACGTAAAATGATTGGCGTCCACCGGATTTTTTAACGAGACAAATCGCTAATGGCACTCAAGTGATCGATTTTTCAAATTTATGGCACTTAAGTGAGCCAAAAAAAAAAAAAATACAACATTCAAGTAAACGTTGTACGAAAGTTATTACCCTATATGTATGTGTCTTGTTTTGTATTAGTCTACACCACGTGTCATTATCATGTTATGTATCAATCATATAAAATACTATGTTCATGTTAAAAGGGTGTTGGAACTAAATTGATCTAAATAATATTTGGCAAATAGTAGTTGGGAGAACAAACGAAAGCTTGTTCACCGGTTCCAACTCCATAACGAAGTGGTTAAACTATCACAAAAAAAGGTTCTTCGAAAATAGATTGAGTTTGGATGTACGTGTAAAGAGCGTGCCGGCTCTTCAAATCAAAATATGATGTAGAAAATGCGACGTCGATCTAATGATAAAGAGATTAAAGTGCTTGAAAATTGAAGTTGCAAAGGTTAATATTAAAGTAAAGAATCGTAACTAGAGCGATCAACATTGATATCAAAGTACAAATATTGAAAACGAAATTACCTTAAAATAACTTGAATGTCACGAAAGTATCGACGCTCAAACGAGAACATCAAAACAAGTACTACTACATCGTTATATTACAATGCACATGATCAACAAACTCGATCCTAAATTAATACTATGTCGCAACCTAACTTCGGGTGTATCACCTAGGGTTTGACTAATAGATTACTAAGCTTAAACTTAGCTCGAGCTTTCCCAAATCCATACAAATTCGCGATTTAGGTTCAAATTCTTAACATGTAAATGATTTTTCAATTAGAGTCGCCACTAATCTATTTTTGGTGGGTCGATTAGGAACCCAAATAAAGTAGCAGGAGATTTATTTTACTCTTGCGAACAAGAAACTTTGGGTACTGAAACTTGATTACGCTAGATTTCTCTAACGCTCTTTCGGTACCTTTCTCTTTTACTTGAAAAAAATGTTTTGCAGGCAGTTCGAATTGATTTTAATTTACTTTCCTAACATGTGAGGTGATCATGCGGGTGCGCAAACCACCAATTTAACACCCAAATAAAAGCAATAAATAAATTATGTGACTTACCTCATAGAAACGAAAGCATCTACAATGTTAGATTAAAATTCACATCAACGGTCCTAAATATGATTTCTAATTAAGATGCAATCATTCAATCTTTTTCAAGATATTCTTTTATTTAAATGAAGCCTAGAAATTACGTGTAATGCAATGCGATGACATACAAAATTATTTTAACTAAAATGACATGCAACATGCAACCTAATATGCGAACTATATGTCATGTGATATTTATTAAATGACCTAATCAAATGATAGGAAAAGATTAATGCAACTATTCTAACACATCATGCATTACGTGACACGAGCATTTTTGTGTTTTCTTTTTAATTAAAATTCGGAATTAAATATGCCTAATATTTAAATGTGCAAACTATCCTAGAAACGAATATCCAATTTATTCTAAAAAGATATTTTTGGTATTTTATTTTAAAAATTGAAATAAATAAATTTTCTATTCTAAACATGTCAAATAACCCTAAAACAAGCAATATTCTAAGATGAACCTGATTTAACTCGAATATATTTTCTTTTGGGTTTTTCTTTTATGGAAACAAAATCGATTGAAACAATACAATGGCAAATCAGGCAAGATATAATTGATATCCATCTACGAAATTGACGAATCATATCTCGCGTATGAGATCGTCTTAATCAATTTTTAATAAAATCGCGAATCGTATCTCAAGCGTGAGATCAGATTGACAATTTTTCCGTACGATTGCAAGTCATATTTTGAGTGTGAAATCGGACTGTCAATCGTATGCACGTTATGAAATTAAGATGATTTTCCAATTTATAAGACTACTCGAGTTTACGGATATCATAACATATCGGAAATTTCCATCATGTGCATCAACGGATATTTCAAATAAGGAAATGGAATATTAAAAAATCAAATAAAACAAAATTTTTAACTAATCCGAATATTGGTTTCCAAATTTGGACTTTGCGCAATCGAACCAAGATCGCAATTGGCAGGCAACAGGGTGGTGGATGGCGACTGGCGGTGGCTCGTGGTGGCGATTCGCTGCAGACGGTGGGCAACTCACAGCTGATCGTCAACGGCGATCGTGCCAATGGACCTACAAAAAGAAACTTTGCGGGGATCACTAGGTTCAAGGCAGGGCACGGCGGCAACTCATGGACTGCGGAACAAGAGGGACGGTTCGGCACGGTGGCGTCGCGCCATAGATGGACAGCACTCCTCGTGTGTGGCACGGATCAAAGCAGCAACGGGTCGTCAGGGGATCAAGGTCAACTCTACGTTGGCATGCACGCAGGAGGACCGGGCGAGACTGTTAAATATACTCGGCTACTCAGCAGCTCATCTCATAACAACAAAGAAAAGACAGCAATCGAGGAAACCGAGGAAGCTAGAAGAAAGCAGAAAACAGAACTATTGAAGCTCGGCTAAAGAAAACGAGATACTGAAATATCAAGAAAATAGCTGTCGAAGTCTGTCACAAGGATTGCCAACTGCCGGCTCAAAGATAGCTCAAACTCAGTTCAAGACTACAAGGAACTCAAGCACGGGATTAGCTAAAGATCACAAGGATCGCCAACTCAGCTAGAAGAAAGTTTCTTATCATATTAAAAGTAGTTAGTTTGTTAGACTCGATACCTGATTTTGTTAGTCTTGATCATATAAATAGAAAAGAGTGTGTGAGACTCGAGATGAGCTTCTTCTTATGAGTTACGCCCGATCTCTCGTTAAAGAACGAAATAGAGTTGCTCTTCTTATATACACAGATTGAGATAGAGAGAACAAGTGATGAAGATCATACTGATTCTTTGTAATTCAATTGATCTGTGAAAGAGAATGAATGAGTATACATTGATTGTTTGATATATGAAGTCTCTTCTCCATATATGATCTTGTTCATATCTCGTGAATCTGTACACGAGTACTCTGCCCTTCAAGATCTCTGTTTCTCGCTGTGATCTTCAACTTCTTCATGGTATCAGAGCCACTGATACAGGTAAGCCTGTGATCTTCTTCTTCATAAGGATCTCTCGAAAGTTGAAGCTGCAACATAAGGATACAGGAACTCTCGGTAGTAGTTGATTACTTGAAATCGGGAAAATACAACAATGGCAAAGTGAGAGTTTCAAGGTATCCGTTTCCTATACATGTTAATATCGCCAATTTTGTCACGATTAAGCTCTCGAAGATAACTTCTTGTTGTGGCAAGCTCAAATCGAGAGGTTTTTAAGGAGTCGGGAGTTGTTTGGCTTTGTCAATGGAGAAATTACACAACCTCCTCGAATGCCGCAAATGATAACGAGAGGGATGTGAGTCCGAGATTGCTAATACCGAATACGTTGATTGGATAAAAACTGATCAATTAGTATCCTCATGGATAAGTGGAACTGTCTCAGAGAATGTATTGAGTATAATAATCGGTATAGAGACTTCTTATGAGGTGTGGCAAACGTTGCTGAATCGCTTTACACGAAATCTGCAGCAAGAGAGTTTGAACTAAGGGGAAGCTCCAAGCTTGCCAAAAGTATGACGAGAACTTTGGCGTCTATCTACGAGAGTACAAAACAATTTGCGATCAGCTTAATGCCATAGGGAGACTCGTGGACGACATCACCAAGCTATTTGGTGTGTTAGAGGGTCTAGGTGCGTAGTATGAGAGTTTTTGAACCACAATTTATTGTTTGAAACCTCAACCCGAGTATGATGAGGTAATAGCCTGGGTTAGAAAGGTATGAGTCTCGAATGCAGAATTATTCAAGAGCTCAATACAATCCCAATATGGCATACTTTGGGCAAAAATACTCACAGTTGCAGTGTAGAGGGGTTACAGATGAGGATTATACACCTCAAAACTACAGTTTTCTAGCTCGTAAGGGAAACTATAGAGGAGGAAGAGGTAATATCGAGGAAGGAATTTCAATAATAAAGGTCGAGGGTTCAGAAATTTTGGACAAAGTCCAAATTACGGGTTGATAATAATGCCAATTCTATACAAGAATATCAGAGAACCAGACCTGTTTCTAGTTACTTTGATTCGGTACATCTTCATCGGGTTTTCGACCTTATGCGGGGCCTTCTCGGAGGTATCAACGGACTCGATCTTATCCTCCTAATCAAGATCACCCAAGAGAAATCGGGAAGAAAAACCAGCTAATGTCATGAAACTAGAATGTCAAATTTGTAAAAAGTCTGGACATGATGCATTACGTTCTTGGTAGGTTTGATAACTCTTATCAAACGTAAGAAATACCTACTCGCCCGGCTGCCATTCATCTTGAGGATGAAAAAGGCTGTGATTGGTATCCAGATTCAAGTGCCACTGCTCATATCACAGCAGATTCTGGTATGCTCCAAAATTCATCCATAAATACTGAACATTCCACTGTGATGATTGGTGATGGCTCACATTTATCGTTGAGTGTACCGGTAACACCTTTGTTTTACATACCGGAAATAGCATGTTACCTTTAAATGATGTACTAGTTGTTCCTGACATAAAAAGAAATTTGTTGTCAGTATCTAAGCTGACTGATGACTATCCATGCTCATTCATATTTGATAAGTTTGGTGTCTTTCTAAAGGACAACTATACCAACAACACACAGCTGCTAGGAAGGAAAGTTAAGGGGTTATATCAAGTAAACCTGCAAACAACTCAGGCTTACCTGGCTACAAAGAAAGGAGCAGTAGATGAGGAGACATGGCATTAGAGATTAGCACATGCTAATTCAAGAGTATTACAGCATTTACAAAATCGAAAACTCATCCATTGTAATAAGAAGACACAGACTATGTGTAATAGCTGTCAAATGGCTAAAACAACAGCTTTACCTTTTGCTCTATCGATTACGAAACATCAATGCCCTTGCAAAGGGTTCATGTGACATATGGGGTCCTTCACCAGTGACTTCAGTTCAACATTTCAAGTACTATGTTGTGTTCGTGGACAATTTTTCTCGGTTTAGTTGGTTATATCTTTTAAAGCTGAAGTCTGATTTCTTCAAGGTATTTGTTCTGTTTCAAAGACAAGTCGAGAATCAATTTGATACAAAAAATTAAGGTTTTTCAGTGTGATGGAGGAGGAGAGTTTCTCAGTAACAGATTTCAACTTCATCTTCAAGAGTGTGGCATCAAACAATATCTGTCTTGTCCCTACATACCTGCATAGAATGGGGTGTCAGAAAGGAAGCATAGGCATATTGTGGAACTAGGACTTGCTATGATATATCATGGAAAAGTTCCACTAAAGTATTGGGTCGATGCTTTCTCTACAGCCAATTATGTCATTAACCTGCTTCCTACAGTAAAACTTCAAATGCAATCACCTTATCAGAAGCTATATAATAAGGAACCAGCTTATGAACATCTCAGAGTATTTGGGTGTGCCTATTTTCCTTCCCTACGCCCATATGCACTGAACAAATTTGACCCCAGATCACTTGTATGTGTGTTCATTGGATATAGTGAACAAACATAAAGGCTATAGATGCCTTGTACCTTCAACAGGAAAAGTCTATATTAGTAGACATGTCCATTTTGATGAGCATCAGTTTCCTTTCACTAAGGTATGTTTAACAACTTATGACTCTCTCACAAATTTGTATCAGCAATGGGCAGGAGAAATTCGTTTGTTAGAGTCAGCAAAAAGGGACATAGAGCCTACTGAAGGTCATACATATCCTCATAAGAGCATTGATTCACAGTTATTCAATAAAGAACACAACTTAACTGTCACTCAAAGCTTCGATCCTCGCTGATCGTGAAGAACATACCTCTGCGTTATTCATCGGCCTTCACAAACATCGAAATACCGTGGAATGGTATCTCGCATTTAAACAAAGACAAAGAACAAGTATTAAACTCATCTCCATCGGGTCAAGAATGTCCGGTCGAGATTACAACAGAAAGCATCTCATCATTTGAACAGTGGAACAGGACAAAGTAGTTTGCATATACCACAAGAGATCAGCCCCACTATCTCAACACAAGGCATTATGTCAAGTCATCCTATGCAAACACGAGCAAAAGCAGGTATCTTAAAGCCAAATCCTCGATATGCCTGCCTAGCTGTTTCTAATATACCTGCAGAACCAAAAACAATAAAGTCAGCAATGTCACATAAGGGATGGTATGCAGCAATGACAGAGGAAATGGATGCATTGCAGCAAAACAAGACTTGGATTCTGACTCCTCGAACAGCCAATATGAATGTAATTGGCTGCAAATGGGTTTTCAAAGCAAAACTTGCCCCTGATGGTAGTCTAGACAGACTGAAAGCCGGGTTAGTTGCCAAAGGGTTCCATCAAGAAGCAGGTATTGATTTTTCTGAAACATTCAGTCCAGTTGTAAAACATGCAACTGTTCGAATAATACTTGCTGTAGCCAAAATGAAACAAAGGGCCTATTCACCAGCTTGATGTAAAAAAATGCTTTTCTACATGGAACACTTATCGAGACAGTTTTATGGAGCAACCTCCTGGATTTCTTGATCCTCGAAACCAAGTCACGTCTGTCAGCTTAGAAAATCACTTTATGGCCTTTGACAGGCACCTAGAGCCTGGTTTGAGAAATTTAGTGATTACCTTATTGAGTTTGGCTTTTACTGCAGCTCCACAGATCCCTCATTGTTCATCTATAACCATGAACAGAATACCATCCTCTTGCTCTTATATGTTGATGACATTGTTTTGACTGGCACATCTGCTCAGCTACTTACAAAAATCACTCATGCCTTGAGTCTTAACTTCCATATGAAAGATCTTGGACCTTTGCATTATTTTCTTGGTATAGAAGTGAAGCAGACTCCTGAACATCTATTTTTGTGCCAAAACAAGTATGCTAAGGACTTACTTACTCGGGCAGGCATGATAGATTGTAAGCCCATTTCTACGCCTTTACCTCTTAAATCTTACACTCATCAAAATGACTCCACTCTTCTGTCTAATCCCTCTGAATATCGTAGTTTGGTGGGAGCTCTTCAATATCTCACCTTAACACGTCCAGATATCAATTATGCTACAAATCTACTGTGTCAACAGCTACAAGCACCAACTACTGCAGATTATCAGAAGCTTAAGAGGGTTCTGCGATATGTCAAAAACACACTTCACCTTGGCATATTCATTCATTCCAACAGCTCTCCACACTTATATGCCTTCTCGATCGATCGGGCGGGATGTCCTTCTACCCGCAGATCCACCACAGGTTTCTGCACTTTTCTTGGCTCCAATATCATATCTTGGGCAGCCAAAAAGCAAACAACTGTAAGTCGATCTTCGACTGAAGCTGAATATAGAGCTCTCTCTTCTACTGCAGCCGAGCTAACCTGGATAAGCTTTGTCCTCAGAGACATTGGCTATCCTTTAACTACTCCTACAGCTCTATCTTTGTGATAATCAATCTGCAATTTCTCTCACCGCAAACCCTATCTTACATGCCCGAACAAAGCACATTGAAGTGGACTTTCATTTTGTTAGAGAAAAGGTTTCATCGGGCTCTTTACAAAAAGTTAAATATGTTCCTAGTAGCTGTCAGATTGCAGACATTTTTACAAAACCACTCTCCAGATATGCTCACTCCAACTTACGAACCAAATTAGGACTTGGGTATTCACCCAACTCTAATTTGAGGGGGAATGTTAAATATACTCAGCTACTCAGCAGCTCATCTCATAACAACAAAGAAAAGATAGCAATCGAGGAAACTGAGGAAGCTAGAAGAAAGCAGAAAACAGAACTATTGAAGCTCGGCTAAAGAAAAAGAGATACTGAAATCTGAAGAAAATAGCTGTCGAAGTCTGTCACAAGGATTGCCAACTGCCAGCTCAAGATAGCTCAAACTCGGTTCAAGACTACAAGGAACTCAAGCACAGATTAGCTAAAGATCACAAGGATCGCCAGCTCAGCTAGAAGAAAGTTTCTTATCATATTAAAAGTAGTTAGTTTGTTAGACTGATACCTGATTTTGTTAGCCTTGATCATATAAATAGAAAAGAGTGTGTGAGACTGAGATGTGCTTCTTCTTATGAGTTACGCCTGATCTCTGTTAAAGAACAGAAATAGAGTTGCTCTTCTTATATACACATATTGAGATAGAGAGAACAAGTGATGAAGATCATACTGATTCTTTGTAATTCAATCGATCTGTGAAAGAGAATGAATGAGTATACATTGATTGTTTGATATATGAAGTCCCTTCTCCATATATGATCTTGTTCATATCTCGTGAATCTGTACACGAGTACTCTGCCCTTCAAGATCTCTGTTTCTCGCTGTGATCTTCAACTTCTTCAGAGACAAGGGAGCGCCACCGAGCAGATCGTCGTGAATCTTTGGCTTTCTTTCCTCCTTTCTTTTTGCTGCGGACCTCTCTAATTGCGAGGCCGCAAGAGAGCCAGAAGAGAAACCCACGATTTTCAATGAGCGAAACCCCCCTCCTTTGTCTTCTTCTGGCCACCCTTCTCTCTTTCTTCCTTGGCCTCTTTCATCTTGTGAACTCCTTTTCCTTCACGCTTTTTCTCTGTGTGCTTTGGAATTTTAATTGCTGGCTTGTGGATAGCCGGGGGAGGCGCGGACTGCAATTATGAGAGTTAGGTGCTGACTGCTGAGGCATTTGAGTGGCTGAGAAACCGCGCTTATTGAAGGCGACTAATGGAACATGGATGGAACTGCAGCTTGGGCATGTCCCTTAGTGATCTCCTCCATCCCACCTCTTCAAAAACCCTTTGATAATTTTGGATGGTGGAGGAGGCGAACCTCGAAGGGCGCCACCCATCACCACATCTTGGCGCCCTTTTGATGGTTCGGGAACCGCGGGCGTTGGGCCACTCCTTGCCCCCATGAGGTTTAGCCTGCTTGGTTTCCAGATGACAATCGCAAAACCCGAGTTGAAGAGGCATGGACATTCCGACCATTAGAGAATTAAGATGCGACTGACTAGCCAAAAAAGTCACAGGAAGTATTTCAGTTTATTAGTTTGATTCAATCTAATCAATGCATAATTGGGACCAAATCAAATCGAATTGGATTTGTGCTGTTCAGCTCACAAGCCGAAGCCGCACAAGCACCTTCAGCAAACCAAACCGGTAACTTCTCTTTCGTTTCTCACCCTCGTTAAAGCCCACAATGTGAAAATTACATTAGGTGCTCTCGGAGGACCACCTCGTCATTCACCTAATCAATCATAAAACACAAAGATCAGCACGTCAAAACGGCGAGTACCTTCCCCACTTGGCGAATCGAAGGCAAATTTCCTTTTTTCCCAAAAAAGGGATAAAAGAAGGAAAAGAGAGCAGCAAAATGTGCAGCTTCTCTCCAGTCATTTTCTCCAATTAAGTTGGAAGCCCATGTGCACAATCTCTGCAAGGGAGGGGGAATCAAAGCACCCAAGGAGTCACGAGCAAAACACAGCCAATCGAGAGCGGCTTGCGCATTTAATTTTCCCACCAATAAAAGGGGAGAGAACACATGGCGATGTTCCGCCCATGGGAAATTGGCAACCATCTCACTCAAACAAAAGTTGGGATCGAATCATTCAGTGACAAGTGGGGGCCCACTTCTTCCCAGAGGACCCCGGTTCGGATGGTGGTGGGCCCACCTCCGTTGTCCCCTTTTGTCATCGGCACCAAAAAATCCAACGGCAGCCCACCGCCCACCCTATTACTATTGGAAACACACATCTATTTAAGGCCAAAAATAAATTTCCTTTTTTTTTTTTTAAAAGATCGCCATCACGATCCTGTGACCCTCCATTCAAAATTCGACGCGTGTCTTTCTCTGTAAACGGGATCCGACGATAAAACCTTTCTTTTTACCTTTTTGAGATCGGATGGTTTGAAAGTTGCAATCGATGTTGGCTTATTATGACCAGCTGGTCTCGAGATCCCCTTCCCCTTTCTTCATTTTACTTGTTTTCAAGTATCCCCGTGTGAGCACTAGCAAATCTAACTAATCCGGCGAATCTCATCTTGTTTCGACGCCCTGTTCAGTTCATCCCTACCGACTCCATATGCCCTCCTTGCATCACATGCCCCCTACTCCTTTAGAATGGTCCTATTACTATACTTCTTTTTGGCTCTCTTTATTATATGATACAACTGATTAGAAAAAGGCATAGTCTGTTTTTCTTTCGAAACATAATCATATGAATTATGGGGGCAGAAATGGCCAAAAACGAGAGGGATTAGAACAGTGAGACAAATGGCTGAACCAATTGGAGTTTGCCCAAGTCCCTCTCTTTCCTTCACCCCCACTTTTGAGGACTTTTCATGGGATTTACCACATTCAAATGATACCCGATCCCAAATTTGCTGTTACTTGCAACCGGTTGACTGTTGAGAATAGAAGTCTTCCAACGTTGTTACAGTCTCTCTCTCTCTCTCTCTCTCTCTCTCTCTCTCATTTTGGACTTTTTTTTATTGGTTTTTCACGTTGGAAGTCCATATAACTCTTTGCATTGTACTGATCCATGATAGCTGTGGCATTGGCCATCACAAAAAAACTTAATAAGATGTTGTGTAGGTATTATGAAATTAAAAAGAGAGGCAGATAGAAGTCAAAGGTTATATCTCGAGTCAATAGATATAGAAGGCTCTATTTATAGAGTATGAGAAACCCTAACAAAACCCTAATTTCTCTTTACCAAAAAAAAAAACCCTAATTTTTTTTTTTATGAGTAACCACTAACTATTAATATCTTTGAATATACTTCAATATTGTTCCTCAAGCTATAACATTCATATGATAGGTGCAACTTTCTTCCAGAATTTGAGATTAAATCGTTGTGTAAGCCTCCTTACACTAGATGATAGATGTAGCTAATGACACCCGCACAACCTTGATAAAAACCTTGTAGAAATCAACTTGAATTGCGGCAAGCTAGACTACACATTCCAACCCCCCCCCCAAAGGCTCAAATTTGGTTGCTCAATAAATGTGTGTTTGACTTTGGGAATTGAAAAGGATAGGAAACAAAAAAAAGAATACTAAAACTAAAACCAACAATCTAACGAGAGCGGTCGCTTGATTTTGAAAGAGAGGCAGAACCAATGACTGTGATTAAGAAGGACGCACAACAAAATGACATAGAGAACAGAGATTCTCAACTTGTGGCAGACTTCACCAGACAAGGATGCCAGCAACAAGACTAACAAGGCACAGGGAATGACAACTCCCCCAGATGATGACCAAGAAATCAATGGCTTACGAGATAGAACTATTTTTAGAGACAATTGAAGCAGATTTGAAACCGCGACAAGTAGAGGAAGATGGTGCTACTCTTGAATGACGACTGATTGTGGATGCTCTTAAGAATGAAGATTGGTGGACAAAAAACCAGCGAATCGGAACAATGAACAGCTACGGCCTCAATGTTAGGGTGGACGAGGGTTCCATTTATCTTTTTATTAGACTAACATTAATGTTAATTATTCTAGGATTTTTGAAGAGAGAAAGAGAAAATGGTCAAAAGTAACATCTACACTCAATAACTTGATGAAAGAGTACGTTAATGTTTATGGAATATGATAGATACTTATAAAACCCTAATTTTATTTCTTCATATATTTTATGACCACCTCCAAAAATATGCTTCAACATAATGAAAAATGTTTAATCTAATAGAAAGCCCTAGACAATACCTACAACCACCCCGAAAAAGAGTATTTATTCCATACTAGCAAAAACGAAAATATGCTCAACTAACTACTGTAGCAACCTCTCTCTCTCTCTTATCTTGGGGGTAATATACTGAACTAAACAAAAGTAGAAAATCCACCATCCAAAATAATTTAAATATTTTTGCTTCCCATTACACATCAGCGTACATAATTGTAAATCTGCGTTGGCGCAAAACTCGATTCTTTTTTTTCATGAGTTGCATGTACAATTATTCTGGCGAAAAATTGAAATCGCGAAGCATTGTATGCCGATTTTGTCCGCAGCCTTTATTGTCAAATATAGGAGCGACGCTTGGATTTATTGCGGTCGTACACCAAGACTGCAAAAACAATGCGATGTTGATCAGATGATGTTGTTCCTGCTCGTGCACTTGACTTGTCATGCATCATACCTCATCACAGAGAGAGAGAGAGAGAGAGAGAGAGAGAGAGAGAGAGAGAGAGGGAATTCACTGCTTGATTTCTTAGAATTTACTTCGACGGTGGGTCGCTCTCGAGAGGTAATTACAGAATCATCTAATCTTTCTCATGTTCTTCTAATTGTCTTCTTCTGTCTGACCTTTGCTTCGCTGCTCCACCACAACGAGCTCGGACTTTAACAGGTTCTTTTGGCTCCATGCAATCGCACGATGCCAATTGGAAAAAAGGTCGCCTAGGTCCCCAAGCGTCGTCTCTTTCTCCTTCCCCACTTTTGTTTCGTTCGAAGAATTTGGGTGGGACGGTTTGGAACAGTGAGAGGGAGGCAAATAATGACTGCACCATGCCGTCATGGGGAATCAGAAAAATGGGCTTTTGATGAAATTGGCATCAGTTTAGCCATGTTAGAAAGTTATATCAATCATGTTTAAAAAACTTGATTCGATTCTGATCAAGAAAAGACAGATTCGAGTAGAAAAATGCAGTCAACTCTGGATGTGCTATAGCAATCTTAGAACAAATATTCTCAAATTGAAGGAAAGCCAATTTTTCTCAATACTAAGATTAAATATGATTTCATATTAAGCACCTGATTAGTAAATTGTGAAAATCTATTCATAATCCCCGGCGGCATGACGTATGGTGATTGCATCTAATATATAATAAATGACTCCATTAGCATAATGTAATTAGATTATTGTAATGGTTGAAACTTCGCAAAGGATGACTTTTTTTTTTTTTTTATAGTTGTAGAAAATCACAATCTATCATAACTAAATTAATATACTAAATTATTAAGTACCTGATTAGGGAATAAACAAAATCCACTCATAGTTCCCGGTCACATAATGTATGGTGACTGTTGCATCTATGTAAAAATTGACCAAATTAGTTACATGTAAATACAAATGGACGACTAAGAGCGATATACATACTTATGAAAAATTAAATTCACCGTTGGACCACCAATGTCGCTAGGATAAAAAGCACATAAAAACTAATTTGAATTACTAGAAATATTTGGAAAATGAGTATCATCTTTTGTTACTTGGATAGCCAACTCTACATTATAAAGTAATAAATATATTAATCGACATCATGTAACATAAGCAAAAAATTTCACTAAAATAATGTCATTCACCTTGATTTTCTATTCGCATTGGGGTTGTTACTTTCTTAGATTTTTTCTTCTTCTTCTCACTTGAACTTTTAAGCCTTCCATAAGCTATTCCCTTTCCTTTTCTTTGAAAAGAGTCCAATACCGAGATATCGCACAAAAAGGCCTCATTATGATCATTACTAGCATCATCAGTCATAATCACACTTGATTGGTATGATTATAGTTCAGCCTTTGCATTTTCCATGTTCTTTGACACTATTCCCATAGTGTTTACGCTTTCAGCTCCCAAACTCATCAATTCAAAAGATTGTTGCATTAATGTGGAAAATCGATTAAATTTAGATGAACCCGATGGCATTGGATGAGATTCATCACCTATAATCCCTTGTTTTGCCCCTTTAGTCCATATTTTCAAAATATAAGCAGATGGAATGCTCATAACCGACATATTCTCAGTCAACACTTTCAAGGAATGACGGCACAACCATCATTTTGCTTCAAATAATTTGCATTCACAAGAGACTGAAAAGTCCGCAGGGTCAAATCTGATGATATTTTCACGTCGATTTCTCATACACTTTAGAGTATATAAATAAATCGATCAATCAAATGTAACACTTGAAATATGCTTAGAGAGAATTTCCAAAAATTCTATATTGAACTTGTTAAAAATAGTGCGTGTATACACTAAAGCGGCATGATCCAAGATCCCATTACTCGAAACCTGTAATTTGGGTTTCCCACGAGAGGCATAATCATCTTGACTTTCCACTTTTCTTATATGCTTTAGTTCTTCATAGTAGTAGACAAATTCTATAAGACATGATATCTTCTTCGCCATACGTTGAAAGACATTATTGGTGCTCTCACTCCTTTGGCTTGATGTTATACCATAAGTAAACATATCACAATCAAAAGCTAAACTCCATTTATGTCTAATGTCGTATAAG
The DNA here is from genome assembly GCA_014182555.1 of Eucalyptus erythrocorys. NCBI lineage: Eukaryota > Viridiplantae > Streptophyta > Magnoliopsida > Myrtales > Myrtaceae > Eucalyptus > Eucalyptus erythrocorys. Next base: position 899,543 of record CM024601.1, on the reverse strand, counting down.
CTCCGAAGCCAATTGTTATTCTCAGTATGCCACTCCTCTTTCATTTCCCTTTAAAGTGGATTCAAATTCATCTTCCCATCTACATCTATACATAAACCTCAAGAAATATTTATCCTTAAAACCCGAATTGTTGTAAAGATGTGGGATGTTTTTATTGGCATTTTTTCCGATGTGCCAAGTGCATAAACGTTGTTGTGTATTTGAAAACATCATTCTAATGGTTTTTCCCATGGCTGCGTCTTGATCTGTAAACATTGTTTTTGGGGCCTTATTTCCCATAGACTTCAAAAACGCCTCAAATAACCAAATAAATGATTCTGCAATCTCGTCCATAAAAAATGCACACCCGAATAGAGTATTCTTCCAATGGTGATTAACCCCAACAAAAGGTGCACATATCATTTCAAAACTGTTAGTCCGATATGTAATGTCAAATACTAAGACATCACCGAAATAATCGTAGTCAAATTTGGACAAGTTATCTCTCTAAAACAAGTTTGTCAATCTACCATCTTGATCAACCTGTACAGCATAGGAAAACATTGGATTTTGCATTAGCATGAAATGAAAATGATTTAGAAGATTGACAATCTCCTCACTTATAACCTCTCATCTTTTTGTTTGCAAATAATTTTGACAATCACGCAAATTAAAACCCAAGTTTTGGCTTCCTCCAGCTTCATTTGCTAAAAACTTATATGATGTAGTCCCTCCAATACCAGCTTTAGTCATATTGACTAAACCACTTTTGCAAGTATTAGATATCAATCTTCCACATCTAATCAAATGCTTTTGATCTTCTGGAATAAATGGATGGTTATGCTCAGAAACATACATAGATACTATTATCAACCTTAAATTTGATATGAGCAAGACAGCCACATCTAACTTCATATCTTTGATATTTCTTTTCTTTACCATCTGAGCTGTTAGAATAGCTCTCATAATTACCTATAAATGTTTGTCGAGTTAGTTCTCATTTACAATTTCTAAACATATTACCCTTCCTCTCACTCCAAATCCTTTGCCGATTGCATATGCCACATATTTATTGTATGCTTCAAGTTCATTTGAAAACACCATTTGTACTGCAAATTCAAATTCTTTTTCCATATCACGTACTACATGTGAAAGATGGGAAGATTCATGCTGCAATTAAAATAACAAAAAATAATTAATATCGTGTTTTTACAAGCATAATAAAATCTCATCCGTTACTTAAGAAAGCAAAATATGTTTCACATAGTATTATTGATGAATTACTTGTGATTTTTCCATTCGATAAATTTGTATGTGGAAATTTGTACCCTAATTATACCTGCCAAGATGATATTGCCATATGAGTTGCATTAGATATAGCATTCAAGAGAACATGTATGGTGTATCCGAGTCTTACTTTAGTTGCCTACAGACTTTTTTGATCCAATAAAAAAACTTAGACAAGTAAACATAGGTATATGCAACCTATCTATGAGTTTTTCTCTAACAAAGAAAATAACATCATTTACCAGAAGATTGTCTAAAAATCATTCATATTGTACTTCATCTATGTGAGCCTCACACAACACTATAAGTCACTTAAACTGAAAAGTTCGCTTCATGTGACTAAACATAAGTAAATCCCAAGTGATAAATTATTTTCCTTACTTCATTGATTAGATAAAGCGCAAATCGAAACTTGAGTCATGGATGAATAACTCGGACATAGCATTGCTAGTTTCTCGATGACGTGGAGAATGGAGCATGTGTTCTTTGAGATTTTTTACTATATTAATCATTCATTTTATTTTATTCTGTCACATTCTATTTTGAGTAGGGTTCTACTAAAATTTACTATTTTTCGGAGAGAAGAAGGGGTGCTTCCAGGAGGTTCGCAACAATTCGAGCCTCATTCCCTCAAACCTGCCTAGATTGACCATTTTGACCACCAATTGTTGTTCTTATTATATGCCCTGTAAGGCAATGCAGGAGATAAGGTTGGCCAATTTCACCAATCTAGACAGGTAATTATCAGTAAGACCAATACTGAAAAACCAAACTCGATATATTCACCTCTAATCCCAAATTAACAGCAGTCATTCACCAAGATAAATGAAATCACGGAGTAACAAGAATGAAAACCCAGATGCCATATATATTAATAAAACACTATAAATACAATAAATCTCCACCGGAGCCTCCCCAAGAAAAAAAAAAAAAAAGAAAACTTCACAAAAAGAACGAACTAGAGAAAATGCAGAAACTATTGTATAACAAAAAAGAGACACAAAACATAGACCAACCCAAAAACAAGGGTTGAGAGGTGAGGAAGTTATTGTACAGGAAACCCACCGGAATCAATCAATCGAAATGCGAGTTGTAGCTATAGTTGTCGTGAAAGACGGCGGTTTCATTGCTGCTGCCGTCACCGTCAGAGGTGAGGAAGTTATAGTTGGAGTCGGGCGGGGGCACGCAAAGGAAGGTCTAGATGAAAAGGGCGACGCGACCCAGCTAGTGGAGAGGGAAGCAACAGACGAGATCGAGCAGCTGGTCGCTGCTTGCCCACTCGCCCGCTCTGTGATCAGAATGCAGACCTCGCTTTGCCATGCACGGGCGGGTTCGTGCGCAACCCTTAATATCTAAATGGGCAAATACGTGCAGCATCATTACCGACAAATACGTGCAACACCCTTTTTATGGCAATAATAAAGGAAGAAAAAACTCAACACTTACATTTAAAAGAAAAGGATTTGGATGGGCTTGCCACCGAGCTCGAAATAGCCAAGATCCCGGAGACCCCACTTACCACCCGCACCCGCCAAACATAAAAGCCAGAGATTCAAGGCGGTGTGGTTCGTCAGACGGCGGCCTCCCTCGTCCATCGGAAGAAGAGCAAAGAGCAAAGCGGCAATGGAGCGCACCGAGGATCTTGACGGGTTCACCACCGAGCTCGAAATAGCCGAGACCACCTTCACCACCCGCACTCCCGAGCACAAAAGCTAGAGATTCAAGGCGGCGTGGTTCGTCGGATGGCGGCCTCCCTCGTCCGTCGGAAGAAGAGCAAAGAGCAAAGCGGCAATGGAGCGCACCGAGGATCTTGGCGAGCTCGAAATAGCCAAGACCATCCTCACCACCCGCACCTGCTGAGCATAAAAGCTAGAGATTCAAGGCGGCATGGTTTGTCGGACAGGGGCCTCATTCGTTCGTCAAAGGAAAAGCAAAGAACAGAGGAGTTCAGTTCAATGGAGAGAAAGGGAGAGAGAGTTCCTGATGACGTTCAAAATTTTCGTGGGAATGAGATGTGAAGATGTGAAGCAAATATTTGGTGGGCTCCACCAAATATTTGCTTGCAAAGGAGTTTGGTTCCTTGTAGAACAGTGGACAGGACAAGACCTCTCGTGCAGGAGGAGAGAGAACTTGAGTTTTCATCAATTTTGCTACGCTCCTTTTCGAAAATAAAAGGGACAAGCTCGAACTCCAGCGTGGTTGCCGGGCGACACATGTCACCCAGTGAATGGACTCGGAGGAAGTCACGCTGGAGTCAGTGCTACAGCCAATATTTTTTACCCTTTTCTCCCTTGGCCGCCATAGCCATTCCCCCTTCCTCGATTAGACTTTGCTCAGAAGCTCTGCCCCTGCCGCTACCAATCTTCTCCGCTGCTACGTCAGCCGAAAACACTGCAAGAGACATGCCTTTGCCTACTCGCGTGTGCTCAGTTGCGGCAACCATCGGCTCTCCTTTTGGATGGCCAACTGGTAGATCTGACCAAGTGATGGTGGCAGGTCCATCACGAAGATCTGTGATCAGAACGCCGAGTACAAATCGTTCAAAATCAGTAAGAATACCGTTGCCTTTTCCCTTTCCTTGTTTTGTTTGTACTGTCTCAGTGTGTTATCAGGACTCTTGAGCCGCTCTCGACCGCCTCAAGCTTATTCCTAAGGGTCGAGAGGTGGTTGAAGACGATGGTGATAGTAAGATTTATTTACTTCAGATCTAAAATCGCTTGTGATATTATGAATAATCTCGCTTGATCCAGCCACCCATACATCTCACGAATGTTCTCCCAAAGCTGCCTGGATCTTCGGTTGATGGAAGTCTGAGAGCCACATCAGGGGAAAGACATTTGCCAATCCAAGTGCAGACCAGTTGATTGCATTTCCTCTAGTGCTGCTGAAGAAGCTCATCGGTCAGGAAGGGAATGGTGCCGTGGAGGAAGCCTTACTTGTCCTTCATGACAAGGGCGCAGCGGAGATCCCAAGCCCATGAGTTGTAGTTCTTTGGTTCAGTGAGCTACGTGTGGATGAGTTAGAGCGCGAAATCATTGGTCGACGAGGTGTACAAAGGATCGCCGGGATCGAGTTGGCCGCCAATGCTGAAGGCAAACGACAAGAATTTGGGTGGTAAAAATGGGTAGGGATTACCTTAACCTGTTTGGGATCCGAATCTAAGACCTGGATCTGCTTGTCATTTGGGTTGGGTTCCGGCACAAATGAGGTTTGCCTATTTCTATTGAGCAGAGTCCCAAAGCTTTCATTTCCAGATGGCCCATAAGGGTATTGGGCCCACATCGCTGGCCTAGTCGCCCATTGGCCATGGGCTGGGTACTATGGAACCTGAGGCCACTAGATTGGGCTAGAAGTTTAAATCTGGGCAGAAGTAGAATCAGTTGGGTCTTGGGCATGGCCAGGACGTTGAATTGGAATCTCCTCCTGTCGCGGGTTGATTTGTGCTGAAGGTGAAGTAGGAATTTCCTCCACTAAAGAGTTTTTGGCCATGATATGATGAAAGAAAAACTAAATTCCTATTCGGCTTGTTGAATCATTTTGCAGGTTGCTACAATGTTCAAAGAAGGAACCAACATTAATTCAATGGTGCGAAAGCTAGGTTAGGAAGGTGTGCTCTGATACCATGACAAAAATGAAAAATATTTGGGAAGAATTGTTTTATGTATTTCTATATATGAAAATGTACAAATACAAGGGTGTATTTATAGTACAAAAAAGGAATCGGGAAAGATATACAGAAAAAATATACGATATTGTCTTCTGATTTTATCAACCTGAATATTTCAACAATATTCCATCATGGATATATTGTATTAATTAGGATCACCATTGATATCATATCAAATCCATTCTCCAACAAAAGAGAAAGTGACGCACCTATTTGTATTGAGATTTAGTAGAAACACACCAATTGAAAGTTTATATCGTTGGTGACAAATTTTATGGTTTCATCGAGCCCATCAATTTGCTTAACAAAAAACAAAATAAGATTACTTTAACAGATATCCCAGATAAGGATTTTCTATTTCCTTTTTTGTCGTGTCTTGATATGTATCACTTACCGACCAAAAACAAAAAACTCTGCTTTTTTTAACCTACTTCCCTCTTTGCTGGCTCTGAAAAGCGGAAAGCCACATTATCCCAACACAACATATATACGAAGCGAGCCGCATTCCGCAAGTTTGCATTGCCGAGAAATCCCAATACATTCAATCAGCTTCTTCCATGGGGAGACGGCTTGACTTGGATCACCAGCTAAAGTTGATGGACTCGAAGTGCAGGTTTTTAGCCAACCCAGATGAACAGATGGCCGCGACCTCGTGCCTCATCTTCTTTGGACCACAAACCAGGACTCCAACACTTGACTCCTTGCACTCAAATAACATTTCTGCAAAAATGTTACAGATGGTTCTCAAAAGTCAGTGCCGATATGCGAGGCCAAAGCATTAGTCCCGTGTACTATTGGATGAAAGCTAGAGAGTCAACAGAAAAGAGAATTCTAGCCAAATGGGTATATGAATAGATCACCATTAACTTGAAGCGACTTGGAATTGCTTATATTTTTATATGAGGCTTGATCCAATACTTACTCTTTAGGTCAGGCCTTTCGCCAAAGTGCAGATTGGTGGCTTGGACAAGGGACTGATGTGGGAGGCTCTCCAATTCCCTTTCAGCGTTGTAGAGCCCCGAATCAGGCGAATGCTCCCCAGCTGACTCGTTCAAGTGCTTGATCTGCTTTGCTTCCTTGGCATTTGTCCTCTTGTTCCAAACAAAAGCTGTACTAGCCACAATGACGATGCATACGCACATGACCAATATGTTCAGGACCGCCCTGACAGTGATAGGGAACTTGTTTTGATTGGGATCTATTGGGTAAATACAGTAGCGGGTAATGATCCCTATCAAAATGAGGAACATGACGAAAGAGACCGAAATGATGGTACCGAGCCACAGCCAACCGTTGGGGCCTAAAATGGCATACAATGGCTCGTCGAGCGAACTGGGTTTGAACCAAATCACTCGGGCTTGTTTGGAGGATTGGGTGGTGGCTTCTTTTTCTCTAGTCACGTAGGCCTCAATCTGAAGCTGAAGGTTTGATAAGTCGGATGGGGTGCCTGAGATGGGCAGGACAAGGTCAAGCATGGTAAGATCGGCGGAGTTCTTGAAGGCACAAATGAGGGTCAATTTAGGAGTCATTGACTTGAATGCGGTGCTCGTGAAGATGAATTCTCTGATGATGGAGATGAATGGAGTGATCCCACTGCCCCCACTCACCATTACCAGCTTCTCATACCTGAAGTAGAGAAATTTAAGAAGAAATTATTAGACAGATTCATTGCATTGCTGACGTCGACACATGAGATAGTCCTAAATTTGGAAAAAAAAAAAAAACGTAAACACAAGGAGACCTTTACGCAAAGAGACTGATTACATGGTATGTTCTAACTTAGGAATGGACTGAAACAAAAAATATGTCGAGACCCATCCAACGTAACGAGCAAAACATATTACCCGAGGAAATGAGTCGAGGCGGGTCCGTAAGGTCCTTCCACAGAGACCTCGAGGCGATCGGGAGGAGAAGGAGAAGAAAGGATTTGGTAGAGCTTCTTCGACCAAGCCCCTTCGTTCTTGATGATGGTGCTAAGCTTATCCTTTTCCAAGTTGCTGTTCGAGGAAATGGTGAACGGATGCCATTGCAGCTTGGACAGGCTCGGCACGTTTATGAACATGATGCTCGCCGGCGTATACTCTAGACCTGCTCAAACTCACAAAATACGGAACAAGGATGAGGGAAACGAGGAACCCGAATCCGAAAAACCAAGTACTCGAACGACACAATACAATGTCATTGTTTCTTCACCTGGGGTCTTGGAGAAGTTGAGCTCGACGGTGTCGCAGGGCAGGACGCGAGCGGAGACGAGGCGGGCGTGGCCGCGGGACTGCAGGAGACGGAGGAAGCGGTCGACCAGGAAGAGGTAGAAGCCCGGGAGCATGATGCAGGAGTAATAGAAGCTGACGTGGAAGACGAAGAAGAGCATGAAGAGGATGTAGAGATAGTGGGTGTAGAAGAAGAGCTCGAACATCTTCCGCCTCACGCGGGGGAAGGTGGTCGCCCACAACCCCAGCCCGGCGAGCAGCGATATCTCCCCCGCCACGTTCGATATTCCCGTCTTCTGCCACTTCACCATCTGCACACATACGCCCGCGTATCTTTACACTTCCAATCATACCGCCCGTAGCGTAAGTTAGCAAGTTGAAATTATATCATTTCATCCTGCTGGTTTTTAGCGGAGTCTGAAATTATTTTTGGAGTTTCTTGCCGTGAGAAAAACACTGACTTCAGCTTTCCAAGAAAGGATGGTATCAAAAACTTTAAACTGACATATATTTATGATAAATTTATAATAAATTTATTTTAAATTAATTTTTTAATTATAAAAAACTCCAAACTAGTATCTCTTTTATAAATTTACCCATAATGATCATAAAAACTCAATGAATAAATTTATTATAAATTAATTTTTTGATAATTAAAAATCTTAAATTAATATCACAAAAAATTACAAAATTAGTATAATTATGACAAACGGAGAGTAAAATCATAAAATCACTTATCATCCAATTTAATAATTTAATAAAATTTAATATAAGATAAATTTATCATATTGTACTAATTTGAGATAAATTTATATGTTAGGATTTTTGATGATATTAATTATTTTAATAAAACTCAAGAGAAGTTTCCAATGGGGGAAAAAACAGAAGAAATTCTTAAAAAAAAAGAAACCATGTGAGTCTGTATTAAGTGGGTCAGTCAGGTGGGCCCGGCCACAATTCTAGTGGGGCCCAAAAGGTTGATTTCCATGATGTGTGAAATTTCTACGGCACGACGCGCGCCCCCGGCCCCCCGCTTTTTCTGAGCACCGGTCAAACTCGCCGACGATCCTGACCGTCCAACGCGGTGGTGGGCCCGACCTGGTGTCGTACGATCGAAAGCACCGTCTCGGTGCCACCCCAGCAGTGACGTCGATAAAGTAATGAACAAATAGCATAATATTATATGCAAAAGAACAAGCAAAAGTTTCCGAAACGACGGTACTGACGTCGACACAGACAGCTTCCGCTTAAATGCAAGCCACATGCTCAGCGAAATCTCAGCATTTACGTGGAGCTACCGTTCTTTGTTCAAAAGGGGTTGATTTCTTTTACCCTGAAAATCGTACCTTAACTCTGTGTTTCACGTGGGTTTAGGCTCAAAACCATGTTTCGATATCATACGTTAAAAAACAGTTAACGAATCAATTTAACTAAGGAATATTCTAATTTTTACCTCAGAGATTCTATGAGTGAGAGCCCAATAGAGGATGTAAACGAGGCCGTGCGTGGTAAAAAGCACCATGACGATGTGGCCGAGCCATATATGGTACTTGATGCTGGCTTCCGAGGTGAGGCCAAAGAGCGGCAGCACCGACGACGCTCGGGTCACCGGGAAGAACAGGAAGGCGAGCGCTATGTTCCCCACGTTCCCCAGCCACAAGCCCGAGATCTCCAGTTTCGCTTCCCACCTGCCGTCATGCTTGGAAATTTTATGCTCGTGTCTTATGATTATGGTTTTCTCGAATATCATGCTCCAACGGACTGCTTGAAATAAATAAATAAATAAATTGGCTGACAACTTTTTGGGTTTTAGACAAGTAAAGCCATGAAAATTCACTCGAGTAATAAAGGTAAGATTAAGAAAAACCTTCCTAAGTGAAGTCTCACATCAGTCGATGTATAAAAACCATAACTCCTTAAGACTGTTTCAACAATGGTCAGACGAACGCATGATTTCGAGCCTGTTTCTTTTGTTTCCAATGAAAATTAAAACAGGAGAACGAAACCCTTTTGCCTCGGAAGAATTTTTAGGTTAGTGTGAAAAGCCACTGCGGCGCGTGAGAAAAAGGTTCCTTACTTTTTCTCCCCTTCCATCGGTCCCGTTCGCTCGATGTCGAGGAACCTGCCGCGAAGGCCCGTCGCGAAGGACCAGACCAGGAGCGCTATGAACATCACGAAGAAGGCCAGTTCGGTCCACGAAACGATCCCCAGCGGCCCGCTCACCAGCACCGGTCTCTTCCACATTGCCAGTCCTTTCTTCCTTTCCACACCATTCCTGTTTTGCCATCATTAAGGTTAATTCAAGCATAGCTCAACAAGCCGATAAACCGACAGACGAATCAAACAGCCGTGGAATAGATCAATACTTTCCCACTCGAGGCTCGATCGATTTGTTTCCAAGATGGAGGTACACACAGCCCAAGCAAGCGATGAACAGGACCGGGAATGTGAACATCAGCATCGTGTAACCTGTTTTTTTTTTTTTTTAATTCGCACCATAACACACGAAAGAACTCGTGAATTAGTTGAAATTAAAAGCAACAAGGACAGGAAAAAGGGTGAAAAAGGGAGAAGGTAGGGTGAGTGCAGGAGCCAGATTCAATGCCTTGATAGCCGAAGAAGGTGGAGGTGCCAGATTTGGCCCAGATGCTGGGCCACCAGTGGTCGCGGTACGTGTTGGTGGGCAGCATGATCCACATCAGAACAGTCCCGAGAAACACCACCATGGACAAGACCCATATCGCCTCTCTGAGGATTCTCTTAGCTCCACCAGACGAAGGAGGAGATGATGAAGGTGGTGATGATCTTGTCATGGTGCCGGAGTCCATCTTTCGCTCTCAATCTCTCGGTGACGTGTGTCAGAGAGAGAGAGAGAGAGAGAGAGAGAGAGAGAGAGAGTTTTAGTGACCGAAGGAGGGGCGTTTAAGGAATGTGCGGAGTGGAGTGAAACCGAATCTGTACTTCTCAATATATACTATGCATAGGAAGGACTTAATGGACATGCCATTTGTATGTGAATTTACGTGTCAGCCTTTGTATTCAGTAAAAGTTTCCAATCTTCCAGCTTTCAAGAAGTTTTTTTTTTTTTTTTGGTGAAATGCTTTCAAGAAGTTCATGTACAAGTGTTGCAAAATTTTGATTAGGTAAAAAGAACAATAGTAAAAGTTAATTCAATCGGACCGATTAATTTTTATTATTTGCCGGATTATTTAACAAATTGTACACATAATTAATGTTAAAGAGAGAAACATAAATTTCCATCATTATACTTTGTTATACTTTCAATTTAACTTCCATCACTTCCACGAGCATTATGTGCATAACTCTAGGAAACTCGTCGTTTCATCTTCAAAACGCTTTTGAAAATTCCTTCGTATCTCCCCCGCCGGAGCTAATGTTATATCGAGGCAAAAATCGTTTCACCTCTCTCTCTCTCCGCTCGTGCTCCCCACTATTTTGTGCCGGCAACCCCCTCGGCATGTCGAATTGATTTTCCTTTATGGGTAAGCTCCATATTTGCTTTGGGGTGGGGTGGGGGAGATAATTAGATGAATTTGGGAATGTTGCAACTTGTCATCTTTGACGAGTCAACTTCGCTGATGTCTTGGGACAGAGGGAAGGATCATGCGACCACCTATAAGCAGACCCGTGCCCCTTGGAATATATCTTCGATTACGTGCTCGCGAAGTGCAACTTGCTTTCACATGCGGCTTACGATAATTCCTTGTTCGTACGGTGCATCCGCCATGGACATTGGCTTTTTCCGCCGCCGTCGAGGATTCTTGGGGGAAGATAAATCGTGCGTTTGACTCTTGTTAGATTTGAATTTGGATTATACGTGCGCATATACGTTTCTTTGTCACGTTGCTGTAGAGTGTCATCCGGCAAATAAGCATAAGATATGAGGGATAATGCATGTGCGGCTCATGTTCGGGCGAGAGACGTATGTGGACGCGGGAGTGCTCGATGTGTGGCAACACGTGCCCGCAGCTGACGTCTATGCGACACGTGGACCCTTACGTTTTTCCCACTCATTTAATTCGATGCCACATCGCTTGTTCATCTCATAATTTCTTTAAACTCTTTAGTAAATCTTAGGCCCGATACATTTGAAAACTTGAAATTTTAGTTGCAAATCTAATTTTGTCGTAAACTTTTCCTTTTTGTGCCACAAAAGATTTTTGAATTTAAGTTTAATCTCAGTTCTACCATTAACTTTTTTTCCCATTAAAAAACCAATGACCATCTTTCCAAAAATTTATCTTGTGAAAGCTCTTAGGTGCAAGCTATTCAAGCACTCCAAGCATGAGCTTTCTAATTGCGAGAGATGGAAGACTCTCGAGTATGAGAGATTGAAGACCAAGTACAAAGTTGAAGATCCTCAAGCAAGATGGAAGGAAGACTCTCTTAAGAATGAGGCAATTGAAGAAAGTAGGAAAAGTGTCAAAAAAGTTCTAAACTTTTTGCATTTATATCGATTTAGTTATAAACCTCTTATTGGTACCAATGTATTTTTAAAGATTTTTAATTTGTGCCAATTCAGTCATTTCCGTCTAAATTTGATCGAATTTTGCTAACTAGGTGTTGGTTGACTGACATGGCACGATCAGCGCCAACGTAAATAATTTTTAATGATATTTTAATTTTTTATGGATATTTTCAATTTTTTTTTATTTTATTTTATTTTATTTTATTTTTTTCATTTTCCTTTTATTTTTATTTTTCTATTTTCTTCTCCCTTCTCCTCCCCCTTCCTCTAGCTAGTCGCTGAACCTCGATGATTGTCCAAAGGCAATGCTCGACGAGGCTTGAGCCGTCGCTAGAGGCCATAAGGGCTATTTGTGCTAGGTGGCAAGGCTTGCCCTCGTCGGATCTAGCGAGGGTCAAGCTTCATCGGCCATGGGCAAGGCTAGACCTCGCCAAATCCGGGTGAGGTCGAGCCTTGCCCAGCCTTCTAGCTAGGCTAGCTCGAGGCTACCTAGGCCATGACTGCGGCCTCACGCTAGGCTGGGAGGCTCATCCTTGCCAGCCATAGGTGAGGCCTAATCTCGCTAGATTCGATGAGGTTGAGCCTCGCCAATGGTGGGGAGGCCCACCAAAGGTCGGCGAGGTTAGCGAGGTCGACCTTAACCTCACCAACCGTTGCCTTTGGCCGGTTGTGAAGGTTCGACAACCAGCTAGAGGGAAGAGGATAAGGAAAAATGAAAAATGAAAAAGGAAAAGGAAAATAAAATTATATAAAATTATTATTAAAAGTTGTATACGTCAACATCGCATGTCAATTGATTGGCACCCAATAGCAAAATCCTAAAGCAAAATTAATTTTGGAATGACTAAATTGACATCAAATCAAAATATTTATGACTAAATTGACAACAATAAAAAGTTTAGAACTAAATTGGCATAAATACAAAAAATTTAGGACTTGTTTGATACTTTTTCCGAAGAAAGCCAACCCTAATTACTATTTCAGTTCAAAAATAGCGTGATTTGGATTGATGTGGAAACTTTTTTTTTTTTTTTAGATATAAAATGTGGGGGAAAATTAAAGTAATGACGTGGAAATTTTACATCATTGAAGGATGATTTTGAACGGAGGGTGATATAAGACTTAGGTAAAAGTTAGTGATTCATTATAAGCAAAAAAATTTAATGTAGAATCGATACTAGACCTAAAATGAATGGATTTTTTATGAGATGAAATAGAATTAACGCTGCAGTTAAACTTTGGGAATTTTTTTGGGGGGGGTTTGTTGTTGTTGGGGGGTTGTATTAGGCCGCTAATCTTGTGGTTTCGAAAATGGTGGGAGTGGGCAGAAATCAACAGTGTCCTTGGGATTCAGACTTTTGATTCAATATTTAGGACAGGACGTGTCGGGTCAATCCCAAGTGAGCAACGAGGTCACGCTTAAGAGATTTTGAGGAGTAAGTATGATGATTGGGGAGTGAATAAACAACATATTAAAGCTGCATATGTTGATTGGGAATATGTGATGTGAACTTGGTGAATATGTTCAAACCGACAATACAAGTCACATTTTGGAAGTTTGTGGCTTGGAGGACCATACAAGGTTCCGATTCGGTCGGATCTTTCTTAAAAGACAATAGTGATGCACAATTATCCATCTCATTTTTTCAGCAAATATAATCTCGTCTTTACATGATAATTAATTTCCGAGTTGCTTACATTATGCTAGTTTTTTTTTTTTTTGGGGATTTAGCACGATAATCTTATATATCATATGAATTTGTTAGGCTGTGGCGATAGTCTTGCCATGATTAGAGCACTGTTTGATTTCTTTATTTTTTTACTTGAACTGTAACTTTGCCATCTTGTAGTGTTAGGAAAGTAGTAATTTGTGGGGAAAAGTACCAAAAAAGTTCTAAACCTATTGCATTGGTACCAATTTAGTTATATAAACTTTTTAATTGGACCAATTCAGTCCTAAACCTTTTAATATTGGTACCAATTTAGTCCATCCGGCCAATTTTGGCTGGCGTGACGTGGACGTCAGCCGGTGGCCACCGTTGACGTGGCAATTTTTATGATTTTTTATTATTTTTTGAATTTTTGAATTAATTTTTATTGATTTTTTATTAATTTTTTTCTTTTTCTTTTCTTTTTTCTTTTTTGGCTTCTTCTTGCAGAAAGGTAAATTGCAACTCGGGAGGCAATGCGATGGCTACAAGGTTCTCGTCAGATATTTTACAAAAATTACTACAGGTCTCCTAACAAATGTCGATCAAAACGTGATCACTTGCCTCAAAGTCAGATTTCCTGGTTGTGTTTTCCTGTCTTTTATCTTGAATTTTCTTTCATTGGTTATCCAGGTGAAAGGAGGACTCCAAAAAGGAGTGGTGGCGTTACAGCTCCGTAAAGCTGTGTATGAAGCTGACCTGGTGTGGCCCCAAAGCCGGTTCGACGGGGTGAAGAATTTTCTTTCCCATCTGGTGATAAATTTAGGCACCAAAATTCCAATGGTAGGCGGGAACCTTGGACTCTTATGATTGCTGATTCCCACTTTTAATCTTTCTTGGCAGACATAGAGTTTGTGCCGTTCAGATCAATCATTATCATCGGAAGAATTTAACATTTCTGACTGATGGACGGTTCAGATCAGAAATAATATTCCATCCTCCATGGAAAGCTTTGAATTTTCCGGTATCATTTTGTAGGTTTACTATGAATATTCTGCCATATGACACGAACCTATGAAAGCTAACGATTACTCGTGTCTTGTGAACGTTTGAGCTCCCATTTTAACCTCCAGAAGAAGATGGTCCGTCGCGGAAGCAAATGGATTGGGATAGACTCTGATTTGGAGAAAAGCACACCGTGCGGAACCAGATTTGAAAAAGTAGCGGTTGGAATCTGATTCGGAGAAAAGCACACCATGCGGAACTAGATTAGAAAAGTAGTGGTTGGAACTCTACCCATTTGGTATTGAGCTATTTATCGTCTAGAACTTCAATCCCCCAGCCCAATTCAACTCCGAATTTGCAACCCCCCACCCAAAAAAAAAAAAAGATAAGAAGAAAATCCAGGATAACAATGCCGTAAAATGCTGGAACTTTTGTCCACTAGCAATTGAGTAGATGAACTTTTCTTTTGTTCAACAAAATATCTCAAATTTTTAAATCTGTCTCAATGTGAGGCATCCATTAAAAAGTTGTCATGTCATGTGATTTTATTAATGTGATTCGCTTTCTCCGTATATTCAAGCACAATTTTGACATGGCTCACCTATTTAGAAAAAAAAAAAAAAAAAAAACACTTCGTCTCCATCTAGATATTGGGTGACGAAGAGAGAGGATATCAACTTGGATAAATTTAGCCATCTTATGATTGGTCGCATACAATGCCAAGATGGGTAATTTGTCCAAAGTCATTCTTTAATTCAGTTTTTTTGAAAAATCGAACCGAATCGAACCATTAAGAAAAATTGTTGAATCGAACTGAATGAGATACAAATCAAATTGAAATTTTGGTTCGGTTCGGTTCGGTATTTCGATTTTTGGCTTTTAGCTTTCGGTTTTTAGTTTTTGCATTTTTTTTCGTTTTTTTCTGTTGTATGTTATAAGAGAAATTTTCCAGAGCTCCGGTTTAATTCGGATTCTCAATTTTGGGTTTTAGCATTTGTTTCCTTTTTTTTTTTTTGGTCGAATATTATAAGAGTAATTTTCCGATGCCTTGATTTCGCAATTTGGTTTCGTTCGATTTGAATTTTTTATTTTCGCTTTTTTTTATCGTATATTTTCGAATCAGTTCGACCCCGTTTAATTAACATCCTGCAAGATCACATTTTTCTAAAAGGGTTCACATCTTCGAACAATTATCGCAATTTGCAAACGCTTTCAAATTTATGTAAGCATACTAGCAATAATAAAATATGAGCCCATTCGAAACTGATTGCAAGACATTGAACCTCCAAAAAACCAATGGCTTTACCCTAACCATGAGCACCAAATAAAAATTAACTAACAAAAAGAGGGGGAGAAACTCCATTCCTAAAGATCATATGAAATGACCCATAACTTCAATAGGTCTAAGTACATATCCCAAACTATCAAAAATCTTCACATCTTAAAGAAAATTTTCCGAGCTAAGCATTTATGTCACTCTAAGTAAGATAGTCATCTTGATTTAATACTTTTATTGATTTATTGAATATCTGGAATTCCAATACTACTCGATTTCCTTAACTGTCCTTCCTGGAATTCTACCAACAATCGAAGACCACCTAATCATGAATGATATAATTTCGGCTCAACGATGTTATCTTCGTGAAAAAAAGAAAAGAAAAAGAAAGAGGAAATCATCAACAATAAAAGAGAAGCAAAAAGGAAACAACAAAATAGAGTCTCACTTTTCTCCAACCAAATTGTATTCTAACTATAAGCATCTCCTCATATTCGTAGAAATCTAGCTTTGATTCTTCGTTTATCTCTTGTGCGATGAACTTGGATGAACTAATCATCCAAAAAAAAAAAGCAAACATGGATGAACTTCACGTCTCACCATTGAGGAGATCAATCTGAACAGTAAGTGTGACAAAGATAGTGAGATGGTGAAATAATATAATTAAATAACAGCCTGGACCATTTAAAAATAGCTAAATGGTAGATTCCAAGCTAGAACCAACGGAGATGAATAAAAAAAAATAGAGTATTATAAACGAGCACGCATATTTTATACGCATATTTTACCTAACTCTAAGTTCGTCAATCATCAAGAGAAATCACTATTGAGTTCAGGTCCATGGTTGTAATTGATAACTCTGCATTAAATTCACAATGAAAATGGGATTGAAGTATCAATTGTAATATTAAAAGATATAAATATTTTATGGTTATTTTTTTCTCATCTGATTCCAAATTTTCAAGTTCTTTTAAGTTCTCCTCGATCGACTGTAAAAGTAGTGTGGATCGTAGCCAATCTTGTGTACATATAAGAGCCTCTATCATGATTGGGATAAAAGAGCTACGAAATACATCAAGTACGCAACCTCTTGTGTTGAATGCAGACTCTGATGCTACAGTAGAGATAGGCACAGCCAAAAATCTCAAGCACTAGAAGACAGGGTAGGATATCTTGAAGAATTGACTTTCCACCAATTTAAGATGTCAAAGGTGGAGTTATACCATTCACATCCTTCTTCCAAATGCTTATCTAATTTAGATTTTTATTCCACATATTCTTGTCCCATTTGGCTAAGATACATTGTAGTCATAATGTCCATACCAACCATAGGAGACATTGACATGTTCACTGTCATTGTCTCCTTTAATCTCACGTTGCTTTAGGGGCATGTACCAATACGATATTACTCGAACAATAGTGTCAGAGATTTTGTGACTCTATCTCACAAACTTTCTGACCCTTTGCTTTAATGCACTCAATTAATCATACATTTCACATACCCCATCTTATGTCAAGAGTCAAATAAACATGCAATGAGCCATGTTATATTTATGTTGCTCATATTGCTAAAATAATTATTGAACTTGACCTTCATTCTTTTGGCTATTTCCCGCAAACTTCTGTCATCATCCTTACAATATCTATCAATCATCATGTAAATCCCATAGACATTTTATGTTATATCATTGCAAGTGACATAAAAAGAGCCCAATACTTTTAAAGCAGCATCATAGAACAACTTCAAGAAAGGAAGAAATTGGCGGGCATAATCCCAATCATCATCAGTAGGCAACCCTCCCACCTTGGAAAGCTCTTCAGCAAATCTTCTATTCTAAATATCTAATGAAATAAAAGCATTCGGAAACTTCAAGACCACTTCCAACATTAGGTATGTTGAGTTCCACCAAGTCTCTATATCCAAACATGCAAAATTATTTTCCAATAGAATGCACTCCTTTAACCGTTGCAACCTCGAATGAGAAGATCTCACATAATGTACAGTTAAGCGTATTCTAACAATAGAATTATCTATATATTTCAAACCCTCTCTCACAATCAAACTGAAAATATGAGCACAACATCTCACATAGAGTAACTCACCCGATAGCATTCCAAGAGTTAAGTCTTTTCTTTAAGTATTAAACTCTCAAATCATAGAAGCTAGCAATATAAACAGTGATAGAAAAAATGCCTTTAATCCCCCAACTAATTAAACATTTCTCAACCCCTTTCCCAATAATCTCAGCCGAATGTTTTGAGATTTGACAAAAAATTAAAATTTTCTTTTGCAACTTCCAATCAGCGTCAACAAAGTCTTTTCTTCGTTCCTTGTAAGTATTTCAGAGCTTTTTTGCAACTTTCCAATGATCCAATATATAATCACTTTGATACCGACCCAGCATTCCAACAACAAAACTAATGTCTGGTCTGATGCAAGTTTGAATACACATTAAGCTCATAATAACATATGCATAAAGAATATCTTTCATTTGTATTTGTTTCAATTCACTTTTCAAACATTGCATAGGGTTAAATTTGTCATTTTTTCTAAATTGGAACTACTCCTATTGAACATTTATCCATATTGAATCCCTCTAAAATTTTCTCACTATAGGCTTTCTGAGGTAACTTTAACAATCCTTATGATCTATTATGAAATATTTCTATTCCTATCACATGCGTTGCCTCTTCCATGTCTTCATTGCAAAGTTCTTAGAGAAAAGCTTCTTGATTTCATGTAACAAAGCAAGATCATTAGTAGCAAGTAAAATATCATTAATATATGAAATTAGAAATATAAACTTGCTCACATCGATCTTTATATATATGCACAGATTAATTGTGTTTTCTTTAAATCCAAATAAAGTTATGTATCATTAAACTTAAAATATCATTACAAGGAAGCTTGTTTAATTTCATATATTATTTCTTCAATTTACACACCAAATGTTCATTTCCGTTAATTAAAAACTCTCGGGTTGGTCCATGTAAACCTCTTCTTTTAAATTCCTATTAAAAAAGGTGATTTTGACATTCATTTGGAATAACTCTCAATTATAATAAGCCACCAAAACTATAATGATTCTAAGTGAGTCTTTTTTGGTGACCGGTGAAAATGTTTTCTTATAATCAATGCCTTCTTTCTGAATAAAACATTTAGCAAGAAGTCTAGCCTTATACCGCGATATCATCATTAGAGTTGCGCTTGGTCTTAAAGACCCATTTACACCCGACATTTTTATATTTTTTAAGTAATTCAATAAGGTCCAAGATTTGATATTGATGCAAAGATTTTAACTCTTCTTTCAAAAAATTAAATCATTCATTAGAATCTTTACATTTTACGACTCAAGAAAATGAACCTGGATCATTTCTAATTCCTAAATCAATTTCTAACTCTTATACATAAACCACATAATTATTGGAAATAGCTGATCTCCTTTCTCGTTGAGATCTTCTTAATGCTCTTTTTTATTTTTCAACTATTGTAGGTTTAATGTTGATATCTTCATTATGAAGTGTTTGATCATTTATTTGTTATTCTTAATTATTGTTGGGTTGAACTATAATAGGAAAACAACAACGTTAGAAGTTTTGGATATAGGAATTTTTACTCTTACTTCTTGAATGCAAGTATTACGCATTCTTTCACTCCCACTGACGTCATCATTTTCAATAAATCTAACATTTCTAGATTCAATAATTCTTGTATTGTAATTAAGACAATAAAATCTAGACCCTTTGAATTTCTTAGCATAACTATTGAATTAACCACCAGTCCTTCTTAAATTCAATTTCTTTTCATGTGGATTGTAAATTCATACTACAGGACAACCCCAAATATGTAAGTGGCGTAAACTAGGTTTCCTTCTTGTCTACAATTCAAAGGGAGTTTTTGAAATTGCCTTACTAGGAACCCTATTTAATAAGTATATAAAAATCTTTAATGCATATATCCACAAAGATAAAGGTAAAGATGAATGACTTATTATGCTCCTAATAATTACCATTGAAGTACGATTACATATTTCCACTACACAATTTTATTGTGGTGTACTTGGCATCGTGTATTAAGCACAAATGTCATATCTTTTAAGGAATTTAGCGAATTGACCCGGATATTGTCCCGATTCATTATAATTTCCATAATATTCATCACTCTATCCGACTTGACTATTTTCACCTTTTTATCTTATTGCCTCTCAACTTCTTTAATATACACCTCAAGTCCATTCAACAATTGAGATTTATCATGTAATAGACAACTATAACCATAACGTGAAAAATTATCAATAAATGTGATGAAAGAGCTTAATCTCCTAAAAGATAGACT
This sequence comes from Eucalyptus erythrocorys, assembly GCA_014182555.1. NCBI lineage: Eukaryota > Viridiplantae > Streptophyta > Magnoliopsida > Myrtales > Myrtaceae > Eucalyptus > Eucalyptus erythrocorys. The sequence continues at coordinate 879,645 of CM024601.1, read as the reverse complement.
TTAATGATTTTGCATCAAAATGACCACATATATTAATCTGTATAATTTCAAGAGGTTATGTGCTTCTTGTGGCACTTTTGTTAGTGTATTTTGTTTGTTTACCTTTAATACAATCAATACACAGTCCAAGGTCAGTAAAATCCAAGTTCGGAAAAGTTTCATTCTTGGCCAATTTTTGCATTCTTTCATTGGATACATGATATTAACGTTTATACCACAAGTAAGCAGAATTCTCATCCACTAAATCCCATTTAGTACCAACATTATAATCCAAAATCATTAAAGTCTCAGCAAAAACATTATTAAGTTTAATTGGGGCATTGTTTCTATTCTCCATGATCACATAGCTTTCATTTGACTTTATGGTTTGAATCGTAAGAAACCCTTGTATCGTATTTGATACATGAGTAGTGGCACCAGAATCAATCTACCAGGTATCATGAGAATTTCAGTAAAGTTTGATTCAAAACATACTAAAACACAAAGCTTATTGTTCTTTTCAAACCAAACTTTATGCTTTATATAATTTTTCTTCAAGTGCCCAACTTTATTACAAAAGTGACACTTAATAAGATTGTGTTCCTTCTTGTGGATTTGAGAAGTCTTAGAAAATTCATTCAAAATGGGTAATCCTTTCTTCTTGTTCCTTCCACTTTTCATTTTGGGATTCTTTTCAGTTTCTTAATGACTTAGGAGATAAACGAAATGAGATTTTTAATTCTTTAATGAACATAATAGCCAATTCATTTATATTCCACTTATTCTTTATCATGTTGTAATTCATTTGAAATGGTACATATTGTTCGTAAGGTAAGTAATTAAGTATAAAGTTTACTAAAAAGTACTCATCCACGTTCATTCCCAAAATCTTTAACTTTACTACTGAGTTCGTTATCTCAAGAACATGCCTATGCATGGTACGTAAATCATCATACTTCATGATGATCAAAGTACTTATTAACGCACTAGCAAGTAACTTATTAACAATCTAAAAACGATCTTCCACAAATTTCATAAATTTCTTAACATTATCAGTTTTTGGAAGAGTAGTCTTTAAATTGTTTGCAAGTGTCATTCTCATAAACATTAAGTTCAGTCTATTCGATCTTTCCTAGGTCTTATGGAAAATCTTTTCATCATTGCTACTCTCATCAACAATAGCATTTGTTTTCTCAACTTGAAGTGTCAAATTAAAATTAAGACACCTAAGTGAGATTGAACTTGTTCACTATCATTATAGAAATTCATTCCATTGAACAAAGGAACAAATGAAGTGTGCAAATAAAGTGAAATAGGTACAAATAGTGCAAATTTGCAAGAATATACTTGTATATTAATTTTTTGAGAATATCACAAAATCACATTCAAACTAACCCATACATATACATCACAGTTTTCCCTTCGGTGATCCTATGACATACTAATATACATTACCATAATGACACTAATAACTTTAATTCAATAATTATAAATATATCTCATTAAAGTTTATTTGCTATCTTTGGGTATACAAACAAATTTAACAAGAAATATTAATTACCAATTACTATGTCCATGAATTATAAGAAATTATTTTGGTTAATTCATAAGTTCTTATAATAAATGAACTTCAATATAACCATGACATCAATTATAGCATCAATTAATCATCGGTAATTAAATAAATCAACTTACAATATCAAAAAAAATCACTTTTGTGACTAACAAACCATTCTTTATTGATTTTTTTTGTTTAATATTGTAAAGCACCAACATTCACAAAATTGCACCCAAGAATAAAGCCGTAATTAAAGCATAAGGATAAATAATCAGCAATGGCAGAATCATAATTATCTAGTAGATAGGAGCAAAAACGTAAATAACAATCAATGAGGGCAGTACCATAAATATCCAACAAGAGAGGGCTGGATCGTAAATAGGCATGGAGGACAAAATCATAAATATAACAAGAGAAGGTTCGACGAGCGCGTGCAAGGCACTCACCTCACCTTGTGTGCTGGCACATACATTACACACACACGGGGCACGTGTCTCGTATGCACCTTAACATGCAGCGCCAATGGATCCTATGCGCTCGCCCTTAGTGCATGTGGGGATGATGGCGCGTGGATTCCACATGACTGACCCTCTTGAGTACATGGGGCTACATGGGGTGTGTGCAATTCACACGTCTTTCTCCCTTTCATGCCTATTCACCATTTTTCCTCCATTTTTTGCCCCGTTTTCCATCAAACCTTTCATCATTCATATTTTCCCTAACAGAATCATTCCAACAATATCAATATAACATGAAAAGGATCATCATCCTTCAACAAGTCTTTATCCTTGAACCATAATATTTCAACAATTGAAAAAAAAAATCATGAAATCTTAAATCATATTCTGATATCAATTGTAAGCGATAACATAATTTTATAATACGAAAAAATCATAACACGGGTTCTTTGATTTTCATGATTTTCACGATGAGATGGATAAAGATATACCTTTATCCATAGCGATACTCTTGAAAATAATTTGTTACGGAAACCGAGGAAACGGAGAAATCTGCTTCCTCTTCCTTAACCCACTTTCCTTAACTTATTTTGTCTTATGGATGGTAGAATACAACGTAAGTTTTTCTTCATGATTCACGTTATACGTGGAGAGAGGACAGGATTTTATTTATATAAACTATCAATAGGTGCCTTTTATCAAAGCACATCTTACCTTCATGCATTTCCGCAAGAACTGTAACTTCCTCATAAGGATTGCACATTTTAATTTCATGAAAATTACAACTTCTCATAACCAATACATTTTAACTCTTAAAATATTTATGAAATCATAATTAATAAAATCTTGTGCGTCACAATAACTCTTATAACATACATTTTCCGTATACGATTTTAACGATGACCTCATATGTATTTACATTTAAAAAAACCAGATATTTGATTGGAAAAAAAAAAAAAAAGAAGATTTAAGTACTCGATCTTAGAATGAACGGAAATTTAAAAACATGCGGTGTCATTACTCTGAAATCAGCTCGGAGGCTCCAGAATTAGGCAAAATTAACCCAGATTAATCAAATTTCGACATACTTTGGATAATATCGGAACTAATGCTGTTCGTAGAGACTGGAGATACACCATATGCAGTTTTTTCTGGGCAAAAAACTCAAGTGACTAAGCTCTTGGCTCCTCGTGACAGCAAGGGTTTCTCTCCGATCGAGTGAGGTTCGTGTAATAAACTGCAGTCAGACTCAATCCGGTGTGCTGTGTAGAGCGCCGAGGACTCAAAAACGATCATCTTCTCCCAGCTACGTCACCTCAATTCGACAATCTCGTCCTCTCTGCATTCTCCCACATTCACTTCCATGGTGGACTTCTTCTTCGTCGGCAACACCATGCAGCAATTTCTTCTAGGAGCCTGCACAACATACGCAAAACCACATTTTGATAGATCAGCAATCGAGCCTCCGCAAGTACATGCAAAGGTTGTTTTCGCTATTTTTTACCTTGTCCCATAAATGCGGGTCCGGCTTCTTGTGGACCTCCACTCTGCGAATCCTCGATGGGTCCGCGATCTTCCACTTGCAATCCGGGCTCGGCAACCCGTGCTGGACATACCCGCTGACCGTCGCATTCGTCCTCGCATCGTGCACCGCATCCGAGAGGAAGTAGACGAAGGGCTTTTCGCACGGGTTCTTGCTCAGGGGCCGGGTGTTGAACGTGAACCCAGCCGGATCGGATCTCTTGTACCAATGGAGGAACGTTCTCGAGGGGGTCTCGACGTCCCGGGGCAGATGGATGCCACGATATACCTGGACCGCGTAGCCCCAGGAGACGGACACGGTCCAGCTCCGGGTCCGGTCGTAGCAAATGGACTGCTGCATGAGCGCAGCCGAGTCCAGTTCGAGCGGAGTCCGTAGCCTTTGCAGGGCTTGGAATTGGGTCATTTCAGGGAAAATGGGCTCGATCACGTCCAAGTGGTGGAGCGAGATCAATGGCGTAATCGGGTGCGCAGCTAGGAGCCCAAATACGTTCCCGTACACGTCAAACTGAATCGACCCATTGAACAAGAAAAGCGAGACTTAGACAAAAGGAAGCTGGAATATGTCTAACTAAGATCGAAGTGCAGTTACTCTATTAAGAAAAAAGGCGAAACGGGGGAATTAAATATTCTCTTTTAGCTGTTTATTATACCAAATGAGATCTAGAAAAGTTCAATTTTAGAAGTGGAAGAAACCTCAACCGCTGAATTTGGAGTCGACTGTGAGATTCAACAACTCCCGTGTAGTGGGAACTTTTTGAGCAACCGATTTTGACAAGGAAAATGGATGAACAATTCAAGCCAATGGGTCCCTGGTTAGGTAAACAGGTACTGCTTGGGGTTAGTGCAGAGGCTCCCTCGACCGTCCATTGACACGCTATGCCTATAGCAATAGCAACACCCTTCATGATTTTCGACATCTACCCCTATTAGATCCACACCTGTCCGACTAGGTCAAACTTTGGCAGGCATAAGAAAAGGCAGGACCTATGCGCACTAGCCAAGTGGATGATGCCCAAAAGAGTTGCCGGAACTTGTGCTAAATTCCCACCCTTTTATCTTTCCGTCCGGTCCCACTTTGGACGGCCACGAACGGATGTGTTGATCAACCTTTGCTGGAACCCACTTCCGTGACGTTATTCAATGCTTGGGCTCAACATTTAATGAAACAAGAAAGTTTTCCAGGAGTGTGCAGAACCACCTCATGCCTGGACAGGTCCAACAACACTAAGAACGGAGGTTGCTCCATTGAATTAAGCGAAGGGTTTGACGTATTGAAATGGTTAAAAAAACATATTGTCCCTTGTCATCGTGAAGACATTTTCAAGTTTCTTCCCCAAGAAATGGTCACAACTCTAAACTATTGTTGCATCGTATATCATCACGAGATGGTATCTCCGGATCGTCCAAAGTCCAACACATCCTTTTAGGCCAGCCGGAAAATTTAGGGTTTGCAGTGTTTTAACAGTGCTCTAATGACAGCGGTGTTGCTAGGCCTATGCACTTAATTGGAATGGATTCCACGTCCGGATTCCATTCCACATGATCCCCTAAGGTGAGGGCGTGTTTATCTAGACAACAGGCTTGGCTACATTCTCGGGAAGTCTGAGAGAGAAGATTTATCATGACCGTGACAGAAAGCCCTTCACTCCCTTAAAGGAAATGCAAGAAATAAAAGGAAAAGGAGCCTTCATCGCGGATCGCGGATCGCGTGCTTTGTTGATAAAAAGATCCTTAGCTTAATATGTCGGATAGGACGCTAATCTCACAAGCTCTTTTTCTGATGTGACCACATAAAACGAGAATGCATTTTCCTCGATTCCGATGAAATAGAGCTTTCGGCGTGCATCGCGCTTGCCTTTGTTTGAAATGAGTTAAGCTTTCCAGATATATACCTCATACTAAATTAATCAATTTGATAAAAGTTGGTTAAAGACTGACCTGGTGAAAACCCGGTTCTCGGGTGAGAGGGACGCCGAGCTCCGCCATGCACGCCTGAACCCGGTCGTCGGACCCGTAAAGGCCCGGGTACCGCCGGAGGCACCGGTCCTGCATCCGCTCGAGGGCTCTCGCCAGGGCGTAGCTGATGGCGAACCCACCGCCGCCGTACCCCATGTTGTACGAGAAGTATATGTTCTGCAGGTGACTCTCCGACCAGCTCCCGATGTAGTAATACTGATTATGATCGAATTTGGACAGCACCCTCACCAGGTTCTCCGCCACGAAGACGGTGTCGTCATCCCCCATCACGAGCCACCTCACCTCTTCGCCGTCCAGCAGCCGGAAGGTCTCGGAGACTATCCGGGAGATCCGCACGGCGGAGTGGTCGCCCTTGGGGTTCTTGTACCTGAATCCCGACGTGTCGCTCGAGATCTTCACGGGTGGCAAGAGGGTCGAGTCGTCCTGGCCATCCGCGGCGTCGCGTCGGGGTGGCGGCTCGTCGAGCCACACGACGCCGCGCATCCGGTCCGGTCGCCACCAGATCTTGAGGTAGTCCTTGCGGTGGTGCCATAGTTTGGCCGAGGAGGCTATGCCGAAAACGATGTGGTGGAGGGCCGTTCGGGTTGGAGGCGGAGAGAGGGCTTGTGCTTGTGCTTGGTGGTGGTGATCGGAATGATCAATATGAGAAGTATCACAGGAGGAGGAGGAGGAGGAGGAGTGAGGAGAGTAGAGGAATTGGAGGGAGTAAAGGAAGTAAGAGAGAGAGAAGAAGGCGAAGAAGAAGGTGATGAGCTTGGGGAGAGAGTAAGGGTGGGAGCTCTTCATGCTGTACCGTCGGTCCCATGAATCTGGGTCCTTCGAGGTTTCTCTCATGGATTGATGTGGGTTTTCGAGGTACAAGGAAATGACGGCCACGGAACTCGTCTAACCTAAGAAGCAAGCTACTTATCAATATGTTGAGATTATTCTATACGATGGACTTAATTCAATTGGACTTGTTCCATCGAATTCATCTGCACCTGGGCGGTCGCTAGCTTTTTCCCTTCCTTTTGTTGTTTGCTTTTGATGTACGGCTATATTCGTTGAGAAAATGACGAGGGGGGGCGCCTGATTTGAGTTTGGATCCATTCTCATTTGAAGAATTTGTGCAAAAATGTCGTGCCTACTTTGACTCTTAGCAGGCAGTATCCACTAAAAGTTGTGGTGTGTCTTGTAAAAGTTTATGTTGTTGGTGACAAAGTTTATGGTTTCATCGACCCCATCAATTTGCTTAACAAAAAACAAAATAAGATTACTTGAATAGATATCCCATATAAGGATTTTGTATTTCTTTTTTGGTCGTGTTTTGATATGTATCACTTACATAGAATATTGATGCGTTTCATTGATTTATTTGAAGTAAATATGTGTGATTATCAGCTTGAACATGCCCAACTTGATATAGACTAAACTGAACTTCACATATTAAGTGACCAAAGTGTTCTAAAAATTTTTGAGTGAAAGAATCAATCATGGTCCCCAATCGAATGTTGGTAGAAAATATTTTTCGTGGAACCTAGCCGCGGATCTCAATGTTTCTTGGTTCTTTAGTTGAATAAGGAGGACACTTTTGATCTGATCCAATGAATTGAGTTGGTGATGGGCAAATTTCACCCATCATATCATAATTTTTCATTGATAATCCAATAAAGGCAGAACCACACATTTGTAACCCTTTTTTTATGAATATTTTATTACTCGGTCCCGTTCTATATTTGAGAGCGCGTTGAATTGATCCTAAAGAGTCCACTCCCAGATTTTAAAAAAATTAGGTAGAATAGTGAATGCATATGTGTCTATCCTTGGACCCTATACTTAAATGACGTGATAACCATCACCTGAGTAATCATCGGCTATTGACCTTTTATAGCATGAATCACATGAAAGAAGTGTTGCTGGTGTATATGTACAGCCCAAATGTACTAAGTTTAAGTTCAAGTCAAGGCTTAGACCAAAAAAGAAGACCTCGATCTAGAGCTCATCTAGCCTGATTTTGACTTGATATTTGCAATAGTTGGTCTTGTCGTGAGATATATTGGGGGCTAAGGTGTATCAAGTTCAATCTTCGTCTAGAGCTCATCCAACCTAATTTCGAATTGATATGGGTAATAGTTGGTCTTTGATTCAAGTAAAGAGTAGGAGCAGCTCGATCTACCTGAGCTAATTCCAATGAAGTTCATTTCCCATGCGCGCAGTCCAATTTATTCCACTTTAGACGTGCTCGTCCTTTAATTTCTTTTACTTTGAAGCACAGTCCTTCCATCTCCTTTAAGCCTCGTTTCCGTCATTTTCCTTTTATTCCAAGCACTTTACTCTGAGGAGCTGGCGGCCTATCTTTCACTCAAATCCATTTCCATTCGATATGCAAAACTTGTCTTTTGGAACTATGATCACATTGTCATCGAGCACTAACCAGAGAACAATGTTTTTTGGTTTGTTTTCCCCATCGCTTCTGTCACATTAGCCAAGGCCGAGTCAGACCCAATTCGTGCTGGATCCTTTTTCTCGCTTGGTCAATAACCTTGTCAAAGGACTAGCCTCACCCAGAGATGATGGCAAAAGCAAGAAGACAAGGCTGCATCCTATCTTTGTAGATTGTACAATTCTTAAGAGCATTGTCCCAACCCAAATCAACTTCTTCGTTTGTCCACTTTGGAACTAATCTCGCTCACTGAGCAGCAGCTCACAGAAACAAAAGCATATATATACAAGGACGGATGAATACAAGAAAACTGGTCCGAGGTTATTCTTTAATCTCTGAGACTAAGGCTTAAAGCACAAATTCTAACAAGAAAGAGAGAATTCCCAAGGGACAGAAACTTCACGTAGAGAGAACAAAGAAAGGCCGATGCAGACCCAAATCTGGGCTGACCATCGAACTTTTCCTTTCGATTCGACGCACGGGCTCTTTGGCCCAATATGAAACGCAGGATATGTTGTAAAAGCAAGCTGCTTGATCTTGGAATCTTGACCGATGGACGATGGACGATGACTTACTTTCGAATAGATAACTAGAGAATGTTGATATCCTTCTGATACCGTCTGCAATGCTTCATTCGAGCCCATATGTTAAGTATTTACTGTAGTGATATCACTAGATGGTGATGATTTATGCTCTTTTACCAGTATTGTGCTCTACGCTCCTATTTTTGAGATGAACTCATTTTTGCTATTTCCCAATTGGGCAAATGACACAAATAATCATGAACTTTGGGCTAATGTGCAACGTGGTCCCTGGATTTTTAATTTTTTTAATATAATCCGTGAACCTTGGTCAAATGTGCAATATGATTTTTGAACTTTAGTTCAATATGCAATGTCATCCTTAAACATTTATTTTATTTAATGTGATTCATAAACTTTGGTACATATTCAATTTAGTTCTTAAACTATACAACAACGTTCTCTTTGAACTTGAACTAATGAAAATATAATATTGAACATTTTCATGCAATTCAAGGACTAAATTGAACATGTATTAAAAATTCATGGTGAACAAATTAAAAATTCAAGGATGATATTGTACATTAAATTAAAGTTCATGAACCACGTTACACAATCGGCCAAAGTTCATAAACTATTTAGTAAATCTCAAGCTCCCAACTAATTGTAACAATGGTAACACCACACAACATAATTTTGCATGATGATTTTTGTTGGTTTGATCTAACCAAACCAATTCGCCTCTTTGACATGATTCCTAAATTAGATGTGATTTGCATAAAGTTGAGAAATGATCTAGGTGTATTGAAACGACTTAAGTAAGAGAGACGTGAGCCACATAATTATCTAGAATTGAAATCATAAGACGTAGCAAATGTATACATGTAGATTACTGATTCTTGTTCTCCATTCCTGATGTCCTAACTCTGTTTCCGGTTCCTAAATTCACCAGTAGCATCACATAAAGATGTCAATGGATGAAGGGGGGCTTATCTTTTTCGGCGTGAGAAGGGGTAGGTGATTAAAAAAAAAAAAAAAAAAAAAAAGCCATAGCCTCGTCCAGCACCTACTCCGCTCCACTAATGGGTCGGCGATCAACTAGTGGTTTTGCTCAATTGGAAATGTCTCTCTGCCCACAGAATAGAAAAATGCTCCACCTCTCGAAAGAAAGAGACCCGTAAGATGCATGTGAAGTGCTGCACGCCTTTCGCGCAAAGACAAAAAGTGTTAAATTCCATCAAGTCCACTCCAAGGCAACATTTACCCACGATTGGAAAGAGAGCTCGCCACTCCAACGAGTTGGAGATAAAACAAAGGCTGTATACATGGACCTCAAAAAATGACTGATGCGTACCCCCACACGAACCACCGCAGGAAAAGGATGGAGTTGGCGTAGTATGCGTTTTTTGCATTCAAAATATTATCCAAAAAATCTTAAATTTATTATGCAATGGTCAGTTCAATCATAAATCATTTAATTGTGTCGATTTAGTCATAAACTTTTTAATACCTTATCAATTTAACTATAAATCTTTCAATTATGTTAACTTATTCGTAAACATTTTGATGATTTGTCAATTTAATCATAAATTTTTTAACGATTTGTCAATTTAGTCATTCCAATCAATTTGGATCTGGAATTACTCACTTGATAGTCTAGTCAAAGCCAAACGTCCTACATGGCATGATTGTCACTAACATGGACAATATTTGCATTTTTAATTTTTTTTTCATTTTCCCTTCTTTTTTTTTTTTCCTTTTTCCCTTACCTTGGCCAAGGGCGGCCCTCGCCAAGCTAGATGAGGGCCTCGCGAGGGCGCCTCACAAGGGTAACCCTCATCGACCCAGGCACAGGTGCCCTTCGCCTAAGGTCTTGATAAGGCATGGCGATGGTTGGCGAAGGGAAAAAGGGAAAAAAGAAAAGAAAAAATGATAAAATTAAAAAAAAAAATTATTCATATCAATGTTAACCACACCACATAAGATGGCCTACATTGACTAGACTGCCACATAAGTAGTTTTTAACCAAAATTGACCGAATTGATTAAATTGGGAAATCGTCAAAAGGTTTAATACTAAAATGATAAATCATCAAAATCTTTATATTTAAATTGGCACAATTGAAATGTTTAGAACTAAATTAATCATTGTATAATAAATTTAGGATTTTTTGGACCATTTTTCCTCCTTGCATTTGCATGTGAATCAATCGTATTGTTAAGAGTAGACCCCCTTCGGAGGACCCATCATAGAGCAAACTAGGGTATGCACCGATTGTAATGATTCGGCCAATGGTCCTGGCTCAAGGATCCTGCGGCATGAGCGTCGTCTCAGCCAAACACCGGACACATGCATACTATACCGAGTCTTTGGGAGAATTGTCTAAAAAGTCCTAAACCTATTAGTTTTTGCCAATTTAGTCCTAAACCTTTCAACCTTACCGATTGAGTCCTAAACCTTTTGTCAATTTGCCAATTGAGTCCACCGACCAATTTTGGCCGGAAAATGCTGACGTGGATGCCGGCGGGCACTAACGTGTACAATTTTTAATAATATTTTAATATTTTTTAAATTTTAAAAATAATAAATTTTTTTGATTTTTTAAAAATATTTTCTGTTTTTTTTTTCTTCTTCTTTTTTTTTTTTTTTCTTTTTTGGCTTTTCCTTTGTCTTTTCCGGTGGTCGGCCACCGGCCACGGGCGATGGCCGGCCACCGGCCACGGCCGCCGGCCGGCCTCGCCGCCACGGGCGAGGCCCGGCCGGGCGATGGCGACCGGGCGAGGCGACCCAGCCCGGCGAGGGCCGGCCTCGCCGGATCCGGCGAGGGAGCCCTCGCCGGGGCCGGGGTGGCCTCCCCGACCGCCCGACCGCCGGCGAGGCCACCCTAGGCCCCGGCGAGGCCGACGCCGCCCGGGCAAGGGCGAGCCCGGCGAGGCCGACGCTCGCCCGGGCAAGGGCGAGCCGGGCAAGGGCTCCCTCGCCGGATCCGGCGAGGCCGGCCGTCGCCGGGCCCGGGCCGGCCTCGCCCGTGTCGCCGTCGCCCGCCGCCTCGCCCGTGGCGGGCGAGGCGGCCCGGCGGGGCCGTGGGCCGGTGGCCTACCGTCGCTGTGGCCGGTGGCCGGCCACCGGAAAAGACAAAGGAAAAGTAAAAAAAGAAAAAAAAAAAAACATAAAATATAAAAAAATAAAAAAAAATTAAAATTTTTAAAAATTTAGAAAATATTAAAATATTATTAAAAATTGTCCACGTCAACGCCGGTAGTCCTACGTGGCACCGCCAACGTCCACGTCAGCATTTTCCTGGGTCAAAATTGGTAGGATGGACTCAACCAAGCAAACCGACAAAAGGTTTAGTGACTCAATCCAGAAGGCTGAAAGGTTTATGACTAAATTGACAAAACTGCAATAGGTTTAGAACTTTTTAGACAATTTTCCCCCGAGTCTTCTTGACATAGACAATATACATCGAGTAATTCTCCACAAGAGACGGATGCAAATTACACGAACTCTTATCCACAAATTTCCCACGCGGAGCTACTTCTTTTCAATCTAATCGTTTCTTTTTGTTTACCAAGGCGTTCACCTTCGTCTGCATCGAAACAGAAAGAATACCAGGAAGAGAGACTAGAATGGGAACATCCAAGAGTACTCCAATCCAATTGGTGCTTGCCTTGCCTGATCTTGTTTGGTCAGGCAAGGGACGGCTAGAGAATGGGGGGGAGGAGAACGGAGGAATGGACCCCTCAAGAAGGGGGGGCAATCATGGAGCAGGGCATCGCCCGTGAAGAAGTGGGTCGGCGTCAGTGGGAGTGTAATGGGGAGCTCAAAAAGCGTGGGGAGGCTCACGAGATCGGATTACAAAAAAAAATAATTCGGAAAGACGACACGAAAGTGAAGAATCAGCGGGACCCTCCTGACTGCCGCTCTCCAACGCTAGGTAGTCCAAAATGCGAACTCGCTCGAGCCCGTGTCACATGCTCACAGTACGATTTTTCCCTGCTCGCTGGATCATCCGGTACTGGATATGCTATCTTATTTCCATCGATCCTTCACATGGCCTAACATCCGGAACGAGGTCGATGCTTGTCCCACTATTGAGCAAACCTATAATCCGCGGCTAAAGCCTAACATAGTTGACAGAGCTAATTAATTACTCTGGGGTATCTAAATCGAGAGAAAAGCTGGCTTTAACGAGAATTTTGCGTCATGGTGCTTTTAAGCAAGAACGACGAGATGACGAAGGGAATGGTGATCATGTGACTAATCGAGGCGGTGGCTGTGACTGCGACAAAGCCGAAGACGAAGACGAAGGCTAGGAGAAGGAATAGCCGTAGAGCAGGTTCCTATCTGCATTCCCATTGTGTTGAAACATGTCGTCAGCTATACCTAGGATAATAGCCATTCCATGGCCTTCCATGCTTCAATCACGGCTGCTGCTCGATAAATTACGGATAACTTTTCAACTTTTCTATCAGTTAATCCCTTCTTTTCAAATCTTTTTTCAGGTCACGAGAAGCAAATACGTCAATTTTTCAAAATGTGGGAAGACCCTGACAAGCATTCCTTCGCTTCAAAGAGACAAACAGCAACGGCGAAAAACGAAAAAGAAAATAGAAAAAAGAAATGCGGAAGCACAACATAACATAACAAACGCACTTCCCTTTTTTCTGCCTATAAATACTTAATCCGTCATACCCACTCTGCACAAAACACTCGAAACTGTATCGCCCACCGCAACCTCGAACTCGCCCGTGAGTTCCTTCCCCTCTTTACCCTCATCGTCGCTTCTCTCTCTCTCCTTTTCCATCTTTCTCTTTCCCACATTCTGCATTCTTTAAAGGAGCAAAACATTTTTCGTTTTTGTCATCGCCTGTGCGATCTTGCGTTCTTGTTTTGCAGGGGACGATGATGAAGATAACGTCGCTTCTGGCGGTGGCGGTTTTGGTGTTCTTGGCTCATGGAGGGGCGGAGGGAAGGAACGTGAGGAGGCTGGAGGCGTTGGAGTACACGGCGATGAATTGCCGGGCGCACAGCGCGTCGCTGACCGACTTCGGGGCCGTCGGGGACGGGAAGACGTCGAACACCAAGGCCTTCAAGGCCGCCGTCGATCAGCTGAGCAAGTTCGCGGACGACGGCGGGGTCCAGCTGTACGTCCCCGCGGGGAAGTGGCTGACGGGGAGCTTCAGCCTCGTCAGCCACTGCACGCTCTACCTCCACCGCGACGCCGTTCTCCTTGCTTCCCAGGTCGGTTATTCTTCATCCGTAAAACAAGAGAACATTTCCTTTTTGTTTTACCTTCCTAAGTTTTTATTTATTTAGGTTAAATTGGATTTTATAATTACGTAGAACTTCTCAAATACAAAAGTTTTTTTTTTAATGAAAAGTGATATTCGCGTAACCAAGATTTTGTTGGATTTATTGGTTTTCTTTGATAATATTGTTTTTCTTTGGGCCAGAAAAAAGTTCATTTATCCACATAAATATATATTTTGCATTTTACTTGGGTGGTTTGGTGTAACTGGTCCCATCTTTTTAGGCTAATTTATCTCCGAAACTATTGGTCGTTTCTTTGAGGATCTGGATGGGTCATTAAAACGGATTTATGGGTTCGTAACCGACGGTCAATAAAAGTCAACCAAAAAGGAAGTGAAACCCATAGAAGTTCATTGTCACATTAAATGATGTGTGACCACATGAAAGTTTGTACAACCGGTCTTCATAGTATTTTTATACCGGCGGCCTTATTAAATGTTTTCTTTCCCATGTTTCCTATTCCTCGTATGTTTGTACTTCTACGTTTTTCTTCCATGGAGATGCAAAATAGGTGACTCACCGAAGAGGTTTTCACTTTTTCCTTGATTTCCCGAGGGACCAATCCACCACCAATTAGATATCCATCGAGGGATTCCCGTAGAAATGCCCTTCACCAGATAAGGTTCGTGTCAAAAATAAGTAAACCAGACTTAAAAATTCGTGCCTGCTCAGTCGGGCCTAGCTTAGTTCGATTTCGACACTATCTACGAAGTCGAGTGAGCAATGATCCACATGTACAATTAGTCCTCAACCTTGGAAGAACCTGAACAGCCCTCTACTCCACTAAAGGCGAGTTCTTGTTAGAGAGTCCATTGGTGTGAACTTCGAATGTGCCATTAAGGCTCGTGATCCAGTAATCGATTAGGGTGCACAAGCTACTCGCTCGCTGAACTAGTCGAGTGTTTCAAGAGTCTCAAGTTCTAGGACTATATTGACAAGTGAAAAACTAGCTAAAGAAGAGCTTAATCTGTGCATATTATAACTACAGAGTGTGTTGTGCTCTGGGGTGTGTACAGGACATGACGGAGTGGCCTGCGCTCAAACCATTGCCCTCCTATGGCAGAGGAAGAGATGCAGCTGCCGGGAGGTATCAAAGCCTCATCTTCGGCACCAATCTCACCGATGTCATTGTCACCGGTAAATCCCGCTCGCTTAATTTCTATTTAATTTCCTTTGTTTTCGCGCTCCACTTCGCTCTGTACAAGCCCCCCGATTCGCTCATCACGGTCTCCTTGTACCAGGGAACAACGGGACTATCGATGGTCAAGGCGCCTTCTGGTGGCAGAAGTTCCACGGTGGCAAGCTGAAATACACCCGCCCCTACCTGATCGAGTTCATGTTTACCGATACCATCCAGATCTCGAACTTGACCCTCCTCAATTCACCATCCTGGAATGTTCACCCTGTCTACAGCAGGTACAATCCTAACAGCTTTCTGCATTCATGGAAATTCTTGTCTACATATTCATTTGTCGAGCCTTTACGGTTTAGGAACCTCCTGAGCACTATCATCTATCTTCCTAATCATCCCAGTTGACCCCAGTCACCAATTAAATTTGGATGAACGAAATGAACTGATGAACAAATGAATGGTTATTGCAGTAACATTCTTGTGCAAGGGATCACCATTCTCGCCCCAGTCAAGTCCCCGAACACCGACGGGATCAATCCAGGTTCGTCGTCCATTCTTTTTCCCGGGCCAGCAGCGAATTTCTTCTTTCCTTCCTTGGCTAGTCAGATTACCATGAGTTTTAGTATCGTAGGCCTTTAAATTCAAACTTTAGCAAAAAAACTAGCTGTTTCTTATTGATGCTCTTGCTTATGCAAGCTCAGATTCATGCACAAATGTGAGGATTGAAGACTGCTACATTGTCTCGGGGGACGATTGCGTTGCAGTCAAGAGCGGATGGGACGAATACGGCATTGCTTTTGGAATGCCGACACAGCAACTCATTATCCGACGGCTCACCTGTATCTCACCCTACAGTGCTACCATCGCCCTAGGCAGCGAAATGTCTGGAGGAATCCGAGACGTTAGAGCCGAAGACATTGTCGCCATCAACACTGAATCGGGCATAAGGCTCAAGACCGCCATAGGAAGAGGAGCTTATATCAAGGACATCTATGTGAAAAAGATGACTATGCACACCATGAAATGGGCTTTCAAAATGGACGGAGATTACAAATCGCATCCTGATAACAAATATGATCCAAAAGCGCTCCCGGTGATCCAAAACATCAACTATAGGGACATGGTGGCCGAAAATGTTAGCGTCGCCGCTAGATTCAATGGAATCGCGGGGGATGCATTCACTGGAATCTGCATCGCAAACGTGACGCTTGGCATGACTGCCAAGCACAAGAAGTACCCATGGACCTGCACGGACGTCCAAGGGACGACGAGTGGGGTCACGCCACCCCCATGTGACTCATTACCAGACCAGGGGCCGGAGAAAATTACGGCTTGTAATTTTCCGACTGATAGTCTACCTATTGATAAAGTACAACTGAAGCAGTGTAGTTATAAGATGAGTTACTTCTGAGTTCTCTCATAAACTCGTGTAAACCAATATCTGCTTTCTTAATAGAAAAGCTTCCCCCTGAATTTCGTCCCTTTGCCGTTTTGCATCCGTTACAACCAAGAGATTTATTGAAAGTAAGTTTCTTGCACAAGAATGGTTACGAAGAAACTAGCTCAATAAGCACTCTAGACATCTTTTTTTCCCTTTCTTTTGCCAATAAAACATGTCAACATGAGAGAGAGAGAGAGAGAGAGAGAGAGAGAGACTCCCGTGTCATTTTCAAACCAAACTGACCCGCAAATTATCTGAAGAGCAATACTAAGAATACCTAAAACTTGTGGATAAGAATTTGAGCAAATGAGTGATGCTCAGTGATCAATCAGAACATGTCACATCACTACAACATGCTAATCTCGTAAACTATTCTTAAAATACATAGCATCATATCTAATCGAAATGAAATCGCATTTTGACTTTTACGTCCCGACCGAGGAAGAAGCTGAATGGACTGGGTCATTTTCCACAGGGCAGGGGAGCGTCCTCACCTGCTGCGCTGGGACGTCCGCATTGGGTCACTGACCTTTTTCTATTGAATGAGACTGCAAAAGGGTGCACTGCGTCATGAAATTGCGCATGGGCCATGACGGGACTGGGGAGCCCGCTTCATCCTTGTCTTTTATCTCGCAATACATTTATTTTTTTGACTAAAGTGCACGCTCAAGTTAAACTTCAGGACAAAAGTTGGTGAGCTCACATGGGAGTTACAGAGGGAAGAGGATATACCTTGCCATTTATTTTCATCCTCCGGTTATCACGGCGTCTATGGCTCCTTTATGAAAAAGAAAGAGTCTCTTCAACTGCAGTTGAATAAGCTTTGAAAGCTTCATCTTTGTCTTTTCAAAAGGATGAACTAGTCTCGATTGTTTTACGAGCTTATCGGCTTTAATGTCGAGATAGTCATCTACGACCAAGGATAACCCAAAAACTTGGCCCGAAAGAACCTTGTATTTAAGTGGGAAAATAATATACGACCTGTTTCTGAGGTTATAAATGTCCAAAATCTGCAATTTCGAGTTCTAGGGAGCGCTAGGCAAGGAGCAAGTTTAGCCCAATTAATGTGCAAGAAACAGTGGAAGGCATTTTAGCAGCTTCAAGGCGGGAATCTTAAGAAAAAAGCGGAGTGGGTGATGGTCAGTCAAACGATCTAACTGCTCTAGCAGAATTATCGCCTGCTCTAGCAATTGTGATTTCAAAAGCAATAAACATCAAGACGGTCAAGAAATAGAAAAGGGGTTGCATCTTCATTGCCGTTAATAGTGCTTGAAACAGACGTAGCTTACATTTGCAGCGTGGGAGCCGTTCCGATAGATAGACTAGGGGAAGGCCTTTTGACAGTGACATAATTGGTCGATAGGTTTTGTTAGGTTGTATTAAGTATATTTGATAAAAAGATGCGTCGATTTCCAATTCAGTCATTATACATAATATAAGATAGATGTGTTGATTTCCAATTCAGTCATTATACATAACATAAGATAAACAATGAATTACAATCTTCCCTTCATTAGTAGTTTAGCCAGTGTCCCAAGACATTCTTTAACAAAATCTTTGATAGATTAGGCCTTCCTTTAAGTTCTTAAACATAAAAGAATTTGCTAATCCATGCCATCCAAGTAACCAAACTGTTGTAGGATCAAGCATCCAACCTACCAGAAGCAATAGGAATTCACCAAGTCCTCAACACATTAGTGCCAAAAAGAATTACCAACGCTCTGGACTCTTAATCAGTCCCCTAAATATGGAACTTAGCAATAAGCACCTGGCTCAAGCATAGCTTGTTGTGATTGTAACTAGGACAATTAGGTGACCAGCTATTAAAAGGAGTCCTTATCTAGTACCTATCTTTAAACCCTTGTAGCAACTTACATATGAATCTTCCTTCGACATATAATAATACCTTAATATAGACAACATAAAAAAAAATCGAGATGACTTTAAATGGTAGTACTTACATGTCTTTAAAGATTCTATCTCTTTCGTGCATGAAACAGTTATCCTTCCAACATTAAAAGTAAAAGACCAAAGTAAAGTTAAACAATCACTAGCTCTCCCTTGGATACATACCTTACTTTTGAGTGGGGCTATTCCGACGAAAGTCACATTGAAATTATTTGATTCTTGGACAAAACTCCAACCTTAAGGAAGGACATATCTTTATGACATTATTTTATGCATGCATTTTAGCAGGATTTACTCCAAATTTCAAGGTGTCTACAAGAAAACCTCCTTGGATTGAGGTGTTCCTTGACTTTAAGGTCGTTATGTTTCCCCGACAGCGCCTGAGAAAATACAACAAGCATCATTGCTGATAGCACGGTGAAATTACCTTTGAATTTTTAATAAATGCTTTTGAAAATAGAAAAAGGAAACACAGAAACCCTAGGAAGTCACCAGAAAGCTTATAAATGAGCCTGAAAATTATCCATATTAGTTATCTCTTTCCCTCTGCAAAAGACCTCTCTAGTTTACTCTCTACCAAACATGGAGCTCAAAGCGCAGTCTCCAATGAAAACTCAGGTAAAAGAAAAATCGCAAATCCTTTTCTAAGTCCAATAATATACCTTAAATCTTTATTTTCTTCTGAACTTCGAGTCTCTTCAAGTTTCATCATGTTCCAAGAAATGTTTAATAATAACAATAATGATCAAAGAATGAGAAAAAAGGCTCCATTTTCTTGGTTTTCTTCAGTCACAGGGGATGAACAGAGTAACAGTTTGGGCAGTCATAGTGGCCTTCGCGGTGATTGCGGGTGGAGCCGAAGGCAGGATCGCGAAGACTTTCAACACCTTCGAGTACAGCGCCATGAGCTGCAGGGCTCACAGCGCCTCTGTGACGGAGTTCGGGGCGGTCGGCGACGGGAAGACGCTGAACACAAAGGCGTTCGAGGCGGCCATCGCCCATCTCACCCGGTACTCCGCCGTGGGCGGCGGCCTGCTGTACGTCCCCGCCGGGAGGTGGTTGACGGGGACATTCAACCTGACCAGCCACTTCACTCTCTACTTGCATAGGCATGCTGTTCTTCTTGCTTCCCAGGTTTCTCTCTTTACTTGCTTTCTTTTTCCGACTTGTAGAGTTGTTTTCCTTTTCCATTTCTTGTTAATTTTCTCTGGAGTTCGGAATGCTAGCTACATCCTCCTTTTCTCCGAACCCGAGGAGATGATGGGTTTCTTTGTTAGACGGACTGTCTTTTTTTTTTTATTCTTTTTTGGGTATCTGTTACACGCTGTTTGGTGTCATTGAGAGGAACAAGACAGTCATATAAAAGAACAGCATCCAAAGAAAATGGCTTCTTTTCTCTCATTTTTGGCTGGACAGAGAAAACAAAAAAGGTGATCTGTTTGGGGCTGGTGCGACGCTTTTGAACAGCATGCATAAGGCGGTAATAGTTAGCTATGATACATGTAATTGTGTTTCTTGAAAGCAAAAAGAGGACTGTGTCCGGAGGTTTTCTTTGATAAGCTTATATCAAATGCTTGAAGGACATAAAAAATTGGCCGTTGTCCGATCCTTTGCCGTCATACGGCCATGGGAGGGAAGCACCGGGAGGGAGGTACATGAGCTTCATCTTCGGGACCAACCTCACGGACGTGATCATCACTGGTAGCTTCAAAAAACCCGTCTTTAAAGCATCGCTTGAACTTCCACATTTGGTTTGCGTAACATAGATTTGGGAGGTTACACTTTGAGTTAACCCCATTTGTGCATTTTCGGTTTCGCGCAGGGGACAATGGGAAGATCGATGGTCAGGGTGGCGTTTGGTGGAACAAGTTCCACAAGGGCAGCCTGAAATACACCCGCCCTCATCTGATCGAGATCATGCACTCCCGCTCTATTCAGATCTCTAATTTGACTCTGCTCAACTCCCCATTTTGGACTGTCCATCCTATTTACAGCAGGTTCTTTCCCAATTCCTTCTTGTTAACACCAATAGTTATGGTCCTCTGGGCTTTCCTTTTTACCTTTTGGGTCATTTGCTGTTCTTTTCTTCAAGAAAACATAGATGATCGAGCTTGTTTTCGTTCTAATTTCGAGCTGCAGTGACATTGTCATTCAAGGGGTAACGATCCTTGCTCCAGTCAAATCTCCCAACACCGATGGGATTGACCCAGGTGATGTTTCTCTGCTAGAACTTCAAGCCATTAAATTAATTAGGAAGAGAGTTGCAAAATCAAATTTATCGCTGGACCCATGAGTCCCATACCAAAGGCTTGAGCTCATTATTGGTGTTGGCATGCCGTCAAAAGTTGGTACCTGCTCTGTTTTGGGGGGACGGCTAATAATTTTTCCTACTGTTGGTTGGTGAATGTTCATCTACTTGCTTGCTGATGGTTTCTTTCAAGACCTAATTTCAATAGTTTTTTATGGTGCATTCAGATTCTTGCACTAATACTAGGATTGAAGACGTCCACATCGTCTCCGGCGATGATTGCGTGGCCGTAAAGAGCGGTTGGGATGAGTATGGCATCTCGTATGGAATGCCGACCAGACAGCTCGTGATCCGACGGCTCACATGCATTTCCCCATACAGTGCGACGATTGCTCTCGGCAGTGAGATGTCCGGTGGAATTGAAGATGTCCGAGCCGAAGACATCACGGCCATCAACACGGAGTCTGGGGTCAGGATCAAGACTGCTATGGGCAGGGGAGGATATGTGAAGGATATTTATGTGAGGGGAATGAAGATGCACACCATGAAGTGGGCCTTTTGGATGGACGGCAATTATGGTTCGCACCCGGATCCCCACTACGACCCAAAGGCCCGACCCATAATCACCGGGATCAATTACCGGGATATTGTGGCCGAGAACGTGACTATGGTCGCTCAATTGAAGGGGATCCCTGGGAACCCGTTCACCGGAATTTGCATATCAAACGCGACCATCACAATGGCCCCCGAGTCCAAAAAGGAGCCGTGGACATGCAGCGACATTCATGGGATCACGAGTGGGGTCACACCTCAACCTTGCGGCATGTTACCAGTGGAAACCACGACGTGCCACTTTCCGGAGAGGAGACTCCCGATCGAGGAAGTGCAGTTCAAGAAGTGCATCTATAGGGGGAGCCATGCATGATTTGCATGTGCAGCGTCCCGTAGGGCTAGTTGGTGTAAATTGCTAAGCCCAGATCACTGCATGCCAAAACGCATTATCTATGTTTGAATGAGAACCTGAGAAAATGGTTATGAACTATGATCGGCTCTTTAAGGCACGAATATGTGGGTGATTGGTTTAGCTCAGTTTTTATATGCGTATTCACTATGAACATGCCCAAGAAGGTGCTGACTATAGCAGTTTCTCTCTTCAGAGAGAATGAGAATATCTGCGACTCATGATTATGCATACGAAATAGGAAACAAAAAGACAAAACGCAAGAAATGGCATGCTCATTTTAAGAGGGTTCGGTTCCTTACAAACTAACATCTAGATTCTTGAGGGCCCAACAGGGACCGCTTCTTCTATAAATTTAAACACAGAGAAATCCTATGTCTTGCTACTGCTAAGACTTTGCATCGCATCAGACAAAACTAAAGTTGCTTCATTCTGCTAAACCTAAGCAGACTACAGACAACCAAACGGAGTTTCTTGGACGTTCACGAGCACCAATAGAGGAAAAGTACCAGGCAAGCAAAGTAGTGGCTTCAAACTTTGAGAATATGCATTGGCACAAAGAACAACAGGGAACGCGTTGGCGTTGCAGCCCTATACGGCCAAACGAAGCCTCAAGAGTGAAGACCTTTTCTCATCGGCTGAACAAGTTGAACATTACAAGCATACATAGCCATCCAAGCTCAAAGAACTTTTGTCCAGCTGTGTAGAAAACTTCAAAACTAATTTCACTATCTACAGCAAGCTTGTTTCATTTTTTGAATGAAACATCCAACCAGTTAAGTGTAGAACATTACTAAACAGAGCGACAACCCATCGCAAATCCCTAATGCATGGGATCTGGATTGAACCTCAGAGTCTCCCTCCAAATGAGCTCCTTAATGTTTTCTTCAGTAAATGACGGTTGCTCAAAGTCATAAATGAAGGGAGTTGGGCAAATGGGTTCCTCATTTATATCATGTAGAGGGGCCAAATAAGGGTGGCACAAAGCCTCCTCAACTGCAAATGAAAATACACAAACATTATTAGGATATATGAGCATTTGCATATGGAGGAAGAGAGAGCAAACAACAAACATTACTTTTTGTATAAGAGGTTGCAGAACTTCAAGCTAAAAGTTTATTTAACCCAGGATATATGTATCCTTATGTTTTAATCTACAGGCACTTACTTTATAATCTATTTCGATAAGTTTAGGACATAAAGTCCAGCCATTATAATATGCCCCCACCTATTTTCAACAATTTCTACCCTTTTTACCCAAAACAATGGAACACATATAGCCTAATCGGGCAACAAACCAGATGTAAAAGATTTTTCAGCATCTGACATACCTGTTATTCGCCTGATGGGATCAAAGACAAGCATCCTTTCTAGGAGATCAACAGCACCTGGAGACATAGTCTGAAATCTACTAGAAAATTGCTGTCGTGGGTACTGTGGAAGCTGTCTTACATATCTCCGTGCATTATCACTTCTTAAAAACCCAAGGCTGGAGTCATCAGGAGATCCTATAAGCTTTTCACATGCATAACTTGTCAAATTCTAAGTTTATCTTATGTTCGGTGATTAAGGACGATGTTCTACACATCCTCCCAATATGCAGAACTCTTGTCAGTGATGCAATCAAAAGGAAATTAGACAATCCCATGTAACTTCAAAACTAAATAAAGCAAACATGCAACTGTGCTCCTCTGCACACATTCTCCATAGTGTGAGCAAGATGAATACTCCCTCTATTTATGAACTCGACAGTGGCCTTGGTCAATCTTTAAGAACAAGTGGAGAAAATTTAAGATCATAAGCTCTAAAAGAGGAGCAACACTAAAATCTTTGAGAGAAGATCTATATTAATTCTTCTCATTCAAATCAATAAGCTCATACTCAGCAGTTAAGCATTATTGATCTTTGGTGAAATGATCGATCCAGGAACTCAAACTCTACAAAAAATATCAATGTGCATGAGAATTTCCCAGCCTTCTAGCTTGGAGTCATTCTGTCTCTCTATAACGCATTCAAAGTTTGCAAATAGCAGATTTAGTTTCTCGATTAAATCGATTTACATGAACAAGACTTAGTTGCTAAACTCACTGATCAATTATTACTGGGGATAAGAATCAAGTTAGCAACCTTTCCAACTCTTCACCCATCAGAAACTGGGTAAACTACGCAGATTGAGCATCTCCAGAGGAAAAGCACCATCAAGGCATTCACATTTCATTTCCTTGATAACACTTGTGTTTGCTATGAGAATGAGCGGATACTATGTTCTGATTATGAAACATTCCTACAATTATGCATAACAAGGCACTTTCTAATGTTAGAGAAGCCAACAAGGAGACATTCACGGCATGACAAACAGTGACAGTACCTTCTTAAACACCATGAAAGCAAGTTCCAACAAGCATACCTCTGTAATAAGTCTCAGCTGATGGACATAGTCTTTGCCTGGGAATAGGGGCTGCCTAGTCATAATTTCACCAAGTATGCAACCCACAGACCAAATATCAATCGCAGCAGTGTACTCTGAACAATTAAGGAGCAGTTCTGGTGCACGATACCAGCGAGTAACAACATACTCAGTCATAAAATCCGTTTCAGATGTGGTCCTAGCTAGCCCAAAGTCTCCAATTTTAAGGTCACAATTCGCATTCAGAAACAAGTTGCTCGGCTTCAGATCGCGATGCAGAACATTTGCTGAATGCACATATTTGAGACCTCGAAGCAACTGATACAAGAAGTACTGCACAACCATATATGAGTTATACTCCAAACTTTCTCAAAGAAAGCTGTGGTAAACAGGAGCAAAGGGACACTGACACTACAACCTCAATGAGGTCCACACCCTAAATAAATCAACATTACATTCGAATTCAACAAGAAAACCAAGTCAATTAATATTATGAGGGGACTAAAAAAGCCAGAAAGCAAGTGATAAAAAGAATTTTCAGGAGATAGGGACCCCCCATGTTTCTTACATAGGTAGGAGAAAAAGAAAACAACTGAAAGCACCAAATTAATCGCAGAAAGACTTATCCGTCTCCTAATTTTCCAGCAAACCAACACATGCTGAATTCTAGTACTCCAGGTTGAAGTCTCCAAAATTTGCTTCTAAGTAAATGACTCCACAAAAAGGAAAATGATACCAATCTCGTAAAAAATGAAAAGAAAGTACTAACCCTGCAGTGATCATCAGTCAATGGCTGATTGGAACGGATAATTTGATGAAGATCAGTGTCCATCAATTCATACACAATGTAAACATCATTAAAGTTCTCCCTACTTGGTGGACGTATAATGTCTTTAAGGCCAATAACCTGTGGAAAGAGAATCACAAAGTTTAATACTCCCAAGTTATTTTCCAATGGAAAGACATGAATATAATTCCATTCAGGGAATGTGTGTTACGTAAGAATAAAGCACATCCTCAATAACCTTCAACATAGCTAAGTACTGCACACTTGCCAGCAACAAAACTAATATGTAAGCTGCTGCCAAGTTCTATAACCTTATACCATTATTATCTTTCAACAAAAAGGCTCTATATTTCCTTCCACAGTAAAGAAAAAACCTTCAAAATAGACTTAACAATCTAGTTTAGCCATTGTGACAATTTATGACAAGCAAAATCAACATAATCCCCAAAACCAAAAGTCAGATACCACTCAACATACGTAGACAGATATAAGCAAGATAGCAGACTTCCTCTAAGTATGTAATCTTTAAAAGCAGACAGAAGTGATGATCATATGAATAAGTCACCCAAACGACAAGGTTCTATAATTAATAATGACAATATCAAAAACTTTCTAGTGATAATCTTCCCCAGAATTAGACATGTAATAATAATCCACTAGCACTGACACAAAATTTTTTCTTCTTTTTTATTCTGGAAATTAGGGGCACCATACTTTAGATAATTAAACTAAAAATGATACGGTTTCATCCAGGCACTAAGACTCCTAATCATATTCGATGCATACTGAAGAACTGGATGATAACATCGATGAGAACAGAGATCAGAATGAATCTTATACTTACATTCTCATGATCCATATGACGCAAAAGCTTAATTTCTCGTAAAGTCCTCTTGGCATCTATTCTGTTGTCAAACGCATTGCCAATCTTCTTGATGGCAACCTCCTCATTTGTCTCTGAATTCATGGCAGCGCTGGTCGAAGTGACATAAACACATAACATAACTTGCACAACTGACGATTTTAAAGTCAATACAGACAAATTGAGACGAAGCAATGATTCCATTCATCAGCAAATTAGAAGCCAATTTTTCCACAAATCACTTCCAGTATCTGAATTTTTTTTTGTTCTTTTCTTTTAGCAGCAATCTGAACTACAACTTCGTAGAACAGATGGAATTTCTTTTGGCAGGAGAAACTGCTGAATAGAACAAAAATTAGCTGAGCCAGGATAATTCAAACTACGCAAATGAAAGCACCAAGGCGGAATTTCAGAACTACCACCGAATGGAAAAGTTTCAAGTCAAGGAAGATCATTCATTCTTGTCATTCACTAAACCGCTCGCCATTTCCAAGCAATCCACGAGGTCAACTTCCAAACCCGGAGGTCAAAACGACCGTACGAAAAACTACTCACGCTAGTCGTTTCTCGAGATTCTAGCAATTCTTCGTACGGACCCAAAGTCGCGTGATCGAGTCAACAGAATCCGAAACCAAAGACGACTTCACGAAGCGAGAGGATCAACTCAACCCGGACAATCAAAGCTACGATATCAACAGTCCTTCAATCGGAGCTCGGGAAAGAGCAGCAGCTGCAACTCACCAGACGAGACCGTAGGCGCCGCGGCCGATGGGGCGGATCGGGGGGACGTACTTCCGGGAGACCTCGAAGAGGTTCCCGTACACATTGTACTGCACGTAGCGCCCGCCGTGCGTGGGGATCCCGCGGACGCTGTGCTCCGCCGAGGCACCTCCCGAGCTCGACGACTCCATCGGAGGAGAAGCGCGGAGGAGAGGGTCCGCTCCGGACGAGACGACCCGACCCGACCCGAATCGGCCCGGGATGATGCCGGGGGAGGAGGAGGTGGGGGCGGATCTTTCGTCGGAGGAGATGGAGCGAGCTCGAAACGGAAGGGAGGAGGAAGAGGGAAAGAAGCGTAAATTTTGCGAGGGAGTAATCAAGAGAGTCCGTGTCGGGTAGGTGTGAAAAGTATACGTTTTCACATTTCTATTTTTTTATTTTTTTATTTTTTCCTTTTCTTTTCTGGGGTTTCTTCTTTGTTCCGGTTTTTTTGCTAAAAATTATTTGGAAATATTGGCAATAGTGGGGAAAGGAGAAGCACGTGTCTGACCTTTTGAACTGGAAAAGCGTAGAACAGCCCGTGACGAAAATTGACTTCCCCCATTAGCCCCCTTCTTTTTTTCTTTTTTTCTTTTTTTCCTTTTACTTTGATTTCTGGCGTAAATGTGGCGTCTTCTTTAAAGTACACATCTGAGCGGTAGATCTAACTCGGAAAAAAAAATTTTAAAAATTGAAATTAGGAAATACAAGCTCAATCCGTGAATGACTTGGAATTGGTTATGTCGAGAAGATATTCTCGGACATTCTTTCGAATCTTTCGATTGACAAATATGAACCCTGATAAATTATGACTTTGTTGAATGTTAGTATGCCGTTCTTTTTTCACTAAAAGTATGCAATTTCGCTTTGGTTCCTGATTTGCTTAAATCGCATTGTGTGGACATGACTACTTGGTGGCGGAGCACCTCCACAGGGGAGAGAGGAATGGTCAAAACTCGAGACACGCCCTCCCCTTTGGTCATTGCTGGACTGTTTTGAAGTCAACGAGGCCCCACGCAATATCAAATCAATATATAATTAGCTAAAAAGGGAGTAAATACGTAGGGACGCCCGCCAGTCAATTGGGTGGCCCGATCGGATCGCGAAAGGCTTGGATCGGTAGCTTAAACTTATGTTTCAAATGACGGAATAATGTTTAATGTGGTGGGGATTGATAAGATGCACAAGAGATGCATCCAGCACGAAATTAGAATAGTATTTGGCAACTTGTGCTGAGTTCCCACCGAGGCAGAGTTGCTGGCCACACGCCTTCATTGAAAGCGTGTTTTTGTCGAGACGTGAATCCTTCCGGATGTATCACATCCCGAGAGTTACCATTCATGACGTTTTAGATGAGCAAAGAGCAGAGACCGGAATCCCTGTGCCTTCGATCATCCTCACCGTTTTTCATTTCCGGTTGAGGAAGAAGAGAATCGGCCACTGGAGAATGGAGATCCGCAAGATACGAGTGAATGGAGCTGGCCTTATTTGGTACAAAGGAATCGACCAAAGAATGTGGCTTTCTTGAAGATACCAACGTCCATAGGGGTTGAGAAATCTCAGTCGAATGTACGTGCAAGGAAGCGCAAGAAAAGACCTGAATGTTAGAACTTTACTTTGACAGCATCAATTATCGGATGACATGAAGCTTTTAGGGTAGTTTTCATATCCAAACTCAACTGCTCCTTCGGTCGACACATCAGCCTGCACAGTGCACAGCCTTGACACACTAAAATACATCATTCACCAACTAGCAGAAACAAGCCAACTTACTATCATATTCGAGAGGATGGCTTCAACCCATTCCAAGTCCAAACATCCTCGCAATGACTTCTTTCGTTCCCCAAGTCTGGTGAAAGACATGGAGTATGAACTACTTCAGGACTCGATTTCTGTATTTCTAGAAACAGCTTGTAGTAGTCAATTTCCATGATGATGTAACACAGCAAAACTGCTTCACAACAGTCAGAACTCACAAAGAACATCAGAATTCTTTTGCATTCGATATCTGTTATTCTTATCATTATGGTCGGGTAGTGTGGTACATATAGGACATTGAAAATATTAGTCAAGCAGCTTGAATGGTTATAACCTTTCAAGATATGGCTAGTTATCAATAACTTCTGATCAGGGTGAAGTAGGAATCGAAGGGGAAGGAAAGGCATGGCCTCTGTCATTTATCATTCCAATCTACTGGAAGATTCACGAGAATTCACTTGATGGGATTCTGCACGGCAATTGCACGTTTAAACCACCGCGCTCCTACAAAACTACAGAATACTAGTTTACGTCATTCTATGCAAGTATAACAGGAGCAAGATGCAATGTGAGGAAGAGATCTGAAATCCCGAAAACAATCCACAGGCCAAACAAGCTTATACCATGAGAACGACCGAATCAAATTCAAGAAGTTTTTTATTGTATATACTATATACTGCCACTGAATAATCTTTAAGGATTTGAAAAATCAAAGTTTTGTGACAATGAGAGATCATAGATAATCAATTTGCATAGCCTGATCTCATTCATTCTGCCAACTTTTTTCGTTGCTACAGTATCTCATTTCCATCATATAGCTTCCTATAGTAAAGTAAATCAATTCCTTCACCCGCCTGATTTCTTTTCCCATGCCCATCGGCTAGGCTTAAAAATTTGCTTCAAAAGCACCATTTTGGGAACCTTCCAGTGCTCCACATGTCTGACAAAGTCGCATGTTAAGAAGTTGCTAAACAACAGGAAGCTGGAACAATGAAAAGAGTAATTCTCCCCATAAAATGTTACCTGCATACTTTTCCAGACTGTGCATCGTAAAAGTATTCTGTGTATCCAGTTGCTGCAATATAATACATTCACACGAGTATCATATAAACTGAATGCATGTAGCAGATATTTCATTCCTGCATAACATGAATCAATATGTACCAGAGAGAATGGGCCTCCAAGGGAAGGACAAGATGCAACTAAAGCGCCAGTGTCCAACTCCCTTGTCCTGGGATCACCAAACGCAAACAAAGTTATCATTCGAACTTCTGGAGAGGACGAAGAACAAGACATTCCGAAGATGTAAGCTCAGAAACTTGAGGAGTCACTATAGCTGAAGGGTGATTAATCGTGTCAGAAAGCCGACCTCGAAATCTTCCCACTTCATAAGCTTCATATTTGATTTCTCAATAAGTGAACCGAAATTGGTACAATTCCTTTTGAAGCGACGAAGCCCTCTGAAGGAACCAGCTGGATCAGCAAATTCGCAATCCTCTTCATAAACATGGAGCGTTAGGTTTCCTAATAAATGCAGAAGGCATGTAAGCATGACCAAAGAATCTTAAATTATGCAGATATAGAATATGAAAAAGACTGTTTGAAAATTTGAATTTAAAGAGAATAAATACACCATGAACACCGGAACTTGAAACATGCCGCTGTACCATTCTGAATCCTACTTTTCTCAAGTAATCGACACCTCAACTGTTTCCCTCGTTACAATCAGATTCAATAAGCATCACTGATATAAGTACCTCCATTATTCTAAATGCATGCATCCTGTCACCTATATCAGACATGAGCAATTGCACCCATTGAGGGCTGAACTGATAGGAATTCTTATTATCTTTCCTGTTATTGGGGATTCAGTGGGTGATATCCATTTGGTTGCACTTTCAAAACTGAAGACTGGGCAACGAGGGCTCTTGTGCAATGAAAATTAAACACCAGAAACAGAGGACTATCTTAGTCTTCTGGAAACTGACTTGGGATAGAGAACAGAAAGATGATCGTTAAAGTCAACCAAAACATAGAAGAAAAATAATTAATCCATGGCATTTCCTGCTAGTTCTGCCAGAGTGGAAAGAGAAGTATAAATTCACACACCCAATGTGTCTATAGCACTCTTCTGCGAGGTTCATAAGCACGTGAAATTTGCAAAGGGGGAGCCCAGTTCTTCGATCACTAAACGTCAGACTTAGACATGAGTTGGTTTATAACCACTTTTTCCTTCAGAGGCATTAAAACATGTGCATTGCCATTGGAAGTTTGCCATGAATACCTCAGCTGAGACTACTCGAACCTACGAGGCCACTTTACTCGTTGCCCAATAGCTTAGGCTTTTTAAAATAGCAGGGCGGACACTCAATTCAACACGCGAATTGAGACAATCCCCGTCCATTCACGTCGTCGTAGAAAAAATGTTGAAGTGACTACTCGTGGGCACGACTCATCGCAAGCAAACTTAGGCAGACGTTTTTCTATCATCCTAGATATGAACGACATGGCGAAATCATCTACGAATAGGCGGGAGAAGAATCAAGCACCTGTGACGAAGTAGGAGCTCTGGTAGTCCTCCTTGATGGTCTCGACCACCGCGCTCCGGTCAAAGGCTCCCGCTCCATCCCCGGCGAGCTCGAGCTCCCTCGCCGGAGCCTCGGCGCTCGCCGGCGGCCGGAAGAGCGAGGCGGCGATGCCGAGGAGCTCGGAGCCATACCAGGCCGCCTTGAGCAGCGCGTTCTCGGGTTCGGGCTCGGGCTTGGCTTCCGCGGACGAGCCGCGGGTCGGATTCTCTCCGAAGCATCGCAACCTGTCGATCCTGGGGTGGAGCCCCGGGTAAGGAGAGGCGAGTTTATGGCCGGAGCTGCGGCGGGGAGTGGTGGGAGCGAAAGGCAGGATCGCTGCCATTAGAGAGGGAGATTTTTTTTTCCCGCGGTTTCTCGAGAGCCGCGAAATGGGGTTCCGCTCCGAACGGTGGCGGCCACGAAAATGGGTGCCTTTCCCGGATCAGTGGTCCCACTCGGCTAGAGCCTCGCTCGATCACGAAAATGGGTGCCTTTCCAGTCCGACGTTGCCATGTGGCGGACCCCGTGTGTCGTGCGGGACGTGTTCGCGTTTCTTTGCTTTAACCTTGCTTTCCTTAACCGGACTTGTCTCCACGGAAACATCCCATCAAATTGGAACGATATAAAGTAAATTAACATGACCTTTGTGCAAGGATGACATGCACAAATCGAGAAATGGTCCACATATGTGCTAAAATTGTTTCATATGAACTCTAAAATATAAAATTGAGAAGGAAAAATAATAGAAATAAAACGTGTGAGTACCGATACGTTCAAATAAGAAACTTATCCAATTTAAGTTCTGAATTATCGGATTATCGCTGGAAATTTCTATTGGAAGCTTGTTTCTTGTTAATTAGATATGTATTTCTCTCGATGTTTAGAACTAGCGTGTCTAACCAATATTCTCTAATTCTAAACACTATGCGAAGTTGCCACGTAGCAGACCTCGCGTGTCGTGCGGGACGTATTTCATGTTTCTTTCTTTGACCTTAACATGAAAATAGGAGTTGACGTTATAGCTATCAATCAATTTTAAGGAAATTTCCAATTGGATCTCGAGCTTTGTTGTTTGTGGAACTTAGTTGGAAATTGTATGTGAGTATTGCGTGGATTATTTGATTTATTTGCCACTGTCATTCTCGATGTTTGAATATCATCATGATTTTGAGGCTGAAAAAATAGTCTTAAAAATCCTAAACCTATTTACATCTTTGTTAATTTAATTAAATACTAAACATTTTCGCATTTTGCTAATCGAATCTATCCAATCAATTTTGGGCATAAATCAATAATATAGATGCTAATCATTTTACATGGCTCAACTCGATGTTGATGTGCATTTTTTTAATAATATTCAATTTTTTTCTTTTCTTGTTTTTTTTCTTCCAATCTTTCTCTAACTAGTTGTCAGGCCTTGGCAAGCCTCACTCAACCAAGGTGAGTCCAACCTTACCTAGTGATGGCAAGGTTGAGCCTTGTTAAGGGTGGGTGATGCTCACCGACCCTCACGTCTAGTCTTATTGTGACCTAGTGACTAGCTAAAGGAAGAAATGAAGGAAAAAAAAAATTGATAGCTTTATCAAAAAATATTAAAATATTAGTAAAAATTATGTATGTTGACACCGGCCGTATTAACTAGCGACCATATTAGCAATTTTCGATCAAGATTGCCTAGATGGATTCAAATAGTACAATATGAAAATGTTTATGACTTAATTAACATGATTAATATGGTTTATGATCGAATTGATAAAAGCGTAATAAGTTAAAGTTTTTGGATAATTTTTCATTTTGAGACTTGATTGTGACCTTTTAAAATCTTAAGTTCTTGATTGACCAAAATAAAATCTTGAAGTTCTTAATTGACTGAAGATCACGACTCTAGTATTTTTTTTCCTACTTATTTCTTATTTTTGACTTACTCCTAAGTTTTATCCAAAAGGTTCATGCAATAGGACCCTAGTTCTTCGGGGTAATAAGACGAAAAATGTTTGTTGAATTATAATCTAAAATCACGATCCATCACGAGAGGAAGAATGATCCTTTTTTTTTTTTCCTCTTTTTGATGTGGAAAGGTCGTGATGCGGGATGGGATGGGGTTGACCCGATGGATCCTCGCTTGCCCCGTGAACGAGAGACGTCCTTGGCCTGACTCCTATCTTCCATTCATTGAATTTCGGGGTTGGATCTCCTCGTCCGGGCAGACAGAGTGGAGAACATTCATCAGGATAGGTCACATGAAAGCAATGCGACCTTGTCATAGCCTCCCTAATCACATGGCCCCGTAGCTATCTAGCTGTAACAAGACGGGAGGCTATCGAGATGGAGTGTGATTAGTCGATATCGCAAGAGGATGGATTAGTCGATATCGCAAGAGGATGGAAATTCGACGCCATGTGTAGAAAAGTCTCGAGACGATTATAATTTACTCAAAGCGATTTTTATTTTGACTTTTTGCTTTTCTTGAATCCCGTAATATTCATATTATGGGTGCGTTTGGATGGGCATTTAGAAAGTCTCTTTCAAGCCCCAAAGCCATTTAACCCCAAATTGAGGTGTTTGGCAATCATTATTTAAGGGGTTTCAAGTGAAAGTTGACTCCTGGAAATGCTAAAAGCTCAAGATAGTTAGAGACCGGTCTTGAGCTTTTAGTATTTTTTGGAATGCTGAAGGATTCATTTAATGAAAATAGTAAGTTACCTATTTTGCTCTCAAAACTTTATTGAAAAACCACACTTTTATCCATTTTGAAAACCAAAAAGACCACCGCCCGCAGCGGTGCGGGGCTGGGCCAGCTCTCTCTCCCCCACGAATGGGAGAAGTTCAAATCCCAGAGGCGTCGTTAGGGATTCTTACCTGAAGTACTATGGTGGTGGGTCCTGCAGTCGCTCCCCCAGGGTTTGCTCGCCGGCTGTCGGTTTACGAGACCTAGATCTTGTTCTCTTCCCAACCTCGCCAGCTGTCGGCTTACGGGATCTAGATCTTGTTCTCTTCCCAACCTTTCATCGCTATGCACTCTTCCATCCTTCTCTCCCTCGTGACAACCGTTTCTCGCTCGACTGCACTCTTTGCTCGACATTTTTGTCTTGAGAACCTAAAACTCTTACAACATTTCCGTCTCACCTAATTTTCTAAGTTCAGTTTGATTTTTGACAATATGTGATGATTATTATTGTCCCTAATTGGATTAGTTATGTCTGCTCACGATCCATCTGTCTCGCCTATTTCTCTAAGCTCAGTTTGATTTTTGACATTATGGGATGATTATTATTGTCCCTAATTGGATTGGCTATGTCTGCCCACGATCCATTCAATTAGCAAGCTCCCTCTCTCTCTCTATAATAGCAAATTTTTGAATTGTCGAGCACGACCCGACAACTAATCCCAAGGAGCAGTTTTAAAACCCCATAGCCAAGGGGTGATGTCGTTGCAGCACCTTTTTCTAGTGTTATTGCCATTACGGACGTCATTATAAGTCATTTTCACTGCACAGTAACACACTCGTTTCATTATGTCTAATGGACCTCCTAGCTAAAATAGCAACGGATAACGAGACTCCTTGTATATTTCAAAATTAGGTAAGCCTTTTGCGATGCTTCGGTCAGAATTCGTTAGATCATTTTCAACAAAATAAAAACCTGGGTAATGTCTATCTATAACGAGATGTCAACATATTCTTATTTATAACCACTTTAATATGAGAACTTTTTAGATATTTTGGATGCACCGCTTTATTGTTATTTGCAAAATATATTATGACCCGTCTATCCAAAATCATAACACTTTGTATGTCATGATTAACTTCGATGGCCACTTCATTTTCTTGTGGACATTGAGTAGTTTTCTACCTTTTTTGATTTATGGAATATACTTAGATGTTCATGACGGCATTGACATGTGATGCCATGTGTTGAATTTTGAGATGATAATGATATTATCCTAACCCCATGTTGTGAGTTTAATATTTGAGAAGTGTGGCCATCTCTTAATGAAGTATGCATGATTTGCACTTTATAATATGATAATGATACAAGGAGAAGCAAACTATTAAAAATTGACACTCTCGCAAGTTGTTTAGTTCGAATATGCTTTCTTTTTGCATTAGCATCATAGCTTTGATTAGAAGTAATTCATGAATAGCTTTGGCTTGAATTGATGATTACTCGAGATTGGTATGATTTGAAGTGGAGCTTGAGCTTACGAATATTTAGTTTGATAGGATTGTAAGTCTAATGGAGCTTCAATTATTTTCTTAAAAAGATGTATTATTTAAAAGTCGACACCTATATCCTCTATATTACATATTAAACCCATATAATTCAAATTTTTTTTTGAGGTAGTCAATAAATTAATTGTAGTTGTGTCGAGAGAAATTGAGCTCAAGCTAGGGCCGAGTTTTAAACACCAAACAGTCAAGTCAAGCTTAGATTTAATATTGAATCGACTCAAATAATTCTAAATATAGGCTCCGTTTATTTCACGAAAAATGAATGAGTTGGAAAACATTATCGTAAATATAATAATTTATATCGCTTGAAATAATTAAGTCAGTAAATAATATTTTCATTACGGATAATATTTATATCAAAATATTTTCATGTATGATAAAAGTATACTTGGCTTGTTCGCTTTCATAGGCGATATAAATAAATATTTCTAGAAAGATATTTCGTAAATAATTATTTTTTGCGAGTAACGATGGAATTACTTCCTTCCTGAGTAGCCGCGGGAAAGAAACTAATTTGGAAGTTCATTTTGGCCATTAAATCCAGAGAAACAACTACAGATAAATATCTCCGACTAAGTCAGAAACTCGCGCGCCCCCCCACGGGCCTCACGCCGAGAAGAGGGCAGCGTCCGAAATCTCTCTTCCATCGCGCGAATCGTGCCCCCGCTCTCCCTCTCGCGCGGCGCGACGAGCCGGCCGTTACACGCGTGCCCGGGTGCGCGTGCGATGAACGCGCCCCCATTTTTAAAATTATCATTTTCAACAATTACAGTAGAGAGAGAAAGAGAGGGGGGAGGAGAGAGAGGGAGGAAGAGGAGCCCATTGCCAATTTGCCAGTATCTCTCTCTAATTTTCGTCTGTTTCTCTCTCTAAAAAAAAAAAAACTTCTCCGCCCAGCTCGCTCGCTCCCTCCCTCCCTGGTCGATCAATTTGGTCCTGAGGTGGAATCGCGCGGAGATCGACACCTAAAAATTTTGCAATCCGGATTTCAGCTTTTCCCCCGGTCTCGCTTCTGCTCGGATCCGAGAGCAGCGATGGGAACGAAACCCTAGCTCTCCTCTCTCCTTCTAGCTTCAAGATCACCGGCAAAGCCCTAGCTCCCGTCGCTTCCGTCTTTCGGAGCTGGTGCGTCGAGCCTGCGGAAATTCAGATCATGGGCGGCTGATTTCCGGCGGAAGAGAGTAGCTGTTCCGGTGGACGCGTGGGTTCGGCGGCAGCATTAGTTTTGGGAAGCCGTTGAGATTCGGGGGAGTTTTCCGGGGGATGGATTTGTGAGGACTCGAGCTCGAGCTATCCTGCTCGCGCAGGCTCTTTTTTTTTTAAAAAAAAAAATCTCCGTCGTCGTCGTCGTCTCGTGCGATACGTCTTTGCTTGCATACGCCGTCGCGGGCAGTGGATGAGCGGCTTGGATGGTCGCCCCGTTACTTGAGATAGCACCATTTCTAGCTTGGCCCGGCGAGCGGTTGGCTTCGAGCGGATACGATGTTTGAAGCTGTATGAGTCCTAGGTTTATTAGGGAGGAGTGCCCGATAGTTCGAATTGCCTTTTGATTGCTGCCTGATTATTGACATTCAAACGTGAGAGCTTTGGGTTTTGGCTTCTGGTGGTTTTGTTGATCGGCTTTGTCGTGGAGAGCCACAATTGCTTGAGTGTGCGAAATGAGCTCAGACAGTGGAGATCCTTGCCTGTCGGATCAGCTGGTCCAGTCGACTAATGAAACAAAGTAGAGAACCAATCTTCAATTTCAATTTTTGATGGATATTCTATTGCATTTTAGCGCATAACACTCCGGAATGATAACAAACTTCCTCTAATGATGGTTCAGGAAGGCAAAGATATCATATTCACGGGAATTTCTCTTGTCTCTGAGTGGATTGGATATTTGCAGGAATTTGCCTCGTGGATTCGACGAATCAATTCTTGCGTAAGATCCTCGTGTTTCATTTACATTTACGACGTGATATTGTAAAATGCAGAGTTTTGGCTGTTGTATGCTATGTTTGGCTGCAAGCATGCTAGGATTGACTATATGCTGTTCTGATGTGCATCGGCTTTATTGGCTTAGTGATTTTGAGGATGCTTCCCAAGACCGGCAAAGGACCTCTGGCAGTTTTTTGCTGCAAGGTTATAGGCGAAATGAGTATGGATCGTCCCCACCTACGAGAGGGGATGTAAGTAATTATTCTCGGGGAATTCATGGTAGGTGGGATAGTCGCTCTTCTGGATGGAGCGATAAAGACAGTGACTCGCAGTCTGATTGGGATTCAGGTACGTATTGAGATATTCCCCAGTCCATGTAGGCTCTCATTCGGAAAAGCATCCTCTTGTTAGACAAATTTGGTAGCATTTTGGGTGACTAATTGAGTGCAAGTTTCAGTCAATTTTACAAGTCTTTGTTAGTTGAGGTGCTCTCTTACAAGTGGTAATGGCAATTTGGGCACATTGTTGTGTAGATTGCATTGGAGTTGAGGTGTTCCCAGTCCATTTCATTTCTCATTCACAAAGCATATCTCTTCATGCAGCTTTTATTATTATTCTATGAGCGTTTGTCCCATCTGTAGCTTTAAAGCTGAGTGTCAGGGCACATGTAGTAGTATATATCAATGGCATCCAGCTATTCTTGCATACAAATGTACAGTACTTTCTTGATCATGTTCTTGTAATTAACCAATCACAGGGAACTTCCACATACTTCACTACTGACTAATTTGTTCTTCCAAGAGACAGATTGCTCAACATGTACTTACAAAGAACTTTAGGATGGTTCAGGATCCCTGTGCATGAGAATATAACAAATTCTATGGTCGACATGCATTTGGAATTGAAATAATTGGCAGAATGGTTATTTTTATCCTTTCACGTTGATCAAGTCTTCTGTCCTTATGCTTGATGAGATGTCATTCGACACCTCTGTGCAGCGATGGCTCTTGAAAGTGCCATCTGATAAGTTCTCTCTCTTATCTTTTGTTCTCTGCTTCTAGTTTTGCAAGTGGAAACTCAACTTTGTCATAAAAAAATTGTACCTAATCATATCAGCTCTCCTATATTGTACTTCTAGTAAGTAAGTTGAGAATAATTTGACCATCACGTCCCTGGGCAAACTCCAATCGCCCCCACTAATTCACTCAGAATTTGTTGATATGTAGTGGCTTTTTGCAGTCTTTGATCCCTTGTTAAGTTCTGTTAAGGTGCTGCCAGAGGATGAGAATCTTCATGGATTAGTTTATCTAGAATTGAATTCCTGCTCATGGATTGCAGATACAGGAAAACGTTATGCCAATCCATCACGACGGGGTTGGCAAGCCCCTGAGCATGATGGACTTCTTGGCAGTGGCGGTTTTCCACGACCATCAGGGTACACTCCTGGGGTGTCAGCTGCAAAGTTTCGGCCTAATGATCACTACCAGCTTAATAGGACTACAGAGCCATATCACCCTCCTCGTCCTTATAAGGTTTCTTGCTGCTACCTGAGAATTGTTGCAATTTTGATATCTGCTTGTAGGATTTGGCAAATACCATGATTTACATATATCGATGCTCATGTATTGTATAGTGAATCCCAGCTAAGTTTTTTTTTTGGGTATATTTTCCCTGGTAATGGAATCCTTCTTTTTCAGGCGTTACCACACTCACGTAGAGAAACTGACTCAATTAATCATGAAACATTTGGGTCATCTGAATTTACCAGCGAGGACAGAGCAGAAGAGGAAAGGAAAAGAAGAGGTTCCATCTCTCTCTCTCTCTCTCTCTCTCTTCCTCTCTCACTCACACACAAACACACATGCACACACATGAGACTATGCATGGACATTCAAGCATTTGGTGGCGGCTGTAGAATGATACTTTTTATTCCTGTGTACACTGTTTTAGTACTTTAAGCGGCTAAAAGCTCAGGTTTCTCTTCTCACACTTCTAATTTTTTTGCTGGATTTCTTTCAGCTTCATTTGAGTTAATGAGGAAAGAGCAGCACAAAGCATTCCAAGAACGGCAGAAGAATGGTTCAGAGAAGCATAACAATGAATTTGATATCTCTACACTTATGGACGACTCTACAGATCCGAATAAACAACTGAGCACAAGCAATGAATTAGATGAGCCCAAAGAACCAAAAGCAACCAACATTGAATCTGCAAAACCATCTTCAGGATCACAAATTGCTGGACCCCGACCACTTGTGCCTCCTGGATTTGCAACAACTGTCCAGGATAGGAAGTCACATTCAGCAGAGGTATTTTACCTTACACATATGAGTCAACTCTTTTTAGATGATTTTATCTAACTGCTCTATATACTGGTTGCTAGTTGTGTGGCAACTTCTCGAGGCTTCTTTTTTTGCTATGTAGACTAGGTTGTTGTTGCTCCTCTCATGATAATTCAAGTGATGTGAATGTTTTTTCCAATTGTGTGGCATATTCTGTGCATGGCTTTTGCAGCATCTTCTTTTCTGTTTGGAGGTAGGTATTTGGAAAAGAGCTGAGAAGATGTACAAATTTGGAGGTAGGTATTGTAGGATGATTACTTGCATAAGTCTAATTCATTTAGACAAATTACAGAACCACTGTCATCCTGTCATCCAAAGCAGGAGATAATTGACACAAAGAGGTGAAATAAGATTTTCAACTTGTGTGTTTTGACCAATCACAAGTTTTCCTTTAGTTTCATATCTCTTCACTATAGGTAGCGAAACTTTTCTTGATTTACTTGTCACAGAAGACGAGCTTCTTAAATTCTACTCTAATCAAGACAAAGCAGGTTAACTCCTGAACAAAGTTCTAGAAACGAAAAATCTTTAGTAATTACTGATATAGTGGCAGAATGTTTGATCCAAAACCTTAAATTATTAAGTAGGGGAAGACTTATAACCATGTAGTTAATGATGTGTTATTATACTTAATGCTTCCCTGCATGTTAAGTCAGTTTTTTACATGGTGGCATGACTCGACTTGATATCATGAAATGGGCGCAGCCCTTATTTTGTGTGAGCCAGTTGTGAACACATCACAGGCAATGAGTTTTTGAGGAGAGTGCCAGGATCTGAACTCTTGACTTGTGCTTTGATATTAATAATATGTTAGAAAGCTTAAGCTATTATTAGGTGGGGAGAAACTACATGTATATAGGCACATCATAGATTTAGTGTTGTACTCCATTTTGATATTTTGGTTTATCTTCTTGCAGGTTGTCATTTAACCAAGCATTTTCTATAGTGCAGTAGAACAGTGGGACCATTAGTTGTTTGTTTGCTTTTATCTATTTCTTTATTTAAATACTTAAGCTGAGATACCGGCAACTGGATAGTGTTCTCGCTATGAGATTTGAATCAATTATGGTGCTCAATAATTGTTTATGGTCTTTCTTTTAAGTACAATCATGGACATCCTGCTAGCACATTGATCATAAATTGGCATAGAGTCATGCAGTTATATCGTGACAAAGACTAATCGTTGTGTTCCATAACGAGTTCATTTCTCTTCTTTATACCTAGGTCAAGACTTCGGCACCCGATGGTAGCATCTTTAATGCGAGGGATAATATTGCATTGAATGGCTTGTACGATGGTCAGAGGGATAAGGAAACAGCAGCTGATCAAATGAGTCTGATTTCAAGGCTGCATGTAACCCCAGAACTCCAAAGTTCAGAGATGGATAAAAATGAAGTCATCATATCATCTGCTTTAGATATTTCTAATCGGACTCTTGGTGGGAAGAAACTTTTAGGAACTTGCAATCTTTCAGAAACTTCAGAATCTTCAGAAATTGGGCAAAGCATAGACCTTGACTCTCGGGAGGCAGAGCGAAACAAAATTACGGGTCAATCCGATCATTCCACTACAATTCTGGAAAAACTTTTTGGTAGTGCTTTATCATTAGAAGGTGCTGTCTCATCTTCACATACTGAGGTAATAATCATCCGGTTATTGTGTATCTGTTTTGTAACTTTGATGGAGGATAGTTGTGCGGATTGCATACTTAGAGCCTGATAACAAATGAAACCATGAGGCAGTTCTAATAGGTTCAGTTAAAGATTCTGTTTTCTAAAGCATCTGTCTCATGTCAAATAATGTTTGAACCACGAACCCCAGGATCCTCAGAACAGGAATGAAACAACATGTTCTGTCATTAAGAGGCAACTAGAGAGGGGTATATGTGGTGCTTGTGAGCAGGAGAATTAACTCACATACTGTTTAGCATTATAATAAAGACTTTATAAACTGTTGTTGACTGATAAAGTGCCATTGTTGGTAGACTTGTCAATTGGGAAAGTGTGTTGTCCATCATGCCGGTCATTAAGGGAAGTTTGACAAGATCTAGTCAAATGGAAAATGTGATTGTGTCTAAGAAGATTCTAACTAGATCTTTTTGGTGTTGTGCATTCCTTGAACTTTGTGAAATACTTTTCTTGTAGGACATCGCATGTTATCCTTATTATTAACTTGAGACTGAAATTTACTAGTACATATTTGGTTGTCTAAAGTCCTTCTGGAACATTTATCTAACTGCCCAAAAAAAAAAAAAAAAAAAAAAAAAACTTTCTGCCTAGTGACTTTATTGACATATTTTACTGGTTCCTTAGCTTCAAGGCACTAAAGGTGATGATGTATGGAGCTCTCACAGTAGCCACTCTTCCAAATTTGCTCATTTGTTTGTTGAAGAAGGTGAGGCTGCAACAGTACTCAGGCCTAATGCTGTTCAAGTTGTTGCTTCGAATTTTGAATGTGTTATAAGCATTGATGTTCTTTTAATTTTGCTGCAGAAAAGAAAACTACGGATGATACCTTATCTGGAAGGCCCAAAGACTTGCTATCATTAATTGGTGTGGGTGAAAAAGGTGAATCATTGGTTTCTGATGTGCAAATGCCGGAGCAACCATGGTCAAAGAGTCTCTTTTCAAGCTCTCAACCTAAAGATAAGCAGATGATGGAGGGCGCTGCGTCTGCTGCAGTTGGAAGTCACAAGCAGTTCACTGATCGCAAACCAGGGGGAGTTCCGGCTGTCCTTACATGTGAAGATCTTGAGAATACCATCTTGTCAGAGATTAGTGACGGTGGATCAGACCTGCAGCAGCCTTTGAAGGCTTGGGATGGCAATGAGGCAAAGGCTGAGCAGCCAAGAGCCAATGTTGATAATCTTGCATCCCAGCACCTCCTTTCCTTATTACACAAGGGAACAGAACACAACAATGTGGCACTGTTCCCCAGTTTTGATGCTAAATTTGCGGATAAGGTGGACACTCTCGAAGGAGAAAGGACCAGCAATTTACGGGGCGACTCTAAAGAGACGAGTGATATTCTTCCTAATTGTGGGAACTCTTTGACTCTTGAAACTCTTTTTGGAACTGCTTTCATGAAGGAGCTGCAGTCAGTTGGAGCTCCAGTCTCTGCTCAAAGGAGTTCTACCGGGCCCACCAGAGTCGAACCATTCAACCCTCACAGATCTTCCCATCATGTAATTGATGAAAGTATGCTAGCTTCTGCAGAAAGTGAAGCTATATCGAGCAGGAATATTCACGAAAGCAATGGGATGGCATCGAATAGAAGTCATCAATCTAATATGGACATTACAGAAGATTGTTTCTTGAAATTTGATCATTTCCGAACCGAAGTAGATACTCTACAGCTACAACCTGAAGTAGGGCCTAAGCTTAGCAATTTTGACGGGCCGGCTGAAGTTCGGCTTCCTGAAGAGGATAGTCTGCTAAGTGTTAGCGATCCTCTGAATCTGCAGGGCTTAATGGCTGGTCGGCATCCTGATAAAGCTGAGTTGTCCTCCAGCAATGCGCCATTTGATGTTGTTGAAAACTTTGCAGCACATGGCATCTTCAAGGAAGAAAAATATGCTAGAGAGCAAGTTCCTTCGCATTTCCATCAAATTCCCTTCAGTAGGAGGGAGCCGGATATTCCGTTTTCAAATGTTCATGTTCAACAACCTTCTCCTCAGCTTCATCCC
The DNA here is from genome assembly GCA_014182555.1 of Eucalyptus erythrocorys. Taxonomy (NCBI): domain Eukaryota; kingdom Viridiplantae; phylum Streptophyta; class Magnoliopsida; order Myrtales; family Myrtaceae; genus Eucalyptus; species Eucalyptus erythrocorys. Next base: position 836,867 of record CM024601.1, on the reverse strand, counting down.
CACCGTCTGAACCACGTTGGGCCAATGTTTAATTCTCTAGATTCTCATACTGTTCATAGTAATGCTCCAGTGAAGATTGCAGATGGCATTCTCCATCATGATCAACCACTAAATTACCAATTTCCTGCAAATATGGTCCGCCCTCAGATGCACCATCTGAGCAGCGGATATCCTGGATTTGATCCTCCAAGTCATCATCCTATGGTGCAACAGATGCATCTGCCACCAAGTTTTCCTCCACCACATCAGCTACAGGGATTTCATGGTGGGCCCCAGGTGACTCATCTGAACAACCAGGTCTCTGGACTTATTCAGGACCTTAACCCGATTCAGGGTTTTCCTTTTGGTCAGCGGCAGCCAAATAGTGGAATACCACCGCCTGGTAAAGAAACATTCCCTTCTGTGATTTTGTTTAATGCTTTTTCTTTACCAAATTTAGATTCATGGCATTTTCTGTGGGACTTGTCAGGGTTTAAATGATTTTTGGCAAAGTACTTCGCTAATAATGGAGGTGTTTGGTATCTAAATGCGTCCTTTGGTCATTTGTATAGTGTCATGTTAATGTGCGACCCTCTCTGTCATATGGAATACTTTGTTTTCTGAAGCATTGATAATAAATAAATAACATGAGGATAATTAGTGTACTGAAGATTGCAAAATTTCCCCACTTTATTGCTTAATAAGTGCACTGGAGCACTTGTTAACTAGACCCCATAATTATTCTGGAATCAGGTGTCCCACTTGCTGAGGGTTGTTATTATACCGCCCTTTGCTTACAGTATTTGACTTCCTTGACAGTTTAGACGTTAGTCCTTGTTCTGTTTGGCCTAGTTGATGCAAGTCTTGTTAGGTGTCACAGCTGTCATGATTCAGATACGTTAAGTCTTGTTTTCTTTTATCTTGTAGACCTATCATTCAGACCAATAATCATCAGCTGTAGAATCACTTTTTCTATATGCATAAGGTGCCGTGAAGGCTTTTCCCCCCCTTCTCCCTGTTGGAAGTTAATGTTGGATCCAAAGTGACGTCTTGCCTGTGTGTGGATGATTGCTTAACTGACACCTCCTTTTGTTTCGAATTATTCAGCTCCTGAAGCCAGCATTGGAAACAACCATCCAGAAGCGTTTCAAAGGCTTATTGAGCTGGAGCGGCGGGCAAATGCAAAGCAGATGAACCCCTTCGCTGCTGCCGCCGCCGCCGCCGCCGCTGGCCATAGCCAGGGAATGTACGGCCGTGATGTCGATATGGGTTTTCGTTACAGATGAAGATTTCAAGCATCGATTTAGTGTGCATGCCAGTGTACTCATCTCTCTCTCTCTCTCTCTCTCTCTCTCTCCCCCTCCCTCCCTCCCTCTAGCATGAAGGACGGGGTTTGATATGCGTATTATAAAATGGACAGATTTTGTACCTGGTTTGCATTTTGGATTTCAGCTTTAAATAATTAAAAGAAAAAAAGCCAACAACTGAAAAAAGAAGGGTTAGTTTTTGGTCTTAAAACCAAAGCCCTTTTGCTAAAACATTTGCCCCCTCAACTTTCAATTGTTAAGACATTCTAAAGCCAGCAACTGAAAAAACGGAGGGTTAGTTTTAGGTCTTAAAACGGAAGCCCTTTGGCTAAAGCCTTTGTCCATTCAGCTGTCAAATGCTAGACATTCTAAAGCCAGCAACTGAAAAGAGAAGGGTTGGTTTTTGGGTCTTAAAACCAAAGCCCTTAGGCTAAAACCTCTACCCAATCAGCTGTCAAACCCTAGACATTTCAAAGGCTGGGTAAAGGGGAATGACCCCACTGGGTCAATGAGGAGCTAAATCATGCGAGGCGGAGCCCAAGGATTAGGTCGTACGTAATCGGGTCTGGCTTTATTGTGATCTCATACGTTTGGCCGTGCCTAGTCAACATATTGTTGGGTCGCTATCACTGGATGGAGCTATTCGCAGCAATTATTCTTTGCGTGACGCGGCAATGCTCGGCTCAGTGCGTTGGATTGCATAATGCGCGCTAAATTATTTTTGTATTGATCGGTCAAACAAAAATGAGATCCGCACGTCCACACCCAGACAGACATAATTAACGCCTACCCATAATAATTCAACCCCGAAAGAGAGCAGCACGCAACTTGAGAGGCGAGGAGATGAGATGAGATATGATGTGGAGTCTTTTTACCGTCCACTAGCGTACTCCAGTTACTTCGCTAACTCTGCATTAGAGGCAGGCGTCGCTAGAAGAAAAAAGGAGTAAAGCTCGCTGGGGGATGCTGACGACGAAAGAAAAGAATAATTGAAATTCCGTAAATGAAAACGAGGCACTAATGTCAAAAACATTGATCGCAGTCTTTGAAGTGGGTACGGCGGCGGCGGCGGCGGCCTGTTTCTGACTTTTGACATCGTTGTCCGAAGGGACCAAATTCGACTTCTTATTACTCCCCCAAATTCAGTCTTTCCAGTGCGAAAGTTGGGGGAAAAAGAAACATATGAAAACTCAAAAAGCCGTCCACGTTCGAAGTATTATGGCCGTGTGTTGTGTAAAAGATTAGCTCGATGCGTAGGCACGTCGAGAGGTTTTTGACTGCTGGGGCCCGTCTCTTGAGGTCCGACTCGCCGATGGGCCCAACCCTGGCCGTGGCACCACGCGCCCTGAGGCGCCTGCGTCCATGAAAATAATCGCCTGAGAAAGCTAACAAAAGAAGGCATCCCTGCAAGTTTGCAACCACCTAAAAAGAAAAGGAAAGGTGAGTTTTAGTGCCCAAGAAATCATGTCGAACCGGACTTATTTTGCCTCAGCGGAAAAGCTAAAATTGGGGTTACCAAATTGCTTGCCTTGACAGGGCCTAAAAAGGTACAGAAAAGAGGAAGACAAGGATCAGCCTGACTGAGTGAGGCCAAGCCGGGGGCGGTGAAGGAAAGCCAAAGTGGTGATACAGAATTTTTTCTGACAAAAAAAAAGTTAAAAAAAGAAGGGAGAAAAAAGGGTAACCTCATTTAAAACGCCTCTAGGATTCTGGTCCGCCATGTCTTTTTAGGCACGTCACTCTGCTCATAAACCCGTTACCATCAATAGTAGGATATACACGACCTGAAGAATGCGGTGATAATTCCATGGTTGCCTACTACCCGATGAGCGAGTAACTAAATTTCACGAATTGACCGGTGTTTTCGAGATTCTTCTATGCGCAGCTGATGATGCTGGTCGCATGTGAGACTGGTCCTTTGAGGAGGCGAGCATGGACAAGTGGCTGATGGGACCTTCAAAGGGCCACTTTCGTAGTGGCAGAATGCGACGGGTAGTCGATATCCAGCGTAATCGATTAATCAGTGACGGGATGCATATACATTTGATACCTAGCAAGATGATATTAATAACATATGGATATTGACAATTGACTAATCACACTTCGTCGTCGCTGTTACATGGTGTATCTATCGTGTAAAATTCTCTTTCATTGTATTTCTCGTGACTCGAGAGCCTCATTTCTCATGTCGAAGGAAACAAACAAAAAAGAATCGACTGATTTCAAAACTGTATTGGGCTACAGATGGAGAAAAAACAGAGAAGATTAGAAATGGGTAGCACGGCGGCGGATTAAAAATCCTTAATCTAACATGTGGAGGAATATAATGCACACTCGCCAATCAACCCGAGTAGGATCTGAGTAGGATCGGGGAGAAAAGGGTGGCTGTTTCACTGTGTCTTTCCAAATTAGATTTGATGGACACCCTTCACTCCCCCACTAATAATACACTTCAACATACGTACGTACTTGAGCCCTCCCTCTCTCTCTCTCTCTCTCTCTCTCTCTCTCTCAACCTTTCTTCTTTTTCTCTCTCTTATTCTGCATTTCTTGTTTTCATCCGGATTTTTGTGGACACAGCCATTGAACCCCCTTCTGTCCATACGCCTCCATTCTTTTTCAAAATCCCCATTATTCCATTACGTCTTCTCTTCACTTTCCATTCAGAACACCCATTTGCTTCTTCCCCCCCCCCCTTCTCTCTCTCTCTCTCACTGTTGTTGTTCACATTCCACTCCTCTGACTCACCACCAACTTTCTCTCTTCATCTCCAGTTTTGATCTACGTATACCTTGATAAGCAGGGTATTGAAATGAAGGTGTGATTGCCTCTCCAGGATCTCAAATGTTGAACCTTTTAATACTTCATCGTTCTTCAAGATTCCTTCTTTTTTATTCCATTCCTCTTGATTCTGCATGCAACTTTTGTTGGGTTTGCTTTTTGTTTCATCTTCTTTTGAAGGGTTCTGATCCAGGATCCGATATGTGCTTTGTCTTAAATAAAAATTTGCCGATAAAAGGATCCATATTCTTGAAATTCCAATGTTCTCATGGATTTGTCGTGAGTTATCAGAGAGTTCTTTTTCTGCTGAACGAGTTATAAAAGGGCTCTTTTCAAAAAGTTGATGGCTTTCCAAATTAGAAGCTCTCCTTCTTTTCGATTTATTGTGTCCAGGAGTTCAATTTGATATCGTGTAATTCGCCAACCGACATTTTCTGTTACACTGATCTGATCTTCTTTGTTGGATTTATTTTTCGTCTGTCATTTCAAACAAGTTGAGAACGAGAGCTGATTGATGCTGATACGGATCTACTGAATTGATATGTGCAGAAGCTCGTATTGAAGTTGGATCTACACGATGACAAGGCCAAGCAAAAGGCCATGAAGACAGTCTCTACTCTTCAAGGTTCTTTATCCCTTCTCCAGCTTCCTCTTCTTTAAATCATTCGATTTCCCTGGTTTAGACTTTTGTTTTATGGAATGAGCTGGGAAAAGAAAAGAGTGACTATGTGGGTTTGCTCGCTTGCTTTCTTCCTTTTATATTTATGGAGTTTCTTAGTAAAATAAAAGCAAGCATTATTTCAATACATAAAGGTGGGATTTAATTTCAAGCATAAAACATGGGATCCACATACATTCCTTGGGACCAATTAAGCGACTCACCAAACTAAACACAGCTTATTTTCATGGGCCATAAAGCACTTCGCAATTGATAAAGTCAATCAGAAACGATTGTTCCTCAATTTTCCCCTTGATTTGTCCAGGCGTATTTGTTGATTTTCTCATGCTACAGTGGATGACGAACTTAGAAAAGAATCGATAGTTTTCCCCTTCTGAACACCATGTGTACCATTGTTTAGCTGAGGAAGAAAACTGTCCTGGAACAGTTCATTCACATGAATCTTTTCTTTTAGGGATTGACTCCATCTCCATGGACATGAAGGAGAAGAAACTAACAGTGATTGGAACAGTCGACCCAGTGAATTTGGTGAGCAAGCTGCGAAAGTACTGGCCAGCAGACATAATCACAGTGGGGCCAGCAAAAGAGCCTGAGAAGAAAGAGGAAGCAAAAGCAGAAGAGCCCAAGAAAGAGGAAGCAGCTAAACCAGAAGAGGCCAAGAAAGAAGAAGCGAAACCAGAGGAGGGAAAGAAGGAAGAACCCAAGAAAGAAGAGCCCAAAAAAGAAGAACCGAAGAAAGAGGAAGAGCCGAAGAAGCCTCAGGTGCCTCAGCCTGACCCTGTCCTTGAGCTTGTTAGGGCATACAGGGCGTACAATCCTCAGATGACCACCTACTACTATGTCCAAAGCATGGAGGAGAATCCGAATGCTTGTGTCATCTGTTGATATATAAAACAACGATGAGGTTTTGAGGGGAGGGCATAAATTAATTGCTTCAGGTTCTAGCAGGTGATGATGGGAACTGAGTATCATCGGTTGTATAGAGAGGCAAACACCCTCATCTGAGCATGGGTCCAAGAATCGTTGTAGTGTATATAAAGATTGCCTCATTTTTACTTGAGCTTACTCAATGGTATGCAGGGAGAATAAATAAAAAATTTTGTGGCCCCATCAGATATATAACTCTAGACTATAGAGTACTTTTGTTTGATCTGTCTTCTGGTTGTTATTTGTTGGCCACTTGCATGCTAGAGATAACTGATCATGTCACATAAATCTTTTAGGGGAATTTTGCAAAGTCTAGGATGGTAAAATTTCCTATACTTTTTAGTCTCATCATATCAAAATATTCTAGTGCTTTCGAAGATATCATTGCCTGGATCGCACTGCTATTTCAGTATCTAATATGGCATTCCTATGAATACAGGAGTGTTGTTATGTGACTTCTCATTTGTTACTTTCATCTGACATAGAGGGTGTTTGTTGGATGCTGAGTAATGCACCTGAACGAGAGAAACCAAGGCAATGTCTCAACTACCATTCATAAAGCGATGTCCTAACTACATTGGCAGCGTAGTCTCGGCCAGTGTTAAGTACATTTCAACCATTTTGCATTGAAAATTCCAGACCAAGGCATGATGCCGATGGCAACTAGCCAAAGTTTCATTTTCAAACAAGATTGGAATGGCCCATGTTACTAATGCCGAGTAACCCTAATCTCACATTCTTGTTAACAGTTCAATTCTAGTGTCCCAATGATTTGCGTTTTGCCCATTTCAAAAGGCGTTTCGTCCTCGATCCATCATTGCATCGAGGACACCGATGATTGAAGGGCTTTAGCTTCCTGTATTGACAATCCATGGGGGGTCAGTGTTTTATCTTAATGTCTTTATCTTCACAGAATCTCACCGCCCTTTACCTGTTGCTGATGTAGAATGGCTAACACGGCATGGTGGGATTTGACGGCGTCATGTTGAAGGGACAGAAGCGAAGGCAGCTTCTTTAGGGACCATGCACGAAATTAAAATGGTCGGTCCAAAAAGTAGGGACAAAAACTCTTCTGGTTTTGATGAGCGGGGTAGTGATAACAGCATGTCTTTTCCTCAGCCAGACACTTCTTTTCGTATAGAAAACTCCGCTCCTCAATAAAATTAGAAGAATTGCAGCAACTTATTCCTGTTTCTGCACAAATATGACGTGCCATGTGTGGGCTATGGCATGTGACTGAACATGACTCTGCTGATTCATTGATGCAGCTTTTTTGCCCCTTGGTGCCACCACATGGTACGAACTTCATGCAACAGCTCGTCGTTCAGAGTGCTTGTCAGGCGTGAGATGCTGATCTGTAAAGGCGGATTACAGCGACTAAATTGCCTCTTCCTCCTCTTTTTCGTGGCAAAGCCCTGTCGATGTTGATGGCTAGGTCCGTTCTGAATCCAAGATCAGCATTTTCCTGCAATGAGGTTCACTTTGATTGATCTCACGGTAAAAAGAATACGCAAGAACGCAAAAAAACAGTTGACGAAATCTCTCCACTCGACCAAAACGTCTCTTCTTCGTGCTTGGCCGCTATTGACTATTTTGTGCCAGCTTTGGAAAAGTTGCCGCCAAATGTGCTGGATAGTCACTACACACGTCATTGCGTAGAATGATGGATCTTACGGCCCTGTGTAGAATAATTCCTACATGCCGGCGATTGGTTCCAAATCTGATATCAATTCTACATAGTTTTCCTCGAGATGTTGAATTCCAGTAAATCTTGTCCGGTAGAACTCTCAAATTTAGGCTCCATTCATTTCGCGGAAAATATTTTCCGGGAAAATGTTTTTCGAATTTTCCGGTGTTCGTTTCATGGAAAATAAATTCCTTGGGGAAAATGTTTTCCATCCAAAGAAAAAAGTCTTTAAAGTAAGGAAAATGTTTTCCACTTTTGAAAAGTGAAAAACATTTTCCTCACTTGATCTCTCTTACTTCACACCTCTACAAATCTTCACTTTTTTTCTCTCATTTCTTCTTCCATTTTTTTTATTCAAATTATTTTTTAGTTTTCTTTTTCTTTTTTAATTTGAATTATTTTTAATTTCCTTTTTCTTTTCTTTTATTTTTTCTTTTCCTTTTTCCTTTTTTTCTTTTTCTTTTATTTGTTTTCTATCTTCTTTTTTCTTGGCTAGTCGTCGAACTAGGTGAACCTCAAACTCATCAATATTAAACTCGTGCTTGTCGATCGGCGAGCCTCGAGCTTAGCACTCACGCTCGTCAATTTGGTGAGCGGAAAATATTTTCTTTATCGAACACCGGAAAATATTTTCCGAAATACTTTCGAGTTTTAGCCGAACACTGGAGAAATATTGTCATTTTCTGGAAAATGACTTACGGAAAAATATTTTCCGGAGATGGCCAATTTTCCGCGAAACGAACGGACCCTTAGACCACATAGCAAATTCTCTCTTTGCTACCAAATCAAGTGACTCATCCTGGTGACTTTATTTCATGTTGATTTATCCAACTAAGATCATGTAGGTAGGAATTATCAATTTGAGAGTGGATAAGTTTTGGAGTTGGAACGCGAAATTTACCGTATTATAATAGGTTCTTAGGTTTTGAACAAGGTACACCTAAGTGCCAGTTTTATATTTTTGTTCTTTTTTTTTTGGTTTATTATTTTTTTACAACAAAATGATATGAGGCTATAAGTAATGAAACGATGTAAAGTAAAAGATAAACTATAGGAATCCTAATTTGTCGAAAACAACAATCCATAAAATGAATACGTAGTCATGTACAATTATAAACAATAAAAAGTTCAAATACATAGCATAAAACATAAATTATAAAAGACTTTTACCAAAAAAAAAAAAAAACGTAAAATATAAAACTCCATTCTCCATTCATCCATAAAAATTTTGGGAAAGAGGAAAGGCTGGTGAGGAGCTTCGAGGAATGACAAAGGATGAAAGAGTGTTGAGGTTAGAAATTAGGGGAAAAAGAGATTAGGATTTTGGCTTTTTAGCTTGAAAGGCTGGTTTCTAAATAGAGTGGTTTGGTCCGGTTCCAAGGTGGCTATTCACTTGGAACCTATTTTTGGACTAGTTCCAATGCCAACCGGTTTGTGGATGTGTTTTTTAGGCAGTGTGGTCCGGTTCTAGCTGAGAACCTGTCACGTCTCGAACCTCAAGCACGTGCCCATTCTTTCTGATCGATAAAATTTTGTGATTTTCCAGGACGAGTCGCCGACCCTTTCATTTTATTGTACATGCGGAAGCGAAAATAAATTCCCTGATAGTAATCATCTTGGGATAGAAAAGTAAGACAATAAATTCACAAACAAACATGCTTTTATATATACACAGAGTCATGTACAAAAGTTTATGGCCAAAAGACTTTAAAAGACTAGCCTTCCAAAAAGAAGCGGTCCTAACTAACCTACGCTTCAAATCACCTCCTCTCAGCTCCAAGTCCTCCACTCGACGACCTTGAAATGGTTATACAATAACCAGTGAGACAATGTCTCAACAAGTCCATGCTCTAAACTCCGATTAGGAGGAAATACGCCTAGAAGCATCCTAATCATGCAATCATATAATTACAGAGCCTTACCTTGGCATCAGATCCACCCTGCAGGTCAGTACAATTTATAACTCAGACAGCATGAAAGCATGAGCAACAACTGAGCTTAATTAACTAGAACGCCATATTGAAATTCTCAATAAGCACATAAGTCCTGATTATAGAACCAAATCGTTATAACACGTCCCATACTGTGTCACACAATTTTGTCCCATAATCTAGCGTATTTAACTCAATTAAACATGCATTCCTAGTTTTGATCTCGGCATATAACACGGTCTACTCTCTGTTCGGCGGTCTTCTGGCATTACCAGGTTTCGTCTCACCCTATTGAGCACGGCACGTCTCTTTTAGACGGCTTTCCCGAAAGAGCATAGAGTCCAGAATCTACTGTGACCGGCTTCTCGTTGTCTAGGAGTATCCCAAATAGGGATAACGTTTAGCCCGGGACGATTCATGGGGATGCATTACTTTTTACAGATCATCCAGAGCTAGCAGATGCTCCAGTATGGGTTTACTTCCATTCAAGTTCTCAAAGTACAACGGCAAAGAATGCTGGGGCCTCTCAAGGATGCTGCACAGGTAATATTTGTATTACTTTCTCGTCCTTGCTTTTACAATTATTATATCTGCATTCTGATCAGTGAGGCTTGCATCTGTTTGGAGTGATATAGTGGCATCGAGTTTAGGTTTTCACATTTCACATTGCACAGAAGCATTGTCCAGTGCAAATTGGAGGGAATAATCAGTTCTTGTTTAAAATATGTCTACCTAATGAGCTTGTGCTTTTGTGTTTTTGTGCAGTGGTGTGATTGAGCCTTTTTGTTGTTAGTTCTTTATAAGCAATTGAAAGTTTGAAACAATGCTTATTGCTCTTTGACACTGCACGTTTTCTACCTTTTTCCCTCAATATTTTTCGTTCTCTCCATTTGACAGAGTACTTTTAAGGCCTGTTATCGACAAAACTTGCATAGGATCGAACTAAATGATTTGTACTTTTGGCCATCTATGGAGGACAGAGAGAACAAATTCAAGGATTTTTTACGGGAAGCAATGACGATTCCGTGCCTAGAAAGTGGAGAGGCCCTAAATCAATCTTCCGAGCTCTATTTGCCTTCCTTCTGTAAATGTGCAGGCAACACATTGCCATTGGCCTCCTCTAAGAGCCCGACTCAATTTTCACACGAGCAGAGGACGACTCAGCTGATTGGTAATATTGCGGAGAAATTCCAATGAAGATACAAAGGTCGGACGGAATTTGACAATATTATTTGATAGTCACAAAGTTTGAAAAATTTGCGCGTATAGGGTATGGGTATCTTGGATTTGGGTTTTCCGTCATGATTGTGTAGATGAAGAAGAGACGAACTCAGGGAAAAGGATGAAAACAAATATGATAAAATTGGCTCTTAGTATAAGACTTTGATACCAAGAAGAAAATAAGAGGAATTAAGAAAGCAATAATTCAAAGGTAAATTTTCCAAGAGAAAAATGTTCTTTACCGAAAGCCATAATACACATTTTGCTTCTATGGTACATACTACTATTTATATTAAGAAGACAACCAGATTTCCTATTCTATATTTTAGATATCTAATCTTACGGATTGATTGGATCAAATAACTCGCAATTTGAATAATCAAAATCAAATCATATTTCTTACTCTAATATAATCTTCCTATGGCAGAATCAAATCATATCTTCTATTCTAATCTAATCTTCCGATGATTCACCAATAATGTTATTAATCTTATCAGTTTCAAGGCCCCATTGGAGAAATATGTTTCCTAGCACTCTTTCCAACTTCTCTCTTTGCTCGCCAAAAGGATCTAAGATATTGCAAGTTACTCATGACTAGTCCGAGCACTATGCCACATAATAATCCTATTTCCACGGCCTCTGGTTCGACAAAATCTGCAAAGACCAAGTGAACCCTGCCTTCAGGCAGGACAGGAAGCTTCCTCGGCGCCCCGGAATCAGCACAAGATTTGGACAAGGGAAACCCGCACAGTCCTAGGTTCCCATGATAGGATTCGGCTTGAAATGTGTTGAATTGGTTCCCTTGAGGAATTGGTCCTATTAGTTGATTGGAAGAGACATTTAGGACCTCCAGAAACGTGAGATTAGTCAATTCGGTTGGTAACATCCCACTAAGCTCATTTGAAGAAAGATCCAACCACTCAAGATTGGAAAGGTCCCCCAAAGATGATGGTATATGGCCGTCGAGATTATTATGAGAAAGGTTGAGCCCCTTGAGTAATCCTAGCTCTCCTATTACATCCGGAATCATTCCCTGGAACTTGTTGCTTGATAGATCAACGGTCATCCTGGTCACTAGGATTTTAGGGAGATGCAATTCAATTCCTTTAATCGTCTCGGTCACGGAATCATGGTAATAACCTTGGTCCATGTATCGTAACTCGGATCCATCCAGATCAGTCGACATCATTGCTTTCAGCTTTGCAAAGTAGGTGCTGGGCAAAGGACCGGTGAACTCATTGGAGGAAAGGTCGAGAATGCGCAACTGCGGAAAGGGAAATTCAGTTCTGGGGTTGGCTATGGAGACGCGAAGTCTGTTTGATCGCAAGAACAAGACTCGCAGGCTAGGAAGGATTTCCAACCATCTTGGGAAAGTATCGTTTAACTTGTTACCACTAAGATCCAGCACTTCAAGTTGCTTGCAATTGATTACAGAGCGTGGCAACATGCCTTCAAATTTGTTTCCATTGAGGTGAAGACTTCTCAGGACAGCATTTTCACCGAATGTGAGTGAGATAGTGCCGGAAAGTCCATTTTCTTGCAGATCCAACACTACAAGGCTGTCGCTAATGTTCCCTAGACAATGAGGGATTGTTCCAGTGAAATTGTTATAAGAGATGTCAAGAATTAGTAAGCCCTTCATTTCACAAATAGGGCCAGGGATATAGCCCGTCACCTGATTTCTAGCCAGTGAGAAGACGCGAACTGAATTTGGGAGTGATAGAGGTAGAAACGGCCCTTGGATCAAGTTCCAATACAAGTCAAGGACTATAAGATTTTCCCATGGAACTCGTTCAAAGCTAGTGAGGAAGTTGTGAGATATATTGAGATAAGACAATGACCCAGTCCCAACATCCCACATCCATGGCAAGATATCACCGTGGATTTTGTTGCGCGACAGGTCTATATACTCCACGCTGGATGAATTTCTTAAGAATGCAGGCATTACAGTAATGTTGCACCCAGAAAGACTGACTTCTGAAAGTTTCGGCAAGACATGATCAATAGTTATGCTATTGCTCAATGACAAAATGTTGTCCGAAAGATCGAGATCTTTTAGATTTATGAGTCTCGAGAGCAATCGTTGATCTAAAACACTGGTCAGGTTATTTCCTGAGATACTCAAGTAGGTGAGGTTCCCAAGCTGAAAAATCGAGTTTGGGATTGAGCCACTCAACTGATTACCACTCAGGTCAACATGATCTAACGAGGGTGCAGCAAGGAACTCGTTGACGTGACCACTGAGCCCATTGTTACTGAGGTCTTGCCTCGTCAAGGATGGAAGATAGAACAGTGATGATGGTATAGACCCCCAAATGAGGTTATTTGAAATGTCAAGTCGGGCTAGATTGGAAAGATTTTTTATGCTCGGAGGAATAGGGCCCGCGAAGTGGTTATGTGAGAAAAGCAGTGTTTGAAGCTGTGTCTTGTTGTCGAAGACATTGGGTATTGGGCCTATGAAATTGTTGGAGGAAAGATCGAGCAGAGTGAGCCGATGAAGGTTTGACAGAGTTTGAGGAACCTGACCACTAAGCTTATTCAATGAGAATTCCAATCTGGTGAGTCGTGTTAGGTTACCAAGTGACAACGGAATAGAGCCAATGAAATTACACTGCTGTAGCAGCAGTGTCTCCAGAGAATGCAGGTCACCGATTGACTCTGGTAATACTCCAAAGAAGCCTGTGGAGGACAAGTCCAAAACCTTCAAAGAGCTGTTCCAAGTTGATTCAGGTAAGTAATCCGAAAGCTCCTTGTTGCCTGATAAATTGAGACATGTCAGCTTTGGCAAAAGGAAAATGTTTGCTACTATCGTGCCACGCAATTGACAGGAACTGAGGCTAAGGACTTCTAGAGATGGAGGGAGATTCATTAAGCGACTCACGTCAACACCAGACATGTTTAACCCATCCAGAATGAGGATTCTTAACATGGTCAAGTTTTGAAGTAGCATATCAGAATTTGACCCTGATGGCCTTTCTGCTTTGTGAGGAGAAGAAAGATTGAGGGAACCCAGTGAAGATAGTTCACTGCTGTTTGAAGACGCTACAGAAGAGTAGCAGGTCGGGCTTGTAGGGTAGCAACCAAGTTCAAGGCGAATCACATGACCTGTCATCCGATCGCACATGACTCCATCCCATGAGCAACAATCCTCGTTGGCATTCCAGGAAAGCATCTTTGGTGTCGTGGGCCAAAAGCCGTCCGTTTGACAGAAGAAGGATGTCGAATTGGGCTTCATCGCTTTTTTGAACTGAAGCAGGTCAGACTTCTGATCAAGATGACATGGTGTTGCTAGAGAGGGAGGAGAGAAAAATGATGAGCTAAGGGCTTGTATTCCAATGAGGAATGAGAACAAAAACAGGATAATCAGACAAGATCCTATCGAGAGATCCATTTTTTATGTAGAGAGTAACTGCAATAGTTGGCCATGACGATTTCTCTTAACCATCACATGATCACTCAAAAATGGCTCAGGGTACCGTGCATTGCACTCAAAAGCTTCAATTAAAATAGTGAACCTGTCATTTTTCTTCATATTAGAAATACCTTGGAAAATAGGCGTGTGTGGGTCCACGGTCAACTCGACCAAGAAAAATTAACATTCTTTCTTTTTAAAATCTCACTATTTTATAATGTACTTAAAACCATTTTCAGTGTCAAAATCCGACACATGAGATTTTCTGGATAGTTATTGGAAATTCTAAATTTTTGGAATTAAATATCAAAAATCAAATCAGCACTCAATTTGCATAATTTAACCACACCATTGCAATCAGCATGAAATTCCGATCATCGGCTATCCGGCCTAATTTCAAGAAAAATAATTAATAATTAATTAATTTCGAAAATTAATTATATAAATCAATTTAATTTCTAAAAAAATTAACCTAGGCCAAAATTATTAAATTAAATACCAATACAGACTCGGAAAATTCCCAAACCCTTATAGATAAATAATATATTTTATCTACACCTCAACTAATTTAATCTAATTAACCACATAATTCCTAATTAAATAAATCTAAACACCCCTTAAACGTTATTAGCCTACTAAGAAGAATTAGAGTATAAACTCACCAGTTAATTGTAGAAACCGGTTCATCGCGACGACGGCGCGACGGCGGCCGAAATCTAAATTTTCGGCGGCATTAGCGAACACTCGGACTAGGCCTAGAACAGGCCCAACAAATCTCAGCCCAAACTGAGATTTGTTTTTGAAACGGGTTGGGCTTAAAGCGGGCTGGCCTCGCGGGCTTGGGCCTCAAAATTGCAGGCTTCTGATCTTGTTGGGCTTCACTGGACTGGGCCAAAATCCAATGGGCTGAAGACTAGATGGGCTGCGGCTTCGTCGGATCCAATTCGTTGGGCTGAAGGTTGCTGAAGACGGGCCTCGCTGAACGCACGGGCTGAAGACGTGCGGAATGGGCTGCTTCGCGCGAGGGATGCGGACGAACGAGCAAAGGGGAGAAGCAGCTTCGCTGATGGTGTCTCGGACGCATGGAGGAGAATCAGCTTCGGTGGACTCCACTGAATGCACGAAGAAATGAAGATGGCATGTGCATGGGTCAACAAAAGAATTTTCTGTGGGTGTTGTTGACCAGCGTGGGGCTTCGAAGAGGACAAAAATGAAAAGGAAAGCAGGGACACGAGGTGGAGAGGAACGATCGTGGCTTGAAGGGGTCAACAGGGGGCTTCGGTGGTGTTGCGGTTGATGGCCGACCGCGCGACAGAGAGGGAAGCAGGGAAATGGATTTGGGGGTGCTGCAGGCCGTGAGGAACCAACGAAAGCGAAGCAGCAATCGCAAGAGAAAAATGAAAAACAAAACAGGGATTGATGAAGATGAGGTTGGCGAAGGCGTGCACGGCAATTTTAGAAGAAAAGGGGCCAAAAAAAGTCACGGCTCTATCCCTTTCGTTCAATGATTGGTCCCTTAAAATTTGCTTAAATATCTAAATGTTCCCCAAATACTTTCTAGCTTAATTACCACCACATAATCCAATTTTGGTGTCGAAATTCCATCTCCATTCCTAATTTTGAATTACACCAATTTAATTTCAATTTCTTTACTCAATTTCCCAAATTGAGGTCCGATTCGATGAAGAAAAATCCCAACAATTTTTCTGTGAGTCCACAACACTCAAAGGCTTGGCTGAGAAGTCCAAATTTTCTTTAATTTGGCATGTACAAATTTCCGTTAATTTTCTACAATGTCTAAAACGGTTTTTCACAAAATTCCCAGAATCTCTAAAATATCTTCGAAGGATGAGTCAATGTTCCAAAAATAGCTTGTGACACCACAGAACTTTCAATTTCTGAAATCGGGTTCAAATTCGCGGTTATTTTCAATCCGGCGCGCTTTTAGCTTGACCTGTCTACCATGTCACTTTTAGGAATTTTTGGTGCAATTGACCCGTGATCGATTTTTCTCGAGTCACAAAATACATCTTCGACATATTGGTGACCCTCGGTTGTCATGAAAATCTCGAAGTTTCAATTACAGGCATTGGGTACCAAAACGACAGAAAATCAATTTAGTATTGATCGAAAAGAATTTTGCAATCAAGTGGAATCACCCACACTCTGATCACATATCTCAACCAAATCGACCTATCTCTGATCGATCTCTGACGGTGCTGTAATGACCGTTGTAGACCAACACGGTCGAGTAGTTGATTCTTGGTTGAATTCTTTGGTCGAATTCTCAAGTCCAATTGTATATAAATTCCTTAATTGCTTCTCCAGATAGTCTAGTTATCTTATGAATGATCATTTCAGAGAATAGCACTATCGACGCGTCGACGAAAGGCCTGATTTATTTAATCGAAAACGAAATATGAAAATTCAGGCAGTCACAGAACCAGTTCGGTAGGCACGAATAATAACCATTTTGGCAAGAAATTGATTTTTGGAAGAAAAATAGATTTTTCTATTTCTATTTCTAGATGAGTTTCTAAGCAAAAATAACCATTTGATAATGATATAAAATTTCGATTCTAAAAATAGAAATTTGTTTGATAACGATACAAAATTTCTTTATTTCGAATGGTGGCGGACCGGTGGACGGTGGTGGACCGGCGATTGGCAACAATGGGGGCGTGCTTGGCGGCGGTGGCGGAGGCGGCGGCGGGCGGCGACCAACGGACGGTGGTCGGCGGTGACGGATGGAGGACCGGTTGACGAATGATGAGAAGAAATTTTTATTTCTCATTTTTGTTTCGAGAAATAGAAAAGTAGAAAATTTTTACTTTTGATTTCTATTATAAACCTATTTCTGGAACAAAAATTTATTTCAAAAATAGAAAAATTGAATAATTTTATCAAATGGATTTCTATTCCAGAAACAAGTCTAGAATAAAAAAAAAAATTATTTCTAGAACAAAAACAGGTGGTTGTCATGCACCCCTTACATACCCCTACATTTCGGGTCAATAGGCAAGCTTGGCTTGGCTAAAAAAAAATTAGGCTCAGCTGGACCCAATCTCCCTCGTCCAAAGTCCGGCGATGATTTAGAAATTTGAAAGACTTGAGCGACCAAGCGGACGAACCGTGTCTAAAAAGAGAGTTGCTTATCTAGGCCAATACACTGGAAAAATAAATAAATTAAAGGGATAATTCCTCAAAACACCCTTGAACTTCGTCATCGTTGCATAATTATCCTTGAACTTACCAGTTACCCCCCTCAATTATGAAACCATGCACAATACCCCCTAAACTTTGAAAAGTTACAGACGGACCCTCTGACCTATAAAACCGGAAAGCGTTAGTTAAAAATAGATATTCATTTCTTTTTACCAAAAATAACCTATGTTGCGCTGTTGATGAAGTTAAGAAAATACATAGGATGGATGGGTGATGAAGTTAGGAGAGTTGAGTAGAAGTTATTTTGGTTAGGAAGACTAAGTTAATCCAGTTTCTAAGTAAAACTTAACCACTATCCTGATTAAAATTCTGCAATAAAAATTAAAACAGGTGGGTGTCATTCGTAATTTTCCAAAGTTCGGAGGCTATGGCGCAACGGTGCCAAAGTTGGGGAGGGTAATTTGTGACTTTTTAAAAGTCTGGGGCAATTGTGCAGCAAGTCAAAATTTGTGGTTTTGAGCAATCAACCCCAAGGATTAGAATGGCAGGGATAAACCCAAGAATTAGAATAGTAGGGCCCGAACCCGAACCCACCTATTGGGCCGAAGGCGTAAAAGTCCCCTTCAAATAATGGATGGGCCAATCCGGCCCGTGATCACTCGGCCCCAATTGACCGGCCAACTTCCTCCGTCTGCCCTCGGGGAGAAAATGAGCCATATGCCAAATTGGGTCTTTTAGCTCTAAAACTTTCTTAATAAACATTAATCTGCTGCTGCCTCCGATACTCTGAACTCTCAAGCTGTTGATGGACACGACACAAGTTTGGACCTTGGCGATAATAATTGCAATTTGTCCATTTGAGCTCCAATCACATGTTTTGGAGACTATTTGATTGGAAATCGTTGACATGATGGGGTGTCGCATATGTTAATAGTCACGTCAGCGATTTTCGACGAGAATTGATCATAAGGATTATATTAGATTGTCACACAAAGGTTTTGGACTAGATTAGGGGCGAATTTGAAAGGTTTAAAATTGAATTAGCATTTGGATTATAGATTAAGGATTGATCAGGTAATTTTTCCTTTTTTTTTTTTGCTCTTCCTATTTTGGATGAGAGAATTACAATAAAAGCTTTAACTTATCACACTTGTGCCAATTTAATTCTATATTTTTCAATTGTGCTAATTTTATCCTAAATCTTTTTATATTTACCAATTGAGTCTATCTAGCCAATTTATATTGAAAATTGCTAACGTGGGCATTGATTATCCAATGGAGTACAATTGGTGTTGACGTGGATACTTTAAAAATATATTTAATTTTTTCCCTTTTTTCCCTTTTGTTTTTTCTAGTGGCTGGTCATTGATCATCGGCCATAGGTCATGGTCGACTACGACCCACTCACCTGGTGTTGCTTGTGTGAAGGCGAGGCACGCCTTAGTTTGGGCAAGGGTTAACCTCGCTAAATCTGGCGAGGCGGACCCTTGCTGGCACTTGCTTAGGCCGAGGGTACTTGTCAACGCTCATCCTTGGCTATAGCATGATGGTCTTGTCGGTGTTCACCCTCGTCCAAGCGAAGCTCAGGGAGGCCAATCCTTGCTAGTCATGGCTTGTGGTTGGTGGTCGACGACCGGCCATTGACAAAAAAAAAAAGAAGGGAAAGAAAAGAAAGGAAAAAAGAAAAAAAAAAGAAAAAAAATTAAAAAATTATAAAAAATGTTTACGTAAGTCGTGTTGCGTAAAACTATCATTTTTCAATTTAGCGATTTTCGATCTAAATAGATATGATGAATTTAATTGAGAATATATAATAATATTTAGAACTAAAATCGAAAAGTCTTATGATTGAATCTGAACATATGCAATAAATTAAAGAATTCTTTTTTTCTTTTGGACTTTCCTCTAATTTGGATTGTGTCAACGCCTGCACGTGGCACTAGTTCCTTATCATTCATCATGCCCAGAGACAGCTGCCGGTTCTACATGAAAGGGCGAGAGAACAGGACCGCCACGGTGCACAGAAACAGCCCCACACGGCAAGGGAAGGCAAACTCAAACAGATGGACGTTCGTCAGGTCTTAGTTGTTTACGTGCGTGACGCAATCCAACGTGAATAGCTCCTTTCACGCTCTGCCCAAGAGCGACTCCAACAGCGGTGGCGTGCGCGACCACGGAGACGTAAAATCAAAGCCCGTTGTCTCCTCCACACTCTGAAAAAGGCAAAGCTCGGTGCGTAAGTCTCGAAATGATAAAAGATCACACATCCTTCATTCGGTGAAACTTTAAGTGCCCTTTCGTCAAAGCGTTGATTTGAACCGATCTTGGAAATGCGATCTACTCAAGGCATGCTGAGGGGACAGATAGACATACTTGGTCCGTATTCAAATATCTTGGGAATCACATTTTTGAATTGAAATAAAGTCATGATTTGACATGGTATAAGAAATAAAATATTTTAGCGACGCTTTGAATTTTTGTGATTATTATTGATCGAATAAATCTAATCGGTTTGACTTTGGCCGACTCATTGCTGAGTGCACATGTGAACGGTGTGAAAGAAAATAATTTCATAATCGATATTCAGAGAGAAAAGAAGTGATCGATAAATATCTAATTTAATGTATAAAATGACTACTTTTATGTGAAAGCGAATTAAAGCAGGTCAAATTAATTGGCTCCTCCGACACTCGAGTTCTAAGAATCCAATCCACCGCCAACCTTACCCGGGACATTAAAACATGTTCGTCCATCGCAATAGACATAAGGGTTCTCGTTGACTTTGGTCTAGATTCCGCATGATTTTCGGTACTTACAGGTGCAACCTGTTTGACTTACCATTGCCTTTCCGTCGTGACGTTTTCTAGGAACTTTCGCCTTGGTTCTGTTTAGTAATTAGTTTATGATTAATATAATCCTTATTTGCCTAGGTCAAAGGAAAACTCGCGTCGCTGATAAACGAAAAGAAGGAAAGACAGCATTCTTTCCTTTTTTTTCTCCAAATAAGAACGCTACTTTTGCATCTCACACTGCAATACTGGCAAATAAGATAATACTGGGACAACAAAGATTTTAAATAAAGCATAGCATTTCATCATCAATAGTACAAAATAAGATAATACTAAAACAACAAGGATTTTAAATAAAGCACAGTGGTTCATCGACGATGTAATGATCCGACAAATGAGCATTAACGATATCATGATCGGACAAATAACGTGTCGGACTCCGACGAAAAGGCTGGCGAAATTGTCCCTAGGAATGAAACTTTCTTTAGGTTCCACTAAAAACTGAGCAAACGGGAAAAAAAGAAAATGGTGGCGTCATAAATCAATCCTACTAATTTGCGAAAAGCTTATTGTACGGAATCATTGCGACTTCGAGGCCTCCCTCGAACCAGGGGTACTCCAGGCACTCGCGAAAAGCTTGTTGTACGCAATAATGGCCAAATTCAAGTCCTCGCTCGAACAAGGGGTGATTGAGGGGACATTATCGGGCGAGGAGATATCAAGCTCTCATCGCATTTCCTGGACGTAAAACTCACCCTGAGATCCCTCTTTCGCCAGTGTTTTTTCTTTTCACCATTTCCATTGCCCTTGGACACAAACTTACTAATCCTCTGAAGCGCCACTTCCACCGTGTGATCATCCATGTTCGCGAAGCAAACCCTGAAAAACCCAGGCTCCGGGCAATGGAAAGAGGACCCGGGCGACACGTTGAGCTTC
Organism: Eucalyptus erythrocorys; assembly: GCA_014182555.1. Lineage (NCBI taxonomy): Eukaryota > Viridiplantae > Streptophyta > Magnoliopsida > Myrtales > Myrtaceae > Eucalyptus > Eucalyptus erythrocorys. The sequence continues at coordinate 816,053 of CM024601.1, read as the reverse complement.
ACATCCTCTATGATCACCCGCCACAGCTCCATCTCGGCATCGGGCGTCGGTTCTTTCAGGAGGTGACGCAGATCCATCCACAGGAAAAGACCGGCGTTCCCTTCCAAGCAATTAATACCCTCTTGCTTGAGTCCTTCGACAAAGCGACCGTGCCGCTTGCCCAACCTCCTTGAGTTCTCTTCTAGGAATTTCTCTACAAAGACCTCATCGGAGAGCATCGAAGCAAGCAAATGCTGAGACTGCGAAGAGATCAACCCGAAACTAGACATCTTCCTTGCGCAGGTGACCACTTCATCATTGTAGGAATAGATTATGCCAACGCGAAAGCCGGGAAGCCCCATGTCCTTGGACAAGCTGTAGATAATGTGGACAAGATCGGGATTGCATTCAGTCTCTTGCATTACTTCAGCGATGCTAGTGAAGGCCGGGGACTTGAAGACTGTGGCCGAGTATATTTCGTCGCACACCATGTGGAGGTTCTTTTCGAAAGTGAAGCTCAACAGGCTGGTGAGCGTTTCTTTGCTCAAATTGATTCCAAGCGGGTTTGATGGGTTCGTCAGGATCACTCCTTTTACGTTGATGTTGGCTTCTATGGCCTTGGCATATGCTGATTCCATCTGTGCCAAGGTTACTTGAAAGTTGTTGGCGCTGTCACAGCCGAAAGGAATTAACTGTACGCCGGTGCGCCATCTTAAGTCCCTATCAAATCTGAGGTAAAAGAATTCGAGTACATGAGAATTAAATCATAGGACAATCATACATGAGAATAAACATACGTAACAATTGTTGTGACAAGCTTTAGAAATTGTTTAGTGGTCAGTGTCAAAATTTTCCAAGAACAGATATCTGAAATTACCAGGCATGAAAAATGTGAGAAAGTTGGTGAAAAAGTAGCGAAAGAATTCATAGTAAAATATGTTAAGCATGATCAAGATCTAACGAAAATTTTGAGACCAAAAGGTACGTTGCAAGAGGAGAATTTCAACTTTTTCTTCCGTCTTCTAAAGGTTTGGTATAATAAGGGGAATTTATTTTGGTCTGCCCGGAAAATTCAGGGCGCAGGGATAGAATCCTTTCCATCTTTATGTTCGACCTCTGACTGCAGTGGTTAGCAAAAATGAACTTGGTTGTCAAGTTTGAATGTTATTGGAAATTACCTCGTAGCTTCTAGCATGAGGAAGTTTTGGTGGGGGTCCGCTCAATTCTGCTATTATTTCTCTTCTTGACCAACGGTAGTTGGCAAGTTTTATTAGCATTTATCCTCACTCTGACGTGACTACCTTCCCAGGTCAAAAGAGCACATTTCTAGACTTGAATTTTTTTTTTTTTTTGGTAAGGATAGACTTGAAAAATATATATATATATATATTTTTTTTTTTTTTTTAATGCCGAGAATTCAATTTAGCTCACTTTACGGGAACACAGTACCAATTATATCTCAGGAGAGACTAGCTCGGCAACCCACCAAGCCGAGGCCCCCGCTTAAGTATCGGAACTGCTTTGGGAGTTATGACAGACTTTGGGAGTCGAAACCCTGAACTGGCGGTCAGGAGGCCAGGTCTCAACCAACGCAGCCATGCGTGGGTGGGTATAGACTTGGAAATATTGATCTCTCTTACTATGGAGGAAGCAATTCCTAGCAGAATCTGAGGCACTATTTGGGCAAAACATAATTTCTCAGGACTTGAATTCTGAAGCTTTCCTTTTTTCTTCCCATTCGATTCAGATGAGCTGTTCGCCCGAACTTACTTTTCTTCGTTGACTATCTGTTAATATGCCATTTCTTTTCAAAGTAAGGGAAATAAATGGTTTGTGCCAGGTATTTTTTCTGCAGAGTTTTATTCTTTAAACCCTTGATGGACCCTACTACGTGCTTTTCGGATAATTCATTGAGGCTTTACGTGAGTTAACCACTACGTAATAATAATATAGAGAGCAGAAGACTAGATGGGAGCTTGAGTCCTTACGCTGGATAATACGGGGAAGGAACGAGGAAAGCGTCTCCACGATCAGCCAAGCAAAAAATGAGCGTCTCGCTCGCTCCGGTCGCTCCACCGCTCATGACAATACGGTCCGGGTCAAATGTTGCCTTACCACGCCGAACCCTTCCCATGAACTTGGCGATAGCCTGAGAGAAGCAATGTAAAGCCCTTCTAGTAAGTAACAAAGGCAATATCATCTCCTTTAAGTTACAGAGACGATGTTTACTCTTTGGCTGTCTCCACTTACTTGTCTGAATTCCGGGAGGCCGTGATAGTCCTGGAAAATGGCGACGTCCTTGAACTTGCCAACCCCATCGGGAGTACAAATGGATGCCGTGGGGTTGTTCTTTATCCACTCTTCTATCAGATCGAAGGAAAGCTGCAAATCATAACGCAGAACAAGGTGAGATTGGGTACCATTAACAAAGTCGTGAAGCCATGCTTGTATGAAATGGGCGACTGGGCAATGTATGCTAGGGTCTTACGGCAGCTTCACACATATCATAACTGAAAGCAGATTATCATAACAAAGAGCTTTTGCCGCTACCAGACCTGATTCTCAGCAAGACCCATCTGGATGACTCCATCAGGATTCTGAGTCGGGTGATAGGGGTTCCTGTCGTATGCCTTCCATCCGTCGAAGTATGGAGAATGCTCACCGTGCCCGCCATTCCTGGCAATCATCGAGAGCGACTCGTGTTTTCTCTCACTTGCGAATTCCATTGATGTCTGTATGCAAAAATTGTTTTTCCTTACAGAATAAGAGGTGAGCTACACTTTATTCAGCTCTCAATGCTCGGACGATATTGAGTGGTACCACCGGAGGTTGCAGCGATATTTATAGGAACGGGCTGTGGGTTTGGCCACTTGGAGGGAATATAAAGTCAATGTTCTATTCAAATATGTAGCCAAGTCAAAGGATGTAGGAGACCATAACAAGGAGTTTTCAACGAAGTTGGCGTAATTGCTTACATGAAGAGTGACGTAACAGAGGTAAATTGGACACACTGAAGGGCCAGGCAAGTGAAAAAAATTACTAGTGCTTGTAACGTAGTATGGACTGGTGAAAGTAAAAAGAGGTCATGGTGAAATCACTCTGGCCATCATTTTTACATGTGAAGGGGGAGGTGGGCATTGAAATCTCTACATTAGAGAGTTAGGGCGATGGCGATTTAGTTTCGGGTTTGAGTTTCAACTCCTACGATAAAAGTTTGAGAGTGAGTTTTAGAATAAGAATAAAATATGTTCGACTCAAAAAAAGAAAAAATCACCATAGTGAAATAGTCAACTCAAATGTGTTAGGGAGATCATTTGTAAATAAAGAATAAATTTTTCGGTTTGATATTCTTACATGATCTTAGAACTAGGCTTCTCCATTGATCCTTCATGCCCTAAGTTTATTTTGCATATATGTGACTCCAAATTCTTTAATTTCGCGGGCCATTGTTCATCGGTATTAGACTCTGTACACATAAGTGTGTGTTAGCTTATTATTCCCCGTCACTTGATTGTTCCATGTGGCTTTCTTCCATATAATTTTAGACTTGTTTACATGTGAGAGGAGATTTTTAAAGAAAATTATACCGCATCACTTGACTATTATATTTGATTGGGCCTTATGATATATATGTAGTCTTCCTTCAACCTAAAAATTTGAGCTTTTGGGATAACTGTTTCAACAATTTCACTTGACTATTATATGTAAATGACTAGAGGGGGCGATAATGGAGAATTGAGAGTCGAACTGAGATATATGCGGGGTAATTGGCTTCATCTCAAACTCGTCTCAATGACGATTCTCCAAACTCGTCCCAGATCAGCCAGTAGTTTGACATAATACTTCAAAGCCAAATCAACTAAATAGTCAGATGTCCACGATTTAGAACCTACGATAATATCATGAGTTAATACCACAAAATAAATAAATAAATAAATAAACGAGTACATTTGTAATAAATTTACCAAAAACTAATTTTTCGACTGCCAAAAACTCTAATTGGGTACACTTATAACAAATTTATCTTTTGTTAGTTTCCGTTAAATTTTACCATTGAATTATTGAGTTATATAATATGTGATAGTTAACGGGTATACATGTTTAGGGTTTTACCTTTCGTTGATCACTATTGTACCAGTTTTGCAGTTTTTTGTAGTATTAATTTGAATTAATGAAAACTAATAGAGGGTATGTTTGTCACAAATATATTAGTTTAGGGTTTTTTGTGGTTAAAAAATTAGTTTGAGACAAATTTATCACATGTGTACTAATTTAGGTTTTTGGTTATTAAAAAATTAGCTTGGATTAAATTTATTAAACACGTATAATTTGGGGTTTTTGGCGGTTAAAAAATTAACTCAGAGTAATTTTGTTACAGATATACCGGTTTAAGGTTTTTCGTGGTATTAACTCTAATGTTATTTAAATAATAAGTTATGTTGCTCGAAATAAGTTATAAATCACAACCGTATATCAAAATGGTTGTAGATCTTAAATATAAGATTGTAAATGTTTAACATCAAACAATCATAAAATTTTAATATCTAAACTAATAAATTAGGCTTGAAATGATGGTTTTTCGCCCCATTGCAAAATACATAGATAAATAAATAAACCAAGAATAAACGTTAATCACTAGTGTGCCTAAGTTTTTACAAAAATTCTAAGAAATTTAAATTTTTCAAATAGAAAGAACAAAGGTCGCTTTGTACATGTTGAAATATTTAATATCGCTTAATAATGAGCCTTATATGTTTTCTTTTTATCTTTTTATAAACATATAGTTTTTCCTCCCTTTGATTGTGTTGAAATCTTATGAGTTCTCTGAATAGGACATGATCACGCGTGATAACGTCAACACTTTAAATTCCAGGTAAGATCTATGGAGAAAGTCGAGTAGCCAATGGGTTTTACCGTGTTAAGCATTTTCCCTCAAGAGAGAGCGCGGGAAATTTCCACGAAACATGTGATAATGGTGCAACTGGAGATAAGCTTCAGAGAAGCTTCCACCCTGGAGCACCAGGAGATGCAGACTTTGAAAAGTTCCAGAGATAGAAATGGTAGCCGGTGGGTGACGTCTTTTGTGGGCGGTAATTTGGTTGTTTTCCAAAAAGCCATCTCTGGGAAGAGTCCCGACGCATGCCAGAGACTAGAACTTGGAATGGAATTCCCCCAAAAGGACCAACTTTGCCGGAAGAAAATACTTGCACATGGTCTCCCACGTGAAGTGTACTGCTCTTCCTCTCATCGTCATCAAGTCAAAGAACAATCTCTGCAACGCAAAGTCTTTGTCAGAAATCGGCCGTATGACTCATCCTGACACAACCCTTTTGCCGGTTGGCCTCCCTCCGTCCATCCCGCGTCGCTTCACCTCCCGCGAGAACGGAATGGAAAACGTGTAATTGTAGCGGGGCTTTCCCTGCAGGGGTGTGGGGAATTCAAGCCTAGGTTGAAACGATTACCGTCTCGTGCCCTGAAAGGAAGGGTCACGAGTGCTGCCAAATACCAACCGACCTACCGACCGACCAACGAGGATCATGAGCTCGCCTCCTCCCTCTCAAAATTTTTCCTGCTTTCCGTCTTCCGTACTTCACTGTTTGCCTGCGCGTGCCCTAAGCTCAGATATTCAGTAAAAGTCTCGCTAATTGGAATATGAAGCAGTTCACATTATATCGGTTTGGACGAAAGAATGGAGTACAAGAAATACAATGAGCACTGCATCTACACGGTTTGGAATATAGCTTTACCTGCATGAAAACAAATGTAGAAAAATGTACCACAGAATTAACCGATACAATGGAGATCACCATCGCCGATTCATCATCCGGCCACCTCGACCTCCGGTCTCCGGTTTTGATGCCGATCGCCGATTTTTCTCGTGTGGGTTTCTGTGCGTTTCCGGCAGCTTCTATCTTCACCGGCGCTACGAATCGGGGCTTCTTGGAGGGGTGTGGACTCTCCACCTCGTCCTCCTCGTTGCCAGAGACCGCCATCTAGGGGGAGAACTCCGGGAGTGCTGGGATGTTTAGATCGGATTCGCGGCGCCGTTGGCTCCGCGTGTGAGTTGACCCCACGCCCTCCGAGACACTCACCCCATTGGCAACTTTCCGGACATGCTGGAGGAGGTGGTCACCGTGGAGGTCGAGGTGGCCGGCTGTTCGTCCGCGCCGGCGAAGAGAAACTGCGGCGAAGATAGAGAGTCGGGCGAGCGAGGGTGCACAGGAGGGGGAGAGGAGAGAGAGTAGAGAGAGGAGAGAGGAGAGAGAACAGTGAGTGAGGAGAGATTGGCTCAACGTGGGCTCACATTAGACACGTGGCGCGATTTGAGGCGACTTCTTATTGCCACGTTGGAGCACGAATCGTACCCATTATTTTCTCCGTCTAAAGAGTTATACTGGTTCTCATATCTCAATTACATTCGAGAATACGAAGATTAGCCTTTAATATCTCTCACGTGCACGTATGCGTGGGCGTCTGCAATAAAAACTTAAAAATGTTTGTCACGCTCGTGTGTTGTTCGCTCTGTTGATGTACTCATAAAGAATATAATTCAGCGTCTATAACAAGATCATCCAGTGAGATGGCTGTCCGGAATGGTTTTTCATTTTCTGTCTTGGTTCTTCAAAGTTTGAAATCTAACTTTAATTCAAGGTTAAATAGAAGTGTAATTTCAAAAAGTGACACGTAAGGATAGTTAAACATTTTATAACTTTTTAGTATTTAGGACGCGTATAACAAAATTTCTAGAATATAAATTAATTTCTAATTATAAATTGATTTCTTAATTTCTATTTTCTGGACGAGTTTCTAAGTAAAGAAATGCGTTTGATACCAACTTAAAATTTCTGTTTTTGGAACAAAAATTTATTTGATAATAGAATAAAATTTCTATTTTTTGAGGCGGTGGTGGTCATCGTCCGGCGGCAGATGGCCGGTGTATGGCGTTTGGCAATGGGCAGCCGGCATTCGGCATTGGGCGGCGAGCGATGGGCGTCCAACATTTGGTGTCGGGTGGCGGGTAGTGAGTGGCAGCGAGTAGGCATCTGGCGTTCGGTGGCCAATGTCTGTCGGTGGCAGTGGGCAGCAAGTGAGCAATGTTTGGCATCTAGTGTTTGTCGACAGAGACGGGCAACAGGCGTTCAACGTCTAGCGTTTAGCAGTCGCGAGTTGAATGTCGGTGGTGGGCAGCAAACGAGCAGCAACTGGCAATCGGTGGTGAGCTTTGCATCCCACGAGCAGTGGGTGGGCAATGAGCGATAACAATAGTGAACTATGAGAAAAGTTTTCATTTCTCATTTTTGTTTTAAAAAAAAAAAAAAGCTAAAAATTTAGGTTTTGATTTCTGGTCTAAATTTAAATCTGGAATAGAAATCTATTACAAAAATAAAAAAATGACATTGTGTTACAAAATGAATTTCTATTCCAAATATGTTCCTAACGAAAATCAAAGTAATAGAGAAATATAAATTTTATCATGTGCGCCCTTTTTTTTTTTTTTTGGTCGAGTCCTACTCTATACCTATTCTACACTCACTCTCAGACTTTTGCCCTGTCTCTTGCAGGGCGTGGGAGTCGAAACCCACTCCTGAAACTTGCGCGTCCTCACCCCATCCCTCTCTGAGAAGGTGGGGGTTTGAACCCCTCACCTCCCTCTTCCATGTGCGCCCTTAGAATCCCATTTTTTTGGGGTTCGAAGTTCTTGAGGGAAAACGTACTATTAGATTTAGAACAAATATACCATATTTATAAAAAAAAGATGCCTTCAAAATTTTAAGATCTATTTTACACCAGCCCAAAATTTGGATGCAAACGTAAATACGCTGATGGCCTAAATGAAGCTATGACGATACACTTAACTCATAAGGTTTGATTGATGAAATGTCTTACAAGACTTGTCAATTAAGAAGGATGTTGACTCACAAGATCTATTGATGGAATGCTCGATGAGCTCATCAATCATAAGTTTTCAATAAATAGAGTTAAAGTGAAAAATACAACACGGGGCGATAAATGATCGACCCGAACCATGCATGGAAGTTGAAGACCAAGTTAACGAGAATCCATTGATCTAGGAATGATTGTAGTTAATGACTCAATAGCAATTACGATAATTCCTAGAGTAGCGCAAATGTTAAGGCAATTAGGGACTCTCGCGGGAGAATATTAGAATGCATAACAAAACGATCCATTAAGGATACCGGAAACGCACACATAGAATCAACTACGACATAAAAAACCACGGAGAGCGACCTGGATTTTGGATATAAGAAGATCATTCACAACAAATTTATTTAAATTATATTTTGTCTGAATTTGAAAAAAGTGTCAAAATTTTTTTAAATCTATTACATTGATGTCAATTTAATTTTAAACCTTCAATTGATACCAATTTAATTATAAACCTTTTGACCTATAACTAATTCACTTCTTTTGATTAATTTTGGTTGGATATTACTGATGTAGAGTTGACGGACTTACATGGTATTGTTGGCGTTGACGCAAATAATTTTTTTATACAATTTTAATTTTTAATTTTTGATTTTTTAAAGATTTTTTTTTTTTTTCTCTTTTTTTTTTTTTTTTTGGGGCCATTCTTCTTCCTTTTGTTGGTGACTGGGCATAAGTGATGGTCGATCATTGGTCATGGTAGGGCGAGCTGGCCTCGCTTGGATGAGGGTTGCTGTCGTGCCCCATAGGCGAGGCCTGATATGGTGAGGGTGAGCTTCGGTGAGGGCTCCCCTCACCAAATTTGGCAAGGACCGTCTCGGCCTCACCCTTGATAGGGCTCTCCCTTGCCGGGCTGAGCTTCACCTGTGGTGAGTGACGGCAACCCTTGCCTAGGCGAATCTAGCTCACTATGCCATGGTCGGTGGCCAGTCATCAAAAGAAAGTTAAAAAAAAAAAAAAAAGTAGGAAAAATAATTAAAGAATCGAAAAAATATTAAAACATTATTAAAAAATTTTCACGTCAATGCCAACAAGTACTACGTAGGCTTGTGCCAGCCGGCATTCACATTAGCATAATTTGACCAATAATTAATTGGAATGACTAAATAAACACCGGGTTAAAATGTTTATGACTAAATTTGTACAAATGCAATATGTTTAGAACTTTCTTAACACTTTTCTCACCTAAATTTGCATTTGAACTTGGAATTAGGTTAGGTTTTCTAATTCCGGTATTTATCTTTGATCACAGAGCTTTCAATTCGTACTTTGTGAGATTTTTATTTTCTCTTTGTACTCCAGTCGTCTCTACATATCGCTTGTGTTCAGTTTCAGTGATTGGGCAGGCATGGCTACCAAGAACGTAAGCCATTTGTTTTTTTTTTTAAAATAAATTCCAATGCAATTTCCTCATTTGTTTCCAATATGCTACTTCCGCGTTATTGTAGTAATCTCAGTTCAGAAAAATTCTTGCGACTTCAAGGCGTAATAGAATCCATTTTACTTTTGCTTCAACGTCATATTTAACAGCTTAATTCTTCATCGATTATCTTCTAATGAACTTCAATTACTGATTGAAACAATTGAGTTTCTAATAATCACAACTTGATAAAAATCATGTAACAAGTATACCTGACAATTAGATTCCGTTTGTTTCGCTAAAAATATAACATTTTTGAAAAATGCTAGGAAGCCATTTTTCAGAAAATGATAATCTTTTCTACTATTCCATTGAAACCTGAAAATGAATTACAAAACTTTTTTTCCACCATTAGTTAATTTTTTTGGAGAAAATTACCACAAAATTCGAATTTTGTAATTATTTTTATTATTTTTCTATTTTTTTCCTTTCTTGAGATCGTTGGCCACAATGACAGTCAACGATCAGCCACAGGCCAACTTGAGCCTCACCATAGGTCGGCAAGGCTCCACCTTGCCTAATCCATCCCAGATTGAGCTTGCCGGATCCAATGAGTTGGGCGAAGCTTGAGTTTTTTTGACCTCAGGAGAGGCTAGAGCCTTGCTCGGCTTGCCAAATTTGCCAAGGCCCAAGCTTGCCCGACAATCTTGGGTGAGTCGAGCCTTGCCAATTTCGGCGAGCTAGTAAGGCCTAAGTCTCGCTTGAGGCTGCCAAAGCCTCATCAACCTTTGGTGACCTTGGGTGAAGCTTGAGCCTTGCCCAGCTTGTGCAACCGGTGGCAAGGTCAAGCTCGTTGGTAGCTGACGACCAACCAAAAAAGAAGAAAAAATAGAGAGAAAATGAAAAAAAAATTAAAGATAATTAAAAACGGGATTTTTTTAAAAAGATAAAAGGTGTTTTGGTGGAAAAAGGTGTTTGGTGTGGAAGTAGAAGAAAGTGAATGAAAAGGCGAAAAAGATTTTCTTCACTTTAAAGGTTTTTTTTTTTTTTGGGTGAAAAATCTTTTCCTTAACTAGTTCAAAAGGCATAAACATCACTCCCAAGTTTAGGAGATTGCGTTTGAAAATAAGCGAAATCTCTCTCGCATGGAGAGTGAATGATTGTGAAAATCTATCACGTCTCCTTCACAAATTCAAAGTATTTTTATTGGACTACTGGCAGATATTTATTCCCACTTGGAGCCGAAGTCTGTCCCCCAGCTGATTCCAGTCAGTACCTTTACCGAGTCCTTGTCCAAATTGCCAAATGAGTCAACATATTTTATGTGGAATAGGGTAGCCATTTGTCCAACGACTGACCCATGGTCACTTTTAGAAAGACGTGCTGAGAAAACAAACCAGAGCGATATTAGACAGATATTAAATTACAAAATCGTCTATAAAGTGATTGACTAACTATAAGCACAAACTTTATTAGGTTTGACATATTCATTCACCCAACCGTAAATATATGTCCTGCATTACTTTAGAAATTAATTTTGTAAACCAAAATGATAGATGTGAAAATAATGTTTAAAAACACATTAATTCACTGTAAAGCATTAAAATTACATTTCAAATATAGCTCACTACTTTGTTTGTGGGTCTCATATATGAAAAAATATTGAATCATTATCAATTTGTCATATCATTTAACGGACGAATTTTGATACAAGTAACATTGCTTGATCACAAAGACATAGCATGGTTCTTTTCGTGGAGATCATTCTGATGTCTTGAAAATCACCAAGGGCATCGGCATCCAAAATCTGATCCTTTCGCTTAGTAAAAATTCATGAGGAATGAACGTAAGCCACATTTAAAAGAAGTTGCCAACGACAAGACTAATGGCTCCATGTTGCTTCTCAAGATGGGATGCTGGAAAGTCTGGATGAAACAAAAGATCGACCATTTTACCTACCTAATCGGAGAAATTAACTACTCAGCCTATCGCTTTAAGGTTGATCGGGGTGAAAACAGAGGGCCACCCAGACCACAGATTGAGAATTGAACATCGGATCGATTCACGAGTAGGTTCATGCAAGATGAAGCATGACATAAGCGACGCAAAAATTATATATATATATATATATATTGTTTTCTGCATTTAGTAAATGCGTTGATGTGATTGCGACAAAAAACAAGCACTTAAACGTCTGGCGAACCTCATAATACGTGAATACCCCATGCATACCCTTGCACCTACGCTCTTGCACAGCTGTCTATATTCCAGAAAAGGTCCAAGATGTTGCCTTCTCAATACGATTTCCCTACCTTCTTATACTCAACAGCTATTACCAGCTCAAACATTGGCATTTTGATTAGGGGTGAGCATAGACTAGTTGGGCGATTCCTACCTTGAAACTAGGAACCGTCCATTGAGGACCGGGTCCAAAAAAATGGAATCGGAAATCGCCCGTTAATTCCATGATTTCACTCGAGAACTGGATTGTTGGTCCGGTCCAATTCTTAGGCGCGTTAATGGAACCGGTCTCATCAGGCTTTACACACTAGCACAACATTTTCTAGTGAGTCAAAGTATAGCAAAAACAAATAACTTCCCTATTATTAATTGCAAGATTAGAAAAAGATTAAATTCATTAAAAGTTGAAAGTCGAGATCGTGAGTTAATAGATGTTGAACTTGAGAGTCGAGGCTGTGAATGAGAGAATGGGAAATAGAGAGATGACTCAAATGAAATGAGAGTTGAATAAGACAACCACTCCATTAATGGATATTGAGCTTTGAATTAGGAATTTTAGGGTTTTCTTTTTTTCAAATTTTTTTTTGGTTGGAAATTTTTCTTGAAAATTAAATATATATTTATATATTATCGTTCCAATCCAGATGAGCGGGTAGACGATTTCACACTTAGAACTGGACCCATCAATTTCAATTTATTATAACTAAAAATTGGACTGATATTTTTAGGAACCGCCAGTTCCGGTGTTATCCAAGCCCCAGTTCTTTTGCGCACCTCTTCTAGCCGAGAAATAAACAGGGTTCAACCAATGGGTAAAGGACGTAATCTCCACAGGACCCCTTATACACGGTAAGTCAGGACATACATCAAGTCTAAGCCGGAACCACAGCCTAATCCTGTCGAAAAAAACATTCTGTTTCAGACTTCCGACCCACAAGCCTCGACAGCCAAATCTTTATTTTTTCGCTTCGGGGACGGGATGGCAGACAATTGTATATTTTATTCCAGTCTTTGCCAAGCCGTATAGACGACTCCAGACAATCGTAATCACTCGGATATGCCGTAAATCGGATAGTGAGAAATATCATATCGTCGGTCAACCTGATGTCTGTCGGCATCAAATGGGTCATTTGATATTTTTGTGTTATGTTTATTCCACCCCTAAGAGTAATCCGTTCTTTTTTTCCATTTTTCTTTCCACGTGGAAAATGTCAACCGTATAATTGAGTATCCGTTCCTTTCTTCCATTTTTCTTTCCATGTGGAAAATGTCAACTGTATAATTGAGTATCCCTTCGTTTCGTGGAAACAACTTCCATAATTTTTTTTTTTTTTGGATTTTTCGGTGCCTCTTTCACAAACTAATCATGAAAAATATTATCTACCATGAAAAAAAAAAAGTCTTCTTAAATAAAGAAAACATTTTCCACTTTTAAAATTGGGGAAAACATTTTCATTACTCATCCTCTCTTATCTCATACAATACTAGCTATTTTTCTTTCTTTATTTCTTTTTCAAAAAGTCAAAATTTTAATTATTTTATTTTCTTTTTTTTTTTTAAATTTTTTTCCACCTTCTTCCGTTGGTCACTAGCCACGGGTGAGCTTGAGGCCCATTGACACTAGCCTCAGGCTTTGCTAGATAAACAAACTAGTGACAAGGCGAGCCTTTGGATAGAAAGTGCTAACGCGAATGCCGGTTGACATTTTTAAATTAATATTTTTCATTTTATTTAATGTTATAATAATCTTTTTGATTTTTTTAATCACTTTTTTTTTTTCCTGTTTTCTTTGGAGTGAGGGTTGACAACCCTCACTAGCCAAAGAGAGGGCTCACAAGCCTTTGCTTAGACTCCACGAGGGCCACGGTGCCCTTGCTAGGCCTAAATCTGGAGAGGGCATTGCTGCCCTTGCCTAGAGCCCTCACTCTAGAAAACAAAAGAATAAGGTAAAGAGATGAAAAAATATTGAAATTATCTATGTTAGTATCGATCGTGTCATATAGGACGTCCGATATATATGGTGACAATCTTTAGTCAAATTTAACTGGAGGACTCAATTGAAAAAATATGAAAAAACTTATAACTCAATTAATACAGTTAAAAGGTTTAGAACTAGATTAGTACGAGTGTAATATGTTTAGAATTTTTTTGGTAATTTTGCCTATTGTATTATTGAGCATATCATTGCTTATTTATTTAGGAACTACCACAATAATTAAAAACGCTCTCTAAGTATAATAATCGAATGACTTGTAGTATATATAATTATAGACAAAGTCATAACTTGCTTTATGATTCAAGAAAATCTTCGGTTGATTTCATTCTTATATTACTATTTACAAAAAAGGAAGAGACTTGGGGGTCACGGACATCGGTCAATCAAGACGGTGGTTATTGACTATTTTTGGAAAAAGAAAAATTTCTAACGAGATATCCACGTTAGACCCGCCTGTCCGGTGGTCTTCCATTTACCATTTGATTTTTCTTCGAACATGTTCCATCTGAATGTCGCCTAGCACACGAGTCCTTCTCTTTTCGCTTTTCCCCAGTCTCCCTCGAGATTTTGACACATGGTTCGTTTGACATGGGGCCGGAAAGATGGCATTCTATTTATTATAATGGTTCTAAAAGTCTATTGGGCTTATCTGGACAAAAAGCACGAAGTCAAATAGCACCAAAAATGTCTTTACCGGCACTGGTGGAAAACACGTTCATCTATTTGACTGACCAGCGCATTCACTCCTTTCCACGCCACCGCAGCCTAATAATTCTTCTGTTGACGCAAACAAGTACCACCCTGTGGTTATTATTCACAGGTGACGGATGGGTCGGCAAGAATAGAGTTTGGTGAAAACAGAAGTCATCAGTGAATAGAACAGTCAACTATTTGCCAGTTTGAACCCCAACAACACGACGTGAAAATAGAACAGTCAACAATTTGCCAATTCGAACCCTGACAACACAACGTGAAAGTTCCGGACGAGGGCCTTCATTGAGGCTTTCAGAAACTGATCGGTAAAGTCATCGAGAACGAGCAATTGACAGAAAAGCATAATTGCTAGGAGATGGTGAATAGTGTGATTTCCTATAATCGGAATAGGATTATGAAGTTACTTATTCATTTAACTTCAATAACTTGACATTGCTGGCAATGATTGTCCTGCTTCTGTACTTTTAAATTCCTTATTAGTCATTTTCATGTCCAAAATTAACAAAGCATACTTCATAACCTTTATTATTTCATATCCATTAATCCATCTTGTAAAAGTATTTTTGCTATTTCGTTGATTTGAGGAGATTATGATGGCAAGAAGTAGAAGTCAACAAATCTCCCACAATGCTGCTAGCAGCAACAATCTAGTCTTACAAACTAGCAAAGACGTTGTTGCACATTATAAATCTTCAGCCGTCTAAAGAGCAGTAAAAGAAAATTGACACAAAGAAATCAATCTTCTCAGGCATCTTATTGAAATATAATGCTCCAAAGTCCAACATGGCGTCTCCCATGAGAATATTGCTTAAAGAACATCGAAATTATAAGGCTAATTACATTGTGAGTCACATGTCTTGTATGTGAATGATGTTATGTTGAGGTCAGGCTCGTCCAATCAACCACCACTAATTTAGATGTCTCATTTCACTATCAGGAAAAGAGTTCACAAATTTAACTTTTGATGGATTAATCTTCAATAAAAGAGAGATTTGAAAGCTAAAAAACTTTGCCGAATTACGTGAATTGGCAAATGTGAATTGGCAAATGTAACCAAATAAAGAAAGAAATAAAGGATCTCACGATGACTTTACATAGAACTAGAACTTGGCTTTAATGGAAAAATATGAGTCAAATGATGAATTTGACCAATATGAGAATAGTTGGAGCTAAAATGGTACTTGACAAGTTTTATGTTTCTCCACCGTTAAAGCTTGCTAGAATTATAAAAAAGAAAACAATAACATAGGTTAGGGCTAAAGACTGTTAAGTTTACTCGTTCAATGTTAGTACATCGGACAAAATCTTCAACTTGCTTTTGGAAGATGAACTAATTAAATTAATTGAAAGCCAAGTAATTCTAAGTAAAGAAGATTTAGCCAACAAAAAATATTACGAGCGGCGCCATTCATGGAGCCATAACACAGTTAATTGTATTATTTTCAGGAAAACAACTGACGAGGCAATTTGGCAAGGAAAAATAAAATTTGCCAAAAATGATTGATAACCCTTGATTATTTAAGTTAAAGAATCAAATGATTTAATGAGTCGTTTAACTCTTTTGAAAGGGGCATCTATTAGCACCAAAAAATAACCAACTTTTGTTATTACTAACAATTGAGAGAGATAGACTAGTCAATGAGATTAAAATTTGGTGAACATAGAAGGTATAAATGAATAGAATAGTCGAAAACTTGAAACAACTTGCCAATGGAATCATCGACAACACAATGTGAAAGTTATTGACAAGAGCCTTTCTCAAGACTCGAGAAATTATCAACGAAGAGCAATTGACACAAAAACATAATTGCTGGTTGGTGATTTGCTATAGCCACTAACTTAGGATTTTTATAACTTATCATAGACTAGTATTGCTAAATAATAGGAGATCGTGAATATTGTCACTTCTTGTAGCAATAAATTAGATTAAAAAATTATTTATTCATTCAAATTCAGTAATCGTTTGTAACCGTCGAGTTTGGGTATATATACCCACGCTGCGCTCTTCATAAAGACTCCCAATCCAGTACAGAAATTAATGTTTTTGATTTCACTTTCTTGGAATTTACATCACTTACAACGATTGTTCTTAGGTTCGTAGTTTTAAATTTCTTATCATTTATTTTTCAATCCAAAATTAATAAAGAACTCTTCATAATCTTTATTGATTCATATGGATTCATCTATATTTTAAAAGATTTTTAGTTATTCCGGTGAAACAGTTTTCAACATTGGTTAATTGGATTCCTATAGGGTAACACGGGAAAGCAACATGCGAAGCTGATTAAAGTGTCAGATGTCTATAATATAATAATGTGCTTAAATTTACATGTCTCTCAACCGATATAGTTTCTTTTGCTGTTCTACTCTGTATCGACTTATATAAGTTTACAAAATTAAATATATTGCTAACTATCATACACCTATTACGACTAAGGCAGTAAGTGGACGGGTTTAGACTGGCAGGCGTCATCCCAAGCTCAACCCTTTAATTTTCTACTATATTCCAAACTCGACCCAAGCTTTTCATGTGTCTTCACGAAAATCGCAAATCCGATGACCTGATGAAGCAGCCGGGTACCTGTAACCAGTCATAGTAATTTGTAAGAGATATGCATCTCACGTTAAATATACTACAGACCACCTAAATTTGCAAACATAACCGTTTTTCCAAAAGCGGTGCACTATTCGCATCAATTCTTTGCTATTCCAATAACGAATCAAAAGAAATAGTTGTTCTTATCCATACTATTTTTGCGATAAAAGGGCAACATGTTCACGATACAATTACGACTCGTCCAAACCCGATTTTTCAAGAAATCTAATATTTTTTTAAATCGTGGGCGGGTCCAGATAAAAAATTAGGCCGGGTATTAGGCTCGCCGGTTGATTAGGTCTAGGCCATAGACTGCTCTCAATGGATGAAGAAAATAAAAGTCGGAGCCCTAAGTTTACTCCCACTAGTCTGTGGCAAAAGCATTAGGCGAATTGTTTATTATAAAAACCTTTTCTTGATTTCATCCGAACGTGCTTACTTTTTCCAGCCTTTAATTAGTACCGTTGGAGAAGTTATTATATTAATATATAAGTCTAGGGAAAAGTGTTAAAAAAACTTTTAAACCTTTTGTATTTGTGCCAATTTAGTCCTAAACCTTTTTTTGGTGTCAAATTAGTCATAAATCTTTTTACTCAGTACCGATTTAGTCATTTCCGATTAATTTTGGCTAGATTTTGCTGACTAAACGTCGGCCAGCTGACATGATCTGATTAATGCTAACGTGGACAAATTTTAATATTTTTGAATTTTTTTTTTTTTCCTTTCCCTCCTCCAGTCGGCCACCTTGCTAGTGGCCACGAGGGCGATGAGGGCGAGCCATGCCGGCGCTGCCCAAGTTGTGATTTGGCAAAGTTGAGCCTTGCCCATGTCTAGTGAGGCTCGACCTCACTAGCGCCACCCAAGTCGCGAGGGCGACCTTGCACTAGGCCGGCGAGGGTCAAGCCTCGCCGAATTGCGGCTTGGGCGGCACCTGGCAAGGTGACTAGTGAGGTCTGGCGAGGTTCACCTTGCTGGCCGTTGCCTCTGGTCCGGCCACTAAGTTGGAGGAGGGGAAGGAAAAAAGAAAAAAGAAAAAAGAAAAAATATTAAAATATTATTAAAAGTTATCAATGTTAGTATTGATCAGGCCACGCTAGATGTGCGATGTCCACTTAAGCAAAATCCAGCTTTGGCAAAGGACGAAATAAAGATAAAAAAATCATTTAGCAGGGTGGGACATCCCTAGAAAGATCAACAAATTCAGTGCATGAACTTCTAAAGCTATCGTGCAGGCCATCTAAACCAGGGGCGGGTAACTTTCATGATTCGTCAGTGTAAATCACCTTTCGGCATGGGGAAAGCTGTGGACATGGAACTCTTGAGGGAGAAAAGCATCAATAATGACTGGCTGGCAAAGCAATACCAGGGGCCACAGCCAGGGAGAGGCAGGGCTACTGCAAACTATGTTGTTACTTTGTTTCTAAGGCTTGATCCATCCAATCCACCCTCCTTAAGATCCCGGTGGTATTATTGTATAAAAGAAACTGAAATCTATGCAACATGTAGCCATCCATGGTTCAAGATTGATTCTGGTATAGGTTCCCAAAGCGCTCAGTATTTGAAGTTTGGATTAATACTACTGAAAACCTTAAAACTACTATATCCGTGCCATATTTACCCTGAACCAGCACTCTTGCACCACATTTACCCCAAAACCGGTACATTAGTGTCACATTTACTCTAAACTGATATACTATTATCACATTTACCTAAATATATACTATATTTACAATAATTTGGGTTAAATGTGACACGCTCAGATGTACCAATTTAAGGTCATTTAGAATACTAAAATTAGTTTGGGGCAAATGTGATACGAGTATACCCGTTTGAGGGTTTTTGTAACACAAAAATTAATAGTAGCAAATATACTAGTTTGAGATTATTGGTGGCATCCGCTCTTGAAGTTTTACTGAATAAACATGGACCTGAGGAATCCCACCTTGTCTAGAAGAGCGACAAGGAACAGCATCTGACTCTTCTTCAATTGCAGCAGCTGTTGAACAACAGCAATCTGTTGAAAATGCTTTCATCCTCATCTTTTTACCACCTGACCAGATCCTCGAAGAGCCGCCCCTACCCAGTGGTTGGCAACTAACATAAGAAAAACATGCAAATCTAGTAAGTCATTAGCTAATGCTTTCTTTGATCAATTCGAAGGAGTTCATCTTATTCTTTGGGTTAGAATTGACTGCATCCAAACAACGTAACGTTTGGAGACTAACGCATTTCCGTAACTGGTAATTCTTGACTTAATGGTTTTGGTTGCGTGTTGGTCTGCCAATGCTATCCTTTAACATGTAATGAGTATAGAAAGGTTAGAATTTAATGAATCAATTAGACATATGTTTTGCGCACAGCGGAAACCCAAGTCTGATCATATGAACCGAGATTGGCGTTGATTAGCATCTTAGCTTGGAAAATCCGCTAGACAAATAATCAAAAGATAAAATCAAATTTCGAGATCTTAATTTAAATGTTGTTGCTTGAAGTTGAAAGATAAATGTCGCATCAATCTGTGAAACTTGGTAATGACGGCTTGAGAAACTACTTTGAAGTTGCTTGGATTCAATACGCAACTGGAAAGATAGGAAAACTAACACTATTTCATGAGGACCAAATGCAGCTTTAAGCTGCTACCATATGGTGATATTATTTCTCGAAGAGTGTAAACTAGGACTGCTTGCCTAACTTATATAGCAACGAAAAACGAGCATAAACCTTATAGAGTACTTGAATAGCAAATCTTCCAGATCACAAATTCAAGATTTTCCTGATAGAGTACCTGATCAAATTTTATCAATAGTCGTGTGGGATCGAAAATTACAAATATTAGTATGTGCTTAAAAATGAGCAAGCACATAAGCAAATCCTGTCTTGCGAAACTGCATTTACAGCACTTGATCTCTGATCGTCGCTATTTCTTGAGCTCAATGAAAAATCGGAGAACTAGTATTGAGTCTTACTATTCGCTGGATAATACCCTCAGACAGTTGCATCTCATCAAATTTCCATGTTCCTGAAGGTTTCGGATGTGTTATGCGATGAGAGAAACAGGTCTCCTGGTTCACTTTTTTAGGCTATGAACTAGACAAACCACGAAGCTCCTACGGCTTTCTTAGCACCGAAATCTCACATTCTATCTTCCCGCTCCTCACAACTATTCCACTCTGGAGGGAGTACTGAATTGCGAGTATACATTCCAATGCCGAATCACTGCGCCTCTTGTGCAAGGCAACTTTTCAATTGAATATCAAAGCATAACAGGATCGTGAGGTGCGAGTATACACACGAGTCGACAGGGAAGATTGCTCTGATTACCAAAAATGTGCGGGCATTTGCACGAAGAAGTCTCCCGTCTAGCCTAGCTAACCTATTCACGTCCGAAACTCTAAACTAGGCAAACAATGACTAATTACAGTGGCTAAGCTTTCTAGGGGAGTGGAGATTAAGAGGAACGGCAAAGAAAATCAAGCACAGGTTGCCATATCCATGGAGTTTGATGCATCTTCTTGAGATGAATGAGGATTGCGGAGAGTTATGTTAGCAATACCTCGCAGAAAGAGTGGCGATGAAGCTACCGTATCGATACACCATGCTTGAAGTTGATGCTTTTTTTTCCGCCAATTAGTCGATTTTACTTTGTTGGCGGCAAGTGCAAAGAAATGGGCCTGGGCTTGGTCCAATTTTGGTGATGGGCCTCCTTAGCAGAGCGTCTCCTTGTGGTGATCCAAGCCATTTTTACATTTTGAGGTGCACTGCTTTAGCTCAGCTAGGTGAATGGGCCGCACGATACGCGGATGAGAACTTCCAAGACTTTTACTTTGGGCATCTTTGCCTTTTCCAGTTTCCACATGAATAAATAGCATATATGCGAAATGGAAACCAAGGTAATTTAGTTTCATACATGAGGACGTATGATTCCACATGCCGGAATAGGAGGGAAAGAAGGGAGAGTATGCATGAGATTTGAGATTTCACATAGGGTGCGTGTTCATTTTTGTCTTGGTTCTACCTGTTTTTCGTTAATTATTGGCTTAACTAACCATTGGCTTTCCCTTGCAATGTTTGCTAGGAATTTTTGCCTCAGTTCTAATTTACTGTTAATATAATCGTCACCTCCCCACGCCAAAGGAAAAACTGCGTTACTGATATAGAAGAAAAGGAGGGAAAACCACGATTTTGTTTTTACAAATGAGAATGCGTCGTTTGCATCTCACATTTCATTACTGCAAAAACTGATAATACTAGGAAAACAAGAGAACTTCCAAATAAAGTAGATAAGTTGATTGATAAGATGGTTATACATCAGATGATTTGTCCTAGGGATTCCTGCCTATGGGACTATGACAAGCAGGCAGACGAATATGTTTCTAGATGTGAAATGCTTTAAGGTTTCACGAAGACGTTGACACAGCATCCGAGCAAATGGGGGAAAGAAATGGTTGGTCATAACTCAATCCTCGTAAATGGGATACATAATTGTTGAGAACACTCCACCATACAACAGCAAAAAGCCAATATGGCCACTTCAAGTCCTCCCTCGAGCCATTGGTGAATGAGGAGGCACTCATAATTGAGGGGACGTTCTATGATGAGAAGACATCGAGCTCTCATCACATATCTCCGATCTAAAACCCAGCCTAAGACTCATGTTTCGCAGATGTTTCTTCTTCGACAATGTCTCGTCATTGCCATGTCATTGCCCTTAAACACAAACTCTCTAATAATTATAAGCGCCTCTTACACTGTGTGATCGATCATCCATATCAGCAAAGCAAACCCTGAAAATCCCAGGCTCCAGGCAATGGAAAGAGGACCCAGGTGCTGCATTGACCTCCACATCCTTTATAATCATCCTCTACAACTTCATCTCAATGTCGAGTGTCGGCTCTTTCATGGGGTGACCTGAATCCATCCACAGGAAAAGACCGGCCTTGGCCTCCAAGTCTTGCTCGAGTCCTTTGACAAAGTGGCCTTGCCTATTGGCAAATCTCCTTCTCTCTTCTAGAAAATTCTCTACAAAGACCTCATCGGAGAGCATGGAAGCAAGTAAATGCTGATTTTGTCAAGAGACCAATCCGAAACTAGACATTTCCCTTGCGCAATTGGCTGCTTGATCATTGTAGGGACAGATCATGCCAACGTGAAAGCCAGAAAACCTTATGTTCTTGGATAAACTGCAGATAATATGGACGAGATCGGGGTCTCCTGCGTTATTTCTGAGATGCTTGGGTAAGGTGGGGGAGTAAAAAACCATGGCCAAGTACATTTCTTCGTTGCACGCGATATGGAAGTTGGTGAGTGTTTCTCTGCTCAAAGTGATTCCCAGCAGGTTTGATGGGTTCATCAAGATCACTACTTTTACGTTGATGTTGGCTTCTATGACCTTGGTGCAATGCTGATTTTTATGTGTGGAAAGGTTACTTGGAAGTTGTTGAAGCTGTCACAATTAACCGGAATTATCTGTACGTCGGTGAGCCATTTCATGTTCCTGTCAAATCATTTGAACTAAGAAAAATCAATATCCTAAATCTGGAAAGTCGTTTGTTTTGACTTAGGAACCTGGTCAAAGTCATTATAGATGCTAATAGTACTTAGCAATAACGTACATTTAATCAAGCAGAGAAATATAATCGAGATCCGGCATTTTTATAAGCTTATTACAGCAGCATGAGGGGACCCAAACCAAAAATAAATCTGAAGAACACATCTCCTTTTTTAATCATGTTTATAAATATACTTGTCCTATGATTTTATTCTCATGTAAAAACTCGTCTTCGAATTCTTTTCCCTCAGATCTATAGGGCCATAAGATGGCTCACCCGCGTACTGATAATTCCGGTTAGGTGGGACAGCTCCAACAACTTCCAAGTGACCTTGCCACAGATAAAAATCAGCATTACAATAAGGTCATAGAAGCCAACATCAACGTAAAAGTAGTGATCTTGACGAACCCATCAAACCTGCTGGGAATCACTTTGAGCAGAGAAACACTAGTCCACCTGTTGGGCTTCACTTCCGAGAAGAACCTCCGCGACAAAATATACTTGGCCAGGGTTTTCGACTTCCCCACTATCTTGGACATAATTCAAGAGAACCGAGTGCAATCCCGATCTCGTCCACATTATCTACAGTTTGTCCAAGGACATTGGATTTCGGTTTATTCATTGAGGCTATATATGATAAAAACAATTCATAAAATAATATAGAGAGCACATGAAGAAACGGGAGCACGTATCCTACGCTGGATATACGAGCAAGGAACAAGTAAAGCGTCTCCAGGAAAGCAATAAATGAGCGTCTGGCTCGTTCCGGTCGTTCCATCAATCATGTCAGTATGATCCTGGTCAAATTCCGCTTGTCATTTCGGACCTTCCCATGAACTCGGCAACAGCCTGAGAGAAGCAGTGTAATGCCCTCCTAATTAGTAATGAAGGCAATATCATTTCCTTCAAATCAGAGAGACAATGTTTACTTTTTGGCTATCTACACTTACTTGTGTGAATTCGAGGAGGCCGTGAGTCATTGGAAATTGGCGTTGGTGATGTCCTTGAACTTGCCAAACCCATCTGAAGTGCAAATGGATGCCGTAGGATTGCTCTTCATCCACTCTTCCATCAGATCGAAGGAAAGCTGCAGACAATATAGCAAACGCAAGGTGAAAATGGGTATCATTCACAAAGTTGGGAAGCCATGTGTGTGCGCGCTTGCAAATGGGCAGCGCATGCTTGTGTCTGACGACATATTCCTATGTATCATCACCACAAGCGGATTACTGAACGAAGAGCTTTTGCAACTACCAGACCTGTTCTCGGCAAGACCCATCTGGATGGCTCCACCAGGATTCTGAGTTGGGTGGAAGGGGTTCTTCTCATATGCCTTCCATCCGTCAAAGCACGGAGAATCCCATCGATATGTGTATGTAAAGATCGCTGTTTTTCTTCTTCCAGGATAAGAGGTGAACTCGCTCTTAAGTCAGTTCTCGATCCCAGGATAATATTGAGAGACGATACTGGAGATTTTGACCCTATTTATAAGCAGCGGATGATTTACGCTGGCGGGCCAACGTGAGGGAAAGCAGAATGGAAAGTCCATTTGTCCATACAAAGGAGTTGTTGGAAAATCAACGTAATTGCTTGCGTCTTCCGAATATCATTGGACTAGTAGGGCCGTACGCATTTGAAAGAATCTTGCATCTATAAAATATAGGGCCGATAGGGAGAAAAAAGAGGTCGGTCTTAGAGCCAATCTTCCGCACTGATCTTTCATGCCCCGCGTCCATTCCGCGAGCCTTCTTCTATCGATTTTGGACATTTTACATGTGAATGGTTGTCAACTTTTTATTACACATCACTTGACTATTCCACAGGCCTTTCTTCCTAACGGTTCTAAATATACTTTTATTCCCTCTAATAACTAAATTTTTTTGGGTCCACACGTTTCACGTAAGAATGCAGACTTTCAAAGTTCTAGAATATAAAAGTTTTTTGTTTTTATTTGGTGAAAATTCTAGTGATATAAAAGTTAGCCCCCTCTAATAACTAAAATTTTTTGAGTTCATTCCTTTCACGTAAGCAGCTTCGCAACGAAGAAACAGGAGATGCAGACTTTCAAAGTTCTAGAGATAATAAAAGTTAGCCGTCGGCTGACGAGTTTATGGGCAGCTCTTGGCTGTCTTTGCAAATGAGCATCTTTCGGTCTCATTAGTCACCACGCGGGCCGGAACTGTAGCCTAGGGATGGGATGGCCGACCAAAAGGAAGAATCTTAAGGAATTGGGTTTTCTCACCAAACTATGAGAAGTCGATTCGTGTGTTCAGCACCCGAAATCTTTGAAAGGAATCAGTTCGATGACTCATTGAACCTTCTTGCGCAAGTATTTTGGCTAATTAGCCTCTCTTCCGGGCAATTTCCTATGTCTCGGGCCCGACATGGTTTCATTTTCCTCTTTGTTCTTCGAAGTTTGAGATTTTACCTCTTGTTTAAGGTTGAAGGTTCGCAATGTCTGGATATGCCCGAAAAAGGATAGATTCAGAACATAAAGAGACCTTAAGTATAGAAATTTGCCCTAAAAATGTAAGATATTGTCGACTCCAGCCAAAGTTTCGGCTTAAACTTGAATAAGCGAATGGCCCAAATCGGTCATGATAATGTACTTAACCCATTAAGCTCACTCGATGAAATGCCCAACAAAACTCATCAATCATGAAGGACATCATGTCCCATTTGTTCCATAATTTACATGTTTTTCCATCCTATTTCATCATATCTCCCAGTTTTCTAGCAAGTAGACAGTCAAATGAATTGAACTAAGGAAATGCAGATGCAAAACTAACTTTAAATGTTGAAGACGGAAATAGTATTTGGTAGATGGAGGAGTAAGAAATTCCGAGACTTTACTTTGGCCATCTTTACCTTTGCAATTTCACATAAATAAGTAGCACATATGCAAAATAGAAATCAAAATAATTGGCACCACATATAAGTGGGGAAAATTATCAAAAAAATTCTAAACTTATTATACGAATGTCAATTTAGTTTTAAACCTTTCAATTTAATCAATTTTTCTCAAACCCTTTTGACAACTTGTCAATATTGTCATTTCGACTAATTTTTGGCTAGGAATCATAGATGCGGATGCCAGTCATCCTATGTGGCACACCCAGACCTATCAAACAAGTAGGGTCGGCTAAAAAATGGTCCTACTTAAATTGACACATTTAACTTGTTTTAATCAATTTCCATGAAATACAAATCTACTGGCTTTATACTTGACTCAACCCATATTGTCAAAACTCTTCCATGTTTAACCCGATCTTGAAAAACTTATACCCAAGCTATGGTGAGAGCATGGGATGAGCAAGCGCTAGATTGAGTAAAGGCGAGAGAGAGTTATAGAGGTGGTTGGCATAGTAAGTTATGAACCCATTTAACATATATATTATTTTAAGTTTTAATTCTAAACTTATTTATTTATTGTATATAACAAATCCATAAAACAACTCATCCTATCAAATGGGTTAAGAAATGGTTCTATGACTTATTTTGACAAGTCTAGTGCTAACACACGCAATTTTTTATGTATAGAAAGAAATCCGGGCCAATTCCTAGCTATTGTGCTTTATATATTCCAAAAATATTGGAGATCTTCTCATATTGGTTGATGATGTGTACAAGGGAAAATTGTCTAAAAAGTCCTAAACGTATTGCAGTTTTGCCAATTTAGTCTAAACCTTTTAACCTTGCCGATTGAGTCCTAAACCTTTTGTTAGTTTGCCAATTGAGTCCATCTGGCTAATTTTGACAGGAAAATGCTGACGTGGACGCTAGCGATGCCACGTAGGACTGCCGGCGCTGACGTGGATAATTTTTAATAATATTTTAATAATTTTTAAATTTTTAAAAAAAATTTAAAAAAATTTAAATATTTTTTTTAAATATTTTCTGTTTGTCTTCTCTCTCTCTCTCTCTCTCTCTCTCTCTCTCTCTCTCTCTCTCTCTCTCTCTCTTTTCCTTTGTCTTTTCGGTGGCCGGCCACCGCCACGGCGACGACTAGCCATCGGCCACAGCCGCCGGCTGGCCTTGCCCCACGGGCGAGGCCCGGCCGGGCGACGGCGACGGCGGGTGAGGTCGGGCCGCGGCGAGGGCTAGCCTCGCCCGGCGAGGGGAGCCCTTGCCGGGCTCGCCCTCGCCCAAGCGAGCGTCGGCCTCATCGGGGCCTAGGGTGGCCTCGCTCGGCATGGCGGCTGGGCATGGCGGCCGGGCGAGGCCACCCCTAGGCCCCGGCGTCGCCGTCGCC
The DNA here is from genome assembly GCA_014182555.1 of Eucalyptus erythrocorys. Classification (NCBI taxonomy): domain Eukaryota; kingdom Viridiplantae; phylum Streptophyta; class Magnoliopsida; order Myrtales; family Myrtaceae; genus Eucalyptus; species Eucalyptus erythrocorys. The sequence goes on along the minus strand of CM024601.1, from coordinate 789,419 downwards.
CGGCCGGGCCTCGCATGTGGCGGGCGAGGCGGCCGGTGGCCGTGGCCGGCCGTCGCTTGTGGCGGTGGCCTGCCACCGGAAAAGACTAAGGAAAAGCCAAAAAGAAAAAAAAAAAAAGATAGAGAATAAAAAAAATAAAATATTAAAAAAAAAAAAAAATAAATTTTTTAAAAATATAAAAAATATTAAAATATTATTAAAAATTGTCCACGTCAATGCCGGCAGTCCTACGTGGCACCGCCGACGTCTACGTCAGCATTTTCCGACCAAAATTGGCCGGATGGACTCAATTGGCAAATTAACAAAAGGTTTAGGACTCAATCGGCAAGGTTGAAAGGTTTAGAACTAAATTGGCAAAACTGTAATAGGTTTAGGACTTTTTAGACAATTCTCCCATGTGTACAATCTAGACAAGCCATGTATAATATATACCATAGCCTCGACATAACATAATCAAGATTGTAGAGAACCAAAATCTCTAATTAGTCTTTGAATGTGACCTAGATAAATTTGATTCAAGAATAACACCTAGAAAAGTTCTCATCAGAATCAATAATCATGTAAGTGATGTTTTATCAATCTTCAAAATCAATTAGGGAAATTTCCTCAATAATTTCCCCATTTTTTATGATTACAAAACATTTTGCGTAGATAAAGATAATAATTGATTTGAAAAAGATTTTTAGAGCAGATTGCTCTCCAGGAAATATACATTTGGTCGAGCAAATTTTGCACATGATAGCATGTATAAGATTTCTGAGAAATATTGTGCAAGTGATAAATCAAAGTAAATAAATATTGAAGAATTTATGTTCTGATTATAATTAGCAAGATATAAAAGATTAGGAATGTTTAACCAATCTCGTGTAGGTCTATGACACTTTCTGTTTGCAGATGACTTCCCCTGCATATGAAGAGTATGTCTATATATCTTTGTGTATCTGCAAAAGTATTCTGCAAGAGTATATCTCATATTCAGTCTACAAACTTCTCCCCTTTTTATTAGCATAAAAAAAAAAAAAAAAGGAAAATTTCACCAAAAAAAAAAAAAAAAAAGGAGATGATAATTATAGAAAGAATATCACGTAACAGGATAGAATATGAAATTTAAGAATTTTGTTATATTTTATCAATTATTTAGTGATTGTGGTAGTAAAATTAGAAATGTTCACATCATATCATATATATTTTTAATATAAATGTCATATTAATATAAATGAATAAAAAATTTGACAAATAGAGATGGTAAAAACCTTTTGTGGTACTCTTGTCTACTTTAATTTTATTTACTTATTTTATTTTATTTTCCTCTCTTTTTTAATTACTTTTTTTTTTTTTATATCTTTCTTCCCTTTCCATCATTCTCTAATAGAAATTTATTAAATAATAAACAGTACTAATATACCTAAAATACTAAAATACCTAAAATTTGTAATGATTATAAATATATATTTACATATTGAAATTATATTATAAAATAGAATAAAATTCGAATAAATAAATAAATAAAAGTAAGATTAAATTAAAATAACTAAATCGTTATTTTTTGTTATTTTGAATTTTTATATCAGCATTAAAATATTATTAAATTTGAAATATAATTTTATTTTGTTAATTTAAGAAGTTTGTTATTCAAGAAAAATTACTTTCTTATTATGGATGCTAGAAATTTTATCCATATTTATTTTACCTTTCTCATGAGATAATTTTATTAAGTCTAGATTTCCTTTATATCTTACTTTGTCCTATTTTGAGTAGGCACTAAACACAAAATATGATAAATTTTATCATATCTTAAATTTTATTCGATTGCCCAATGCAACTAAAGGATATACAGTTCACCTTATCTTCACATACTATCTTCAAAACATATTAGGCATGAAACGCAATTTTTAGAAATATCATCTTATAAATGCTAAGTCGAGTAGCTCATGTTCTTATATAATCAAACCACATATACATCAAAAAAAAAAAATATATATATATATATATATATATGTATGTATGTATGTATGTATGTATGTATGTATGTATGTATGTATGTATGTATGTGTGTGTGTGTGTGTGTGTGTGTATGTATGTGTGTGTGTGTATGTATGTATGTATGTATGTATGTATGTATGTGTGTGTGTATGTATGTATGTATGTATGTGTGTATGTATGTATGTGTGTGTGTATCAAAGATCAAAGATGCATTAGATAAATTTCACTACATTTTCATCATAATAAAACAATAATGTAAATATGAGATTTGTGAATGACAAAAAGTAAGGGAAATTGAAGATATACTAATAGGATTATGTAGAATTTAGCAAGTTCTAAACTCCATTACATTTTCTTTCATAGTAATCAAGACAGGCATGAGGTTAATTTGCTAGTGAAGCTTCGCCACCCTAACATAGTTCAATTTCTTGGTGCTGTCACCGAGAGGAAGCCTCTTATGTTGATAACAGAGTATTTCGAGGGGTACGTAACGGATATCATGCTTTATGGAAACTTGCTGTTCCTTCTCTCGGGTGCTTGATGCATATTGCACTTTTGCTTGTACTCGGTTTGAGACATCACTTACTCATGTGGGGTGATCTTCATCAGTACCTAAAGGAGAAAGGTTCGCTCAACCCCTCAACAGCTATCAACTTTGCTTTGGACATTGCCAGGTACTCATTACTTGAGATTTTCCATCTTATAGGTCGCTATACAAAAAAGTAAATGCTACTCTTTGTTCACATAATCTATTTGCATAGTATATTCTTAGATATGAGGTGTATGGAGGGGACTTGGGAAAGAGATGTGAAATGAAATCTTGCTGATTGTTAATCACCAAATTGCTTGTGTGTATAACTTTTTATGCTCATGTTACCTCCCTTCTCACATATTCCTAGGGAAAGGTAAATTGAATCAATCGGCTGCGATTTGTTAAGATAGTTCACATTTAATCAGAAAGTTTCTCATCCATCAGTTATGCAGAGTGCTTGTCTTGGCTCTTGTGTACTCTGTCACCGTGGGAGCCATTGTAATATACATAGTTTTTAATCTTACAATCATTCTCTTTCTCTTCCCCTTCGTGTGTACGCTGCCCATGGTCTTAGACCTTAACACCCATGGCTAAAAGAGATTAAGTTAGTGGTATATGTCTTGACAACCCATTCTGGAACCTGTCCTATTGTTATTTGTATCAGTTTTTTCCTGTCATGTATAGTGTCAAATAGATCATGAAAATGGTCCCGATGGAACGCTTAAATATTTCCAACGTAACAGCTACTAGTTGAGCATAATAATTTGTTAGCCACATGGCTATAGACGTAGTGCATTGATTTTTTCCGACATAAGGCACCCATGAAGATCCATTGTTGTCCGAATGCTTGTGGTGTAGTTTTTCCGTGCTCTCCATTCCACCTATTTGATGCTTTTGTATGGAATGATTATCTGACTGAACTTGCTGTATGTTTGGTATGGGTTTTCTAAAGGGCGATTTTGATCCTGTTCATTCTAGGTGATGTGCTGCTCTCTCCGTTGGTTTCAGCCGCTCGTTTGGGTCAAGACTTGGTGGGTAGGTTCATCTAACATATTTCGAGGGATCACTTTGACGGAGGCTCCGAGATTTGGGAAAGTTTTTGGCGGGCAGTTCATTGCTCAGGCATAATTAGTTCAGTTTTGTGCTAAACCATGGGTATGTTTACCCTACCCATTTCTCTTTACAAGTGAAGTCATTAGTGTTTAGTTGAAATTTTATGATTGAAAGTGATATTTGTTTCTATTCCTTTGTAGGTCCAACGGGCAACAACAAAGTTTGGGTCACTGTTTTCTTTGGAGGTAAATTTCAAGTTGGACCGCCCTTAGAATACGTAGATGGAAGGGTCGATGTTGTTGAAGTAGACTTAAGTAAGGGTTCATTATCCAACATAATTGCAGCTGTTGAGGTTCTATGTGGGCGTAAAATAGAAAAGCTCTTTTATAGAGTTCCCGGAAGTAATATTCTTGAAGATGGAGTAACTCTTAGGTACTTATGGGATGACTCTGATGTGATAGATCAATTTTATCATCATCTTCACTCTGAAAATATTGAATTGTATGTTGAGCATGTCGATGATGAAGAAACACTTGCTAAGATAGGGGGAGTTGAGATGGAAAGTGGAGGTTTGTTTGATGTGAATATGGAAAGTGTTAACAATGTGGCTGATAATATGTTTGAAAATATAATTGGAACTACCGATGGTGATGGGAATCAGCTTGAGGGTGAAAGTAGGGATTTGGATGATGAGAATGATGATGCATGTAATTTAGTGGATGCTGAACAGTCGAGTGATGATGATGATTTTGAATTGGTTGATGCAAGAAGAAATTTAAAGGAATTTTCAGCGAGACATAGACTCAAAATTGGAACTAACATTGAAGAAACTTCTCAATTAGACATTGGCTCTCAAACTCCATTATCGGTTGATCCTCTAATGGTGGATGCTTCGGGTGCGAAAAGCAGTACTATGATTCGATGAAGAAGAAAGTCTTCATTCAGATTTAGATGATGAGAGTGAAAAAGAAGAAAATGATGTTATTTCAAGAAGGAGGAGTAGGTTTCCATCATATGATCGAAATTGTAAGAATCCAATATTTGTTGTTGGCATGACATTTGAAGATTCAAGGGAGTTCAAAGATGCAATTTTGAGATACTCAGTGGCTAAGCAAAGAGCAATTAAATACACCAAGAACACCGTTGGATTTGTAAGAGCTAGGTGTGCGCGGCAGCTAATTGTAACTGGATGATTTATGGTGCTCTCGATAGCAAAACCGGATCATTTCATTTGAAAAAGTACATTGATGAGCATATATGTTCCATCACTTTTGAGAATAAGAGAGTTTCTAGTTCTTTCTTAGCTAAACACTTCATGATTCTCATCTCTGCAATGCCTAAAATTAGTGCACCTCAGTTGAAGATATTAGTTAGAGAACAGTTGGGGGTGAATGTCACTGTGAGTCAATGCAGGAGAACAAAGCTAAAAGTGTTGAAGGAATTACAAGGCAATTATAAGGAGGAGTATGCACTGATGTATGATTACTTGGGAGAGCTTTACATTGCAAGCCGAGCGAGCACATTTATAATGAAAGTTGAAAGACCACTACCAGATTCCTTACCATTATTTGATAGGACTTACATTTGCTTCGATGCCTGTAGAAAAGGATTTTTGGCAGGGTGTCGGAAGATCATTGGATTAGATGGATGTTTTCTTAGGGGATTGATCAAGGGTGAGTTGTTGTGTGCTGTGGGGAGGGATGCTAACAATCAAATGTATCCAGTAGCATGGGCAGTCGTAAGAATTGAGAATAAGGACACATGGAGTTGGTTTATCAACTTGTTGAAAGAAGATCTTGACATGGGTAATGGTAATGGATGGGCCTTAATAAGTGATCAACAAAAGGTATGTAATAGTACTATTGCTTATCTTGAATTTATTTGCAACAATGTATATAATGATTTCCAATATAATGTTTTCTTTTCTTTTTTTATATATCAGGGCCTCATCCCTTCAGTAGTTGAACTTTTGCCAAATGCAGAACATAGAATGTGTGCGAGGCATATATATTCTAATTGGGGTCAAAAATACAAAGGAAAGCAGCTGATGAGACAATTCTGGAAATGTGCTAAGAGTACTAATATGGCAGATTTTGAGGTGCATAAACAGGGATTGAAGGAAATGACTCCACAAGGTCATGATGATCTATTCCCATTGAGCCAAAGCACGGGTCTAAAGCCTTCTTTGACACCAACATAAAATGTGATGTTGTTGACAATAATCTTAGTGAAGCTTTCAATGGTAGGTGTGTGGAAGCTAGGTGCAAGGCCATTGTGAGTATGCTTGAAGATATTAGAATTATGATTATGAATAGAATGCACAGTCAAAGGGATGCATGTGCTAAGTGGACAAGGAATTATGGTCCAAGGATTGTGCATAAGTTACATTTGAATACAAAGTGGCTAGTAGATATTGCCATTTGATATGGAATGGAGATCAAGGATACGAGATTATGGAAAATGGTGACAAATATGTTGTAGACTTCAATTTGAAGACTTGTTCTTGTAGAGCTTGGGAAGTCAGTGGAATTCCATGTTGCCATGCTATATGTGCAATACACCACAAGAAAGATGATCCAGGTGACTACTTAGCCGAGTGCTATAACAAGCACAAATACTTAAGTGCATATCAATTCATGATGCCCTACTGTGAGAGGACAGAAATTTTGGGTCAAAACTAATAAAGAAGCCCCTCAACCCCCACCGATCAAAAGATGCCGGTAGGCCAAAAGGAGTAGAAGAAAGCAACCACTTGAGCTTGTAAGACAAAAGAATGACTAAAGAGGGTAAGCGAATGACTTGTTCTACCTGCCATGTGGTTGGACATAATTGCAAAGGATGTCCTCTGAAAAAGGTAATTATTAACTAATTGATTTTGTTGATTCTAAGCTTGTTGTCTTGTTATGAATGCTTTCTATGTGCTTTTTAGGCCCATGCAAATGCACCCGAAGCTCAATCTCAAGCCAATTCCAAGTGGATCAAGGCCCAAAAAAGACAAGTACTTTGTGATAGATTCATGCATTATAAGTTATAAATATGAAGATTTCGATTTACTAATGATATATATATATATATATATATATATATATATATATATATATGCAGGCTAAAGCTACGGCAAGGACGAGTACAACTCAAGGGGGATCCAAAGGTCGTGCTTTTGCGAAGCTAGTGCACAAGTAGAAGATACTTCGCCGGTGCTTTTGCGTAAGCTAGTGCGAAGTCGAAGATACTTACGCGTGCTTTGCGAAGCTAGTGCACAAGTGGAAGATACTTCAGCCAATGCTCTTGCGAAGGATGTGCACCAATACAAGTGAGTTCAGCCAATGCTTTTGCGAAGTACAAGATACATCAGCCAATGTTTTTGCTCAAGTCGATGTGCCAAAGACAAGATACTTTAGTCAATGCTTGTACAGAACTTAGTGGACCAGTGCAAGATACTTCAGCCACTGCTAAAGTTCGGTCTAGTGTAAATGAAAGAGGATGTTGGGCTACTTGCTAATGTAAGTGGATGTAGTGGACAAAGGCCAATTCATTTGCTGAAGCTAGTGTTCATCAACGACAAGGATTTTTCGTGCTCAAGCCAATGCAATAGCTAGCGTAGACCTCAAAAAATCCCGGTGAGTAATACATCATCATCCATGCATTCATGTGTTGTGATTACATTGTCACATTCGAATTTTTTTTTCTTTTTCAGATTAAAAGACCTGCCATTGAAATGGAAATGATACAAGGGCAGTCACAACCGAACAAGAAGAAGAAAATGGTATGTTTACACAACTCCTAGAAACAACCTTCAAATTCTCAATGTATGTTTTAACACTTGACAATGGGAATTGATTGTCTCCTTGAACTAAAAACATACCCATTCTTTTGTAGCCTGGCTCAACTGATACAAATTTATTGAAACAAGGACAAAGGAGTAGTTTTAGGAGCTTCAATGGCAAAGGTGCATCCCCAAGCTAGTGCACAGCCTCAATCATCTCAAAGTGCTCTTCAAAAGCATGTTCTTGTGAAGTCAAAGCCACCATTGCAACTCCAAGATAGTTTGCAGCTTCAAGCATTAAGAACTTATCCTCGAAAGCACATCGGTATAAAGCCAAAGCCACCATCGCACCCCGGGCAAGTTCTCAGCCTCAATCCCAAAAACATGTTGCCATAAAGCCAAAGCCGAAGCCACCATCACACTCGCCAGTGAGTTCACAGCCGCAGTCATCTCATACTTCAATTGCTCCCGCAAAGCCTATTTGGAAGTGAGTCACAGAAGGCACGCCATATACAATTAAAAGCTCACGACTTATGAATCAAGCGCACGTTGAACCTGGTGGACCACCCGAGACAATAGACTGGATTGATGTGCTTGCTAAATGTGTCGGAGTCTCATGAAAGTTGCAACAAGAAATTCTCCTTTAACATTATCTTCGGTGTTGGTTTTGCTGGCCAATTTTGGTTTGTGGTTTGTAGTGTTTTGTAGCAATCAATTTCAGTGATTTTGTTATTAGCGAGAGAACATGTTTGGAATTACACGCGTACTCCACATTCGATGGGAGAGACAAGTGACCGTCGGTGTTGGTTTTGCTGGCCAATTTGGTTTGTGGTTTGTAGTGTTTTGTAGCAATCAATTTCAGTGATTTTGTTATTAGCAGAGAACATGTTTGGAATTACACGCGTACTCCACATTCGATGGGAGAGACAAGTGACCGTCGGTGTTGGTTTTGCTGGCCAATTTTGGTTTGTGGTTTGTAGTGTTTTGTAGCAATCAATTTCAGTGATTTTGTTATTAGCAAGAGAACATGTTTGGAGTTACATGCATACTCCACATTCGATGGGAGAGACAAGTGACCGTGTTCGACATCGAGAACTTTGTCTACCCGCAGTCCATCGTCGAAGCGATGATGCGCCCGTATCCCGCTACGCCCCTTTCCATGCCTCATGAGTCCGTCAAGGACTCCATGATTTGCGGCTACCAAGTCCTTGCGAGGCACGCGTCTCTGTTCAACATCTCAAAGCTCCACCAGGACCCACCAATGTCGCCCGATCCTCTTGAGTTTCAGCTGGAGAGATTCCTCGGCACGCATAAGGATTTCGACGTTTGGGGTCAGAAAATCGAGTATTTGCCCTTCGGAAGTGGCATAAGGATCTGCCCGGGAGTGTCCTTAGCTCTTCAAGCGTTGCACATTGCGCTTGCGACTTTGCTGCATGGTTTCGAGATTTGAGACTGTGTTGGATGGACCGGTAGATATGAGGGCAGGTATAGGTATCACCAGCCCTATATTACTCCTCTAGAAGTGATTCTCATTCCACGCCTTCCTCTTCACCTCTATGTCTAAAGTTGGGAGGGTCAGATAATCTTTATAACAAACTTTATCGGGCAAAAGTTTTCTATACATCGTCGCTTTTCAATTACAAAGAGGGTGCACTTGTGGTCTCTTGGGTGTAAGGTCCTAACCTAGATTTTAATTCTCAATTCCTGCCATGCGATTTTTCCATTATCTTAAATTATGGTGCTTTGGAGCCTAAAATTGTTCATATCTTGGATGCACTTGTCGCCAACTCTATCGATTGGGTTATGAATTTCTCTTGAAATACTTGGATGGTGGATAAGGTTGCCCCAGGAGAACAAGGCATCTTGGACAAAACCACGTCTTTGCGTGCATGGGTACATCTGGATTTTGCTGAAATTCACATGGAGAGAGCACGCATGAAATATCTACGTTATGCTAATTTCACCGATATCATCACAGACCGCCTTCTCTTCCAAAGAGGACTATGGCAAAGAAGAGCGAGATGCACGATGTTGCATAAAGGACTCTCGCATGGCCAGCAATGATAAATAACTACAAATGAAACTCCAAACCTGTGTTTTTTGCCAGAATGGAAAAGTTTTCGATACATGAAGATTCAAATAAAAGAAAGTGAAAAGTGCCAGCCTATTTAGATAGACAGATTGATGTCCAATAGTAGAGATCTCTGGCGCATTTTGTTTGACTAAGAAGTTCAGTAATTCTTGCAAAGAACACACGAAATGAATTAAGTTTGTTTACATTTCCACGCAACATGAGTTCCTTAATTTTACATGGCAAAAGAGAATCGGGATAAAGTAATTAAATACAAACTTAGAAACAAGGTACTATGGAAGACTTAGAAACTTCTCACTAGCTTTCACATTAAATATAATCCCCATAATGATATAACACATGCATAGAAAAATCCCAATTTATAGAGCATCTTCCCTTTCTTCACGTGCAAGCTCTTCTTTTAAAAGTCCATTTTTCGCCTTTTGCGCCTTCATTTTAGCTATCAGTGAGCTCACATAATCGTCGTTGGATCTGGATTGGCTTGACTCCGATAGTGCTTGATTTCTTTCAAGCAGTTCGACTATCATGTCCCTCGCTTGATCCGATATTTTTTGGTCAACCCACATGAAGAAATTGCAGCAACCTGGACCATCAAACTTCGCACATCCATAGAACCTTCTTCCTGCGTTTTTTTTTGTTTTTGCAATAAGAAGTGGTGATCGAAGACCACAATAGCAGGTTAACTCTGATTCGACCTCATTAGGAGTTACACCACTTGATTTAGAAGTTGTTGCCCTCATTCTTCTCGTCGCCATATTAAAAAAGCATGTTACGATTTGCAAACTAGCAAAACCTACACCATAGGAGAATAAAGGCATGTTAACCTTCAAAACAAACATGTAATGACAACTTATTCACGAGATAAAGACCAGTCTGCTGTCCCACATTTAATCTTAGCATGTGTCACAAAGCGTAAACAGTAGCTAGAGACCTCTAAGAAGAAAATATGGGCATGCGATCTAAAGCTATAAACAGTAGCTAAAGAAAGCAGCGAATGCTCTCTCGGTGCTCTGCTTTTCTACACTCATTTTCTTCTTCTTGAGATGATAGAATACAAGCATAGAGAAAAAGAAACAGTCAACGAGCACAAAGAAGGAACTACCGGGTCAAGTGACTTATGGTGATTGGCGTTTCTGCTCCTGGGTCACAAGCACTCGGGACTCTTAATAAAGCTTTACTTCTCACTCTTGCCCCCGAAGGAGAGGCGCAATCTTGTGGAGAGGATTGCATGACAATATTGCTCATCTTTTCACGCGGCGATTGTACTTGCTTTTTTACCCTCACCTTCTTGAACAAGACCACCAAAACAAACCTTCCTTCCTCAAAATTGGTAAGACCACCTCTATAGTAAGCAGCAAAAACCTTGGCTTTGTCAATAGTAAGCAGCAAAAACCTGATTTTATCTGCAAATGGCAGAAAAATCAGCAAGCTTTAACAGAACAAAGGTATCTTCCAGTTACACAAGCACATAAGAGAAAGGAGGCTGCAAACGGTAACATTTGAAAAGTATGCAATTTTGTTCAAATTACAAGTATCCGGGCCAGCAATAACTACATAAAAGTATGTCATATTTCTCCAATAATATTCCAAAACCAGAGGATGACGAGCCAACTCGAGCCAAACATACCAAAAGCAAAATAACCCAGAAGACGGTTTTCTTTTGAACAAACAATGTGCGTACCGAACCGGATTGTGTCGTCAAGCCCTGTCTAACAAATAACCTATTCGCATCACAAAGTCCAGTAGGTGCAATAACAACATTAAGATATAAAATATACAAGAAAAAAATAACATACAGCAAGTTCAGTCAGATAATCATTCCATACAAAAGCATCAAATAGGTGGAATGGAGAGCACGGAAAAACTGCACCACAAGCATTCGGACAACAATGGATCTTCATGGGTGCCTTATGTCGGGAAAAATCAATGCACTACAGTCTATAGCCATGTGGCTAACAAATTATTATGCTCAACTAGTAGCTGTTCTGTGGGAAATATTTAAGCGTTCCATCGGGACCATTTTCATGATCTATTTGACACTATACATGACAGGAAAAAAACTGATACAAATAACAATAGGACAGGTTCCGAATGGGCTGTCAAGACATATACCACTAACTTAATCTCTTTTAGCCATGGGTGTTAAGGTCTAATACCATGGGCAGCGTACACACGAAGGGGAAGAGAAAGAGAATGATTGTAAGATTAAAAACTATGTATATTACAATGGCTCCCACGGTGACGAGTACACAAGAGCCAAGACAAGCACTCGCATAAGCGATGGATGAGAAACTTTCGATTAAATGTGAACTATCTTAACAAATCGCAGCCGATTGATTCAATTTACCTTTCCCTAGGAATATGTGAGAAGGGAGGTAACATGAGCATAAAAAGTTATACACACAAGCAATTTGGTGATTAACAATCAGCAAGATTTCATTTCACATCTCTTTCCCAGCAAGTCCCCTCCATACACCTCATATCTAAGAATATACTATGCAAATAGATTATGTGAACAAAGAGTAGCATTTACTTTTTTGTATAGCGACCTATAAGATGGAAAATCTCAAGTAATGAGTACCTGGCAATGTCCAAAGCAAAGTTGATAGTGTTGAGGGGTTGAGCGAACCTTTCTCCTTTAGGTGCGATGAAGATCACTCTACATGAGTAAGTGATGTCTCAAACCGAGTACAAGCAAAAGTGCAATATGCATCAAGCACCCGAGAGAAGGAACAGCAAGTTTCCATAAAGCATGATATCCGTTCGTACCCCTCGAAATACTCGTTATCAACATAAGAGGCTTCCTCTCGGTGACAGCACCAAGAAATTGAACTATGTTAGGGTGGCGAAGCTTCACTAGCAAATTAACCTCATGCCTGAAATCCCGACTGAATAAAAGAAAGCAACCCCTCATTGTCTTACACATCGACCACGATCGACACCGACGCGTGCATCCCCAAACACGTGAAATCTTAGCTCAACCGCCTAGGTCAAATAAAAGCTAGCAAAGCAAATACGCTCGAACGAAAGATCACGCCCACGTACCTTCTGTTCGATCTCAGGGAAAGCTCGATCAACAAAAGATCACCGCCAAGGCTCGTGCGCACCAGCGTTTGACGAAGAACGCGTAACTCGCGAGGCACCGCTGATCCGCGTCGAGATTTAGGGCTTAGGGTTGCGTTGATTTGAGAGGGGAAGAAGGGATGGACGAAAGACGAGATTTAGGGCTTAGGGTTGCGTTGATTCGAGAGAGGAAGAGGAAGAAGGGATGGATGAGAGACGAGATTTAGGGTTAGGGCTGTGCTGAATCGAGGGGGAAGAAGAACAGATGGACGTAAACGCAGGGGAGAAGGGAGATGACGTAAAGAAACGGAGGGGAGACGACGTCGTTTATTTAATGTTCAATATGCACAAAACTACGTCGTTTCGCTGACGTGTACAAATTTTTTTGCCCTAAATGCCACGTAGGAGAGAAAGTATTAAAATAGTCCAAGTCAGCAATTTCCGTTAGTATAAGCTAACGGTGTTAACGGAAGGACTGAATTGAACCAAGTTGACAAGTTTTAGGACTTGATTGCACTTTTTGTAAGTTTTAGGACTCAATTGCACTTTGTTGACAACTTTTAGGACTTGTAGTGAACATCTCCCAATGCCTTTTTGAGATGATCACGATTATTCCCCCTTATTTTTCATCGACTTTCTTCCCTTGCTATCATGACACTTTCTGCGAATAACTTTTACCGCAACTTGTCTACATTGAGCCAAACCTTTTTCCTTTGTTTTCTTCATAGCAACAACATCCGCATCATTTGATTGCTTTTTAAAATTCGAGATAGAATTTTGTTTTCTTTTCAATCAATCTCGTATTAAATTCAAACTACATAAACTCAACAAATTTTTTGCACAAATTTGCTGTTAAAGATATGATATTTCACGTAAAATATCACGTCCTTTAAAATAAATTGAATAGCATATATAAAGTATCAAATAATTTAATCCAAAACTGCTAAATAATTTGCGAGAATTTTGCGCAAAGAGGAGAATTTTCGATCATTCATCGTGCAAAATTTTTGCAATTTCTCAGATCAAACTTTCCAAACTTCATACGGAATGATTCTTTTGCCACTTGCAATTTCTTATAAAGAGATAACAATCTTTGAAAAATATAGAGAATATCATGTACTACCTTCCTTCTATTCGCAGATCAATCTTGCCAATTATAAGATAAACATTTGAAATATAGCAAGTGTATATAAAAGTATGCAATAATATCTTTCAAGATTAAATAGATTCTTCCGTTGAAAAATCTCAAATGCATATAGATAATATAAATTTGATGTATTTTGCAAAAGAAATATAAATGATATGGGCATTAAATATATGTGAGATCTTTTAAACAAGGCGGCGAATATTACCAATTCATATCCCAATATGCATGTGTATACATTCCTTTTAAAAAATTCCTCACTTGAGATTTTCATTGATTGCATCATTATTTAAGTTCACAATTACACTTCCTTTGCACAAGTTCCTACAACAAATCGTTTCCTTTTTGGTATCCATGTAAGTGGCTCATTTCCTTTTGTTAGACACAAAAGATGAAAACTTCATAAAACAAAAGATTCTTCCATAATCTAATGACATATAAAGAAAGATCATCACATGAACAATATGCATAATCAAATAATATATCCTTTAAAGAAGATTCTCACTTCACAACACATGATAAATTAGAGAACAAAAATCAACCCAAAAAACTAAATTATCTCTAAGCAATAGATCAATCAATCACATGTATATCATTGATCCTATCTCATGAACCACAAAAAATACACCATTTTTTTTTCTTAAAAGATATTTCAATCATAACCAATTATAGAATACGTCATATAAATCAAGCATAGTATATCAAGTACAATAAGAATTTAAAGTATGTACTTAAAGAAACTTTAGAACCATACCTTTCCTTACCAAATTTTCTCTTTTTCTTTATTCCCTACAAAAAGAAGCAACTCATCCATTTTTCGGTAGCCAAATTTGTTTGGGTCTTTTCTGGTTAGAGGTAGCACAAAATCTCCAATTGATTGACTTTGATTTCTTCCAATCAAGTGGACATTCTTGCTTATAGTGATTAGGATCAGCACAATTTGAGCAATTATAATATTGAGATCCAATAGGCTTGACCAATTACTTACCAAAATGATTTCTATAATGCTGAATTGGCAGCCCACGTTTTAATCTCTCCTTGACTTTTTGGAAAGTCATTATCAATCTCACTTGCATTATTGAAGCCGAGGCCAAATTTGTTGTAATATGACATTTGTATGGAGATGACACACTTTAATGTCTTTGAGCCAAGAGAAAATTTCTTGCAAGTATTTTGAAATTCATTCCTTCTAGTAATCAACTTTTTTTTTTTCTTTTTTTGCAAATTGTCCTTCTCTTCCTTGATAGAGGAATTCTCCTTTTCCAATTCAAATCATTTTCTCATTCGTAATATTTTGTTGTCTCATTTAGAGACTTCCTTTTTCAACTCGGAGATCTTTTTCAATGCATTCTCATGTTCCGTGCATCACTCTTTAAAAACATCATCATAATTGAGAATAGGATAGGAACAAATCACCTCATCTTTTTCAGATTCAATGTCTGCCATTAAGCATAGATTTCCTTGCTCATTGATTTCATCATTGTTGGACTTAGACTTTGTGTCACTCCACGTCTTAGTCTTTAAACTTTCTTCTTCTTTTCAAAATTTTCTTTCCTTTTCTTGAATTGTCAGTAAATTTACTAAACATATCTAAAATTAATTCATCTGGTCTCATCTTAAAGGACTCATACTGTCCGGGGAGAATATTTACTTTGGTTTCCTTGACTTGGTCAGTCCCTTCATAAGTGACATACAGCCAGTCCCAAATTTCTTTCGTCGTTTCACATGAAGATGTGTGATTTTATTCAGTAGAAGATAAAACACAATATAGTGAATAAACAACTTTAGCATTTCATGCTTGTCTTTTTGTTTTCTTAGCATCAAATAATGGTTCAACTACTGGTGCTTTGCTATCCTCCTTTTTCGAGGATGATGAAGCTTTGGGTTTTACTCCTCTTAGAAATACGTCCCACTCTAAGTGATCTTTGGATCTGACAAATGCTTTTATTTTGCTTTTCCAAATGTTGTAGTCCTTTCCATCAAAATATGGAGGCCTTGTATCACTTTGTCCTTCCATAAATCTTGGTGCAATGTTGCTAACCATAATAAACTGTTAGGTCAGAAGTAATATAGCACTTCAAAAATAACGAACAACCAAGCTTTGATACCAATTATTAGGGCTAGAACTATCACCTAAAGGAGGTGAATATGTGAATATACATAATTAAAAAATAATTGATTCTAATATTGCAAAAGACCAACGTTGATGATAAACTATGCAGTGATCAAAACTTGATATGTACAATAAAGTAAATAACAGATTAATGGATAGAGAAAATTGAACACAACAATTATAATAGTTCAGCTTATGATAAACCTATGTCCACTCTCCCGTGCTAACAATTTATTGGCTGGATTTTACTAATGAATTAATTAGAGGTTACAACAACTGAGTATTCTCAACTTGAGTAAATATGATCAAATCTTTTGATCTCACACTTCAACAACAACCTCTAAGAAATTACAAGTTAAGCTCACAAAAATGAGAAGGTGAAGCTCTCTTGAACTCTTGACCTTTGGAATTTTAAGACTTCGATTCTTATTCCCCTTAGCATCATAATCTTCTTTTATACTCTGTATTGTCCAAACTTACTTTTGGATATAAACTTTGAGGATCACTAATCCAATCCACCTATTGGACTTTGAATGATTTAGGACAATTTGATTGCTTATAAGATGCTAAGAATAAAGTCGCCCTTGATTTTGCTGCCTATACAATAAAGATAAGGTTTCCATAAGTTGATCACTTCGTTAATAAAGTGTGTCTCAGTCTCCATTGATTGTTGCATGGATTATGAATCTCCAACAAGGAAAGATTATGGGCCCGTTTGGTTTAGCTTTGGGGAAATGCCCTTGGGAGGATGCAAATACTTTGAGGTAAAGAGATTTTTCGAAATGCTAGACTGTTTGGTAAACTAAAACTAAAAAGTGTTTTGGGGAAATGCAAGACTATTTGGTAAACATGTATTTGAAAAGCCCTTTGGTGTGACCAAATTAAGTTTTTTAGTTTTAGTATTTTTAAAATTGCAAAAAAAGAAAAAATGAGTATATAACATTTTACATTTTCATGTTGAGAGTAATGTAAAAGATACATATTAGTAAATTTATTTAAAAATTATATTAAAAGAATTTGATTATAGATTAATAAATGCAAAGCTCAAGTTTTAGCCTAGGGTTCTTTTAGGTTTGTTTTCAACTTTCAATATTTTTTTTAATTATTGTAGTATTTTAATCATCTTCGTTAATTAATGATCATTCTAGTATATTGATAAAAAGTTGGGCTATTGATTGTCAAAAGATAAAAATGATATAAAAAAAAAAAGTGAACTTATTCAGTGGATGGTGAAGTGACCAATTGTAGATGCGATTTTTTTGAATAAGCACTGCATATAAAAAGGAATGTTCTAATTAAGAAAAATAAAACCAAGTTCCTCTTATACAAATTTGACTAGAAAGAGTCATTTCATGATAGTAAACATGGTCATATATGTCCCAAAAAAAGAAATACGCTATACCATGTCCTGTCGCAAATGCCATCTTAGTATTACAAACCTCAACGACTTTATAAACTTATGGCTATTTCATCACGTAAATGTGCCATGTCCAGAGATGTATACGAATTTGAAGCACCCACCCCTTCATTTGCATCATCATGGTCAACTGAATATCCATAATCGGGATCCAATTTTGCTTGTTCAAAATCCGTATCAATCACATTATTTCTCCGTATATAATTGTGCAAAGTCATTGCCGCTACCACAATTTGCACTTGCTTTTCATATGGATAACTTTGCATATGAGTTAAAATCCCCCACTTCTGCTTTAATAGACCAAAGGCTCGCTCAATTGTCAAGCGTAGCGAGGAATGGGCACGATTGAACACTTCTCGATATCCCGTAGGTGAATGACCTTCTTAAAATTCTGGCAAATAATATCTAACTTCTTTATATGGCCCCAAATAACCAGTATGATTTGGATATCCAACATCTACTAAGTAATATTTACCTACATAAATATATTGTAAATTTAATCAACATATGCGAATTAGATATATGGATGTATCTAAACCATTGACTAACATACCTAGAGAAGGATGGGGAAAATGTGCATCACGTCTTCCAATAGCTTCATAAAAGATACCGGTATCATGAGCTTGTCATTCCCAACCGGTCCAAACATAGACAAATTCCAAATTAAAATTACATATGGCTAACACGTTTTGAGTTGTTGTTCCTTTTTGACTAATAAAACGAATTTGATCATACTTAGATACAACCGCCGGAATATGTGTGCCGTCAATAGCTCCAATGCAATCCTTAAAATATGGATAAAATCGTCGATCTTTCTCGATCTGGAACTTTTCTATATTGTGAATCAGTTGGTTGGATCAAATCTTTTCTCATATCTCATAATTTATCTAAAACTAAGTTGAAGTGCCTACTTATGGTTTCCCCGAACCTTTGAAAACACTATTGTGTTAATCTATTACCTATACCATGTCCTAGAATATGAAGAAACATACCAACAATTTCTCTAACATTAGTATTCCTAGATCCTTGAAGGCCATAACGTGTTACTAAATCATGCGTTAAATTGTTAAATACAATCTTATGCATTTTAAACATATTGTAACACCTTACCAGATTAGCATCTTCGCCAATCAACTCTTTTAACCATATATAACCTGTATATATTGAGGTCATGCAAGGTTGTTTGCAAAGTTGGTCGCTTGATAAAGAATTGCAGCTTGAGTAACTAAGATAAGATCCCATAATTCATTTTCCTCTTGCTCATGATTTTCCCTTGTATGCGAATCATCCATAACTACTTCAAGTAACAAAATATAAAGTGAAACAATGTATTAACCATCGCATAAATCATCCATAATTGCTTCAAGTAACAAAATATAAAGAGAAACAATATATTAACCATCACATATATGCAAACTACTACATTAGAGAATACCAAATGAAAACAATTTTAACATCAAACATTAATTGAAATTAGGTTCACAAAGGCTGCAAATAAAGATCCATATATAGAAACAAAGTGGAATGACTAACCTTCGAACATGAAAACAATAAGATGCTAACATCCTCCTATCTACAAAGATTTGATTATTTTCTTATATCATATTTGAGATACTTTACTTTCTTTACACCATCCTTTAAGCTGATGAAAACTTGCCTATTGTCTATCTTTTCCTTTAAATGAGAAATTGAAAAAAAGTACAAGTCTTCGTCTTCCAAAATCTCAGGTATGGAATCCAATATCTCTATGAGGTCCTTATAAGGACTGACTAAACTGGTTGCGTTGGATGTAGCACTAGTAGTGCTCCTACTCTCAACAATTATAAGCAGCCTGTTAATTTGTGTCCAAGCTCCTCTCTTGTGCTCAATTTCTTATCTTTCTTTCCTCGAGCTTGCATCTTTGAAGTCTGTGTGGCTCTCTTAAGAGTTTGAGTTCCAGTTGGTTCATCTACATGATTCTCGAAGTTTTCATCAGTAGACCCTACAACATCATTGATACCAGGTTATGTGGTCTCCACATTATTATCAACACATAAACCTTGTCTATGATTCCATGTTATTCCTCCAGTAGCAATTGTATCTCTAAACATCATATCTAACTTTACTTCAATATCAGGATGTATGCCTTTTATCCTAAAAGCCTTAAACTTTGGATTAGCCTGTTATAATGAAGCATTTGCATAAGTTGCATCATTAAAGTTGAGCTTAACATGAAAGTTAAAAAAGAAATGAGGAAAACCTAAATTTTACGCTCTCACCATTCGTAACTCGCATCAATGGTTTTCTTTCTTGAATCCCATCCTAATCCATTTTTCCTGTAAAGCAATGACCTCCATCTTTTTCATTCTTCCTTGAGGTTATTCCACTTACTTTTCATTTTTTGTTTATCATACTTTTTGCCCGTTAGCTCCTCAAACTTACTAATTATGACTATCCATCCATCTCTTTTGTTGTTTGCAGGACGGTTGCCTTTTTCAATTTGTTCGATGCACAAATTACAAAAGATTTCTACATCTTCTAAGCTCCAAAATGCCTTTTCCTTTGATGAATTCATCTACTAGTAAATTGACATGAACAAATTTAAGAGACACAAACAAGCCCTCTCTTATTAAAAAACTAGAAGATATTCACTTAAAGAAAAGAAAACTAACATGAAGAAAAAATAAGGACATGCAAAAACATTATATTTACATAAAAAATCCTTGATTATACTAGGTCATCCAAAACCTAGAACAGCAGTGAATGTGCAAACTAAACATATCCATCATTGTGCAAAGATAGGCTTACACTCCGCATGAGATGATTACATGATGACCATGGCTCATCATTAAAAAGGTAAACTCATGCCACCTTGGCAATGATGAGTATTTCTTAATAACTAGAATCGCGCAACATAGATTCACCATCTAAGTAACCCATTTGTTTGTCCATCTTGCCTGGTCATTTGATATATTATCACAAAGACAAATATGAAGACCCCTATACAGTATGCAAAAGTTTATTCTACTTTATCTTCCAGACAATAGTTTATATATAAGGCATCAACAACCACAATGAAGAACCTCAAAAAAGTTAAGACTAGCCTATAATCACTCTCATGCTTGCAGCTGCTTCAATAGTAAAGTGTAGAAGAGCAAAAAAAAAAAAAAAAAAACATAAAAGTTGGGCGTGCAGGACATTGGAGTGACCAAATCACAAGGAACAATAAGTACAATTAACGTAGCAGGCGAACAAGATGGAAGAAAAGTGATGTCAAACTATTTAGCACGCACATTAAAAAAAAACTTTAGCTGAACCCGATCACCTTCACTAGCTACTTATCCTATTTCCAAAGTAACCGTTTTAAATTTTACTGCTTTTGCAGCTACTCCCACTAGCTTGAACCCAGAAAAGACACGTACTCTCAAACCCAATGATGAAAACCTTCCCTTCGAAGAAGAAAACTGGAACCGGTTGAATCACTTGGGCTTACGCCTCAAATGAAATCCAATGGTCCAGCTGAATTAAGAATTAAAACTTCCCCCATAAACTCCAAAACAGGAATTAAGACCAAATAAACCTGTGAGCCAACATCACACGGTAGTAGATTGTGAATCAACCCCCTCCATCCGAACCAGCACTTTCCCAGCACAAACGTTGCAGCCAATTTTCAGGAAGCAATCCACCGAGCAAGAAAGCTGAAAGCTACCAATTCAAGCAAGATCCTCGAAGCTCAAACTAATGCTAATTGCCTCATACTCAACAAGCCAAGAAAGCACAAATCCCGCAACTTGAAGCTCCAACTCAAATTACTAACAAAGCTTCTCCACCATATTCGAGCACGAATCTCTAAAGCAAACCCGGGCCCAAAAAAGAGAGAACGAAATGAAATAGAGCAAACTATCGAGTGGGGTCAGCTCTACCACGTGGCTCTCAATCTTAGCCACATGACCAGGACAATTTTCTTGAAACCCAAGTCGGTTTTCAAGAAAGATGCAACGGAGGAGGCTCGGGACAGAAAAATTGGTGGGGGGAGATGCGGTAAAACAGAGGAAACAAAACGATTAATCAACACCAACCAACTTGAAACAGAAGCAAACGATAAAAGAGAAACAAAACCAACCTAGATCTCGGATTCGCTTGCTCGTCAAGAGGGTAGAAGATCTAGATCTCAGATTCGGTCGCTCGTTGCGTGATGGAGTGGTGCGAGTTGCAAGAGAGAGAGACGAAGAAGAGAGCCATCGCGTGATGGAGTGGTGTGAGTTGCAGGGAAAGAGAGACCAAGAAGAAAGCCGTCAAGTTGCAGGGAGAGAGAGACCAAGAAGAAAGCCGTCGAGTTGCAGGGAGAGAGACGAGGAGCGTCGCGTGAGAACAGATGAATGCCTTGAAAGAGTTAGGGTTTTCTTTTGTTTAGGGTAAAATTGGACTTTTCATGAAATTTTGAGGGTAAAATAGGTAATCAGCAAAAATTCATTAATCCCTTCACTAGCATGCCAAAAATGCTAAAAACCCAAAGCAGGTCTGTTTTGGACTTTCAGCATTCCAAAGGCAAGCATTTTGCCAAATAGCCTTCAAATGCCAAACCAAACATCCTTGAATTTTTCCCAAGGGGCTTCGGGTGGGAAAGCTGAACCAAACGCCCCTTCTGTGAATGTTCATCCGTCCTAGACAATCAAGATATATACAAAGAAATTTAGGCCAATTCCTAGCCTTTGCGCTTTATATATTGCAAGCTTATTTCAATGATTAGAGATCTTCTCATATTGGTTGATGATCTGTATATTCTAGACAATCCATGCACAATACATGCCATTGTCCAACGTAACACAATCAAGGTCATAGAGAACTAGAATTTCTAATGATCTTTGAATGTGACTTGAATATATTTGCTCAAAAAATAACTCCTGGAAAGCTTTTCATTAGAATCAATAATCATATAAGGAAGATTTTTTCAATCTTCAGGAAATTTCCTCAACATCCCGTCTAGCCTAGCTGACCTATTCATGCCCGAAATTCTAAACTAGGCAAACCACGACTAATTACAGTGTCTAAGCTTTCTGAAGGAGCAAAATTAAGAGGAACAGCCATGAAAATCAAGCACAGACTGATATATCCATAGGAGTTTGATGTATCCTCTTGAGACAAATGAGGATTGCAAAGAGTTATGTTAGGATTACCTGTCGCACAAAGAGTGGCGCCAAAGCTACGGTTTTGTGTCACCACCATGCTTAAACTTGACGCTATTTTCCGCCCATTTTGTTAATTCTACTTTGCTCGCGGCCAGTGCAAAGAGATGGGCCTGGGCTTGGTCCAACTTCAGAGATGGGCCTTCTTAGCAGAGCGTTTCTTTATGATGATCCAAGCCATTTTTCCCTTTTGAGGTGCACTACTCTAGCTCAGCTAGGTGAATGGGCCGCACGATACGCGCATGAGAACTTCCAAGACTTTTACTTTGGTCATCTTGGCCTTTTTCAATTTCCATATTTTCTTTCTGTCGGATAATTTCCATATGAATAAGTAGCACATATGCGAAATGGAAACCAAGGTTAGTTAGCTTCATACATGAGGATGGGACGCATGATTCCACATGCCAGAATAGGTGGGGAAAGACGGAAGAGTATGCATGAGAATTGAGATTTCACATAGGGTGCGTGTTAATTTGTATCTTGGTTTTACCTAATCTTCGTTAATTATTAGCTTAACTTGCCATTGGCTTTCCCTTGCAATGTTTGATGGGAGTTTTCGCCTTCGGTCAATATTGTAATTAGTTTATTGCTAATATAATCATTATTTCCCTAGGCCAAAGGGAAAATTGCGTTATCGATAAACTAAAAAAGAAGGGAAAACAGCAATTTTGTTTTTCCAAATGAGAATGCATCTTTTTCATCTCACATTTCAATACTGCAAAAAATGACAATACTAGGACTACAAAAGAACTTCCAAATAAAATAGATAAGTTGATCGATAAGATGGTAATACATCAGATGATCTGTTGTAGGGATTCTTGCCTATGGGACTATGGCAAGCGGACAGACAAATCTGTTTCTAGGAATGAAATGCTTTTAGGTTTTACGAAAGCGCTGACACAGCATCCAAGCAAATGGGGGAAAGAAATAGTTGGTCATAATTTAATCCTAGTAAAATGGGATACGTAATTGCTGAGAACACTAAACCATACAACAGCAAAAAGCCAATATGGCCACTTCAAGTCCTCGCTCGAGCCATTGGTGAATGAGGCGGCACTGATGATTGAGGAGACATTCTATGATGAGAAGACATCAAGCTCTCATCACAAATCTCGAATGTAAAACCCGGCCTAAGACTCGTGCTTCGCTGACGTTTCTTCTTCGACAATGTCTTGTCATCACCTATGTCATTGCCCTCAGTCACAAACTCTAATAATTATAAGCGCCTCTTACACTGTGTGATTATCCATATCAGCAAAGCAAACCCTGAAAATCCCGGGCTCCTGGCAATGGAAAGAGGACCCATGTGATGCATTGACCTTCACATCCCGTATAATCACCCTCCACAGCTTCATCTCGGCGTGGAGCCCTCAGTTCTTTCATAAGGCGTTGCAAATCCATCCACACGAAAAGACCGGCCTTGTCTTCCAAGTCTTGCTTGAATCCTTTGACGAAGAGACCGTGCCTCTTGGCCAGTCTCCTCCTCTCTTCTTGGAAATTCTCTACAAAGATCTCATCAGAGAGCACGGAAGTAAGTGAATGCTGAGTCTGCAAAGAGACCAATCCGAAACTAGAAATTTCCCTCGTACAATTGGCCGCTTGATCATAGTAGGGACAGATCATACAGACGTGAAAGCCAGGAAACCTTATGGGCTTGGACAAACTGTAGATAATGTGGAGGAGATCGGGATTGCACTCTCTTGAATTATTTCCAAGATGGCGCGGAAGTCAAAAACCCTGGCCAAGTATATTTTGTTGCGGAGGTTCTTCTCGGAAGTGAAGCTCAACAGACTGGTGAGTGTTTCTCTGCTGAAAGTGATTCCTAGCAGGTTTGATGGGTTCGTTAAGATCACACCTTTTACGTTGGTGTTGGCTTCTATGGCCTTGACGTAATGCTGATTTTTACTTGTGGCAGGGTTACTTGAAAGTTGTTGGAGCTGTCACAGATAATCGGAATTATCTGTATGCCGGTGAGTCATCTTATGTCCCTGTCAAGTCATTTGAACGAAGAAACATCAATATCATGAATTTGGAAATATCGGTCATTTTGATTAACGAACTTTAGGTCAAAGTGATTATAGATGCTAACTTATGGGTTTTTATATTTGATGGGCCTACTTAAGGCCATCCGCCCATGTTGGGCCAAAACCTGACCCACAAATGAAGGGCCCATAGAAGAGTACTGTAAAATAAAATAAAATAAAATAAAAGGGGAAATTTGAGCAGAAGTGATATTTACAATTATATTATCTGTTCAATGGTTATCGGATAAGTAGCATTTTTGAGAAAAGGGAAAACATGTTCTCTGCTCTACGCTCTTAGTTTTTCCCCAAAAAGACATAGTACGCTCTTCTTTACGAACAAATTTAGGGTTTTTAAGAACTCCTCATAAAACTGCGATGACGGTGCTTAATTCGTGAAAATCAAGGTATGTTCGACTCCGTAATATACATTTTGATTGGTGCAATATCTTTTTTGGGTATATTTTCCGGGTTTGTTTTCGGTGTTCGATTGAGTATCGGATTGTATTTTGGGAATCTGTTTCCCAACACTAACAATACTTAGTGGTAACGTAAGCTTGATCAAACAAAGAAATATAATTGAGATACCGCATCTTTATGAGCTTATTATAGCAGCATTGAGGGGAACCAGACCAAAAATAAAGCTCATGTACACATCTCTCTTTTTTAAAGCATGTCTATGCATATACTTGTCCTAAGATTTTATTCTCATGTAAACGTATTTCGTTGTCGAATTCTTTTCTCTCAGATTTATAAGGATATAAGATGGCTTACCGGCGCACAGATAATTCCGGTTAGATATGACAGCTCCAACAACTTCCAAGTAACCCTACCACAAATAAAAATCAGCATTACGTCAAGGTCAAGAAGCCAACATCGACGTAAAAGGAGAGATCTTAACAGACCCATCAAATCTGCTGGGAAACACTATGAGCAGAGAAACACTAGTCAGCCTGTTGGGCTTCACTTCCGAGAAGAACCTCCACGACAAAATATACTTGGCCAGGGTTTTCGACTTCCCCGCCAACTGGAAAATGCAAAAGACCGGATGCAATCCCGATCTCGTCCACATTATCTACAGTTTGTTCAAGGACATGGGGTTTCAGTTTATTCACTGAGGCTATATATGATAAAAATAATTCATAAAATAATACAGAGACCACATGAAGAGACGGGAGCATGTATCCCTACGCTGGATAATACGAGCAAGGAACAAGGAAAGCGTCTCCAGGAAAGCGTCACTGGAAATTGGCGTTGGCGACGTCCTTGAACTTGCCAACCCTATCTGAAGTGCAAATGGACGCCTTAGGATTGTTCTTCATACACTCTTCCATCAGATCGAAGGAAAGCTGCAAACGATAAAGCAAACACAAGGCGAAAATGGGTATCATTCACAAAGTTGGAAAGCCATGTGTGTACACGCTTGCAAATGGGCAGCGCATGCTTGTGTCTGACGACATATTCCTATATATCATCACCGCAAGCGGATTACTGAACGAAGAAGAGCTTTTGCAACTACCAGACCTAATTCTCGGCAAGACGCATCTGGACGGCTCCATCAGGATTCTGAGTTGGGTGGAAGGGCTGGACGGCTCCATCAGGATTCTGAGTTGGGTGAAAGGGGTTCTTCTGATATGCCTTCCATCCGTCAAAGCACGGAGAATCCCATCGATATGTGTATGGAAAGATTGTTGTTTTGCTCCTTCCAGGATAAGAGGTGAACTCGCTCTTTAGTCAGTCCTCAGACGATACTGGAGATTTTGGCCCCTATTTATAGGCAGCAAATGATTTACGCTGGCGGGCCATTGTAAGTGAAAGCAGAATGGAAAGTCCACTATTCAATTCAAAGGAGTTGTTGGGAGATCTAGCGTAATTGCTTGCGTGTCTCCGCTAAGTCATTGAGACTTTTAGGGCCGCACGGAAGTGATCTATATAATATAATATGGGGCAGATAGGGAGAAAAAAGAGGCTGGTCTTAGTGCCAAGCTTCCACATTGATCTCATGCCCCATGGCTATGGCGGGCGTTCATTAGTCGGCGTCGCACACTTTACACATGAGGGGGTGTTATCTTATCATTACACATCACTTGACTATTAGATATACTTAGACGTGAGGATGGATGTTAAAAGAAAATTATGTTATTATCATGTTTAATTAGGCCTTTTAATATACATATAATTTCATTCTACTTAATGACTTAAGTTTTGAGTCCAACATTTCCAATAATTTCACATGATTTCCACGTATGTATCATGGAAGCTTCGCCGCAAAGAAAAGGAGATGCAGACTTTCGAAGTGATGAAAGTTATCCGGCGGCCGATGGAGAAAATATTGAGTGGGGGGCGTCTCCGCTTGGGCTGATGGGTTTACGGGCGCCTCTTGGCTGTCTTTGCAAATAGGGGGCTGTTTGTTTGTGTTCTTTCTTTATGTTCATGAACATAATTTCTGTTTTTTTTGTTCTGGAAACAAAAAAATAACAGAAACCCTTTTATTTGTATTTTTGTTACAAATTTATTTTTTTGCTCCCGGGAACAAGTTTGGAACAGAATAAGAAATTAGAAAATAAGAAAAACTTATACACTTATGACAAATTTACCCCAAACTATTTTTTTGATTTCCTGACAAATTTACCCCGTGACCATAAAAAACCCTAAATTGGTACAAGAATAATTTTTCTCTCTCCCATTTTTATCTAAACTCTCAAATTTTCTTTTCGTGTCATTTCTTAATAATTTGATAATAAAATTTAATTCGAGGGTAAATTTGTCACAAGTATACCGGTTTGGGGTAAATTTGTCAAAGGCCGGTTTGGGGTTTTGGTGGTCAAAAAAATAGTTTGGGGTAAATTTGTCACAAGTGTATCGGTTTGGGGTTTTTCGGGTATTCGGAATAATTTTCTCTCTCCCATTTTTATCTTCTCTTTCTTTTCTTCTTCTTTTTTCTTTGGCCAGTTGCCAGCCTCGGCCATGGCCGTCAAGGGTCGGCGACCTCGCCGAAGCGTCACCGGCCCCCAGCGAGGCTGAGCCTCGCCGCCCACATTTGGCGAGGCCAAGCTTGCCCAGCCACCAGTGAGGCTCGGCCCAGCCAAGGCGAGGCCGTCGGCCCTCTCGGCTGGTCGCCGGCCATGGCGAGGCCGGCGACTAGCCAAAAGGAAGAAAAAAAAAGGAAAAAATAAATTAAAAATATTAAAAAATTAAAAGAAACAAAAAAAAATTATACAAGTTTACCAAACGTATTTCTATTCTTTTTCTATTCCAGGAACAAATTTACCAAACGCATTGTTTTGTTCAAAAATTGTTACTCGGAACAAAAATAGTTTTTTCTATTTTTATTCTCTAAAATAATTTTTGAACAGAAATATTACTAAACGCACCTTAAACATCTTTTCTAGTCTCATAAAGAGTCACTATGTGGGCCAGAACTGGAGCCTAGGGATGGCCGACAAAAAAGGAAGAATCTTAAGAATTTGCGTTAATCTCATGATTTAAAAAAAAAAGAAAGAAATCTTTGATGGAAATCAGTTGGATGACTCATTGAACTTTCTTGAGCCAGTCTTTTAGCTAGTTAGCCTCCCTTCCGAACATATTTCTATGTCCCGGCACCGATATGGTTTCATTTTCCTCCTTGTTTTTCAGAGTTCGAGAATTAACTCTTGTTTAAGGTTGAAAGTTTGCCATGTTTGGACATCCCCAAAAAAGAAAAAAGAATAGATTCAAAACATAAAGACAGTAAGTATAGAAATTTGCCCTAAAAATGTAAGATACTGTCGACACCAGCCAAAGTTTCGACTTAAAATCGGGTCATGATAAGATACTTAAAAACACATTAAGCTCACTCGATGAAATGCCTGCATTAATATTGAAGGACATTATCTCCCGTTTGTTCCAAGTTCGCACCATTTCCCATCCTATATTACCATATCTCCCAATTATCTAGCTAGTAGGTATACAACCAAATGAATTACGGAAATGCAGATGTGAAACTAACTTTAAATTGTGAGGATAGGAATAGTGGGAAGAGTGTTAAAAAAGTTATAGACTTATTGCATTGGTATTAATTTAGTTATAAATATTTTTATTAATGCCAATTTAATTTTAAATATTTTGATTTGGTGTCAATTCAATCATTCCAGCTAATTTTAGCTAAATATTGCCGACGTAGATGCCGGTCGGCTTATATGGCATTGCCGGCACCAATGTAAATAATTTTTAATAATATTTTAATTTTTAAAATTTTTTTTCTCTCCTTGCTTCTTCATTTTGCCAGTTATGCGGCCCCGCGAGACCACTCGACCCTCTTGTTAGATCTGGCTTGTCAAGGCCAGGCCTCACCAGGCCTCGCCTGGTCATATGAAGAAGGAAGAAATTTCGAGACTTTACTTTGGCCTTCTTTACATTTTCAATTTTCATATAAGTAAGTAGCATATATGCAAAATGGAAATTAAATTAATTGGTATCACATGTATGAAAAATTATCAAAAAAAAAAGATCCTAAATCTATTGTACGAATGTCAATTTAGTCACAAATCTTTTAATTGATCAATTTTGTTTCAAACTCTCTTAACAATCTATCAATATTGTCATATCGGCTAATTTTTGGCTGGTAATCGCTAATGCAAACACTAACCATCTAGGTGGCACACTCATCGTTGACTAGACCGTCAAATGGATAGGGTCGGGTCGAAGATTGTGACATCCTTAAATTCGACCCCGTCTCGAATATATGAAATGGCTTTTCGTCGGCGCACCTATGGTCCTTTTTCTCTAAGCTGATTACTCATGAGTTAACTAATCGATTGGGTGAAGCCATTAAGGAATATATCCGCAGCAAAATCCCTAAAAGCTACCTAATTGATTAGATTGGACTAAAATCACGCCCAGTCGATTTTAACCGTGAAATTGAATTCGATTTCGGGAATCGAACGTTCGAGCTTGTCACAATTTATTCTTAAGACCTCTTCTCATCTTTTAGGAAAATTCCGTCGAGCCCGGAAATTTACGGAAAATCAATTTTGGCAAATTGGAAATTAAAGAGAAATTCGTATGGGCTGGTTTATTGGTGTTTTTGGCTGCCCATTTGGTTTGTTTGTGATAAAATGGGAGCTAATTTGCCATTGGAGGTTCCCTAGGCCTTGTGGGCAGAATTAAGGGGCTTCTTGGCCTTTAAGATGGATTAATTGGTGAAGGAAATGCATGAAAATTCATATGGGCAGCTTAAGGGGAGAATTTGGTCACCAATTTGGCTTGGTTTGTGAGAGATTTGGAAGAAAATCATCCATTGGATGATGCTTGGACTTTGGGGGACAAGAAGATAGGCATGAAGATTTTAGGGGTTGGATAATGATCATTTAGATATTTGCCTTGACTCTCTTTCTTCCTTTCTCTCTCTTTTCTTTCTCCTTGCCACCCTACTCACGCACGCTCATCCCCTGCAACAGCCAACTCTTTCATTCTGCCCCTTCCCTTTCAATTATTCTGCCCATTCCCATTTCCCATTTATCTTTCATGTCTCCATCTTTTCCCCCTCAGCTCCATTTTCTTTCTTCCACCTGGTTCCGCGTCCATTTCCATTTTTGTGCTGCCCGCTGCCTCATCCTCCATCACGCTCACCAGCTAACTCCCATTTGTCCTCACCCCACCAGCTCACCTCGTAACTCCCAATCTACACGCTCAACTCCACCCAACTCAGCCGCAACACCACATAGCAACTCCTTTATCTTCTTGCCACACCTCCATAGTCAACAAACCATCAACACCAACGCTCCACAACCTCAGGCCACCGGCGGAACCACTACCCCCGAGCAACACCGCATCGTGTTCAGCAAGTCTAAGCAAGAGTAGAACCGGTTCCTCCCTTGGCCATGAGCCCTTGTAGGGCCATTTTATCTGCCATCGAGCCTCCGTTGGTGTCGCCGTGAGCCCGAGTTTTGCTCACCTCCGCGCCGCCATTGTCGTGAACTCATCAACCCATTAAACCAGTGAGTTTACTCACTAAACCTTACTTATAATGTAAATTATGCTTAAAGGTTGTTTAGATTAATGACGTGCGGACTCCTAGAGTGTCATAACTTTGCACAAAGGGACACTTAAATGCCATAACTTACGAAAGGTACACTTAAGTGTCAAAATAGAGTAAAACGGATCACTTGAGTGCCAATCCGGCAAAAGTCCGGCTAAAACGCCGACGTGGCATTTTTTTGATGAAGCGAGCCAAAAACGACGCCGTTTTGTATGCTAACGTGGTCAAATAATGCAAAAACGACGTTATTTTGGGCTGACTTGGTAAAAAATAATATAAAATTTAATTAAAATTTAATTTAAAAATAATTTAGTTAAAATATTTAAATAATAATAATTTTAAAATTAATTTAGTTAAAATATTTAAAAATAATAATTTTAAAATTTAATTTTTTTAAAAAAACTAAAAATAAAAAAGAAATGGTGGGGAGGCGGGCGAGGGATCGGCTCTCAACCGCCGTTGTTGGAAGGGGCGGCGACGACGGGGGAGGGCCGGTCGAGCCTGCCCCACCGTCGCCGGCCCTTCTCGGCGGCGGTAGGGTAAGCGGCGGTAGTGACTAAGGGCGATCCCTCGGCCCGCCTCCCCCTTTTAAAAATTTTTAAATTATTATTTTTAATGTTTTAACTAAATTAATTTTAAAATTATTATTCTTTTAAATATTTTAACTAAATTATTTTAAAATTTAATTTCATTAATTTTTATATTATTTTTTTACCAGGTCAGCCCAAAACGATACCTTTTTTACATTATTTGGCCACATCGGCATGCAAAATGGCGTCGTTTTGGGCTCATTTCACCGGAAAAATGCCACGTGTGCAATTTGGCTGGACTTTCGTCGGATTGACACTCAAGTAATCCGTTTTTTTTTTAATGTGGCACTTAAGTGTACTTTCGTGAGTTATGGCACTTAAGTGTCCCTTTGTGCAAAGTTATGGTACTTGAAGCGTTCTTTTGACTTATATTAACTTAAGTATGGATTAGTGATAATTTAGAATGATTAGATTAGCCTTAAAATGGATTATTATTAATCCAATTAGTGAAATTAGCATATTTGAGGTTGGATTAGTCCAGATCGGTGTACTTTCTGCTGTTCGGATTTCTGGACCCTCGCCGTTTGCCATTTTCGTGAACCGAAATGGAATGCGAATTTAAGGTTGATTCCTTCTTGAGAAATTTAGACATTTTCAGCTATAACATATATTTTTCTCAAGATTTTTAGGGATTTAAAAGAATGAGATATTAGCTCCATCATTTGCAAACAGAACCGTAGTTTTTGCTGGAACTAGTGACCTTTTGGGATTCTAGGGGTTTTTATCAACTCTTAGGGTTCTAATTTCAAAATGGTTTTTTCACAAAAATTGTTTCTCACATCTTCTAGTTTAACATACTCATATTTCAGGTCAAACGGACATGTTTTGGATCTTGAACCAAACTGATTTCGGAAAGCAAGCTTTTTGAAAATGGACCCAGTTTTTGGTACTGGATTGAGCGATTTACTGGGCCGAATCTAGAAGGATCTGGGTTAAGGTGAAGAGGGAAAAAATCAAGAAAAATCCCAAACTTTACCAAAAGTGACAGATTTAATCCAATTTTTTTTTTTTTTGTGACGTGAAAAATTCTGAACTTTGCCAACCATGACACATTTACCCCAAACTTTTTTTTTTTTTGTAAAACAAAAAATCATGAACTTTTGTTGTGTGACACATTTATCCCAAAAGTATAGGGCATTTTGGTCTTTTTACATTTTAATTTTTTTTTTTTTTTTCTTCTCTCTTCCCTCCGCCGATCCTCCCTTGCCGGCGAAGGGAAGCCGGCGTCAAGCAAATCCTAAATTTTGTCAATCGTGACACATTTACCCTACCACTTTGGGCAAAGTTTGGAGTTTTTGGTGGTCTTTTCCCTCATGAAAAATGTTCTTTTATATGTCATTTACAACATATTCAAATTTGAGAATTTTCCAAACTTGTTTGATTAGGTTTTTGGATTTAAACTTGGAGACGTGTGAGTGGCCCGGTTTCTGCCAATTAGGATTGATTATGATATTGTGGTTGATCTTGATATTGTGCTTGCTGAATAAGGTGTATTTAGTGATGTGGTGGACTTGTGGCATGCTGAGAACTTATGGGTGAGATCATGAGGTGAATTGCTCTTTGTTGGTTGTTTATTATTTTTGCAAAACATGACCTTTTGGACTATTCAATAGAAAATAAATGAGGTGTCCGGTCTGGACACCAAAACTTATTTGCCCAATAAAATAATAAGGTTTTAAACTAGATGCATTCAAAGTTTGACGGATTAATTCTAAGTACGTGTGTGACATTCAGAATTTCCAATACTGTTTTCTACTAAATTAATCGGGCATTTCATGGACGTGTCTATAGGGTTGTTCTCAGAGCTGATCTCTCTCGAGATAATTAGACTAGCTGGGTAAGCTATTACAAAATTTCAAGGCAATAGACTTGAGAGCTCGATCAAGAATCGGCTTCTCGACCGTGCTCATCTTTAGAGGTCATTACGGCACAGTTAAAAATCGAATTGAGATCAAAGAAATGTTGGTTCGACTAAGATATGTGGCCGATTGTGGATGACTCTACTAAATTGGGAAATTCTTGTTGATCGGCACTAATTTGATTTTTTATGTCGTTTTGGTACCCTGTGTCTGTAATTGAGTCCTCAAGATTTTCACGACAATTGAGAGTCACTAATATGTCGAGTGGGTTCAATGTGGCTCGAAGAAAATCAACCATGAGTCATTTATCCTAAAAAGTTCTAAAAACTACCCGGTAATCTAGGTCACGCTAAAAACACGCTGATTGGAAATTAACCGTCAATTAGAGTCTGATTCTAGAAATTGAAAGTTCTATGGTATCATGAGTTATTTTAGGAACGTCGACTCAGTCTCAGAAGATTTTTTGGAGATCTTGAGATTTTTACGGAAAATGGTTTCAGATATTGTGGAAAATTAGCGGAAATTTAGATTGACCAAATCAAAAGAAATTTGGACTTACAAGCCAAGCTATTTGATGAGGGGCACTTACAGAAATTATGTGGGCTTTTTCTACATCAAATTTGGATATTAAATTGAAGAATTCGGAATAAGGCATGGGCAGCAACTTTGGCTTAAAAAATTGGAGAATTGGTGGTTTATTTTGTGGTATTATTGAGCAAGAAAGTAATATAGGGGAACATGGTGATATTTATGCAAGCCTAGGGGGAGACAAGGCCTTAATTGAATGGATATGGATTGTTGACTTTCTTCCCTCCTACGGCAACTTCCTCCTCACGCATGCCAGCTACTTTCCTCTCTCATTCATGCGCCAAGTTCCCCCTCTCACAGCCAAGTCTTGCTTTTGCTTCACTTTCGATTTTCCTTCGAAGTCTGCCAGCCCATTCTCCTTCAA
Source organism: Eucalyptus erythrocorys (assembly GCA_014182555.1). Taxonomy (NCBI): domain Eukaryota; kingdom Viridiplantae; phylum Streptophyta; class Magnoliopsida; order Myrtales; family Myrtaceae; genus Eucalyptus; species Eucalyptus erythrocorys. The sequence goes on along the minus strand of CM024601.1, from coordinate 755,650 downwards.
TCTCGGCTGCGTGCCCTCTTCCTTTCACCGCCCAACACCTACCGAAGTCACGCATGCCCCACGTACTCCATCCACCTCACTCTCTCTTCCTCACGACCACTGAAGCTCCCTCCTTCGAAGACTTTACTGCCCGCGTGCGTCTCTCCCAGCTCTACCACGTTCATCCCACCGATCCTCTCTCTCTCTCTCTCTCTCTCTCTCTCTCTCTCTCTCTCGATGTCCCCATGCTGGTCAGCGAACTAGCTATTTCTCCCCATCTTTGACCGCGACACCCACCAACGAACGCCAGCAACTGCTTTCGCCATCTTCGATCCTCCTGCTCAGCTTGCTTTCTCCATCTGGCCGTGCGAATCGCACAAAGCAAGCTGTGGATTCCAGCGTCTTTGGCCCACCAGCAACCCAGATGAGTTCAGAGAATCGAGTCTTCAGCCCAGCGTCTTAGGCCTAGTTCGTTAGCCCACGAAATCTTCTATTTCAGCCTAGCTGCAATGGAGGCCCTAGTCTTCAGCTTGAAGCTCAGCCCAGTTTGCAATTGCTTTCAGCAGGGCCAAGTCCAGCAATTCTCAGCCCTTAAGCTCAGCATCAGTCCGCGAAATTCAGCTTTGTTTCAGGCCTAGGTTCGGCCGCCGTTGCGTTGTTGTCGCAGTGTCCCGGTCTTCGCTTTGCGCAAGTGAGTTTTACTCACTAATGCTTTACTAGTAGACTAATTATGCCTAAGAGTTAATTATATTTAATTAATGACAATTAGGTGGATAGAGTAGATTGAAGTAATTAAATTAGAGACTTATTAATGCATGTTAGTTACATTGATTATATAATTAGGAGGTAGACGGGTTCTATTAATTATTGAATGTCTATTGGGATTTTTCCCGATCCGTTTCGGGCTCCAATTAGGCAATACAAGCCTAAATTGGATTTATTATAATTATTTATTAATTTTTAATAATTATTTAATTATCTAATTATTTTTCCGGAAATTCACTCGGGATAATCGGTGACGAGAATTTCGTGCTGATCGTTGTGGTGCAGTTCGTTTATTTATTTAAGCTCTACGTTGTGTGGAATTTAATTAATTGTGCTATTTTAGGGATTTATCCCAAATTGATTGAAATTAAGTGATGGATTGGTTGATGGCCGAGTCTAATTATTTAGCATCAATGATGCTGTGATGAACTGTAAAGAGGAGAGAATTGTGAGAGTGAATTGGAGAAATTCTCGGCTAAAACCAATCAGATTTGATATAAGTGGACAAACGTGGTTCGGTGGTTAAGGAAATCACTGACGAAAAAGGCGTCTTAAAGAACGCACATTGTTGCCATTACATATGGCACATTGGTGAGAACGGTGTCATGGATACGATACGTGATTCGGTGATGGGAATATCACTGGCAAAAAAGGCACCTTAAAGAATGCACGTGATCGGTGATCGGTACGTCAATATAGCAAGAAAGACACCCGAGAGCATTCAACAGGCTCTGTGACTGAGTACGATCGGTACGTCACCATGGCGAAAAAGACGCCCGAGAGCATTCATTTGGCTCTTTGACTGAGTACCCGAATGGAGGTTATAAAGTATGATGTTGATGTGACTGAGAGGTGGTCCGAATGACATGTAATTAACTGGGTCAATTGATCAATGATTTGATCCGATTGTTGTGAATTTGTTGCTATTTGATGCACTATATGAGGCAAGTGTGTATAACCTTGAGTTGCAGGTTGGGACTGATGCCAAGGTAAGTCCTCTAATCCGTGCTATGCCTAGGCAACCTGGTGATCTATTGGTTTCCTAATTGAGTCTTAGGGGTAGAATTCGCTAAGACTTAGTCTCATTGATTGTTGTAAAACCAATTTCAGGCCCTTAGATGGCAGCACCAGGACCTCCACCTCCCCCTCCTCCTGAACAGTTCGGCATTCCAGAGAACATCTCCGATAAGGCCACCCACTTCCATATCCACCCTGACCTTGAAGGACTAGAGTATGTGTTGATTGAATCGACTGTCTGGGTTGATGTGGGCAGGGACGATTCGAGGCCTCATGAGTATCGATTCTAGTATCGCTACTACTTTGACAGGAGACAAGTAGGTCCCATACCAGACGAGAAAGTACCATTCATCGTCCTAGAGGAAACTTTTGGGATAGGGACTGCGGATCCTGAAGTCGGTGGAGTGGTGGATGCTAATGACCCTACATTGGCGAGTGAGCCTACTTCTCCAGTGTACTCCGAGGGTGGTGCCAATTGGAGCGAAGAAGAACCTAAGATCCCAGAGCATGAGGTAGAAGGATTAGTGGAGGATGAAGAGTGGGGAGTGGACGAGGAGGTGCCCTTTGAGATGGAGCCGATAGAAGAGGAGCCGGAGGATGAAGAGTTTGAAGAAGATGAGCCGAGCGAGGAAGAGTCTGAGGAGGATCGGGATGATCCTGAGTATGACCCTGATGAGGATTAAGAGTGTATCCTCTCTTTTGTGAAACCCTATCTAGGTATATATAAAGTGAGACTTTGAGATTGTAAATAGTTATGAAATACTCTAGCTTGTGTTATGTATAAAAGTTTGGTTATGAGTTTTCAGTATGAAAATTTTGGCCTTACTTTTTATCACATTGTTTTATTATCTGGGGATTTATAACTACCTTTGCATGTGCTTAATAAATGAAAGGGTCGGCAATATATAGTCCTAGGATATCACATTCTAAAATCGACCAAGTGAAAAGGATGTGTGCATGCTCGAGGATCGAGGCGTGACAATGTGAGCACCTATGAATTTATTTCTTAATGTATGGAACCAAAAAAAAAAAAAAAAAAAAAAGTGGGCTTGCTAAGATTTGTTTTCAAAAGAGGGTGGTTTGAAAAGAAATTAGAAGAGAAATATAGTATCGGATTTGGACGCCAAGTTTTATAGACTTAATAAAACCGTGAGGTTTCAATCTAGATGCATACAAAGTTTGGCGGGTCAATTTCAAATACAAGTCCCCGTACGAATTTATTTTGGAGAGCTTGAAAAAAATGGGTGCCAAGTTATTTTAAAAAAGGGGTTTTGGAGTTTTGACTATATGAAGGAGGCTAGGGTTGACCTAACTAATCAGGTGTTTGTATGGTTAGGTTAATTAATCGCAATTTATTTATTTATTTAATTGCATTTAATTAATTATTTCATAATTTATTTAGTTATTTAATATTTTCCGTAAATTAGATCGGGATAGCTAGTGACTGGAATTTTGTGCTGATTGCAATGGTATTGTTAATTTCTGCAATTGAGTGGCAATTTGTGCAAATTGAGTGCTGATTGGAAATTGGATTACTTATTCCAAAATTGGATGATCGTGTGCTTGTTAAGAGAATTCATCTCTCACTGTGTATCGGGTGAATGATGCTTTTATGTGGAAAGCTGTCTTGAGGTAGACATTGATGTGCTCGATGGGGCGAGACAACGCCTAGCTGTGTAACGGATAGATTTGTTGTGTGTCAGTTAGATCCGCCATGTGAAGGATAAATCCGCTGTGTGACGGATAAACCCGCTATGTGACAATTAGGTGTACTTTGTGCTGGGTAGATTCGCTGTTTGACAGATAAACCCGCTATGTGATGATTAGATTCACCGTGTGACAGTTAGATCATACTCGTGTGACTGTAATCAATTGAAATGCATGATAGGTCGTGCTTGTGCGACAGTGATCAATTAGAATATATGATCGATCGAGATGTGGTGATTGATAGAGATATGATTTGAGACAAATGTTATCACTGCACTTCTGTGTCATAAATTATACCGATGTGCGGGAGGATCTGAGACAAAGTAAGTCTATATGGTTGTATAATTGTGTATTACCCTCCTAATTGGGGTTTAGAGCATAAATTCGCTAAGATTTATATCTCACCCCATCGCGAGCTTTAACTTTTTAGGATCGTAGAGTGGAGGACCTGAAGCCGAGCTGAGAAGATCTGAGGTGTGGGTCAGATAGGACAGTTTTCTTGAGAGCTGGTCTTTTAAAGTCTTTTGGTTGTTGACTTTTGTACTTGACTCAGTTGGTTTATAAAAACATGTTTTGTTTGTGAATCTGTTGTTCTGCTTTTCTATCTCGAGATGTTTACTGTCAGGAGATTTGTTTTCGCTTTAGCATGTGCAATAAAATAAAAGAATCGGTGACTCGTCCTGGGAAGTCGCAAATTTTATCGACTAGCAGAGGGATGGGCACGCGATCAAGGATCGGGACGTGACAAAAATAGTCTTTCTTAAATTGATCCATTTAACCTATTTTAACTCTTTTTCATGGAATAAAGATCTAGGGACTTCATACTTAATCTTACTTGTATTGCTAAAACACTTCTATGTTTAACTTAATCTAGAAAAACTTATATCCAAAATAATGCGAGAGCATGGGATGAGTGAGTGCAAGATTGAGTGAGGGCGAGAGAGAATCATAACAATGAATTGAGTTTAAATAAGTTGTGAACCCATTTAACATTTAGATTAAATTTAGATTTACCGTTCTAAATCCATTCGTAATCTGTTTACTGTATATAATAAGTTCATATGACAACTTAGTCCATCAAATGGGTTAAGAAATGGGCCTATGACCCATTTGGATGACTAATGCTTATGTGAATAACTTTTTGCTTTTGTTTTTAAATTTTGTCCCTTCTTTTCTTCTTTCCCTTCATTCTTCCTTTGTTGATCGATGTGCCTTGACGATGGCTTGTAACTGGCCACAAGTTATGGTTGGCTAGGTAGATAATTGATGGGTGAAAAAGGAAAAAAAGAAAGAAACAAAATTCAAAAGTTTCATAAAATATAGAAAAGACAGTGCAAAAAATTATCCACACTAATGTTGGTTATGTCACGTAAGATAATCATGTTCACATTAGTGATACTAGTCAAAATTGATTGAAATAACTATATTATCAAATTGTCAAAAAATTTAAGACTAAATTAACTTAATTGAAATGTTTCAATATAAATTAACATCTGTATAATATGTTTAAATGCTTTCTTTTGTATAAGTACGTATGATGCTACACGCTAGAAGAGAGAGAGAGAGAGAGAGAGAGAAGCATGCTTGATGATTGAGACCTTCGTGTATTGTGTATAATGGCCAATTGTGTTATGGAGGCCCTACTCTATCGTGGAGATAAATTATGGGCATCAATTTATTATATATATTTTAATCAATTTTAACTCTTCATCCATTTTGTTCCTTTAAACTTGAACTCAATGAACCATAAAGTTTATGGGACGAAAAAGCGAATAATAAAATTTATATTAATCGAGAGTGAGCTATCCTGGCAGAATTACGCATTGTGTTTGGCCGTATGAAAATAATGGAGGGGAAAGCGAAGTTTCGCAGTGCAAGAATACGAGGGAACGCTCTCAATGCTTCAGCTTATGTTAAATATAATAAAAAAATGGAGGATCTCTCTTGTAACTTCCTGTTCTAAGGATGAAAATTCCTTTGTTGGGCGGACCATAAACAAAAGACAAATGAATACCTACGAACGGAGTTAAAACAAAAAGTGGCCGGTCTATACCAAATCCCATAAAATAACCAGTAAACAAAAGCAAAATAATAATAATAATAATAATAATAATAATAATAATAATAATAATAATAATAATAATAATAATAATAAAATTAATTAATTAATTAAAGGAAAAATGTGTCAACAATCTCAGCTGGTATTTAGAATTAGAGAATGTCTTAAATGACCATGGTATATTGGCTCCCTCATAAAGAATATACATATATATAGATATATATTATATTTTTATATATATTCAATCGATTGATTTCTCATTGTAGTTTTCGGTGGAAAAGTTTTAGCATCTCTCTCCCTCTCTCTCTCTTTCTTTCTCGATCTGCTCCTGCCGGAGGACCGGGGGAAGGTGGAGTCTCCATCTGCAGCAATTCTTCGCGTCTCTCTCTCTCTCTCTCTCTTGTTCGTCTAGCGCGACGAGGTACCCTTTCTGGTCGATCTTCCCGTTGCTTTCTTTATCCGGTGCCGAGATCGCTCCTCAGTTCCCGTTTCGTCGTTCGATTTTTCGCGTTTCCGTACCAATTCGCGGCAAGAACCCAGCGTTACGCATTGGTTCCGGCTTGCCTGGATCGCGCGGCTGCCGAATGTAGCGTCTTTTTAATCTGGGTTCGGTTAATCTGCTCTGTTGCGATGTGGGAATTGCGTGTTTTCTTGTTTCGGAGCAGTTGAGCCCAGTTTGAACCAAATGCTTTCTTCGTCGGGATTCCCGAGCCGCTAGCGGAGGGAGTTGAGCTGAATTTGATGGTAGAGCTGGAAGTTTGTGTTGGTGATGAGAGCTTGATATTGTGTGACTTGACTTAGAGCTAGGAAAATGTGTTCATGCTGATGGTTTCTTTTGGTTCGTGAATTAGATGAAGGAGAGTAGAGATGGACCCAGGAACGACAGAAGTGCCAAATCTTCGTCGGTCAGTTCGCTTCCGCTTATTTTGGACATAGACGACTTTAAGGTAAATACGGTGTGGAGTCATGCTTTGGTGGTGTGGATTTTGTGTTCTGCGATGATCCGAGATTGGTGAACCATAAATCTATGCTTTTTATTTTTCCTTGAAGGGGGATTTCTCCTTTGATGCATTATTCGGTAACTTGGTCAATGATCTCCTCCCATCGTTCCAAGAGGAGGAAACCGATTCATCAGAAGGACATGGTAATATCGGTGCAAATGATGTTTTCCCGAATGGGACTCTTAGAGCTTCATCCGATGCTGCTAAATCAGCGCAAGGGCTTTCTACTCCTTTGTTTCCAGAAGTTGATGCTCTACTGACCTTATTCAAGGATTCCTGCAAGGAGTTGGTTGATCTTCGAAAACAAGTATGGCTTAAGGAATATTATGTAATTTCACAGTTTGGTGCAAATTATTGTGTTAGGTTTACTTTTGATCTTCTCCCATCAACCTAAAAACAAGTGTTGCGTTCCAGGTTGATGGCCGACTCTATAACCTCAAGAAGGAGGTCTCAGTTCAAGATTCTAAGCACCGAAAGACACTTTCTGAGGTTAGTTGACATGAGGTCATGTACAGCACCCTTTAATAATTTTGAAGGCCAATTTAAATCCTAAAAAGCACACAATAATGTGGACTTATGTTGCTCTCTGAATTCAGTTTTCCAGAGACATGAGTTTAAATATTTGTTGACTTTTGGATTTCTTGGTCTGTTGTGCGATGGCCTTGGCCCTTTTGTTGTGCCAGTGCTGAAATGAAGCAATTTATCATTGATTTTCCTATTGCATCAGAGATTTTGTCTTGGTTTGTCAAAGCTTAGCTGTGAGCTCCTACCATGTCTATATCACGTGGCCTTTATCAACTTTATTATGACCATAAACCTCAGTTGCACTTACTGTGCTTTGCTTTTCAGCTCGAAAAAGGTGTAGATGGCTTGTTTGATAGCTTTGCAAGATTGGATTCTCGAATTTCTAGTGTTGGGCAGACTGCTGCAAAAATCGGAGATCATCTTCAGGTGAGACTTGGATGATAATGTAGCTGTTTAAATGGTCATTGTATCTGCAGTCACAATATAAGTTCATGTTCATGGTCAATTCTCCCCCTTACCCATTGAAAAATGGAAGGGGGTCTTTTTATTTCCTTATCTCAACTAACTTAGCATTCCTTATTAGAGTGCAGATGCTCAACGTGAAACTGCAAGTCAGACAATAGATCTTATAAAGGTATTTCCACATGCATTTTATTTGATCTCCTATTGCACATAGTTTCCATCTGATAAATTTTGGTGACATTTATTACTGTTGCATAGTGCAGTACCTGATGGAGTTTAATAGCAGCCCAGGTGATCTAATGGAGCTTTCGCCTCTTTTCTCTGATGACAGTCGTGTTGCCGAGGCTGCTTCAATAGCTCAGAAATTGCGTAAGTGGAATCTCAGTCATGTAGCATTATAGTGCTTGCGTCTACTCTTTCTTTTAATTAGATCCGCCATCACCCCCTTCACCCTATTAAGCAAGTTCCGTCAGCGCTGTTCATTTTTGTTGTTCTTCTTTAAGCATGATGCACAAGTTGAAACTTAAATCAAAATAATGAATGAAATAGAAGAAATATGTGTGCTACTTTTTTGGTTAAGTGGGTTTATCAATTGAAATGTGGTTAGTTAATGGAGAAATGAATGCCCTATCATTGAAAGGAATTAGTATCTTTGAGGCTAGCAGAAAATCATGCACTTGCTTTTTACTCGAAAGAGAAGAGGGAGTGGAGGATTACCGTGCAATCTATGATGAGTACTGTTGCCTGATAATGACAACACAGACTCAAATTCAATGGCACAAATATTTGCTGAATCATTGAAAAATCACCATTGCTTCTGTACGTGAAATTCCTGAGCATGAAAAATTAGCAAAAAAATAGGTTTAACAAGTTGAATAAGGTTAGAGTGGGAATGGTTCGACCTTCAGAATAGGGACATCCGACAAAGTTAATGATTATGTCGTCTATCTTTTGCTCAATTGATATGAAACTGTTACATAAGTCTCACCTTGGATGTGCTGTTATTCAACTTAGTGCATTTGCTCAAGTACATGAAGTATCTTAGTGTTCTCTTGGATTTGGGAAATGATATTTTGGAGAAACGAAGTTAGACGATCTAAAAATGAATATCATGGCATGAACCTTCTGATAATATTGCTATACATCACTACCGCTAATCATGTCTTGCAAGATTTTTGTGCCAACATCATCCCATCTAGATGGAAACTCAAGCTCAATTGTCCATTTTGGCCACTGAATGTCCTTGACGATTGAAAAAAAATGCCCACACTGTATTTTTTATTCGTTACCCTCAATCTTGAACGAGTAGAATTTATGATATTATTTTCTGGTAAAGGGTCATTTGCTGAAGAAGATATTGGAAGACAAGGAATAGCTGTGTCCTCGGTAGTGGGAAATGCTACTGCTAGCAGGGGGCTGGAAGTTGCTGTTGCTAACCTCCAGGATTACTGCAACGGTATTGTTAATTTTGTAAATTGCTTTGATTATTTAAAATACTTCATGGTCAGACAAATATCTTAAAGTGAAATAAATTGAATTATAACTTGCCTGTTTTCTGTTAAATCTCCAGAGTTGGAAAACAGATTGCTTGCACGATTTGATGCTGCATCTCAGAGAAGAGAATTGTCGACAATGGCTGAATGTGCCAAAATTTTATCTCAGGCAAACCTCTTTCTACTATTTTCCATTGGCATTGTTTTTGAACACATTCTCGAGCTTCCATTGACTAACGCATGACTGACCCACTACTTGTGTGTTTGTCATGTAGCCATCCCTCACCTCATCATCTCATAATTGTGGAAGATGTTTATCCTTTCCCTCTCTTTTTTGCTTTTCCTGTTGTTGCTATTTCTTGGGAATTGCTTGAAGCTAAATGAAACATAACTTGATGCTTAATAAATTGGATTAATATCATGGAAAATCTCAAACTAAATTTTTCACCACCAAAACCCCCAAATTAGTGCACCTGTGACAAATTTACCTTCAATTAGTTTCTGTTAAATTTTACCGTCAAATCGTTGAGTTGAAAGACACATGATAGTTGACGGGTGTACCAATTTAGAGTTTTACTCCTCATTTGTCACAAGTTTACCAGTTTGTGGCTTTTCATGATATTAATTTAATTTAACAAAAACTAGTAGAGCGTACATTTATCACAAATGTACCGGTTTGGGGTTTTTGGTAGTTAAAAAATTAGTTCAAGGTAAATTTATCACAGATGTACTGATTTGGGATTTTTTTGTGGTTAAAAAATTAGTTTGGGGTTAAATTTGTAACAGGTGTACCGGTTTGGGTTTTTGTGGTATTAACTCTAATAAATTTATTATTCCTTAATAACTTGGTCAATATTAAAACGGTTGATTGTCAATCACATAAAAAAAGCTGTCATTGTTTGAAAACGCAATACTTTACGAAACCATCTTGCTTCATGTCTCAAAGGCCGTAACAAACAATGTGAAGATTTATGACCTGCACATATTTGCATGTTGAAAGTATTCATTCCATGATGTCTAGCAATGGACATTCCAATTACAATAAGTATCTTCAGTTTAAGTAAAAACTTTGCCAGTTGCCACCATCTGAATCAAACATATCATTTTGGACAATAACCAGAAACGCATATTTAGATGCTCCTACATGATGGATAAGATTGGTTTAGCAACAATTTTACCACTCCTCAATTAAGTGAGTGGTCATTAACGAAAGAAGAAAATCAGTGCTCAGAAATGTCACTGAGATATAATCTAACCGCCCTTTTGACATTTTATTTTTGTTGAACCTTGTAGATTGAAATAGTTGCTCGCATTTTTGTTCATATTTATTAGCTCCTTGTCATCTACTACTTCTGATTTACTCGGATGAACATGAGATTAATTATACGGAATTCCAGTCTGTCAAGAACACTTTTTTTTTTTTTTTTTTTAAATCTTACCTAGTTATTTCTGTATCGCAGTTCAACAGGGGAACCAGTGCCATGCAGCATTATGTGGCAACGCGACCTATGTTTATTGATGTGGAAGTCATGAATGCTGATACAAGGTTGGTTCTTGGTGAGCATAATTCACAAGTTAGCCCAAGCAATGTGGCTCGCGGCCTATCATCCCTGTACAAAGAAATTACAGGTTTGAAGCAGTGTCATGAATCCTAAATCAAAGGTCATAACTATAGTGCATATTGACATAATTGTTCTTGTTCTTTCTTTCTTATTATTGAGCAGATACTGTACGTAAAGAAGCGGCCACAATAATGGCTGTGTTTCCTTCACCCAATGATGTAATGTCAATATTGGTTCAGGTGCTGCAAAAATTCTATCTCCTTTCTGACTACGTACTTCAGTTGTCTCTGACATATTGGATTCTTTTTTAACATAAAATCTGTTTTTGAAGTGCTACGATATTTTCTGTTTGCGCAGAGAGTGTTGGAGCAGCGAGTTACAGCCCTTCTAGACAAAATACTAGTGAAGCCATCTCTTGTAAATTTACCTCCAATGGAAGAAGGGGGCCTATTATTGGTGAGTAGTCACCAGGATGAATGTTATTCTTAATCTTTGTGCGTTTCAAGCAGGAACTGAGTTTGTTTCTCATCTGCCTTGAGGCTTCAGTACTTAAGAATGTTGGCAGTGGCATATGAGAAGACTCAAGAACTCGCCAGAGACTTGAGATCTGTTGGCTGTGGTGACTTGGATGTTGAGGGTAATGATTTGATATTAGTATGTTCATTTCTCTGCAGCACTTTTAGAGCTTTCTGCCCAGAGGAAATTATGTATCACTTCGAGAAATAATATATATAAAAAACGGAAGCATGTTGGTTTTTGTTTGGACTTAGTCAAGAGATGACAGCTTTGTTTCAAGATTCTTCTAATCTCCAACAATTATCACATACACGTTCAGTCCATTCCAGAGATACTCTAATGGCTACTCTATTTTGAATTCTTTAGGCCTCACGGAGTCTCTGTTTTCTTCACACAAAGATGAGTATCCTGAACACGAGCAGGCCTCTCTTGGACAACTTTATCGAGCAAAGGTATTCATCAATTTCATTTTTATTATCCTAATTTTGAATTTTTTTTTTTTTTTTGCATTAGCGTATTTCATGCCTTTGCTTCACAGATGGAGGAAGTACGTGCAGAAAGCCAGCAGCTTTCCGAGTCAACTGGAACGATTGGCCGATCAAAAGGAGCTTCAGTTGCATCTTCCCACCAGCAGATATCAGTTACTGTTGTAACAGAGTTTGCGCGTTGGAATGAAGAATCTATATCAAGATGCACCCTGTTTTCCTCTCAAGTAAGGCCTCTTCTTGCTGACATCACATGCAAAACCAAGCAGTGTTTCTTATGGTAGACCATAATTGTGGAAGTGGAAAGATTGTAGGCATCCTGGATACTGATCTTCCAGGACCACTTCGAGAAGAAAACTAGTTTCTCATGGCCAGAAGATCAGAGCACCTAATGAGTACTAAGACCTTAGTTTAAAGAGATATTTTTAGAAGGTCCATTCAATAAATTATACGTAAGGTGTTCCAGAGACCCCAGTGGCAGTCGTCTTATCATTGTCTTCTACATCTCCTTTTGTGTGGGGTTTGTGCTGAAGATCTATATTGTACATACCGTGGTGCTCAAAGTAAAATAAACAGATGAGAAAAATGCATTGGGAGCAGATCTTAAGAATAAGAAATGAATCAACTCGGATGACGTGCCATAAGATATCAAGATCAGAGTGTTTTTGGAATCTTTGGCATTTTATTGTGCATTTTGGTGGTAATTCTCACCGAGATTGTGGAAAGAAATGGTGGAATATCATCAACGGCACAACAGTGTTTATTGCTTGATTTATGTGTTGGGAAATGCATTGCTTAATCATAGACAGTTCATTAATTCCTCATGCAATGATGGGATAACCTAATTATGAACATCTGTTCCTGGTTGATTTATTTTCTTATTTACATGCAGCCTGCTACACTTGCAGCTAATGTGAAAACAGTTTTTACTTGCCTACTAGACCAGGTAAGGTCTTTGCCCCTTATTATCTTGCAAATTTAGTGTATTTTTTCCGTAGTGCTTATATTGTTCCTATCATCCAGGTAAGTCAGTACCTAGCAGAAGGGCTTGATCGGGCTAGAGATAGCCTCTCTGAAGCTGCAGCTTTGAGGGAAAGGTTTGTGCTGGGCACCAACCTTAGTCGAAGGGTAGCTGCTGCCGCTGCTTCTGCTGTAATTATCTGATTGCAGGCCTTCTGTTGGATTTTGTGTCCATTCTTTCTGACTATGCACTGTGTTGCATCTCCTTGTGAATTTACTACTTTCATAAGAGAGAAAATCTAGTAACAAGATGGACTGTATCTTGTGCAGGCTGAAGCTGCTGCTGCCGCTGGTGAGAGCAGTTTCAGATCTTTCATGGTTGCCATACAACGCAGTGGTAGTAGTGTGGCTATAGTCCAGCAAGTATGCGTAGATGCTCTTCTCTTTTGTTGTTAAAATCATCTGCATGAGAAAATAGCTGCTCATCAATATCTTGAACTGGTTTGAATTCTTTGTCAGTACTTCGCAAATTCAATATCTCGGCTCTTACTCCCAGTGGACGGTGCCCATGCTGCTGCTTGTGAAGAAATGGCAACTGCTATGTCTGGTGCAGAATCTGCTGCTTATAAGGGTCTTCAACAATGCATTGAGACAGTAATGGCTGAGGTGTGTCATTGACTGTTCTATCTGATGCTTAGACTATGCATAAAAATGAATAGTTGATATTTCTTGTGCATAACTCCTTTGTTAATGAATATTTGTGAAGTGGGTTATCCTAGCTTTGCAGGTGTTTCTTGATATTGGTAGATTTTTGTTCATATAATTTCTCGCTTGTAATAAACCCTTTAGATATTCTTTTCCTTGCTATCTCTTTTCCACATGTTCATCAAGCCTTACTCCACCAAAAATTTTGGCGAATTCAACACCATCATGCAGGTTGAAAGGCTGCTATCAGCTGAACAAAAGACAACAGATTATAGGTCGCCGGATGATGGCATAGCTCCAGATCATCGGCCAACAAATGCCTGCACACGGTAGGTTCATTTTGTGGACACAAACTGTGGGAGCAAATAAAGCATGCAAGCACGCACATGTCTCATCCTTATTTATCCAAATGACATCTTCTCCTTAATCTACTATAATTACAAGGAGAATCTGAAATCTCATGTGTTACGAGTTTTTGCAGGCTCATACTAACATTTCTCTTTTGTAATGACTAGGGTTGTGGCCTATCTTTCTCGTGTGCTTGAAGCTGCATTTACTGCATTAGAAGGTCAAAACAAGCAAGCGTTTCTCACTGAACTGGTATCTACTTTTATTGATTCTGAACTAAGCTAGTAGTGTGTCATTTTTGTCTTTACATAGTAGTGTGTCATTTTTGTCTTTACATACTTTCATACCTTCGAAAAGGACTAAGCTTTTTTTTTTCCTTGAATTTTCCTACATCACTTAATGGATGCCACTAGCTTTGCTTTCCAATAAGTTCAGCACTTTATTGTGAGCCATGCGCATAGGATCTTCATTCTTGTGTGCGCGTGCACACGCGCGCGTGCCCATTTAGGTGTTTATACATAGATGTGAATTAGTCGCAAAATGAGCATCTGGATCTTGCAACCTAAAGTTCCTTCACCTGATTTACTTTCAGTTGAATGCTTAACGGTTGACATCATGCAGTGGTTCTGAGTTTTGAATTGTCAATGTCTTTGGATCTGACTTTCTGGTTATATGAACTCAGGGAAATCGCTTGTACAAAGGGCTGCTTAATCACTGGCAAAAGTTCACATTTAATCCCAGGTAAGTAGCACTCTGGATCACTTCTTTTCAAAATTAAATATTTGTCCTAATTCATGCTTTGATGTTTGGCAACATGATGATAGTTGTATACACTTGCGCTTTATTGTTAGGTGTGTTGACCAGCACTTATGAATGTTATATTCTACCATGGGGGAACTTCTTAATTCTGTGTAGACATCTTTCTTCTTTGAAATATAACTGTTGTCCTGTCCTCTCTTCTACAGTGGAGGTCTGCGGCTGAAGCGTGACATAACTGAATATGGAGAATTTGTGCGTAGTTTTAATGCTCCTTCGATTGATGAAAAATTTGAGACGTTGGGCATGTGAGTCAAAGACCATTTATTCTCTTTGATTTGCTTTATACACCATTGTATTCTTAATAACGCTTTATTATTCTGCTTCCAGCATGGCAAACGTCTTTATTGTTGCTCCTGAGAGTCTCTCCACATTGTTCGAGGGCACTCCTAGCATCCGGAAAGATGCACAAAGGTATATAAGGAGCTCTGGCAATACCATATATATTCCCCCATTCCAGCACAAAGATGCATCCCGAAAAAGTAACAATTTAAGTGGATGTCATGGTATTCCCGAAAAATTCAAAGTTATGCAGTTGCTTTCTTGATGGATAAATCATGTTTGGACCAGTGGTCTAGATGGAATGGTTAAGGAAAGAACTAGGTCCTGAGACTGTTTAGATTTTACCTCTCTCTCTTGTTCTCTCTCTCTCTCTCCGATTTGTTGAAATGCAAATTACTTTTGCATGAGAGAAAACTTAAGTTTGTTTGTGAAACAGGTTTATCCAGCTTAGAGAAGACTATAAGAGTGCAAAGCTAGCCACCCGACTTAGCAACCTATGGCCAAGCTCTAGTTGACACTTGATCCCCTGTCAATTCAGAGTTTACCTCCCTAATATTGTCCGGCAGTTCATCTCTGGTGCTCAATCAGCCGTGTCGTACTGCCTTGGCTGGATTCTTCTGATAGAACCCATGAGCAAACTAATTTGGGTTAAAGCCGGTGCCCGACTCTTTGGACTACTAATGTCAGGATTATGTCAGTTCTCCTTTTTCCTCCAACTTGGTTGTAAATTTTGAATTGTGGATACAGAGATGAGTTTTGCCCACTTTTTTATAGCTTCTACTTTATGAATTATGAAGGTATTATTTATTTATTCTTCTGGTGCCAGTCAAGCCAGGTGTCAGTCTGGTCTGTATTGCTGTTGTATATGAAACACTAGGATGAATGACGATACCTTTTAAGTTGTCCTTTCTTTTCTCTGGACGCAGAATTGTTGACAGCCAATTCTGTTCTAAGACAAGTCTTTTTTCCCCATTTGAGTTTAATGTGCTTCAGGATTCCAGAGTTTCGGTTTAGTGCATCTCCATTTGCTCAAATGTAAAGCAAGGAGAATCCTCTTCTACGTCCTTGTAAGGTAAAAGCTGGGGTTGAAATCATAATGCTCTTTCGGCTTGTAGAGGGGGATGAGGATCGCAAATCCATCAACTTGCACTGGTCACAGATTCGCAATTCGCAAGTGGGGGACCATTCCCTTGGTGTCTTTAAAATGTGTGTGTCATAATGTTTGGCTGGCGCAGGTGGATTTGCTAGGAACTTGATATTTCTTGTTGGAACCAAGTTCTTTTCGGACGATGGCATTTTATCCCATGAAGAATCGACCCCACCCCTGATCAATTGAACACAGTGTCAAGTACCCATTAAATTCTCGCGAGTTGCATGACAGACCCAACGGAAAAAGAGACGAGAAGGGTATGCCCTAGGGCATGCCTGTTGCCTAATGCTTTTGTGGAAATGAACACGGTTTTTTGGGCCATGCACTGAGTTTCTGAAGATGTAACTCGGTACTGCATGGAAGCGGACGCGGGGGACATTGACTTGTCTGTTTCTTTGGTTGTGTGGCGAGAAGTGAGACGACATTGATGAACTGTACAAGTTGAGGCTGCAGCCTTTGTAGGATTCTCAGTCTCCTCTGCTCTATCTGTGTAGATGTGCTTGCCTTGCGTTTAGACATCCAATCCCTTGGAACGGCGCAGGCCAACTTTTGAAGGTGCTGCAACTTCTAACCTGCAAATGGGTGCCTTTTGTTAGAAGATCCCCGGAAAGCCCGGCTATCAAAACTCCATGACTATATCCAAAATCTCTCTCCCCCCCCAAAAAAAAAAAAAAATGTGCATGCGCATTTCATTTTGGACAGACAGCGATTGATCCAGGGAAAGTGCAATGTGAGGGGGTAGGTATTCGTGCAGTGCAAGGGCGACCGTTCGAGAGCGAAGGTTGATCCTGATCACTTCTTTTGCCAAACCCACGTTCTTTCCTACTCCGCTTTGCAGTAGGATCCAACTCACCCATCTCTCTCTCTCTCTCTGTGATCACGTAATGTTCACACGCCTACAATAAGAAAGTGCCTACCAGAAGTTGAAGAACGGAAGACCCACCTCTCGCAACATCATCGTCCATGCTCAACCGGTCAATTTCTTGTCGTTCCCATCCATCTCTTTTAGAGAAAAAGTTCACATCCCCAATCCATTCTTGGTTTTCTTGTAACTAAAAGCGGCAACTGTCTCTCTCTCTCGCTTGCACCGCCCAATAACCAGATTGCCAGTCCTTGGTACAGTGTCCGAAATTTGGTCTGTCTGTTTCACCATGGACCACCCCGAGTCTAGTGCTTCTCCTCCTAACCATATCTATCCATATCCAACGAGATGCGCCAGCAGAGTTGCTGATTGTGATGCCATCTCTCCCTCCATACATTTTGTTTGAGAAGCCATAATGGCGCAAGAAAAAGGGAATGCAAGGTATTTTGGTGGTCCATTTGATCAAGACGCCCCTCATCTCATGAATCCTCGCATCATCGAAGGGGCTAATCATTTCAACCAAGACTAAATGCGCTTCGCTAGCAACAGTGCCGCGACTAGTTGCTCGGTGGTTAGCCGCCCGAAGCCGATCATGACTGCGCAGGCTCTTACCGAGCACGAGCGTCTCCAGGCTTTCCATCTTGATAATATGACGAAGAGCATTTGTACAACTGTCTTTCCTTGTTTCAACCCAACTCTCCCATCGCCAACTCGCAAATGTCAACCAATGAAGAGTCAACCCAGGCCGGCCGGGCCGGGCCGAAAGTCAACGCAGAAGAGTCGGTCCTGTGGTGTCATTTGCAGCCTGGACCTTTCCCACCGGGGACCGTCCCACGCTTGCAAGAATAAAGGCAATTTGCTTCTGTATGAGGCATCGGATTCGACATTCATCGAGCCGACCGAAGGGGACGTTCACGGCGAGATGATAATTGAATCGGCCTTTCATCTTCTCGTTCATCATGTGATGTCGCAGTCACTAGTCGCCGACGTGGGACTCGAGTGACTGAGGACACGGAGCAAATAAAAATCTATCTCATTTGTGCCGCATTTTGGGGTGATCACATCACAAAGGCTTATAGCTTTAATGCATCTTTCAATTAAGCCAATGTGATGTTTTTATTGATATAGCCCTTCGGATGCTAACTCGAGTGTTTAGCGATTATCTAATAATATCGGTATCATATCAATAATTTCATTTGAGATTTATAGGAAACCTCATATCGAACCAAATATAAGAAGTTAGAGGTACTCTATTTAGAAAATGATTTAGATAACTGATTATAAAATTGATAAAAGTTGAGATTTTTTTGGCACTATTATTTCCAAAACTTTTTGTTGATTCGCAATGGACGATCCCGGTCGCGTTGGAACCAACCGAGGAGGCTTTTTTTTACCTTCTTTTGCTTCTTGCTTTTGTTCTTCCCCTCTTCCCCTTTTCTTTTCGGCCCACGAAGCAAAGGTAGGAAAAAGATACCAAAAAAAAAAAAAAAAAAAAAGAGGAGAGGCTGGTGGGGCCCAGAAGATCTTCGCAGACTGAAAGCTGTCGATCGATCGAACCTCGTCTCGTGGACCTCTCTCTTCTGGATTTTACACAAAGCAACATCTGTCTTCTTTTGAACCACGGGGAATTTATGGACCATCCGGTACGGGGAACTTAGGATGTAAGGGTGCGCATGGATTCATGATGAAACCTAAAATTAGACCGAATCGGTAATAGAAATCACTCCGATTTTGAGTTTTCGTAATTACCTATCCGATTTCCGACTCCAAAAGAAGTGAAAGTAATACTATGAGGTTTGTTTTCTAGTTCCTAAGTAAGAATTAAATTGGACACCGATGAACTTCACTTGCATGTTTTGAATTTCTTGTTGTTTATTTTACTTTAAGCATCCGTCTTTTAAGAATTTTTGTAAATCTGTGTAGATGATTCTTAAGAAGAACCATATTGGAATTTCCTAGGAGTGCTTTGATAAAGTTTAAAACTTTAGGATTTAATTGATATATGTATAATAAGTTTAAAACAAATTTGACAATTTTCCCAAAGTTGTAGACTATATAATTTTTTTTTTTTCCAAAAACAATATGGCATGGAATCGACTTAGACTAATCAAAATGCCAATTAAATTCCAAAACTCATAACTTGAATCAATTTCATTCATGACTTTTTTTCGAAAGGATAATAACACAAATAATTCATGAATTTTGACTCAATATGCAATATGATCAATGAATTTTTAATTTGTTTAATGTGATTTTTGAATTTTTAGTTTAATGTATTCCATAAACTTTTGGTAAATATACAAACTGGTCCCCAAACTATATCCAACGTTATTTATTATCAATTTAAGTTTGGAGATAACGTCGTACTTTTTATATAGTCTAAGAAACTAGTTTGAACATATATCAAAAAGCTAGAAAACCACGTCAAATAAATTGAAAATTTCAGGATCACAAAATTCAGAAATTATTCCCTTTCCCGAGACCAACAAATGCTCGCCTATGGAGCTCCAATGGGAATATGGCTTCGTTGCGCGTTCCACAAAGAAAGGAGAGAAGAAAAAAGCGAACTTTGTACTATGCACACGTCATGAATTTGGGGAAAAGATTGGATCCACATTCCACAATGAGCGGTGCGTAGCCGAAAGGCCCCGAATTATAAAACTACGAAAACAGGAGCCTCCACTTTTGAAGCTTTTTGCTCTTTGTCGGTAAATCCCAAGTGAGGGCAATCCTTGGCGTGTGGACTTTTCTCGCCTCAAACAGCATCTCCCAAGCCCCATATTCTTATTCTCCAATTTTCTCTCTCTCTCTCTCTGCTGGTGTTGAAAACCGCCCTTTGACATTCTCCAAAAGTCAACCCCAAAACCACCATCTGGTTTTTCCCAGTGCCCCACTAGCCCCCAAAAAGAAAGAGGACAAGCACAAATGATAAGGCGCTTTAGATGCCATCTCTCTCTCTCTGTCTCTATAGCCCATCTGTCTCTTCCCTTCTTCTGCTCTCGAAAAGTCAGCGCCTTGTTCATTTCCCCCCTTTCTCCTTCTCTCCCTCTCTCTCTCTCTCTTCTCCAGCGGTGGTTGCGGAATCCACGAAGCTTGTTGTAATGGAGGAAGACTGGGATCTACATGCGGTGGTCAGGAGCTTCACCGCCTCCTCCTCCTCCGCGGCCGCTTCCGGCGCCGCCTCCGCCACCGCCGGCACGACGTGGACGGATCTTGCACTCCATGCTCCTGTGCCTTGCTCCTCTTTTGGAGCGGTCAGGACGGACGAGGGCTTTGTCCCTCCACCAGATCCTTACGAAGCGAGACACAGCTCGCTTGCCGAGTTGCATGAACTCTACCAGCCCTTCTTCCCCAAGCCCGAGCCTCTCGTGTTTCAAAGCGCTGCTGTTTCTGCTCTTCCTTCTTTCGGAGGAGTGAACGGTCAACCCGCGTTTAGACAACAACCTAATCCTGCTAATAATAACGGTTCTGCACCGGCCTCCTCTTCTAGCTCCTGCATGACAAGCTCCCAGTCTCAAGCTTCTCGCAAAAGAAGGTAACTTTGAAGGAATATCACCATTATGGAGATAACCCCTTTTTCACAGCTTAAACTTGCACTGTTGAATTGGTCTCTCACGCTTACTGTTTCTATAATAGCAGGAAGAACCAGCTCAAGAAGGTTTGCCATGTTCCAGCAGAGAGTCTGTCTTCTGATATCTGGGCTTGGCGTAAATATGGCCAAAAACCGATTAAGGGCTCTCCATATCCAAGGTAAATTCCCCAAGTTAGATCCCCAAAATCAGCTTTAACTTCTGAGGTTCCTTCCTTTTATATGGATGTTAACATGGTGGAGTCACTTATGCTTAGTCTTGGTTTATGCTGTGTGACCCAGGGGATACTACAGATGCAGTAGCTCGAAGGGGTGTTTGGCCCGGAAACAAGTGGAGAGGAACAGATCCGACCCTGGAATGTTCGTAGTCACGTACACGGCGGAGCACAACCACCCCGCACCTACCCACCGCAACTCGCTCGCAGGTTCCACGCGTCAAAAGCCCGTGATGCCGCAGACGGACACTGTCGAAGACCCCAGCGCTGCTGCCTCGACAAAACTTCCTTGTTCTTCTCCAACTACCTCCTTAGAGGACGAGGTGGCAAAAACTCACAGTACAAACACCGAAAGCAGAGAAGATAAAGAGGGTAGCATGGCTGATGATGAAGAGGATGGGGAAGTTGGGCTATCTGATATGGCTATGAGTGATGATTTCTTTGTGGGTATGGAGGGATTGAAAGGAGGTGGTGATGATGACGATTGCTTCTTGGATCCTTTTCCGGCGAACTTTGGCCATTCTTGGGAGGCTAACAATACGGCAACCGCCACCGGTGATAGCTGACCCAACTAGTCAAGCATATAGTTTTGCGGTTGAGTTGTAACTTTCTGGAATACGTACAATTTTCATCTTCTTTTCACAAATGAATCGAGGTTGTAACAGTTAGCATCCCCATCTAGCTAAGTTTTATATATGTGTAATTTTTCTTCAATTTGTATAAAGATTTCACAAGGCAGGCGTTGAGAAGGAAATGTTGCTTATCTCTGTATTAAGAGTTCGACAATCTGTTGTCATTTGCACTTCAGTTGTATCGCAATTGGGGTCAGAGATTAGTTGTAAGAATGACAAATACGATACTTTAGCTCTTCTTTTTCTGGTTCTTGTATTTCTAATTGATTTCCAAGAACTTATCAATTAATTTACTGGTTATACTTGCAAACTCAATCTCCTCCAAGACATGTCTGATGGCTGTTAACCTTCTGTCCCACATGCTAGATGAAATTCCTCTCGCCTCCCACCGGTAATCTACACTACTGACAATACTTTTTTTTTTTTTTTGGTAAAGCACTACTGACAATACTTCTCCCACCCGTAATCTATAGTACTGACAATATTCAGTTTACATTGAAGTATTGAGCAACCACAGTACATTGTTAACCCAACTAAAGACATACTAAGTCCAAACAGATCAACTTCAAATGTTTACAAAGTAAAGAGAATTCATACTTTGGCCCCAAAATAGAGAGCATTCGTACAAAAACCAAATGATATAGTGACTTGGCATCTTATGGACTATATTACAAGTAAGAAGAGAAGCAAAAGCTTCACCTTTCCACTACGTTCCACAAGATCAACAACAGAATTTCTCTCTTATGACCGATACAATTTATCATGCAAATTGCAGCACTTGAAGAGCAAAATTGGACAAAACTTAGCAATAAAGATTCCAGTATGATAACAGCGCATCTGACTTCTTCAAGTATCTTGAAATGAGGACTGTGGAAACTAATGGAAGATGAAGAAAATGTTTCACAAGTATGAGGCCTTTGAGGGATCTCCCAGGTAAGATAGCACAGTTTTTAAGTCCAAAAGAACATACACTCCTTGGACTCTGAATGGGCACCCGCTTTCTCCAGAATACAGCCTACTGATCAGTAGAAGAAAAATGACAACAATCCTATCCTTCCCTTGCTAAATCTGCTTTAGGCAGTGGAAGCTGAAACTTCATAGCCTTGGACAAAATTCTTAAGTTTTCCTACTTCACCCACGGCTGAAAGCCATTCTGTTAGAATCTCCATCGTTACATAATCAGGTTTACAGGCATGCTCATTCATCCTATTCATCATTTCAAATGCTTTCTTCAACCAATTCATCTGACGAAGGCCTTTGAACAACGCGTTGAATGTAGTGGTATTCGGCCTTACCCCTTTTTCCATCATATCATCCATTAACGAACAGGCACCATCCACTTTGCCATTCCTGCATAGACATTCTATGAGAATGTTGTATATTACTGTGTTGGGTGGGATCTTCGACACGGAATTCATGTCCCTGAAAACTTTCATGGCTTCCTCAACATTGTTTTTCAGGCAGTATCCATGAATCAGTGCACCATATGATACAACAGTGGGAACGAGACCCTTTTCAATCATCTGTCTCATCAACTTATTTGCAGTTGTAAGATTTCCAGTTTTCCCAAAATAGGATAACAAACAATTATAAGTGACAGTATCAGGTTTTACTCCACAGCTCTCCATTTCTTTGAGCATCTCGTAAGCCTCCTCCAATTTATTTTTCCTGCAGAAACCACCAATCAGATTATTGTAGCACACAACATCAAGTGAGAACCCAGCTGCCTTCGACTCTGTTGCAACAGAACTGGCATCATCCATTCTTCCAGCATTACACAATCCAGAGATCAATGTGTAGTAAGCAACTGAATCTGGGGAACATCCAGATCTAGACATATCCCGGAACAATTCCATGGCTTTCTCGAAATTGTTGACATTGCAAAAAGCCTTGATCAGTGATGTATACGTTCTAACATTAGGACTCAAACCTCTTACTTTCATTTCTTTAAGAAACTCAACCGCACGACCAACTCTCCCAAACTTGCACATACCATCAACCAAAATATTAACAGTGACTACATTTGGTTGCACCCCTTCTTCACTCATCCGATCAAATAGCCGACAAGCCTTATCGATCTCACAACATTTACAGTAACCATCAATCAAGCAGTTGTAAGTAATGACATTAGGCTTGCAACCATCCTGCAATGTCATCTTTCTTAGTAGTTCTGCCCCTTCATCTAGCCTTCCTACTTTACAGAGTCCATCAATAAGACAATTATAAATGACAGTATCAGGTTTACACGACAACCCCTCTTCCTGTTTAGTGCAGATCCTCTCGAAAACCTCCAATGCATCATCAACTCTGCGAGACTTACACAAATGGTTAATCAGTATTCCCAAGGTCACAATGTCAGGTGGAATATTAATATCTTTCATCTTAATCATAAGCTCATTCATCCTCCTGAAGTCGAGACGCTTCCCCAACTCAACCAAAATAACATTGAAGGGCGCGGCTTCGACAGGTCCACCTGATTGAATCACTCGCAGCACAAGATCCCATGCTCTTCCAATCTCTCCATTCCTACA
This sequence comes from Eucalyptus erythrocorys, assembly GCA_014182555.1. Lineage (NCBI taxonomy): Eukaryota > Viridiplantae > Streptophyta > Magnoliopsida > Myrtales > Myrtaceae > Eucalyptus > Eucalyptus erythrocorys. Next base: position 731,989 of record CM024601.1, on the reverse strand, counting down.
GAGATTCTTAATTATCTTCGAAAGTGTTATCGAGTCAGGAAAAACACCGAGTTCGATAAGCTTCATGAAAAACCCGACAATCTCATCCGCATCGCTGCCCCCATCTCCTTGCAGTCTGCTCAACAAGGCTGAAAAAAAAATCTTACCCGGAATGTTCGAGGCGGCAAATCTCGAACCTGGCTCGAGCATTTCGTCGAGCACCTTCAACGCACCCTCGAACCTCCCGTGTCTAAAGAGCATAACAACGTACAATTCGTAAAGGTCCCCGTCTCTCGCATTCCTGTCAACATCCTCAAACGCAGAAACCGCCTCATCAACCATTCCAGCCCTCCCAAAGAAGCTGACCAGAAGGGTCGACGCATTGACAGTCAAACGAATGTCCCTCTGTCTCGACATCTTATACAGCTCGAGCAGGGCCTTCTCCCAACTGGGTTCCCGGCTCGCGAGCTTGACGACGGACTGGAACGCGTGAGAGACGAAAACCGGCGCATCGTCCCGGGGAGAATTCGAGTGGACGAACTCGAGGAACTTGAGGGCTTTGTCGGAGGCGCCCAAGCCGAGGGCGATCTTGGAGAAGTGGGCAGGGGTTGGGGGAGGACTGGAGAAGAGGAGGCGACTGAGCTTGGCGGCGTTCCATGAATTCTCGGGGGCCTGAAGAAGGCCGAGCGCCTGGGCGACTAACGGGTCGTCGTTGGGCTGGCGCGACGGTTCAGGGTCGGGTCCGGGTCCAGGGTCCGCGGAGAAGGGACGGAGGTAAGGAGAGAGGTGGAGGGCGGGGTTCAAGCGGGGTTTAAGGGAATGGAGCAAGGGTTTCGACTGCTCGGAAGCAGATCGCAGCAGCCTCATTCCGGTGTCGGAAAGGGAGAGAAAGTGGAGACGATGGAGGGAAAGGTGTTTGACGAAATGCAGTCGAAGCCGTTTGCTCTCCTCCGGTTGGCTTACCCTCTTCAGGCTCTTGAGAGCTAACGGGCCTCGGCCCAGTACGCGGTTGAGCCCCATTTGGATCCCCCAAGTGTCGGGTTCAGATCCATTCTAGGGGCCCAAGATCGACCTGAATAAAAACTAGAATTGAGTGCCTTTTGTTTTGTTGGTTTTAATATAAAAAAATAAAATGCTGAAGCATTTACAGAGCAAAACAAGTTTAAGGGGAAAAAGTCGGTAATTTGCATGTATCGTGTTAAAAAACTTTGGATATTCATAATAATGTTGATAAGTTTTTAGTAAGTTATTGAAAGGTTAAGTGATCGGTAACTTCTTTTATTAATATGTTTCGAGACTTATTGATTCATTCACAAATTTACCATCATGAGAAAGAAATATGTTATTTTTTTTTTATACAAAATACAGATAAAATCGTGGGCCTTGATTTCTATGGCGGGAACTAAAGGAGCTAATCATCTTACACATCAACTTAGAATAGATTATTATATAACTGGAATTTCATTTTATGATTCGGATTTGATCGGTTATCATTGACTAGAGCGCAAATGACATGGGAGTTAAGCGCACTGGTCAGTGAAGCCCACGAACTCTTAATTTAAAGTTGGCCCATGTTAGTAGAGATACGAACAACGTAGGAGATGAACCTGTTAAAACTCAAAAGGAAAAAGCTAATGAAGTGTATTCACACACTTTATCCTAGGGCATGAAAATGTTTATTCAGACAACAAAGAAAGAAGTGTCCCAGTCGGGTTATAGAGAGGATGTTCCATTAATAACAAAAATATGTGTGTAATTTCCCTTTTCCAGTAAAAAAAGAAGGAAAAAAAAAAAAAAAAAAAACTAGTTAGCATCGAGGAAGCAACCGGTGATTAACCGATGTTCCTCTATTGGTTGGTAAACAAATTGCACGTGTTCATTTCCGAGTCTCGAAGGCGTGTGAAACTCTCTCTTGAACGTCCTACGTTCACCTAAAGGGCACCATATGCATATGTTCTCGTTGTTCTTTATCTTCTTCTTTTCTAGCCCAAGTTCATGGACCGACCAAAAATCTACCCCCCAAGATACATATTGAATACATCATGCATTGACGATATCGACTCAATAAGGACTCTTGAGTACGTCTCCCTTCCATGCACGTAAAAGCGTCGGTTTGTTGAACAGAAGTTAGGTTGTTAGTTGGGCTCTTTCACCTCTTCTAGCAATACGCTGCTTCTCAAAAGATTGTCTCTCTCTCTCTCTCTCTCTCTCTCCCAATGAAGTTTATGTATAAGTGGGGTCGGTCCAACCTCTTTTCACCTTCCTCTGACCTTTCCAACCTTTAAAAGTATCTCCCCTCACAAGCATTCGAACCTTCAAACATTCTCATCGTGGAGCCCTCCAATGGACAGCCTAGACCGCCCTCCACCGCTGCCGCCCGTACTGCCACCACTTCCGAACAGTCCCTACCTCTTTGCATCACCGCCGTCGCTCCCGTCATCCTCGCTGTTGCCCCCGCTAATAGACACCTCAGCCCCAGCTCAAGCGTTGGCCCTTCCTTCGTCTTCGTCTTCTTTGGATATTGATTGGATCAGCCTCTTGTCCGGCCAGCCCGGTGATCTTCGCGAGAATGTGCCCATGGCGTTGATGGAGAACGCGCCGATGGCCACGACATTTCCTGGAAATGGAGGAGTAGCAGACAGGAGCGAGGGAGATATGAAGAAGAAAGTGACGAATAGGACGAGAAAGACGACGCGACCTAGGATTGCGTTTCAAACAAGGAGTGTGGATGATATTCTGGATGACGGATTTCGCTGGAGGAAGTATGGACAGAAAGCCGTCAAGAACAGTGTTCATCCCAGGTATATTTTTGCATGTTTTAAGGTTCATATACATGGAATTCGCAAATGATTCACCAATAAGTATACGTCTTTAGAGTTTTAGCAACATATGAGAATCCTATAATTAAACTGGATTATTTTGGTAATTGACGCTCTTGACTAAATGAGAAGTTCTCTCTTTGATCAATTCCCTCTGTCCTCCCATTATTAATGCTCTCCGCCATGCGATAGAACGGTATAATTTAGTTTATTGTTAGTGTTGGAAACAGGAAAACAATTGATCCATTAAAATGACTGAAGTTAGAACATTGCGTGTGCATACATATTTATATGTATGTATGTGTGTATGTATGTATCTTTGGGTATGTGCGTGATTTGATGGAATGAAGTTGAAGAAACAAGTTTCAATGACTTTTAGAATACGATAAAGTAAACAATCGAGAAGGAAGTCGCTTAGGGATTCAGTACATTCTTAGGAAGAGGAGAATAGAATTCATTTCATGCAAACCGGTTGATCATGGACATGCATGGCCACAATTTTTGGGTGGTAGATACTTAAGAAGATGAAATATTATATGATCAGGATTTGGTTGATGCCCAAGATGGTGAGCATCCATGAGTTGGAAGAAAAGTGAGGTCCGGCACTGCTTCAAGAGATCACCATTGGAAAATCTTTCGAACAATCTAGAGGGGATGAAGATTCTCCTTCCTTAGTGCCTCGACAAATCTTAATAGCGGATGCAGGGCGAGACTGAAGTTTCTTAATTAACGGTCTTAATAGGAATCAACGCATGATTTGGTAGATTAAGGCATCAACTAGGAGTATACAATGGGAGAGAGGACCTCCATCTTTAAATGAGGAAACTAAGATAAGCAAAGTCACGACGGCGAGAAGAAAGAGATTTAAAATGAATCTAATTCTGTGGATTCAACTCTTTGACAAAATCGATGGCAAAACAAGAATTCATGTTTCCAAAACCCCTAGATATTAAATTATTTTAAAAATAAATAAATTAACAACATTTTAAACTTTAAAATGGCAACATTAAGTGGAAATTAATTGAGGATGAAAGATAATTCATGTCCGAAAAAATTAGGGCAAAGTAATAGTCGAAAATTTACAGATGGATCCAAGTATATGTATTAAATATTTAGCCCTGACATTTTCAACTGCAAATGTGATAAAGTTCATGCTTGCCTTTATGAATAAACCGCATATTTTATTCACTTTGATCCTTCCATCTTTCAGTGTATACTCATTTCTACTATATGTAAACTGAACCGAGCTACTGACAAAAAAATCAAACCTAGCTAGAGAAGGATTTCGGACTCAAACTTTTACCTAAAATTTCATGAAAGTTCATGTCAATTGTCAAGGCACGTTTTTATCATTCATTTTCCAAATATTGAATAAAATCGCAAGTTAAAAATAGTGGAGATAATTAGAAAGTGATTCCTCAAATTTCTTACACTACGTAGTGATTAATGTCAAATTATCCCAACTTCAGAAAAGTTTAATTTTTTTTTTCTAAAATAGAAAAAATCGTCCAATATTATTTGTTTCTTTATTTATTCAAAACTTTTTTCATTAATATATCTTCACATGGAATGTCTACGTGCTCTTTTGCTAGTAAATGACTGAATATACCTATATTGTTTCTTCAGCATAACAACCATGTGAATAAAAAATATTATAGGAAAACAAAGCTTATTGTGAAATAAAGGGGAAACGGTGGCTATGCGGATAATGTTGTGGCATTTCTCAGGAAATTTATAGAACATAGCATAATTTGTATCATTTAATGGACCTAAATATAAACATATAGGTAGCTGTTACAAACAAAAAAACCTAGTTTCAAAAACTATTCTATTCACTCCTCTAGCACGCGCAACTCTAGAGAGCTTGTGCCTAGGTACATTTCACATAATCCTATCTTACTTGTCTTAATTAAGTCCACAAATCTATTGAACATTGTCACAATCAATCTCGAGAAGTTTTCATGTAGGTATGACTTATACTAAAATGAGTATACACGTGTCAAACCATCGAGTCTTACCTACATGCTTAAGCAACGCACAATGTATGCACAGCCATTATCCATGATAAAAAAGATATAGATCATTTGGTATGCTAATCTAGCTCTCTATATCCCTGTAAAGAAGGGGATTGCATGCATGCATTGACATACACTCTAGGCAATGTGATCTTAACTGACCAAACTCTTGCATCCTGAACACATTGGATCGGACGAGAAGGAGCTACTATCGGTGCACACATCACACATGCAACGTGAAGAAGCAGGTCCAAAGGCTAGCCAAGGACACGAGCATCGTGGTCACGACATATGAAGGCATCCATAACCATCCCTGTGAAAAGCTAATGGAAACCCTAACTCCTCTCCTCAAGCAGATGCAGTTCTTGTCCAGGTTCTAGCTTAGCCATCAAACTTGAAGATCACCTAACTGCCTCAAAAAACTTAAAGCACTTTTGTATCATCCGGTAGATTATTCTTCTTGGGGTTCTATAGTGTATAGAACTAACCAAATCCCTCTACTTATACAGTCGAATGGCAGGATTTCTTTATATGGATAGCTAAACGATAGCATCGCTATATACACATTGCATTCTTTACTTTTGTTTCAATGGATGTGTTATGCATATATATTTTTTATGGTGTAGGCGCATGTGTATTTTTAAAGTCGTTTTGAGTGTGTTTATCGACTTGCTATCGCTTGGTAGGGGACATCACAAATCTTCTTGAAGTTTGTTATATGTACACCATTTCGAAAAATCTTTTTTCTCAATATCAGAATTGAATATTCAGTGTAGATTAGTTATGCAACTTAATTAATCTCTCCTTACAAAACTTCAGCTAGTGAGCGTAATCTAAATATTTCTATATTCATTTTCTCGTATTTTATAAAACCGTACACGCGAGAGTTTGGTCAATGGTTTCCCATGGAGGAGGTCAATTCAGATTATAGGGAAGCCCACAAGCCAAATCAATCTCGTTTCGCTACCATTGATTATGAACGCCGTCCTCTTATTGACTTTCGAAGGTGGAGTTAGGTGGCGGTTGGGGACAGGTATCCCTGAAGTCATTACACTGATCACTGAAGAAACCCACCCGCTATATATTACGCAATTATGATCTAATATCTGAATTTATCGACTTACACATGAAATACTTTTCTAGAAAACATCAAGCCGTCCAAATTAATATATCAAGAGTCAGCTCCATAAACTCATATTCAATTACATGGTGAGAAGCTCTTTGAGCATATCAAACTTTTTGTTGCATCAGACAGACTTAGAGATACGACAAAAAAACATGGCTTTTAAATTTGACAAATGGGGTTGATTTTGCAACCATTGTTGACAAATAATCTTCCACAGGCTGTGCTAGCTTATCATGATAACTAAAGAGAGTTGATTTATCGAAGCAGCTTTGAGAAAAATGATTTCAGAATGATCATAAATGAAAGAAAACTTGATAAAAAATTAATAATTGTATTACAATCATAAAATATTAAACCACGATTTTATTGAATAATTTAAACTTTTAGATTAATCATAAATGATCCCATAAAAACTTTCACATCATATTGATGACGGTACTTTCACAAAAATTTCACGATGTGTTAGGTAGTTAGTACATTAAATTATTTTTTGAGATGTAGGTCTAGCTACAAGAGGTAATTCTTAATCATGTTAGACACTACTCTTAATACATGGTAACCAACGGGCCCCTTGTTGCTTGGACATGTGGGGTTACTTAGAGCACTAGAAGAAAAGAACGATAAAGGAATTTGACCAACTGAGATTTGTCCGACCTTTCGCTTTGTAGTACCACACTTTTCTTGTGGCTCGAACCCTTGTCCGAGCGAGTGGTTGAGACATGATTGTTATGCCAAAAATTTGCTGAGATCAAAATCTATAAGGACCTGGCATTAATGGCAGATTAGGTGTGATCATATTAGATCGTGTCTCAAATCTCCTGAGGCACTATTCTTGTTCTTGTGTGGAAGCTTTCACCCCCATCGATCTTGATTTGGCCCTTCTCCAGATGTGGACAGATCTTTGTGCCTCTTTTTGGCTATATAAATATTTATTATGCTCTATTTGTTTTGTAAAAATTATACAATTTTGAAAATATTTTCCTACAAACAATCGCTTGTCTGCTTACAAAAAATGAATGAATAAAAAATATTTTCATCATTGATGAAAATATTTAGATATAAATTGTTATTTATAATGACAACATCATTCATAAGGTGATGTGGACGATTATTTTTGAGAAAAATATCTTTTCAAATCATTTATTTTTCGCGAAATAAATAGAACTTGAAAAGGGAATGCTTAGCACATTAAAAACTACCCATCGTTTAGGAAGGTCAAGGGAGAACTTCATTTGCACAATCGATCATATGAATCTACACGTCGATATTTTAGATTGCATGGCCGATTGTCGGTGGATATTTAAATAAATTGAAAATATTCAATGATCAATCAGTGTATGGCATAGAACTCAATCATCGGTTTGTAAACTCGCCTTAGTTTGTCTAGAATTATTAATATACCAATGAGGATGCTTACTAGAGAGTAAAATCAATAATCAGGATATCGGTGGTCATAGTCACATAGCTACTGCTTTATACGAAGCGACGGAGCTCGTACGTTTTGATGACGGATCTCCATGTCGTTCCTTCATTTCAGTTCCGTGCAGAGCGATATGAGGTCGACCCAATGGCTAAAACTGCGTGGACGCTCGGGCGTGTACAATTAGTCTGACATTCAACCAAAGGCATCGCGCGAAGGGCGAAAGAGAGAGAACTATAAAAAAGAAAGCCAGAATTGACCCAACCTTAACTTGTCCAACCATCTGATCTTGACTCCCCCCTTCTATCCAATGAAATGCACTGTAATTGCGAAGACGGTAGCGTTCGGCTCTGATGCAATATGAAGAAGACTAGATGTGGAAAACATTATACTACATAAAATCACTAAAATATAGAGAGTTGAGGCCAAAAGTCAAGATTCAACAGCGCGAAAATCTGGGCTACAGCAACCCCAAGACCTAAATTATAATGATGCCAACATCTTTCCGGAAAATCACTCGCAACCCACTCCTGACTTCCCACTTATAAATGTGAATCAAGCACCCACTGAAGATTCCATCGCGGGGTTCACAATACCATTTCATCTATTATAACCTCTGGAGTTTGCTCTGTACCTTCTTCAAATTCTGAGCCATGGTCGAGAGAGATCAAGTTTCGCCACTAGCCCCATCGGGTAGCCTTCGGAGCGACCAGGATGAAGCGTCTGTGTTCGCCAAGAACGTCCAGAAGCGGAGATTCATCAAGTGTTGCGGTTGCATCGCCGCCTTCATGCTCATCCAAGCGGTAGTCATCATCATCCTGGCGTTTACGGTGTTCCGGGTCAAGGACCCCGTGATCAAGATGAACGGAGTCACCATCACCAAGCTTGAGCTCATCAACGGAACGATCCCCAAGCCTGGGTCCAACATGTCGCTGCTGGCGGACGTCTCCGTGAAGAACCCGAATGTGGCGTCCTTCAAGTACAAAAACACCACGACCACCCTGTACTACCACGGCATGGTGGTGGGTGAGGCGCGGGGACCGCCGGGCAAGTCGAGGGCCCGGAGGACGATGCGGATGAACATCTCGGTGGACATCATCACGGACATGCTCCTGTCGAACCCGAACCTGAACGAGGACATGAAGCAGCAGCTGTTGCCGATGAGCAGCTACTCGCGAATCCCAGGACGAGTGAACATGCTCAACATCATCAAGAAGCACGTCACCGTGAAGATGAATTGCACCATGACTATCAATATCACTAGCAGGGCAATTCAGGAGCAGAAGTGCAAAAGGCACGTCAATATCTAGAAGACATGATCAATCACTTTCTAATTTTGTTTGTCTATGTATAATGTAAAGCGATAGCATACTATACTCGGTCGTGTAGCCAGATATTTTCCACTCCTACCTAGCTAAAGGTTCTCCATTTTATTTACATTCCTATTACTGAGCTTTAGCATCTCTCTCTCTCTTAAAATTTTGTGGTATACAAATTCAGTGTTTTTTTTTTTTTTTTTTTTTTCCTGAGTTTCGGTGAGGTGGGCAAGTAGTTGTAATGAAAACGCTCGTCTCATAAGTGGGTTGACTTAATAAGTCAATGGAAGAAAATATGCAGTTGCATATAATAAATTCGAAGTGGAGCGAAAGTCCGGAAAGGCGGCCCAAGGTGCCCGACGGGTCCAGATTGTCAGGAAGAAAAAAATGTGGACTTTCTGGAAGGGAATTGAGTTTGTGCACCGCGAAAAGAGTGTCTCTTTCCATTTTATAATTAAAAGGAACGTGACGATGAATTTACCTTATAGATAGTACATCGAATGAATAACACTTCCTCGAAAAAGTTTAGTAGGAGCTAAATTTTTTTACCCAACAAAAGAAGTCATGGATCTGTAATCAATCACCGATAATCAATTTTTGCAGTGTCAATAAATTAGTGACTGAATATGAGATTCATATTATCTCATAAATTGATTTTCTAATATTCTGGCACAATAAAATAACTTCGTAATTACATCTATAAATAATAAACTCACTTGTGATGCCGATTGCAAATGAGTAGTGACTTATCAACTTTTCTATATTCCGACCTGATGGCTTTGGAAGTTTGCTCTCAAAATCCAACCCATTGCTCAGGGTTCGAAACTAAGGGTGAGTATAATTCAAATTGGGCCAATCCAACACTTAACTCAAGAATCCAATTGCAACCATCAATTTTTGAGATTGATGACTAATCTTATTGAGCTTGAGACTGAGAATTGAATTGACTCTATAAGCCCAATTTGATAATTCCAAGGTCAATCTGGGATCAATTAATTATTATTTTATTTCATTCTTTTTGTATTCTTTAAAAAGACAAATATACTTTTTCAAATTATATTTCCATCAGTATTGCAATATTGAACAATGAAATTATCAATACTAGTACCTATTAAACATAAATCTAAGATAAGATGATAATGGAAATCTTCATTTGTGATCATTAAGCTGCATTTGTGAGGTAGGCTAAGAGAGAAGTGATCTCACTAGCTAAACTGTGCTTGTCAGGTGAGTGAGAAGAGACTAAAGGCAAGCGAGGCAAGCAAAACGGTTTCTAAATTTTTTTGGTGGAATCAAGATTGGGTTTTACTTTCCATTTTACATTGTGAAACTACATTAAGAAAAAAGTAGAGGCAAAAGAGTTAGGGTTCAGAATAGGCGAAAATATATAAATATATACATGATAACTACATATTATATAATATACAATATACACGGAATTGCTGGACCAACCTTAAAGTCTCTAGATCAAGAACTAACCTATAGAATGCAAAGTCTAGGTGTCCTAGGATAAGGACCAATTCATTCTCCTTAGAAATCGGACCAAAATCAATTTAGGTTGGGCCGATCGAAGGTCGGTAAGGATTGAACCCGAGGTGATGCTAACCCTGTTCGACGCACGGGGGTCCATGGTAGAGAGGAGCGAGCGGTGATCTGTGCTGGGCCGGATAGGCCCATAGCTATACAAAAGCCCCAATCCAGATCCATACTCTAATGAACCCCTGGTGCGGCTAAACAACGTTCGATCAAACTACACGGTAAGCCCATCCAACGGCTGAAACGAGTCGGACGCAACCCTCTCCCTGTAAGCTGCGCTCCTATATAACGAGCTAAGCGGCGTTGCAAATCGCTAGGTTTTGCGTTGGTCGTCGGCGCGATCGTCTTCCTCCTCATTCGCCGCTGCGCTGCTCGATCCAGGTAGCTCGATTCTTGATCTTCTTCTCGCAGTCTCTGTTCCAATTTCACGGATGCAATGAAGAGAAATCGCTGAATGGAAATGAGTGATCGAGGAAATGGTTCCGCGAATCAGATCCTCGAAATGATCCTCCAGCTTCTGGTTCGTATTCGCTGAGCATCGCCATGTTTCTCTGATTCTCTGCACTTTTTTTTTTTTTTTCTCGCGATTCTGCAAAAATGCTTTCAACTGATGTCGCCGATTCTCTTCGGTCTGTGTGGTCTCACCGAAGGACCTATGGAGGGAGCGATATCGCAAGACGTGCGCTCTTCCCCAAGTTTGCCTTCGAACAGCGAACCGGAAGAACAGACGGTCGGGCCGCTGAACTCTTTCTGTTCATGGCGGTTTCGGCTCATTCTTTCTCGAGTCTGATCTTTCCTACATTCTGGTCTTTGGTATTTGAGCGAGATCTGAGTGTGTAGAGCGAAGGTCCCAGCGGAGAGGCGGGAGCTCTGTGAACGAAGCCTCTCTAACGATTGAACAGAGATCTCCTTCGCGAAAATGGTCCGCCGAATTGTAGGATGCCTGGAATTCTCCCCATTTCCGGGCATCTGGAACCCTCGGCCACATTCATACCTTCCATTGAATCCGAATTGGCTCTTCTGCTTTTCGCTGCTCGATGACTTCCTCTTCCAGAATAGAGAATGTGGGGATTGTGATCTTGTTTTGATTCCACTTTTAATTTTTTAGCACGAAAACAATGAATGAAGTTTTATTAATTAAACTATCCCTACGCAATCCGATTTTTATGCTCTTTTGTCTGTTATTTACCGTTAGATGCATGCTAAAGCTAAACGATGAAAATGAGATTCGTGGTAACGTGAAGTGCAACCGAACATGAATTAGCACAATTCTAAGGATATGTTCTTTCAACCAAAATTCTTTTTTCCTTTTTTTTTTGGGTCAAATTTAAATGCCTGGTTCGTTCTTTTCTTTCTTTTACATTTCATTATTTTTTGGTTCATTTTTATTCAAATAACATGAATCAGCGCCTACATTGCACTAAAACATGCCAAATCATCATCAAACGAGTTATAATAACATGCAAATAGACGTGAATTTAAACATTCCTAAGATATGTATCACTAAAATGCCAATCTTTCGTGCGTTATCATTGTCATTCTCTTGTACTTTTCATCTGTTCTGGAAATAACCATGATTAAACACTTCAACTGCACTGGACTCTTTAATTGACCATGAATAAAGACGTTAAATCATAATGACTAAACATGCAATTTTTTACCCCGAAACACATACCCGTTGTTTAAAGCGTTAAATGAGCTGGACGATAGGCTTCAAGAGCCTATTTCTTTTTGGTCCGAACGGGCTTGGATGGTCATGAAAATACCCGATGCGGGCACCTAGGCCTAAAATGATGCTAAATGATGTGAATAACGCTAATGAGAACAAAATCTAGTCATTAACACATACTAAGCATCATTGAAACAGAGTAAACATCATGAAGCTTTTTAAGAACGGACGTTGACATCCTAAAGCAACACGAAGCCCTAACACAAGCAAATGAACACAAAATAGACTCGACAAGTTTCTTGAGGCTTTGGCTAAGCCTAAGATGACCTTGGTCGAGAGTCTTGAGCTCATCGTTTAATGATACATAAGAATTCTAACATAAACACATGTTTAACACAAAATTCGACGGAATCACATAAAAAGCGCCATCTTCGGTCCATTGAACCATAATAAGAGGTGATGGACTGGCGGAGCCCATGAGGACAAGTCAAGTCACGATACTTCGACTTTCAACTACTGGTTTGGGCTCGGAATTCTCAACAAACAACAAAATAACAAGAAAAGAAAAGCATTCTACTTTATATGGGCGAAACAAGTTGAGGCTTGGCGTGTGGGAGGGGGAGTATGAGCGTGAGAGGGATTGAGCGACTTGGGAGTGTGAGTCAGAATAGAGAGGGAGCCGAGAAGTTGAAGGAAAGGAAAAATGTGTGACGTTGAGATTGGAGAGAGAGAGAGAGAGAGAGAGAGTTGGGGGAAGTTAAAAGGGGTGTGTTTGCGTGTGAATCTCCCAAGAAGCGAGGGTGCGAGTTACAGTCAAGCCTTCTTTTCTTTTTAAACTTTCATTCATTTGTGGGGGTTTCAGCTTACAGGGGTTGAGAATATGCGTATTTGGCTAGTCCGGAGAACTTTAAAAGACGCTGCTTATGATGGAGAAGTCTTGGCAACAACTATTTGACAGCGTTCTTAGAGAAAGCAGAGATAGCACAATAGATGGCAGTCGATTGGAGTGAATACTTCAGTAACAAATCCACAGGCTCCCAATGCAAGACTATAAAGAACCCATCTCAAAACATCGTGATAGCGCCCTCGACCATAGCTCCTAAGGAGAAAATCATTTCCCACCGAGCGTCCGCACAGTTCAGGCTGTAGCAGTGTGAACATCATCTATACATCATCTGAAGAAAGAATTGCGTGGGATTCTGGATGGCTGGTCTTTGATGTACGATATGTCAGCTAACATTATTCCCATTGTCCACCTGTATAATTGCACCTAAATTTGCTACTAGCTATTTCTTGCCCACTAAATAATCAAAAGCACTCATTAAGTGACAAAAAAATTTCTTGGCTTGATGTTGATCGGAGAATGTCTGAAAATTCGATTCATATGACGTGCATATTTGTTTAGAGAGATAACATCCCAACAACCTCATATTGTTGGGACCATAATGATCGAAACATGAACATATGGAACCTCCATAATGCACCTTCTTTATTAGCTAATCATATCTTTCCCGATATTCCTTTTTATGTAGCGGTATACATACTTTGTTTGTACTTGCACCTATTCGATCCTTTTTGTTATGCGTGGTCGCCAACCTTCTTTCTCAGTTCCTGGGCGGTCCAACGTTGACTTGCTCTAGGAGTTCCATATCAATTACTATCATGAACATGTTACTTCAACGAATAGGCATAGGATTTTACAGGAGAAACGGCTTGATTCTCGAGGTTCCAAAACCAAGCCAAATTCGAACAAGATGGTTCCTCGCAAGTTGATAATGACGTGAACATCTGATGGTAAATTATCTTGTATTTCACTATGTTGAACTTTCTTTCTTTCACTGCAATACTCACCGAACTGAACCGTGGTTAAACCTTTTCCAAACTCCAAACTGTGAGCTGCGGATTGCCGTTTAGTGTTCGCGATATGAAAATGGAATGGGGGAGACGGATTGGGTCCAGCCGGCCGTAAAAGTGGCAGTCAGTCTACTTTGGTTTGCAAACGGAGCCCATCGAATACGGTAAATGTTTCTATATTTGCTTTTGGATGACAAACTAGCTAAGTCAATTTGTTGATGACCGTATGAGTGTCCTTGCCAGCTTATTAATATTTGCCGCCCATCCAACAGCAAAGAAAATGACAAAAAACTATTGGTAATTCATTGGTCCCGCTCATTCGCATTGTCAACCCATCATTTTCTCTCGTTTTGTTTCTTTGTACGACGGCGGGTTCGTGATAACTAAAGAACGTAAAACATTTTTTGGCCAAATGTACCATCCAACTTGCTGAATCAAGCTTTCTTATCGTGCATGGTGTGATACCTAACGTCGGTTCATTCTAATGAATGAATGTACAATGAATTTGAGTAAATCAATGCGAAGAGAATTTCCACAAAAAATTTCTTTTATTTTTAGTCGATGCTTTACGATCTCAATTAAGATGAATTGTCGGCACATGAGGCGAGAGAACATGCTTGATTGTTTGCTTAGATACGTGTTGCCATGCATAGCAAGGAAAAGGAAAGGATGTTTCAAAAAGTACGAGAGGATCAAACAAGTCCACGTCCATGCAAGAAGCTCGAGAGAGAGAGAGTTTGTGTACTGCATTATCACATGGGAGCACTGCAGGTTTTGAGAAAGCCACTGTTAATCCCCTCATCTTTCTGTTTCCTCGTGAATTTATCTCTCTCAGCACGTTAATTTGAACATTGAAAAACTTGTTAGCTCATGAGTTGCCAAGCTTAATGAGATCGCCATATTATTTACTAGACATCGGGGGATTGACAGTATACTTTATAGCAGTAATGGGCAAGAAGATTTACAATTACAGACTTGAAAAAGAAGCGTTCAAAATCAGCCATGACAACCTGCGAATTTCGGATAGAACATAACCTATAACTCAGCATGTGAAGATTTACGATGTAGCCCATCAAGGTCTTTAACAGTTCAAGAAACTTTTATAGAGAATAGGCTGTATATCAAGGTCAAGGCAGCGTATTAGCTAACCATTTATTGTAAACATATCGTCTTATGAACTTGATAAACAAAGATAAGGGTAGTCTGTCAGTGAATCGATCTTTAAAAAAATGGGAAGACAAGCTAGATAAGATTATCATGCAAAAAAAGAAACAATACATGTTACTTTCAGCTGCTTACATTTTATTAGTACTTCACACTCTGTCTAGGAAGCTTCTCCTTTAATTAAAGAAGAATTCCTCGCAAAAAACCAAAGCAGGAATAAAACACCGAAACCAGGACAAAGAGGTGTTGCTGCTCGACCTCTTTCCATTCTGAAATTTCTGCACTCTCTTTCCAGTTTCCATCACATAATTCAACTTCCATTCTCTAATCTTTAGAAACGTGAAAAGCAACCCCGAGTGAAATATGAAAACTTGATTAAAAAAAAGTTGAATTGTGACTTACTAAACTTTTATGCAACTGTGCACCTTTTGCAGTGAAGGATTGCCTCATAAATTGAGCTCTCGGTATCACTCCAGTCACCTGTTGCACAGGCTGAGGCTGAACTTTGAGGTTCAGATGGTTGCGGCGAACTCCCAAATTCCTCAAACCTCCGGTCAGCATCAACTTTAGTACTTTTTCTTCCACATCCAGACTTGAAGCATGACGGTCTAAGATAAGCGATAAACCTCCTGAGAGTTTGCACTGATGATTTTCTCAATCTTGCAGGAGCAAGCCAATGAATCCGAATGGCTGGGAAAATAGTCTTTCGAGCGAATGAATAGAGAGACCGGGTTGGACAGGTTTTCAAGGAATTGGACGTCTGAAAGTTCTGATTGGCTGATTTACCAGCAAAAAAAGGTTTTACGATGCCATCGGCAAAGAGCTCATCAGCATGTAGAAGGGTAGGGGATAACTGAGAGAGGGAGACATTGAAATTGAAACTCTGGGATTTTTCTGTATAACTCTCAGAGTCGACAGAAGAAGGTCGAAGAGACTCATCAAGACCATCAAAGGAGGTCCTTACATTGGACAACCAGCTATACGAAAAACTATCGATTGCTAGAGGTTTTGTGCTTTCCATGGAACTTAGCAGCTAGTGTCATACAGAGTGATGAGGAGAAGAAGGATTTATATATGTCGGTAGGGATTGGACTTAATACACGTGGCATCTCTATGCTACTCGAGTTGTATCAGGATTGAAGGTCAGAGACAGCAGGAGCATGAATAGAATAGAGGAAAGCAAGTAGGTAATTATTTTGTCTGAATGGCTTTTGTCATGCTTGATATTCCAAAAGCATGGGCCTATATTTTGAAAGTTTTCATATGAGTGAAAGCGATTCCTTGCAAATCAACAAGTCTGTGAATTTGCCGAAAAGACTCCACTTTCATCACAAAACGAGCAAATACGAATACTCTTTTCATATAATTGAAGGTACAACATCGTGGATTGAGCTGATCGTCTGATAAGCATTTAATAATGACAGTACTTTTTAATACATCAGTAACAGTTTAGCATCGTCATGCAATATTTAATAAAACTAGATCTTACAGTTGCATTCTAGAAGTGCTGTATAGAATATTAGATGCAGGTTCCAGATGTTGGCATAGCATTCAGAAAAGACAATGCGAGATCTAAATATACAAGTGTAGACAGCTATTTCCAAGATTTTGTCTTCTCGATCTCGAAAGGCCAAAATGAGTAGATTCGCGTAAATGGCTGAAGTGACCATAGATGTGAACCTAGATACTGATGTAAAGAAAAGGGCTTACGCAGCCCAGACTGCACACACTCGGCTAAAGAGTGCTAAAGTCTGAACAGCTAGGTAGATTTTTGACAGGGAACATCATCAAGCAAAAAAGATAACGATGAGTTGCAGAGTCCGTGGACCTCTTGCAGACAGTGCAATCTACCATTTTTCTATGCTAACCAAAATATACATTATAATAGGTGATAAGATAAAAAAAACAACCTTTTTTCAATGCAAAACTTTGCTCATGTACTGCTGAACTTCTAGACATACACAAATTATTATGGACGTTGCCTGCACTTATGAAGGCCAGACTTATTCTGCTCAGGCCAAAAAATTATCCAGTTATGCAGCAATATATACCTCCAACCACACGAAACCGTAATTTCACCTAGATATTTGCTTCAATAATTCCGCTCAAGCAATCTAAACAGCTATTTAAACTGTCGTGAGCATGGAGTGTGCTAATATTGGAGCTCTTTTCGCGTAGGGCATTGAGGTGGGTTTGAGGCTGTTGAGAAGAGACCAGACATTAAAAATTGCATGTCTCATGAAATCTTTTTAAGATGCAAAACCGAATATAGCCAGGACACACTCACGTCGGAAATTGAGAAACAATTACTAAAAAAGAATACAAGTTTTAATAAGCAAAACTCAGGTTACAGGTGAAGAACGTGAAGGATAATCACATGCCAGGTGCCATTTGTCAAAATGTTATGGTACATTTAACCAAAGGTCTCGGTTCAGAGGAGAGATGGTACAGACTTGTCACGCCCCGAACCCCGAGACACGTGAACAACCCGCCATGGTCGTGATAATGCGACATTCCCAGGTAGTGTCGCCGACCCAATTTAATTTATTTAAGCGTATGCGGAACGTATTAAAAATCCCCTGACAAATTAAACACGGGATAGGATAGCAGGAACAAAAATCAATTTAATACAAACCACATACAATCATAAAATCAAATAAGGTTTACATGCAGTCGAAATAGGTCGGAGTCTATACACTAGGGATCGGCCCACCAAAAGAAAGAACAGTCTTATGACTACTAATCGATTCAATCCTCCATCTTCTTGGCTCGCACTCCTTGCCCAACTTCACCGGCGGTCACCCGACTCCTCCGGAATCCTCATCTGCGGCCCTGAAATGTGTTTTCCACAAGGGGGTGAGACAATGTCTCAGCAAGTTCACCCCTCCTAAGCCCCTATTAGAAAGAAAATACACCCCAGCATGACCTAGCCACATCAAGAAGACTTACCTCGCGACAGTCCGCGCGTGCAAGTTAGTACAATTTATATCATTCAATCACGTGCAAATATGACAATTAAATAAAGCATGGCATAATCACATCATCAATCAATCAACCATTTGGATCGTCTCAGCGATCAATCAGCTTGGCCGATTACATGTTATTTAATCAAATCAATCACTGCTCCCAACCACAACCCTAAGGGTAGACTCAACAAATCGGTGGTATCACGGCCCCACGTGGCACGACCTTCGAAAAGGTGGTTCAACACTAGTGGCATCACGGCCCCACTCGGCACGACCTTCAAAAAGGTGGTTATCACGGCCCCAAAGGCACGACCTCTAATAGGTGGTTCATCAACTAGTGGCATCACGGCCCCACTCGGCACGGGCTCTCATAGGCGGTCAAATAACTAGTGGCATCACGGCCCCACTCGGCACGGCCTTTCCTAGGCGGTTCATCATGGCCTCAATAGGCACGGCCTCTAATAGGCGGTTAATCATGGCCAAATCCCCATCAAATTCTACAATTGGAATTTCTACCCAAAACCCCTAATTTACGCAATCACACTTAATTCGCCACAAATCAAGCATCAAATTAAAATTCTAACATCACAGCAGCGATCAGCATGAAATTCTAAGCAACCGGGGCTAAAAATAAATTTTTCCGTTTTTTTAATAATATTTAATTAATTTCGGAATATTTTAATATTATTTTATTTATTCGAATTTCGAACCAATTTAAATAAATCTAAATTAAATTCTAATATGTCACATCACACTTAACATTAAACAAATCACTTTTAACCTTAATTAAACCCAAATTAACTTAATCCAATTCCTTAATCCAACTTATATTAAAATAATATAATCTAACCACCTAAACACACTTAATTCAAATTAAACACACTTAGGGCATAATTAACTGGCTAATCAAGGATTAGTGAGGTAACTCACCCGATTAACGCGCCGAACGGACCAAAACGACGAGCGCGATGAGAGGAACGATAAACTCCAAAGCGGGCCTAGCATCCGGGGCCGGAAAGCCGGCCAAAACGGCCCACAAAAGGGCTGCCATACCCAAATTTCCAGCTTCTGTTTTGCTGCTGGTTTGCTGCGATTTGAGGCTCAAAAAGAGGAGATTCGGGGCTAGATCAAGCGGAGGGATGACGGGGGAGAGGTGGCGGTGTCGTGCGGCCGACGGCGGGGCCTCACGGCGGCCGGAAGAGGGCTGGACAAGCTGAAAATCCCGCTGGAACAGTGAGCTGTGCAAGAGGGAGGCCGAGGCGCGCGCGCGGGGAACGTCGCGGGGACGGGCAACACCGGCGACGTGCGGCGGCGGGCTGCTCCGGCGGCTTGCTCGACGCTCCTCCTTGCTGGTGCTTGAAGAAGAAAAACCAGAAAAAGAAGAGGATGGGGGAGGGGTGTCGCACGGCTTGGGGGAGGGGAGGAAGAAGAAGACCTTCTCTCTCTTCCTTTTTCCCTTTCCTTTTTCTTTTTCTCCTTTTCTTTTCCTTTTTCTCCTTTTCTTTTAAACCAACAATGGCCCACCATTCATTTTTCCGCTGGGGCCTAAAACTTTGTACATCTCAATTTTCTTTAATTCTTCTTTCAATTAAGTCCGATTGAAGTCATAAAAATAATTGATGTCCCCACACTTTAATTCACATCTTGACTTGTCCATAGAACCTTCTTGAGTCTCAATTGCGCGATCAAAGGCAAACCTTAATTCCTCTTGATTCAATTCAAATTGACTCCCATAAAATCAATTGATGTCTCACTTATCAAATTGATTATTTTCTTTATCCAAAAATCCCTCATATTCCTCGATTTCACAACCCCGGCTTCAATTGAACGAACCCGGCCCTATTTATCCAATCGAAATTAGGGCCCAAAAATCGGGATGTCACAAGACTACAGAGGACAAAAGGAAAATCCCAGGTCATCACAAGCAGTGCTTTCGCATTCATGTAGGAAATGGTGTTGCATCGGTATTTATGATAGTTATCAAAGCCAAAGATACTTCTAAATTGGCTCCAGAAGTACTGTCAAATTTCTGTGGTTTCATAAATGACGTGTAAAGACGAGAGGCAACTCACCCATCAGCAGTTGAAAAGAGAGACCGTTATGACAAATTCATCATCCAAAGAGCTTTAGCATGCTAATCATTATGTATGATTAATTTTCAATTTCAGCCAAAGATCGAAACTGCTGAAGCAAAACCAAGTTAGAATGTGTTTGGCCATACTGCAGGGAGTCAAACCTGTCACATCCAATGCATATTGCGAAGCCTTAAAAGCTCTGGGAATCTGAATTCTGTCCTAATTCATTCTTATATCCCTCAGCTTTAACTCCGTGATCATTCTTATGAGCGGTTGCTGCTGCCTGCTCACAATCGTCAATTCAGATCAGCTATCAAGCTCCAACCTAACAAAACAGATGTTCACATGGGTACAACCTAATTAAGTTTCTATGAGTCAAGACTCAGAACAAGCTCAAAGTTTTTGAAGAGGAGTATTAACTAGAATTTGAATCAAGTAAAATTACAGGAAGATTAACACTCACACCTACAACTAAGCTGCCACTAACACGCTTTTTCACTAGACATGCCGAAGTATGACAGGAATATGCTTTAATCCCATTCCAAGTTTTCGCTGTAAGTTCATGCTTATGTCATATTTGATGCAGACTTCAATCACCGCCGCCACAAGCGATGCAGAACCAAGTCTGAAGATGAATATGCTTGCAGTTTCTTATGCAGAAGTAAGATGTACGCTTTTGCTCTTTCTTTCCTTACTTGCGAAACTTCACTATAATTTTTGAAATGATCTGTCTTTACACCTCAAATTTTCTACAAAACCAATGAGAACCTTACGATGACAGAAATTGTGGCTTGTGATAAAACTCACTAAGATCTAACGTAGCTGGTGAACACATTAGCAGACACAACTTACATACAACAATATAGGCTTAATATTTTCTCATGGAGGCTTTATTTATGCGGGCTTGGAATACGCAGCAGGCGTTTACGCATTAGCGGACACAAAGTTCGCATGAGATATACTTTTTATGTAGCCTACAATTTATTTGACAAATTTATGATAATAAATTTGGCTTTTTACGGAGCTACACGAGACAATGACAATCAAAAGAGAAGGGAAAAAGAAGCACGAGAGACAAAAGTTACTGCCGAAAGCCCGCACGCCCTCAACGAAATTGTGACTGCTTAATGATCGTCATTCCTTTTGGCTTTAAGGATGAAAAAACAATAATGAATTGATAACCATGAAGCTATAATCACCTAACCTTTATACATGTTGTAACATTAATGCTGAAGCTAATCAGGATCTTGCAATTAAATCAATGTAAAAACCAGAGAGATAAATGATACTAAAAATGTATATGTTTGGTTTGAGTGCCGCTACTTACATCTATGAAAAGAGATAACAGTAAATAATTCATTATAATCGCAAAATCAAAGTTATAATCACTTAAGTTGGAATGTTTCTCACACTTAGATTACATCCAAACCCAAACAACTCATCTAAACGTAAAACTCATGACATAAAATCACCGAATTTCTTCTTCTTCTTTTTCATGCGTCCCAAATGCTCTCTGTCCAGCTTTTCGGACGTCACTATGGTCTATTTCTCTATTGGGCTCTATTTAAGGAAACCCTCTGCGGCTTCTTCGTGGAAAGAACTGTTTGGCCGTCCCAAAGGGTTTGTTTGATAATAATTTTTTCTCAAAAATAATTTCTTTTCAAAAATAATTTTTTTCATTTTTATTTCCTAAAACAACTTCTAAATAAAAAAAAACACGTTTGGTATTTATAAAAAAATTATATTCTTGGAATAGAAAAATAATAAAAATGTGTTTAGTATGACTCACAATTTTTTAGATAACATAAAATTAATTTTAATTTTTTTAATAATTCTTTTAGATTTTTCTTTTTCCCTCTCTTCTTCTACTTGCTCCTCCTCTAGCCGGCGATGGTGGTGGCCGCGTCCAATAGCAGCGGTCGATGAACGACAGGCTGATGGTCGGGGCAATGAATAGCGAGTGGGGACGAAGAAGAAGAAAATAAAAAAAAATGACTTATTTCTAAAGATTGTTCTTAGAAACACAAAATTACTTTTTTAACTTCTTATTTCTATTCAAATCTATTCTCCAATTACTTTTCTATTTCGAGAAATAGAAAAATTAGTTGATATGAACTAACAAATTTCCATTTTTATTTTATTTTAGATAATAAAAGAACACAAATTATGAGAAATATGAATTTTGCTAAACAGAGCCTTAGGTGCTGCATAAGAACACTCCCCAGCCAAAGAATTTCTAGTCTTTTGTTTTCGGGAACAAAAAAAGAATAAAAACTTGTTTGATAACGGCAAATTGGTTTTTATTCCGGGAATAAAAAGTTAGCCCGAGAATAGAAATGAGAAGTAAAAAAGTTGCTTCTTGTTCGGGAACAAGTTTAAGAAATAACTGAATTTTTTTCTTTTATTCTTCTCTTGCTGACCGCTATTGATCGCCGTTGACCGCCGCTCACCTTCGCCGCTGCCGCAGCCGTCGCCCGCCGCCGCCCCGCCGCGCCGCCAGCCCGCCGCCGCTAGTTGCCGAAGGCCAATCGACCGCCGCCGGCTAGGTGGCCACGGGAGGTGGCGGCCGATGGGCCATGCGACGGCGATCGACGGCGGCAGTCAGCCGGCGGTGACATGCGGCGGCGGGGCGGCGGCGTCCAGCGGTGATCGGCTAGCAAAAATAAAAAGAAATAAATATAAAAAAGAAACTATTTTTTACCAAACGCATTTCTATTCTTTTTCTATTTCTAGAGTAAAAATTTTGTGTAGTTATCAAACAAGTTTTTACACGAAATTGTCCCAGAATAGAAATAGAAAAGAAGCATTTCGAAAAAAAAAAACTACTCTCCAGCCAAGAAGCGTTGTCATGCGCAGCCTTATTCTCTTTCCTTCGATTTCTCTTACTTGGCCCCACACTGGCCTCACACGCTTGCTTTTGAACGGTCAAACTTGGATGGCACCCCCAACAACAACAAAAACACACAGAAGTCCTCTTACCAAAGAAATCGATGACCCCAAAGTACGTGTGCCTCCTTCATTTGATAATTGGAGGAATTATAATCCAAATAGGAAAGTGGACTTTTTGGGATTCATCGTGCGGAATCAAACTCATACCGGCGTTTAATTCTCTACAAATGCCAAGTGTGTTCAAGCAAAGCTTGAACTTCGCCAAAAGAATATACTTAGTTATCATGTCTATCGAGTTCTCCATTATCGCTATCTTCTTCAGAACAAGCTTATCCTTCACTAAAACATTTCGGATAAAATAGTACATGGTGTCAATATACTTGAATTAAATGCCAGATATATCACAATTTAATTATCACAATGTATATCAACACTTTTCTCGTCTAACTCAAAGTCAAAGAGCAAACACCTTAGCCATATAACACCCTTCAGTATAAAGGTCAGTGCTTTCCCAATCAATTGAAGATAAGGCAATGTTATCCTTTAGGGACCCTTCCAACTCTACACCGCCTACTAGTGTCAATACGTAACTTGCTAAAAATCTGCACTCATCCAAGTCATTGGCGTGATCCGATCCCACATAACCTGTGATCTCACTACCATTGTCGTCCTCTTGGAACACCATATTAACGTCTAATGTCCTCTTTCAATATAGAAGATCCACTTCACAGCTTCCCAATAAGTTTTACCATACCTCGATGCTTCATATAATGGCTAACTATGCGCATAATGTTATTAAATATTAGGCCTAGTGTATACCATAGCATGTATAATACTACCCATTGTACTAGAATAAAAATATGGGATATATGCTCCTCATTCTCCTTAGTTTGTGATGATAACTTATCAGAAAGTTTAAAGTACTTTACTAAAAGTGTACTCATAGATTTCACTAACTACATATTAAAACATGCCACAATTTTTTCAATATATTTCTTTTGATATAGACGTAAAACTCCAGTAGTCCTATCACGCAGAATCTTTATATCCAATATTTTCTTTGTAGCACCTAAATCTTTTATCTGAAATCAACACTCAACTATCTCTTCAATGAAATGGGCTAGTGAATCAACCTAGAGGAGGGTGAATAGGTTGTTGCGGAATTCTTTTGGAATCTTTTGCGATGCAATACGTTGATATCAAAGATATATCAATAATAAACAGATTACGTATTCACAAAGTAAATAGAGTAGGGTAGGAGAGAATTGACACAAGGATTATAGTGGTTCGGCTTAGACCAGGCCTACGTCCACTCTCCACGCTGGCAGCCAAACGGCTGTAATCACTATGTAGCAAAAGAGTGCCTTTACAGTAGACGGATTAGACTTCATCAATTGATAGTCTCTCCTACAGCCTTCTACTGTCTTTGCTCTATATCTCACTCTCTTTGTTACACAGTATAAACATGAAGGATTTTAGAGAACAAGTGATTTTGGAGATTCTAACATCAAGATTTCTCTACCGGTCTCTCCTTGTTTCCAAGCAACATCGATCCAACTTAAATAACCTCCGTGCCATCATACCCGTTGGCACATTCCAAAAATTCATCCAATCAACCCATTGGACTGAATCAATTTAAGTGATCTTCTTGTCCCGAAAACGTAAGTAGACAGTAGCTCGTCAATCCTGTTCGCCCATACAATCAGGATCTTGAGTTCCCAAAATTAGATTCTTCCAAAAATAAACTTGATCTTTAACGGATAGAATCCGAAGAATCAAATCTTCAAGCTCTTGATCACAGCCATAGATATCCCATGGTTAGGATTAGGAAATACGAAATCCAATATCTGTAGCCATAAGAATAACCTGTAGCCAATCTGTAAATAAATCGCGAACTATCTTCAGACTTAGATTTGGGTCTCGAGGGTCGTCAGACTGAAATTGAGTCTTGAAGGTCTTCAGACAAAAACTGAGTCTTGACTGACTTCAGACGGAAAAATTTCAGACCGAAATTCTGGGTCTGACTGTCTTTGAAAACCTTTAGACCTTGACAACTTCAGACGTAGCCGACTGAGTCTTGGAGTCCTTAGACCACACTGTTGAGACTGTTTTGTCAACTTCAAAACTCCAAGGGATTTTTCTTCAACATTCAATACATCAATATCAAACATTTTTTGCCACCATCAACGTGTCATCAACATATAATAATGGATAAATGAAAGGCCCATCATTCAATCTCTTAAAGTAAATATAGTTATCTATCTGATTTTTCAAATAGTCCTCACTAGCTATGAAAGCATCAAAATGCTTATATCACTGTCTGGGATATTGTTTCAGCCCACACAAAGAATTTTTTTAATAAATAAACATGGTCTTCCTTACCTAAAATAGTAAATCCATCTAATTGCCTTATGTAAATTAGCTCCTCCAATTCACCATGAAGAAACATTGTTTCACATCTAGC
Organism: Eucalyptus erythrocorys; assembly: GCA_014182555.1. Taxonomy (NCBI): domain Eukaryota; kingdom Viridiplantae; phylum Streptophyta; class Magnoliopsida; order Myrtales; family Myrtaceae; genus Eucalyptus; species Eucalyptus erythrocorys. The sequence goes on along the minus strand of CM024601.1, from coordinate 706,697 downwards.
TGCTCTAACTCAAGATCTTAGTAGCAACTAAGGCAAGTAATATACAAATAGAAGTATATCTTACCACAAAAGAGAATACCTTATTGTAGTCAATGCCTCCCTCTGTATATACCTGTTTGCGACGAGTTTTACCTTATATCTTGATACATTGAAATCAGGATTGCCCTTTTTCCATTTGTAAACTCACTTGTTTCCGACAATCTTCTAGCTTTTGGTTACCTTGACTAGCTCCCATGGCTAAATTCAATAGAGTGATTTTATTTTTTCACTCATAACCCCTAGCCATTATGATGACTCACTACTAGCTATCGCCTCAATGTAAGATGAAGCCTCGTTTGTCTCCACCTCATCACCTATAGTCAATGTACAAGCAATATCAATAAAACCATAATATGCCAATAGTTTAACTTGCCTTCTTTGTCTTCCCTCGGCTATTGTGCACTATGACTATGCTGGTTGTTCAATTTTGCCAACTTCGGGAACTACAACCTCATTTATAGTCTCCACATATGTTACCTCTAAGGTCTCTATAGTATTAATGCCATGATTTGTCAGCTCTGCTAGTTGTGTCTTAAAACTCCTACGTTGAAGCATTGCAATCTCATTGAAGATCATGTCTATGCTAATTAGAATATCAGGTGATCAATGCACTACAACTTATAGCCTTTCATCTTATGCACATAACCCATAAATATACACTTTTTTGCTCTCAACTCAAATTTATTATCACTCGCATGAGCATACGCAAGATATCCAAATACTCATAATATGGAGTAATCAACAAGTTTCCTTGACCATATTTTCTTAGGAGTCTTCCATTTAATAGTAGATGATGGAAATCGATTAACTAGGTAATAAATCATGTTCACTATTTTGGCCCAAAAATTCTTACCCAGTCCTATATGTGAAAGCATGCTGCAAGCTTGCTTAAGTAAAGTTATGTTTTCCGTTCCACTACGCTACTCTATTGTGGTGTCCCAAATATTGTATGATATCTAACAATCCCTTCTTTCTCGCAAAATGCAAAAAAAATAAAATAAAATAAAATATAAAAAATAAAAAATCTTTACTGTAGAACTCTGTGTCATTGTCAATTCTCGAGCACTTGATTTGTTTATTGAACTACTTCCAAATCAATACCTTAAAATTCTTGAACTGATCAAACACATCAAATTTGTGCTTTAAAAAATATACTCATACATTTCTCAAATAATCATCAATAAATGTTAGCTTATATCGAGCACTTCATTTTGAGGGAATCGAAGATGGGCCTAAGATGTATGAATAAAAGTACTCAACTAATTAATTAATTGAATGAAAGGCTATAATAACTTTAATTCGACATTTTTTTCCAAAGATGCAATGCTCACACAAGTTTAGCTTACTTGTCTTCTGACCATTGAAGAACGCCCTCTCACTCAACAGTCATGTATGCTTCACTCATATGTCCTAACTGCATATATCATAATTGAGTCAAGTCAGATCCAACTCACCTAATGAAATTGCAACAGCTTTGGTCACACAATATATCCTAGTTGATGATAGAGAGTATTCACTCTCTTTTCATCACTATCATAGCACCTTGAGGAATCTTCAATACTATTTACACTTGATATTATTGAATTTCCTAGAGAACTAAGGTTCTTCTTGAACTCTAGTACTTGCTTCATTTATGTCAGTGAGTGCACCACTCAATTATGCATTCGAATCTAAACTGCCCCTATCCTCATGATCTTGCAAGCTATATTATTTCCCATCAAAATTCTATCACCATATGCAGTTTGGTAAGTATTAAACTAGTACCTATAAAGTGTCATATGATAAGAACATGCTGAATCTAGCAATCACTCGTCTCTTGATGAAATAGTAGTTATGCACAAGACAATTTCTACATCACTAGTGCTCTCCTCAACAACGTTTTTCACATTGTTCACCCCTATTTCTGACCTTCAGACAATCTCTCCTAATGTACTCCTACTCATGACACTTAAAGCACTTCATGTGTCCCTTAGACATTTGATGACGTGACTTTGATCTGCTTTTACCATTGCTGCTATTGGACCCTCGATTTTCATCTCAATGTCAAATAACTAGTCCTTGTGCTACATCCCACACCAGACTGTCATCTCGCACTTTCTCTGCCATTCCTTAAAGAACAATGTGAACTTTACTTCTTTCAAGGTAATTGTAGTATGTCCCTATAACAATGAATCGGTAAAGTACTGCATGACGATAGTAAAAAAGCTAACAACATGATGGCATGTTCTTCATCATCAAGTATATTTTTGTCATTCTTCAAATCCATGATGAGTTTATTAAACTCATCTAGGTGGGATCTGATAGAAGTACCTTTAGTGTATCGAAATTGAAACATCTTGCTCCAATACCCAACCAAAGGGCTACGTATAAGTGATTATTCAACCATTCCATTACATGGAGTATCCAAAGGATCACCCACAACATTGCACCATGCCGGCATCCTTCTCCTACGCCACCTCTATTAACACTTCATTTAATAAATTCAACAATATTATACTATTTGCTTTCTCCATTAGCTTTACCTTGTTAGCATCTTTCATTATAAACGACAACTCATCTTTGCCATCCAACACCTTAGCCAAACCTTGGGGTTGTCAATCACGCATCTTGACACTTCATAACCCAAATTTGTTCCTCCCAGTAAACTTTTCAATTTCTACTTTCGTCCTACAGATAATTGCAATATCAAAATTTCTAGATAATAATTAGACAAGCAAAAGCCCTAAATCAAAATTTAACAAATCCTACTCTCAATCTTTGATATCAATTATTGTAATATTAATGCCAAAGCTAACTAGGATCTTATAGTTAAATCAATGCAAAAACACTAGAGAAATAAACAATGAATAATAAAGGATACTAAAGGTTTACATGATTTAGTTCGAGTGACAGTATTACATCCACAAGGACAGCCAACGACAAATAATCCACTATAAATGAAGAATTAAAGTTACAATCACTCATAGGTTCGAGTGTTTCCCAAATCTAGATTACACTCAAGCCCAAAGTATTTACAAATAAATAACTCAATCGAATGTAAAATTCACAGCACAAAATCACCGTGTATTCAAGAGTTCCCTCTTTTCGTGTGTCCCCAAAGTGCTCTTTGGTTAGCTTTTACTATTTCTATATGCAGCTTAGTGGGGAAAATTGTTCAAAAAATCCTATACATATTGCATTTTTGCCAATTTAGTCATTTAATTTTGTCAATTAAATTTTAAACATTTTCATATTTTGTCAATCAAATCCATTTGATCAATTTGGCCATGTAAACGCTAGCCGTCTTACATGGCATGGCCGACATTGACATGGATAATTTTTAGAATTATTTTAATAATTTTAATCAATTTTTTATTTTTCTTTTCTTTTTCCTTCTTTATTTTTTATTTTTTATTTTTGCTATTAGCAAAGGTTGTTGGGCCCTCACCGACCGCTGGCAAGGACCATGACTTCCTCCCCAACCATGGGGGAGGGTGCACGGCCCTCACCCATTGATGCCATGGCCTTCTAGGGGAGGGTTGCAGCCAGCCTTGCCTAGTTCTGGCTATGTGATTTTTCGGCTTTTGCTTCCTCTTCGAGATGTAAACAATCCTCTACTCAATGGGGAGAGCAATGACGTGAACAATCGTCGCTTGGATGCCCTCACTTATGGCTCTCCTTACCGGAAGTTGGCCGCTCCGATCGATCTGTTTCACCAGCTCTTTCTCTTCATCATTTGTTTTCTTTGATTTGATTTTTTTTTTTTTTTTTTTTTTTTTTTTTTTTTTTTTTTTTTTTTTAAGGATGAGCATAATTATGGGCAAATACAATGGGATAAGAGATCCTTGACCTTTCCTATTCAATCCACCTATTGATTCCCATAGGTCATTGCTTCCCTTATAGAAAATTTTGCGGGAAAAGTACCAAAATAGTCATAAACCTTTTGTATTGGTACTAATTCAATCCTAAACTTTTTAATTAACCATTTTAGTCCTAAATCTTTTTACATCGGTACCAATTTAGTCCATCCGGGCTAATTTAAGCTCGAAATTGCTGACTTGGCTACCGGCGGTCTTATGTGGCGCCACGTGGACAAATTTTTATAACTTTTTATATATTTTTCAGATTTTTTACATTAATTTTTTTCTTTTTTTTTTTTCTTTTTCTCCTTACCCCCTTGGCCAATGAGGTCACCAGCCGGCCGACCATCGTCGGCCACAAGCTGGTCAGGGCAAGGGGCCCCGCGCCCTCATCGGCCAAGGGGGTAAGGAGAAAAAAAAAGAGTAAAAAAGGGGAAAAAATAATTTAAAAAATCTGAAAAAATATATATAATTATAAAATTTGTCCACGTGGTGCCACATAAGGCCGCCGATAGTCACGTCAGTAATTTCTGACTTAAATTAGCCTAATGGACTAAATTGGTACCAATGTAAAAAAATTTAGGACTAAAATGATTCAATTAAAATGTTTAAAACTGAATTGGTACTAATACAAAAGATCTAGGACTATTTTGGTACTTTTCCCAAAATTTTGCCCACCTCCCACCTTGTTTCCCTTCGGCTTTTTCACTGAAACTTCCCTCGTTGAAGACTCCCAAAATCTCTTTTATTTTGTCAAACCGCTTTTTCACGGTTTCCCCTCGAATCTTCACTGAAATAATTTCTTCAGCCGCGTGGGAACACTTAATTCTCTACTTTCCCTATTGTTTTTTTGGTAAAAGGTAAGTAACTCTACTTTCCCTATTGTTCCTTGACCTAGAATCTCTAGAATGTGTCCCTTATTCACGTCCCAATTTTGCAAAAATTAACGCCTCAAATCTCACCATCCTTTGCTCGAAAATCACACTTTCCTTGATCAGAATCGGTTGAACTTTCTTGCCCTGTTAGAACGATGACCGGATGATCATTTAGGTCACGAATAGGAAGCCAAAATTGAAAAGCTACGTGCCTACAGCTGGGCAAGGCTGGCCGCAACCTCACCCAAAGGACCATCACAACTGCGGGCAAGAAAGTCGCGACCCTTGCCAGAAGTTGGGGCCCTCAAAAAATAAAAAATAAAAAATAAAAAAAATTATTAAATTTTACCTACATTAGCGCAATTGTCTTACATAAGACAACTAGTGTTCACATCAGTGAATTCCAATCAAAATTAATAAAATGGACTCAGTTGGAAAAAAAATGTTTAGTACTTAACTAATAAAATTATAAAGATCATTTGGACAATTCCCCGACTCTTTCTAAGGAAATCCGCTCCAGCTTCTTCGTGGAAAGAACCGTTCGGCCTTGCGTCGGGGGACACTCTTTTTAAGGAAATGCTCTCCGGCTTCTTTGTGGAAAAAACTGTTCAGCCATATGCGACCCTTGCCAGAAGTTGAGGCCCTCAAAAAATAAAAAAAATAAAAATTATTAAAAATTATCTATATCAATGCAATCGTGCTTTATATAAGACGGTTGGGTTCCCATCAGCAAATTCCAATTAAAATTAATGAGATTGACTCCATTGGCAAAAAAAAATGTTTAGTACTTAACTAATAAAATTAAAAAGATCATCCGGACAATTCCGACTCTTCTTAAGGAAATCCGCTCCGACTTCTTCGTGGAAAGCACCGTTCGGCCGTGTGTCGGGGGACACTCTTTCTAAGGAAATGCTCAGGGTACAAAATTTGGGCCGTCCATTTTTCCGCTACTTGCCCCGCACGCTTTGCTTTTGAACGGTCAAAACTTGGAGAAATATTCCGGGCGGTGGAAAACAAACACGCAAAAGTCCTCTGATCAAATGAATCGACGACCCCAGAATGCGTGTGCCTCCTTCCTTTAATAATTAAAGAAATTCTAATCCAAATAAGAAAGTGAATTTCTTGAGATTCCTCTTACGCGGACAATCCACAATCACTAGTTGATGAGATATTTATCAGAATGCTCATGTGCCAAAGTCACGCACTCTCCCAAACAACACAAACATGGGCGTCATAGGTGGGCTCCATCTTTGTCCTATAAAAAGCCCCTAATTCCCGACTTTCTAAAGGAGAGCAACCTCTAATCAAGTATATCGAGTGAGTCGAAAGAAATACTAAACATGGCTTCCAAATCTTCAGCCTCCCCAGTATTTCTCATTTCGATCGTTTTGGCTCTTGTGTTTGGCATCAACGGCGGAGAAATTGCTGTCTATTGGGGTCAGAATGGCGGCGAAGGCAGTTTAGCCGACACTTGTGCCTCTGGAAACTACAACACTGTGAACCTAGCTTTTCTCGTTGCCTTCGGCAATGGCCAGACTCCTGTGCTCAACCTTGCTGGCCACTGCGATCCTCCCAGCGGAGGATGTACCGGCTTGAGCTCCGACATCAAGTCTTGCCAAGCTGCGGGAGTCAAGGTGATGCTCTCGATCGGAGGAAGCGCGGGAAGTTACTCTCTCGCATCCGCCGAGGATGCTAAACAGGTTGCGACTTATCTATGGGACAACTTTCTAGGAGGCCAGTCCTCATCTCGGCCACTTGGGGATGCAGTGCTGGACGGCATCGATTTCGACATCGAAGGAGGCACGGCTCAACACTGGGATGATCTGGCTAGGTCCTTGTCTGCATATAGCAGCAGTGGGAAGAAGGTGTACTTGGCTGCGGCCCCTCAATGTCCTTACCCAGATGCTTGGCTAGGAGGTGCCCTTCAAACAGGCTTATTCGACTACGTCTGGGTCCAATTTTACAACAATCCTTCATGCGAGTACAGTTCCGGGAACATCGCTAATCTCCAAGGTGCATGGAATCAATGGACTTCAAATACCGCCGGTAAAATCTTTTTGGGATTGCCCGCATCTACGGAAGCAGCTAACAATGGTTTCATCCCTGCGTCGGACCTTACTTCCACAGTATTGCCCGCCATTAAAGGATCTGATAAGTATGGGGGCGTGATGTTGTGGTCCAAATATTATGATGATCAAACTGGATACAGCTCTTCCATCAAGGCATCCGTCTGAGGGTGAATTTTACCTTTAATACTACCATGTAATAAGCTACGTTTCTTATTTACACGTACGTCTTCGTACTCATGAGAAATCACCTTTTGTAATCACATATATTGGTCATGATGTATACGTGTACCAATTAATGTCAAATATAATAATCATGTCATTGTGGGATAATATATATTGAGACCCACTCTTATATTATACTCAACTCGATGAATATTTTAATTTGCATATAGATTAGCCTGGGTCTGTTTCATTTCAAGCACAAATTTCTAACCTAATTCACGCGTCCCGAGACCGTTCATGGAGATTAATTTCCAATCCCTCAAGCCATGAATAGAAGATGAAAAATGTTGTATGGACATGGTTTACCAATTTTAGGAAGTGGGATCGACGGTGGTCCTTTCCTTTTAAAGGACATCAAATTTGAAATGCAGATCTCGAACAATTTAAATAAGGAGGAGTCCGAGCAGAATCGACCATGTTACTGCAAAGTTCATTGTTCATGGTTATAATCAACTTCTCCAGAGGTGGGAAACCTCCAAGCAACTTCACTATAATAGGGAAGTGTCCTTCCTGAAGATTAGTTCTTAGTATGAGATGATTACATTCGAGCGACCCGACAGGTCAGAGCCAGCCTTTCAGCTCCATGAAGGATAGAACCTGCTGCACCGGGACGAAGCAACCAAAGGAAAAAAAAATTTCGTATATTAAGTCATAAAGATCTACACATGTAATCAACATACGATCTACCATCAGGAGTCGTACTTCGAATGGTCAAATACAAAACATATATGATCGCAATAGTTTTCGACGATCTGCACCTCCAAACATTCACGCAAAGGCGGTACAGTTCATTGATTTAATGACGGGAACATCTGCAGATTAATCATGATCGGTGCAAGGTAAAATATTCAATGAAAGTTCCAGAGGCATGGCCTTAAAAAAAGGACCTCCGATCATGTACGAGTAAGATGATACCGATTCAATATATTTGTATCGGATTCCCTCTCTTTGGAACTTCTTTCTAAGCAGAAAAGACTATACACATTTAACAACTGGAAACCTTATCGAAGAAAACATGTTATCGCATCCCCCATGTACCATTGAAATTAAGAAATGAAAGGGCAAGGCTGAGTTGAATGATTGCTCACCGAAGGCACCCGCGTCCAATGAAAATTTAGCAGCACTTTTCATTATCCGCAACAATCGATATAACATGTTTAGAACAGGTTGTGCTTTATCTAAAATATGGCTATCAATACCACCACCATGAAGTTCCCTATTAAAACGACCGCAAATGTGGAGCTGAAATGGGCAAAGTAGAGCCATCTTTTGTTATTTCATAGCCACAAATTATTAACTGTTTCGCGGGTGCGGAATTGAAAATCAAAACTCTGTTCACGAAATCCTAGAAACATTCGAGGAGAATCAAAGGACTCCTGAAATTGGGGAAGACAAAAGGAGGTAAGGGCTCATGTTCCAAATGTGAAGCAGTGTTTTCAATAGAATGCAAAGTATCTTCGTCTCTTGAGAGATCCTGAATAAATACTAAAATTGTTATATAGTATTTTTAATCGGAACTTTGTTATATGAGGCAAATGATTCCTTAAAAAAAGTCACGTTTAATAATCCATCTTCATTGTTTTATCCAAATTCAAAGTAACATTTTTTCAACATTTATCTCCTTCGGTTCGATTGATTTTTTTTTTTTTTTTTTTTTGAAAAAAGGATGAGCATGACCATGGGCAGATATGATGGCATGAGAGATCCTTGACGAGTGTTTTCTCTTATCTTTCCTTTCCAATCCGCCTATTGATTCCCACGGGTCACTGCTTTCCTTATGGAAAAGTCACGCCCACCTCGACGAGCTTCAGCCTTTGTTTCCCTTCCGCTTTTTCATTGAAACTTCCCTTGTAGAAGACTCCCAAAATGGCAAAATCTCTTTTGTTTAGTCCACCCACCAATCACGGTTTACCCTCTAATCTACATTGAATAAATTTCTTCAGCCGCCTTGGACCACTCGATTCTCTACTTTCCCTATTGTTCCTCGGCCGAGAATGTCCAGAATATGTGTCCTTCATTCACTTCCCAATTTCCCAAAAATCAGCCCTCAAATCTCACCATCCTTTGCTCGAAAATCACATCACACTTTCCTTTTAGAGAATTGGTTGAACTTTCTTGCCCTATTGGAACGATGAGCAGATGATCGTCAATGTCGCAAAGAGGAAGCCGAAACCGAAAAGCTACGCGCCTAGATTTGGGCGAGGCTGGCCACGACACTCATTCCAAAGGTCATCACGGTCGCAGGCAAGGACTACACAGCCTCACTCATGGTGGGCGAGGAAGTCGTGACCCTTGTCAGTAGCCAATGAGAGCCCTCACTGCCATAATAATAAAAAGGAAATTAAAGAAGGAAAAGAGAAACAAATAAAAAATAAATCTTACCAAAAAAAATAAAAAAATTATTAAAAATTATCAATATCAATATCGGTCATGTTACATAATCAATAATATGATTGATGTCAATATAAGTGAATTCCAATCAAAATTGATCGAATAAACTCAATTGTCAAGAAATCCTCTACGACTTCTTCACGGAAAGAACCGTTTGGCCGCGGGTCCGGAAACAAAACCTTGGCCTTTTATTTCTTTGACACTGGCCCCACACGCTTCGCTTTTGAACAGTCAAACTTGGATAAACATCTCCAGCAATGAAAAACAATCACACAAAAATCCTCTGACCAAAGAAAGCGAAGACCCCAAAATACATATGCATCCTTCGGTAGATAGTTGGAGAAATTAAAATCCAAATAAAAAAGTGATGGATTTTGATTTTCTTTTCTTTTGTTGGGCCTAATTTGGCCTGATGGGCCCAAAGGCTCGGCCCATGGGTTTAGCGCCCATGGAAGAGAATAATATAAAAGAAAAAGAAAAAGAGTGAAAAGGTACGGCTTTTGGTTTTTCTCTGGACATGTACACATCTCTCTCCATCTTTCACCGTACGACGCTTTCTCCCCTTTTGAAGAACAGTGACCAAATTTCTCCTCCAATTTGCAACGTCAGGTGTTTAGTCTGTGGAAATAAGGTGCGTTCGTCCATGTGATGCGCTTTTGATCGGTGATTCATGATTGGGTGTTAGGGCTCGCTTCCGCTGCGTTTTCTCCTCCTTTTTGGGTTCGTTTTTGTGACGAAACGACCGTTTTGGCAATCCTGTTTCCCGAATCCAAATCCTTCATTGGTATCAAAGCCATCTCAATCATGTTTCCCTTTTTTGTTTGCGTTTATAAACGAGTTTTTCATGTCTGTTCCTTGTTAAACATAATTAATGATCAATTAAGAGATGTTTAACCCCGACGCTGTACTGTTTCCCATGTTTTTTGATTTTCCGTACATCGTATTGTAATTCTGATTGGTTGGGGTTGTAGTACTTGTCGATACGAGAATTTCGAGTGGTCGCACGTCGCCGGAAGCCGCCGGACGCGCCGCCACGCGCAGCCGATGCGTTCGGCTCCGTCGGCGCGTGCATTGCACGCGCCAAGACGGTTCCCAGGCGCGTGCGATGCACGAGTGCGGTAACCGCACCCGCGCGCGGCAACTGCCCGCGCGTGCAAGGCACGTGCCGGATGACGTCACCGTGACGTCGGCGGCGGTTGCTCGCGCACGTCGGGCACGTCTTGGGCTCGGTTTGCCCGACCGACCCGACCGGCCACCCGGCCCAACCAGCGACCCGACCCGGACCGACCGGCCGACCTGACCCGCGACCCGACCTGTCCGACCCGTTGACCGTTGACTCCGTTGACCGTTGACGACCATTGACCGTTGACCGACCGTTGACCGTTGACTTGACCGTTGACCGTTGACAGCAAAAAAAAAAAAAAAAAAAAAAAGGAATGTGTTTCTTTTTCAATTATGCCTATGTGGGTTATAAGTAATCCATTTTTATTCTGCATTTGTTGCATGAATTATGGAAAATATGTATTTTCCTTTATGTTAATTGTGGATTATAAGTAATCCAATTAATTAGTTTCGCATTTGTTGCGGGAACTATGATGCACTATGCACGGATACCGCATTCCCGAGAACGGACGAAGGACGTGCTAGACTTAAAAGGCTGATAACGAGTTAGCTAATTATCGGTGGCATAACGGTGATTTAGTATCACATGTGGTCAGGTCAATCGATGACAGAAATCATCTAGAATGGTTATCTTATGCCGGATTTTGAGAAGGTGTCGACCTTCAAGAACACTCTTCCACCAGAATGGCAAGCAGTGTTAGATCGGCTATGGGAGGTCAACGTGGTCCCGGGTTATAGGAGGCTGGTAGAAGCTTTTGTGAGAGAGTACTATAAGATTGAGCTAATCAAAACTTCAACCCTTAATATGAGTGCTACGTGGCGCCAAATGAATGCGCCTTGGAGACGGCATGAGAGCTCTCCAAAAGTTTTTCCTTGGTTGGCAAATGTGCCTTCAGTTTTCTTAGATTTTTTAACTAATAGATTAGCAGGGACTTTCCCTACTTATTTCTTAAATTAGTTTAAGATGTTTTGAGTATATATATCTCTTTCTGTGTTGAGATTTTCATCTGTATGTATTACTTAGTGTAATAGATATGTTGAATTATGTGAAAGCATTATTTTATTTTATTGGATGTCAAATATTATATGCTTTTTGTTATTGTTGATTGTGGGTAGTTCATAGAAGTTTTTGTAACTTCATAGAATTTAATTTGCATAAGACAATTATATTAATGACAGTTTTGAGTTAGGATTTTTGGAGGATGATTGGAAACATAGTGACCTTTTGATTCTGAAACCTTACTTGAAATTGTTTGTTAATATGATGGGTCTGTGCAAAGTAGATGCATAAATGATAGGCATTAATGATTCGTGCATATGTCTGATGTGTTCAAATCGATGGTTTTAGCAACTAAGAAAGTAATTGCTGATTTGAACGGCAACAATTATGAAATATTGAATATGAAGATTCAATGTGTGCTGGAAAAGCCAGAAGCACTAGAAGCTCTTGACCATATTATGGAAGATCTTGAGAATGCTGTGCGCCACCTTGAGCTAGTGGAGGACCACCTAACGGCATTTGAGCCGAAAGCAGATATTTGCAATGCTGGTTCTAGCTCAGAAAGGGCTTTGAGCTCTAAGCGCAAGCGTATTAATTCGTTCAATATGTGGTCATGCAAAGGATCAAGTCCTCCTTGCAAGAAACCAAGAGTTAACCAACACAAGAGAGGAAAACGTCCTCAAGTGAAGAAAAAGTCAAGGGTAAGGTGTTACAATTGTGACAAGAAGGGTCACTATACTCGCAACTGTCGTGAGCCAAAAAAGGTAAACACCTCTTGTACATTTGAGAACTTTGCTTATGTGTCAAGTTCTGTATTGTTGGCTAAATCCAATCCTTTGTAGACTGTAGATTCAGGAGCAACAGACCATGTAGCAAAGGATAGAGGATCCTTTGTGGAATTCCGACGAATACCAACCGGAACTAAGTGGATCTATGTGGGAAACAACTCCGAGCTGAAGTAAAAGGAATTGGCACTTGCCAACTGAACATGCGTGGTGGACGCACTTTGATCCTACATGATGTAATGTATGCTCCGGAGATTCGTCGGAATCTAGTGTCTGTTTTAGTATTGGTCAAACTAGGTTTTAATATGAACTTCCATAATAGAGGTGTGGATTTTTTTTTGGAAACAAATTTCTATGGTCGTGGCTATTTTCTGGATGGTTTCATTGTATTGGATATTGACTATGCTAATGCCAATGTTTGTTATTCCCTTATCACGTCTCCTAATTCATATGACAATGATGTGAATGTGTGGCATGCCGAGACTTGGTCATATTGGCCAACAACGTATGAATAGACTAGCCAAAGAGGGCTTGTTGGGCAATATTGAAAAAGTTGATTTGCCCATATGTGAGCATTGCCTAGCAAGGAAAACAACAAGGAAACCATTTGGAAAAGGTAAAAGAGCTGAATTTCCTCTGCATTTAATCCATTTTGACATCTATGGTCCAATGAATATGAGAGGAAGGCACGGGGCTGTTTATTTCATCACTTTTATAGATGATTATACTCGATTCGGATATGTCTATTTGATTTCTCATAAATCTGAAGCATTAAGTTGTTTCAAAAGGTTTATGGCCTTGGTAGAGAATCAATTAGATAGGAAAATAAAAGCATTGAGATCTGATTGAGGTCGAGAATATTTATCTGATGAGTTCAGAAAATTATGTGATGAAAAAGGAATAGAAAGACAATTGTCTATTCCATATACTCCTCAACAAAATGGTGTTGCAGAGAGAAGAAACAAAACCCTACTAGAAATGGTTAGGTCCATGATGGCACATGCTAACTTACCTATCACCTTTTGGAGTGATGCATTATTGACAGCTGCCTATGTACTTAACCGGGTGCCTTCCAAATCAGTTACTTCCACTCCATGTGAGTTATGGACAGGTAGAAAATCAGACTTAGGTTCTCTTAAGCCATGGGGTTGTGCTGCCTATACCCATGAGCCCTCTCATAAATTTGGGAAATTGGGTCCCAGAGGAAAGAAGAGTATTTTCATAAGATACTCTGAACACTCGAAAGGGTATGTGTTCATAGGTGAGTAGGAAAGTGAGAGTATAACTGAATTTGAATCACGTGATGTCACATTCTTAGAGGATGAGTTTCCTAAGAAGGGCGAAATAGGTGAAGATTACTCCCTATTTGAAACCATGGATCCAAATAATGATATTAGTGGGGTTCGCCCAAGTGGGAGTAATGTGAGAAGTGATGAATTGCATACAAGCGATTCTCAATTACAACCACATGATGATAAGACATCATCATTATCGATCCTAGTGGGAGCATAATGGGAAATGATGTGCTAAGTGTACAATCTCCTATACGGCGAACAAGTCGCAAAAGTATTCCCCGTCGACGTTTTGACATTGAAGGGGAAACTTTTATGATTGCCCCACAAGATGAGGATGAGCCAAGAAATATACATGAGGCTCTAAGTTGCCCTAGTAAAGAAAAATGGATGGATACAATGAGAGAGGAAATGGAGTCAATGAAGTCAAACCATGTTTGGGAACTGGTTGATCTTCCAAAGGGACGCAAAGCTATTGGGAACAAGTGGGTTCTCAAAATAAAGCGTAAAGCTGATGGCTCGATAGAAAGATATAAAGCTCGCCTTGTGGCGAAAGGCTATAATCAACGGGGAAGGAATTGATTATGAGGAAACATTTTCCCGTTGTGAGATTCACCTCAATTCGCATTATTCGGCAATAGTGGCAAGTATGGATCTTGAATTACATCAAATGGATGTAAAGACTGCTTTTCTCAATGGAGAATTAGATGAGGAAATATATATGGAACAACCTGTTGGTTTCATTACGAAAGGCCAAGAAGGAAAGGTATGTCGACTTTTGAAATCGATATATGGCCTTAAGCAGTCGTCAAGACAGTGGTATATACGTTTTCATAATGCTATGATAGCATATAATTTTACAATGATTGATGAGGATCATTGTGTATATATCAAAAGATCCAAAGATCAATTTGTGATCATATCATTAGATGTTGATGATATCTTTTAGGAAGCAATATGGAGTTAGTTAATACCATCAAAAGTTGGTTATCTTCTAATTTTGAGATGAAGGATATGGGTGAGGCTGCATACATACTTGGAGTTAAGATTTCAAGAGATCGTTCGAAGAGATCATTATCTCTTTCGCAAGAAATATATATATAAATAGAGTTCTTGAACGATTTCGTATGCAAGATTGTAAACCCATAGACACTCCTATTGCAAAAGGTGAAGGATTGAGCCATAGACTGTGTCCAAGGACTCCATAAGAGAATGAACAAATGAAGCATGTTCCTTATGCTAGTGCTGTTGGGAGATTGATGTACGTTATGTTATGTACAAGACCTGACATATGCTTTGCAGTTGGAATGGTGAGTAGATACCAATCCAATCCAGGTCAAGCACATTGGAAAGCCGTTAAGAGAATACTGAGGTATCTGAAGGGAACTGCTGATTACAAGCTAAATTACCAAGAAAAGGATCTGCGACTTGAAGGCTATTCAGATGTTGACTGGGGAGGAGATTTAGATGAAAGGAAATCTACCTCGGGATTTGCGTTCTTACTGAACAATGGCGCCATATCATGGAGCAATAAGAAGCAAATGTGTATAGCCTTGTCTACGATGGAAGCTGAGTTCGTGGCACTATCAGCAGCGATACAAGAAGGAGTTTGGCTTAAGAGATTTTTGGATTATTTAGGTGTTATTGAGAAAGCTGCAAATCCATTATTGGTTAACTGTGATAGCCAAGCAGCTATAGCATACACCAAAGATCCAAAGTATCATGGCAAGACCAAACATATAGATACCAAGTATAACTTTGTCAAAGATATGGTTGCACGAAAGGATGTGAACTTACAGTACATATCTACGCATAAAATGGTAGCAGATCCTATGACAAAGCCAATACCTAGAGATGTGTTTTGTAGTCATGTGAAATCTCTAGGATTGCGTAGAGTCTGATGTACTGGATATTGTATTTTCCCTGAGTTGTTCACATTTATGAAATTGTGTTTTTCATCATTAATGCTTATGAATCTTTATGTGATCTTTATGTGATCTTTATGCATCTTAATGCTCAGTGCATTATATTAAATTGAGAAAGTATGTCGGACAGATAAGAGATTAGCCCACTCACACGGGTAATCGCCTCTATTTACTGTGTGATAAATAGAGATGAGACGGTTTTTAAGCTTATTATCTAGGTGATAATTGAGAGCTCAAGCTTAAAATATATATGTCGCCTTAACTAAGTGTTAAGATGAGGACATAATAAGTACTATGTCCGAAAGTAAAATACCCCACATATTTTACTTTATCTGTCTAAGATGCCAGATGTGAGTTCTGATGAATTATGTGAATGAGTAGATACGTGAACTCAAGTTAGACATTGAGTATGTTTGAACTATCATCTGTACGGTATTGAAAGAATAGACATACGCTCCATGGGAAAGGAGTTAATACCGTAATACGTATTTCATACTACGTATGCATGAGACGACCCATAAGAGTAGCAAAAGTTTGATCTCAACTTTTATGCCGTGTGAGACTCTTGAGGGAAATGAGTTCCTCAATTTTAGTCCCCTCAGGACTCTTACTTATTCTCAAGATTTCTATTTAGTGTTTGCTATCTTAGGATGTTGCCAATGGTCATGAGTTAATTCGATCTAATGGGACATTTCTAGAAAAGCAAGCTAAACTGAAATTGAGAGTTTGAAGGAAAGAGGAAGATCAGATTTGGAGAATCACATTGTAGTTTTGTATTCACTAGTCGACCAATTATGACTGTCTTTGGGATAATCATAATTGTGAATGAATATATATATATATATATATATATATATATATATATATATATCATTGTTAAAAAGAGATCAAGAGAGATATAAATGTGATCGATCGATCTAGGGTACTGCATACTAAATCTACTCAAAGCGTGTTGCCCATTATGAGTGCTATATATTCCTAACGGTTGTATGGCAACGAGCTCTCAAAGTATGCCGGTCGCACGGACTATTCATCGTATGAATGTTGCAATGATGAATGTTGCAATGAGGAAAAGGGGATTCTGCGTTCGGCCCACCATGTCGAGTGGGAGATGATGGATTTTGATTTTTTTTTTTTTCTTTTGTTGGGCCTAATTTGGCTTGATGGGCCCAAAGGCTCGGCCCATGGGTTTAGGGCTAATGGAAGAGAATAGTATAAAAGAAAAAGAAAAATAGTGAAAAGGTACGGTTTTTGGTTTTTCTCTAGACGTGTACGCATCTCTCTCCATCTTTCACCGTACGACGCTTTCTCCCTTTTGAAGAACAGTGACCAAATTTCTCCTCCAATTTGCAACGTCGGGGGTTTAGTCTGTGGAAATAAGGTGCGTTCGTCCATGTGATGCGCTTTTGATCGGTGATTCATGATTGGGTGTCAGGGCTCGCTTCCGCTGCGTTTTCTCCTCCTTTTTGGGTTCGTTTTTGTGACGAAACGACCGTTTTGGGAATCCTGTTTCCGAATCCAAATCCTTCAAAAAGTAAATTTCTTCTTGAGTCGAGAGAAATTATACCAAGCGAGTGGAGAGGAATACCGAACATGGCTTCCGAATCTTTAACCTCACCAGCATTTCCCTTTTCAATCATTTTGGCTCTTGTGGTCGGCATCAACGGCGGAGGAATTGCTGTCTATTGGGGTCAGAAGGGCAACGAAGGCACTTTAGCCGAAGCTTGTGCCTCCGGAAATTACAAGTTTGTGAACCTAGCTTTCCTTAATGTCTTCGGCAACGGCCAGACTCCTATGATCAACCTCGCTGGCCACTGTGATCCTTCCAGCGGAGGATGCACCGGCTTGAGCTCCGACATCAAGTCGTGCCAAGCTAGGGGAGTCAAGGTGATGCTCTCGATCGGAGGAGGTATGGGGAGTTACTATCTCCCTTCTGCCGAGGATGCTAGATACGTCGCAACTTATCTGTGGGACAACTTCCTGGGAGGCCAGTCCTCATCTCGACCACTTGGGGATGCAGTGCTCGACGGCATTGATTTCGTCATCGCAGCAGGCACGAATCAACACTGGGATGATCTGGCTAGGTACTTGTCTGCATATAGCATCAGTGGAAAGAAGGTGTACTTGGCTGCAGCCCCTCAATGTCCTTATCCGGATGCTTGGGTTGGAGGTGCCCTTCAAACAGGCTTATACGACTACGTCTGGGTCCAATTTTACGGCAATCCTCCATGCGAATACAGTTCTGGGAACATGGGTAATCTCGAAGATGCATGGAATCAATGGACTTCGATTCCCGCTGGAGAAATCTACTTGGGATTGCCTGCGTCTGCGGATGCTAGTAGTGGTTTTATTCCCGCATCGAATCTTACTTCCATAGTACTGCCCACCATTAAAGGATCTGCTAAGTATGGAGGCGTGATGTTGTGGTCCTGATATTATGATTGTCAAACTAGATATAGCTCTTCCATCAAGGGATCTGTCTGAAGGTGAATTTTACCTTTAGTACTACCAATTCAATATATTTGCATCAGATCCCCTTTCTTTGGAATTCTTTCTAAGCGGAAAACACTGTACACATTTTGTTGAAAAAAAAAACACCGCCTCTCTCTCTCTCTAGAATTCTCCATATCCCTCCGGTCCTCTCTCTCTCTCTCTCTCTCTCTCTCTCTCTCTCTCTCTCTCTCCAGATTTCTCTCCCTCTCTCCAGACAATTCCTCAGCCGCAATTGTTGACTCAAGTTGTAATAAAATAATAGGAAGAGGTGGGGAAAGTCGGTGGATGTGCCCCTATAAATAGAGGCCCTTGCCTCTTGTGTGCGTGTGTGTGAAGTAGTGGAAGTGTGTACATGAGTGTGTGAGGGGTGCGTGAGAGAAGTGGTGTGGAGTGCCGTGAGGTGTGTGGGTGTGTGAGTAGGGGTCTTGAGAGTTTGTGTAGTGTGTGCTATGTATGCATGTGAGTTGGGGAGAAATTTCTAGAGTCGTCCGAGTATTGTACGTGGTGTGAGAAAATATTGTAATTGTTAAATTCATATTTTGTAAGTTATATTTGTATCACGTTTCCGCAAAGTTCAACAAGTGGTATCAGAGCAGGTGGTCAGAGGTCGTGTGACGACAGTGGTCGGGGACCATTGTAAGTGAACAAGGTTGTTAAGGATCGTTGAGCCAACGAGCGGAGTACGTCGGAGTTCTGCCGGTGCACAATCCGGGATTGTGAAGTCGGTTGGTGCAGGACCGGGCTTGCTTGGTATAGTGCGGGGCATTATACTTAAGTCACGATGGCGGATTTCTCAAGTTCGGGAAACGGCATGGAGAAGCTCAACAACTTCAATTATAATAATTGGAGTACTCGCATGCGGTATTATTTGCTTGGACAAGATTTATGGGATATTGTTGGCGGCAACAACACCACACCACCCACAAATGATGGTGATTTAAGAAAGTGGAACGTCAAATCAGGTAAGGCTCTTTACGTTCTTGCCGTGGACTGTTGAAGATGAATTACTGCAACACATAAAGAGTGCGAAGACCCCGAAGGAGGCTGGGATAACTTGGCGACGCTGTTTGCGAGGACAAACGACGCCAAGTTACAATGCCTGGAGAACGAGCTCCTCTCAATCTCGCAACAAAGTATGACGGTAAGTCAATACTTTTCCAAAGTTAAATCTATTTGTGAAGAAATTTCAAAATTAGATCCCGAGAATGCCATCTACGAGACAAGAATGAGAAGAATAATAATTCATGGATTAAGGCCGGAATATAATGGTATTATTACGGCCACCCGTGGATGGGCAAATGAGCCAACTCTAACGAGTTGGAAAATATATTGGCCAATCAAGAGGCCTTAGATAAACAAATCCCTAAGGTCTCAATTGAGGAGGATGAAAGTGCCCTCTTCGGTAATAAAAGAGGGTTCAAGGGCCGAGAATAGAAATAGAGTAGGTGCAAGAGATGGCAAACCATGGAAAAATCATGGAGATTGGCGGAGGCACCCACAAAAGAAGGGTTATCAGCCAGGGGGAGCTCGTCAAGATTGCGACAATAACGATGACGATGAAGATAAGAGCAACAAAAGGCGTAGCAGACGGTGCTACGTTTGTGGCAAGTTAGGACACATTGCCAGATTTTGTTGGTACGGGCGGGAAGAAGGAAATGTTGTCACTTCCTGCAAGAAGGAGATTGAAAGTGAAGAAGAATGGGACTTTCAAGCGCTGTTGCAATGAAGGAACGAGAAGAGCTTGCAACAGCTTGTATAGTTGAGTTGGATAATTCGACAAGTTCTATCATAACCCCGAATAAGAGCAAGCCAAGGGAGAACTCGAAGAAGCAACTAACAACGCCAACAAGCAGTCGTGAAAAGAGATTGCAAGAGATGCAGGAGATGATAAAGAAACTAAAAGTTGAGAAGGCAAAGATGGAGAATATGTTGAAAAAGAGGGATGAGATGATAAGGCAGAAGGATCGAGAGCTCAAGGCAAAAGAAAGGGAGCTAGAGAAGTTCCGATGTGAGTTCAAGAAGCCGCAAAAGCTTCAGGACCTCAAGCCCACTATGACGTTCCGAATTAATCACATCGGAAGAGACAACGAACAAATGAAGGAGAAAAATAAAGTTTTCTTTGAGAAAAGGAGGCCATCTACATCCTACATCCCGTGGTGTAAGGATCGGTGGAGTAAGTTCAAGGGGAAGAAATTTTTTGAGGAAAAGGATCAAGAGGTCTACATTAAAGTGTTTCGGATGGGATTGAATCGGTTGAAGCATGAAATGAAAGTCACAAATGAGAGGGTTGATCGGATGAGCTACAATCTCAAAATTCTTAGAGGAGATATGTCGGATACGAAGACCGAGTTGAGTGAGAAGAAGGAAAAGGAGGCTAAAGGGCAAAATGAATTGGCATTGCAAAAATTCAAGGATCACAAACCTCAATGGAAAGTCGCAGTAGGAGAAGCAGGCGAAGAGGGAGCCATAGAGCCATCCGCATATGAGGAAGCTTCGCAATATGCTAAATGGAGGAAGACAGTTGACGAGTTCAAAAGCAATATCGGCGTGGCTACTATATCTAAATTGAGAGAGAGTAGTCGGTGAGGGGGAGTGTTGAAAAAAAAAAACACCGCCTCTCTCTCTCTCTAGAATTCTCCATATCCCTCCGGTCCTCTCTCTCTCTCTCTCTCTCTCTCTCCAGATTTCTCTCCCTCTCTCCAGACAATTCCTCAGCCGCAATTGTTGACTCAAGTTGTAATAAAATAATAGGAAGAGGTGGGGAAAGTCGGTGGATGTGCCCCTATAAATAGAGGCCCTTGCCTCTTGTGTGCGTGTGTGTGAAGTAGTGGAAGTGTGTACATGAGTGTGTGAGGGGTGCGTGAGAGAAGTGGTGTGGAGTGCCGTGAGGTGTGTGGGTGTGTGAGTAGGGGTCTTGAGAGTTTGTGTAGTGTGTGCTATGTATGCATGTGAGTTGGGGAGAAATTTCTAGAGTCGTCCGAGTATTGTACGTGGTGTGAGAAAATATTGTAATTGTTAAATTCATATTTTGTAAGTTATATTTGTATCACGTTTCCGCAAAGTTCAACACATTTAACAACAGGAAACCTTACCAAGGAAAACAAGTCTCTTATCGCACCCTACATGTACCATAGAAATTGAGAAATGAAAGGGGAAGGCTGAGTTGAATGATTGCTCACCCCAAAGCACCAGCGTCCAATGGAAAATTTAGCAGCACTTTTCGGTCTCTGCAACAATCAATATAACATGTTTCGAACAGGTCCTGCTCTATCTAAAATATGGCTATCAATACCACCGCCATGAAGTTCCCGATTAAAACGACCGCAAATGCAGAGCTGAAATGTGCAAAGTAAAGCCATCATTTGTTATTCCGTAGCTACAAATTACCAACTATTTCTTGGGTGGGGAATTGAAAACCAAAACTCTGTTCATGAAACCCCAGAAACAATCAAGGAGCAACATTGAAGGATTCCAGAGAATGGGGGAGAAAAATGAGGTAATGGCTTGTGGTCCAGAGGTGAAGCAGTGCCTTCAATAGAATGCAGAGTATCATTGCCTCTTCGACTTTGGAGAAGCAAAAGATGCAGCGGATTGGGTGAGCCGGCAAACGGCTTATGTGGTCACAGTCCCAGTCCGCCATTGGATTTCATTCAAGGGTTTGGCAATGCAAGGCTCTAGGATGAGGAGATGGAAAAGTTCCAAAAAAAATGAAATCCACAAGGAGGATGGGAAAGAGAGGGATTAATTGTGTACTGCGTTATCACATGAGAGCACAGAGTAGGTTTTGAGAAAGCCACAGTTAAATTCTCTTATCTTTCTGTTGCCTGGTGCTTTAATCACATGAGAACACTATAGGTCTTGAGAAAGCAACAGTCAATCCCCTCCTTGTGCCTCTTTCTCAGCACATTAAATTGAACATTGAAAAATATCCTAGCTTCACAAAGCTGAAAGCTTCTTGAGATTGTCCTGGCATTCATTAGACAATCGCGGGGTTGACAGTGTATTCGATAGCAGTAATATGCAAGAAGATTTGCAGTTGCAGACTTGAAAGAACCCACACATTGACCAATCCAGGTGAGGCATTTCGCAAGTAATGTCGGGATCGCGATAGAACTCACGAAGATCTAACTGCATGGTGACTAGAGCAAGAATCAAACAAATTTCATGAGTTGTTTAGTTCTCGAACAAGAACGAGCTTACATTAGCTTGTCCGTGGGATTCACGTTATTAAACTTGAAATTTCTATACAACTTCTAGTGTGAAGTTAAACACACCACAGCAAATTTAGGAGTACTTTCAACATAAAGAAATTATTACTACTAGAGAGTAGGACAGCTGCTTATGTAGGAAGTAGGACAATATCAATAACATCAACCTCAAGTCGATTTACCTACAGGAGACAACAGTTAGCTGACGAAAAGCCCGCACGCCGTCGCACGCAACACAATTGCCACTACTTCACGATCTTCTTTCCTTTTGGATTTAAGGTAAAGAATGGAAGAACAATTGTATATTAATGACCAAAAGAGGATGGCTTTGTTCTTATCTTACTTAAATTTTTTACAGGCCATCTCCGTTAATCCGCAACCGCTAGTCGATGAAATATTTGTCAGACTGCTCAGTTGCCAAGTCACGCACTCTCCCGGAAAACACCAAACACGGACATCATAGGGGGGCTCCATCTTTCTCCTATAAAAAGCCCCTAATTCTCAACCTTCTCAAGCACCAAAGTGAGAGTAGCCTCTAATCAAGCATACCAAGTGAGTTGAGAGAAACACCAAAAATGGTTTCCAAATCCTCCATCTCACTATCATTTCTCCTTTCAATCATTTTGGCCCTCGTGGTCAGCATCAACGGCGGAGGAATTTCTATCTATTGGGGTCAGAATGGCAACGAAGGCACTTTAGCCGACACTTGTGCCTCCGGAAACTACAAGTTTGTGAACCTAGCTTTCTTATGTGTCTTTGGCAATGGCCAAGCTCCTGTGCTCAACCTCGCCGGCCACTGTGATCCTTCCGATGGAGGATGTACCAGCTTGAGCTCGGAGATCAAGTCTTGCCAAGCTAGGGGAGTCAAGGTGATACTCTCAATCGGGGGAGGCGCGGGAAGTTACTATCTCGCTTCTGCCGAGGATGCTAAACAGGTCGCGACTTATCTGTGGAACAACTTTCTGGGAGGCCACTCCTCGTCTAGGCCACTTGGAGGCGCGGTGCTCGACGGCATCGATTTCGACATTGAAGGAGGCACGAGTCAACACTACGATGATTTGGCTAGGTACTTGTCTGTATATAGCAAGAGGGGGAAGAAGGTGTACTTGACTGCAGCCCCTCAGTGTCCTTATCCGGATGCTTGGGTTGGAGCTGCCCTTCAAACAGGCTTATTCGACTACGTTTGGGTCCAATTTTACAACAATCCGCCGTGCGAATATGGTTCTGGGGACAGGGGTAGTTTCGAAGATGCATGGAAGCAGTGGACTTCGATCCGGGCCGGCAAAATCTTCTTGGGATTGCCCGCGGCTCCGGATGCAGCTAACAATGGATTTATTCCCGCATCGGATCTCACTTCCAAAGTACTGCCCACCATCAAAAAATCTGCTAAGTATGGAGGCGTGATGCTGTGGTCGAAATATTATGATGATCAGACTGGATATAGCTCTTCCATCAAGCATTCCGTCTGAAAAGTTAAGTTCACCTTGTGTCATACTATGTAATAAGCTACCATTCTTGGTTGCAAATAAGTGTTGTAATAACCCATGTCATACCTCCTTATGTAACCACATCTGTATTGATCTTTCCTCTCAGTCCATATATTCACTAGTTAATGTCATGCCAATTAATCACGTAATCACCGTATATTGAAATTCACTCTTATTTTCCAATCGACTCAATAACTACTATCATTTACATGTAGAATAAGTTATGTTCATTTCATTTCATGTCACGATGACTATTAAGATTAATCTCCAATCCATCGAGTTAGAAACGGGAGATGCAAAACGTCGTATCGACATAGTCTATCAATTTTAGGGAGTGAGAATCCCCGAAGTTTTTCCTATTAAAATAACTTAAAATTTGGAATAGGGCGGCTCACATTGATTTGCCTTCATGAATCAACGACCTTTGATGGGTCGGCCCCAGAGGGAGAAAGGCCAGGGCCCTTGGCCCCAGGCGATCAATACCAACGACCAATCACATAATTTTTAATTACCCGATAATTCTAATTATCCACAAGGAAAACTCTTTATTATCCGAAACGGATGTCCAGCCACTCCCCATTTTCCTCCTCCTCCGTCTGGCCAAGGAAAATATCTCATCTCCAGTCCGCAATTTTCTCGGGAAAATGTCGCTTTGTCGTTTCGACCGCCCTTGATCCTCCGCACTTTTTTTGATCGCACCGCCGAGCAAGGTCGCCATGGCCGTTCAAATCCTCTCGCCGGAAGTCCCCACGCTCCGCGCCGTTCGGCGCGTGGAATTTGCCGCGAACGAATTCGCTTCCCTGAGCCCTAGTCCGAGAAATCTCAGGGTCGTCCCGCGGCTCGGGAGGAACGAGGGTTTGGGGTCTAGGGTGAGAATCCGAGCGCGGACGAAGGACGCCGAGCTGAGGATTTCTTCGGAGTGCGATCAGAATGTGAGACTGTACGGACAATTCCCGGCTCCAGTGAAGAAGAGCGAGGAGGAGGAGGAGGAGCAGGATTATTACTTGAATATGGGCTATGCGATTCGCACTTTGCGCGAGGGCTTTCCGGAGCTGTTTTACCGGGAGCTCAATTTCGATATCTACAGGTTAGAATCTGTTGACGATGTCCTGTTTGGTTAATTAGCTTCTGGATGAATGAATTACGCGATTGTGTCAGTTCTGTGGTCGAAAAGCTTTGTTTTCTTTGAGAATGTTTAGCTCGTCTTAATTAGTTTCAGTTGATGAGTGACACCGTTGCTAATGCAAATTAAGCATATGGATTGCTTGGGTAAAACTGGTGGATTTTAAGCAAAATGATTATGTGACTAGTGGTCATTTTTGGCCCAAAGTAAAATACCCGACTTTTATGCTAGACAGAGTTGCAATTGGTGCAAGTGCAAGAGCTGGATCAATTATGTTAGTTCAGGTCCCATTGTTCAGTAAGTGAACAGGCAGTTTCGTGTTCGGTTTATAAATGCATGTGTGGGCAATCGTGGTGTACTAAAAGGAGATGTGCCTACTTGAAATTCATACCCATGCTTGTTGCTTGGTGGTTTCATTATAAACTGATGTGACAATTCATTTGTTCCACTGGCCTTGGTGGCTCTGTTGGATAAGAACTCCCTTGAACCTTGGGGGGAAGGTGAGGAGGTCGAAACCCGGTGGAAGCATCAGCGTCTTAAGCGTGACGCCGGGGTGGTGGGTCCTCCGCTAGCGTCACTCCAGGGTTTACCCAACGGCTACCGGCTGACGAGGTTCCCTGGGTATCAAAAAAAAAAAAATCATTTGTTACTACGGACTTAATAGAGTCATCAGATGGTTTCTTCAGGAGTTCATTAGGTATGTAAGTTCCTGATTTTAGCTAGAGCCCATGTGTGATTTTTATTATCAGCATAAGTTTCAATGTATAAAGACACTCAGGAATCGTCAAGAGGAAACAGGAATTGAGCTGAACCTGAATGATTTCCCAATCTCTTGACATGGAACCAACTGTGAAGTCTAGATATTTGATCCCCTTGAGCTGATTTACCTTGGTCATTGCTCTTGTGTTCTGAACTTGGGTCGTCACTAGTGCTTATGCCCAGGATGGGTGCAGGTATAATTTGGTACAATCTGGTATCTCTTAATACATGACAGTCATGTTAGGTGTTTTCTCAAGCTTGTAAGAATTCGAAATTTATGTGCTCTCATATGCACAAGTACTAGATTGGGCGGGAGCTCCTATATATGTGCACATGCTCTCTTGATGTTCATAAGGAAGTATCACTCAGCTGTGGTGTTTTCTTGATGTGCCTTTTGCTTGTGTATGCCATCTGACTACTGGGTGAACTCTGGATGCTTATCTGTGCTGCTAATTATTTTCTATTTGGAGACCTATGCTTATTCATATCTAGTCAGTACCACTTTGAGATAAAACTGTGCTTTTAGTTTTCCAAGCTGTATGCACTTAACTTGGTGTTATATCCTAATACTGACCATCTAACTAATGACTGTTCTGGATGGTGATGCACACTTTGGAAGTTCCCAAGGCTTGTGGTTTTCCCTATAGGAAAATACTAATAGCCATTCTAAGTGGTGTCTCGGAAATCAATGTAAGATGCTCTTCTTTGCTCTCTGTAGGGATGACATAGTCTTTAAAGATCCGCTCAACACCTTTATGGGAATTGAGAACTACAAATCTATCTTCTGGGGATTACGATTCCATGGAAGAATATTTTTCAGAGCTTTGTGGATTGACATCATTAGTGTGTGGCAGCCGGTTGAAAACGTCTTGATGGTTCGGTGGACTGTTCATGGAATTCCTCGAGTCCCATGGGAGAGTCGCGGTCGATTCGACGGCACTTCTCAATACAAATTTGATAAGAAGGGGAAGATTTTTGAACACCGTGTCGATAACATCGCTACCAATACACCCCATAAGTTCAAAGTGCTAACTGTGGGTGAGCTGATCCAGTCTCTGGGCTGCCCCTCAACACCAAAGCCAACATATTTTGAGAGTTCATCCTCTTCATCTTCGAGAAGGAACTAGCATTGAGAAGTTGCCTATCAATTTTGCTATACAGTGCATCCTTGAGTTGATCCCCGCAGGTTGAACTGTTGGCTGCTTTTTGCCCGGCTCAGGCAACTTGGAATAGTAATGGCAGGCTGTTAGATTGAGTCATCCTGGAAGATAGTTGTACTATAACTGTATATTTGTATAGTATTGAACGAGTGTGAGCTGCCGTCCTTCCCTAGATGGCGTGTCCTGTATGACATTTTGTTCCACTGAGTTTGAATTCACCACGTTATATATCCTATAAGTTAACTATTTTCTGGTGCCAGGGTGCGTAGAGATTGAACTCTGCAACGAGTTTGAATGCTTCTCGAAAGGAGATTGAGCTATAAAGATGAAGATAAATATAGGATCGTTAATCTTACTTATTTTGTGACTTCGATCATCACAGCTCAGGTGAATTACAATGACAAAGCACGTGCATGTTTTTCCTTTTTGGACCACACGACAACATCAGATCACTTTCACTGCTGGAACGAGAATTTACAACGCCAAAAGCTCTTTATTAAGGAGGAAAGCTTTTCAGGTCCTTCATCAACATTTTACACAAAGGAGGATTGTTGACCCAATCTAAAGAAACTCTTCCTTTCCTAGAAAGAGTAGCTACCCAATTAGCAACAGCATTACCACTTGTTCTAACTATACTAACTCTAAGCTTTTCCATATCTCTGTTGAACATCTTCATATCCTGAATAACAGGTGCAATCTTCCGTAGCACTCCAGCTTGCTCTTACACCAGTGCATCAGGTACCCTCTAGGAATCAATTTCCTGCTCACATTTCTGATAACTCGCGGTTCATGCTAATTGTAACCCTTCCTTTGCAGCTAGGACCTCTGCCATAACAGCACAATGAGCTTTAAAAATTCTCTGTGACGCTCCATCAATGAGTATAACAATCTCATATCTCCCAATCCCCCTACCCCCCAACCAAGCAGCTTTTCGATCTTCTCCAAAAATGCACCATTGCAATTTATTTCAACGCTATATGCCTAATTTGTGACCAAGATTGATCAAAAAGACTATTGAGTTTTGTAACACACGGTCAAATTTTAAGATGTCTTATTTACAATCACAGCCCTCCGATAATGTGCCAAATTTTAAGATGTCTTATCTACTACAATCACAACCCACCGATAATGTGAGGCGTGGTGAATGATAAATTGAAGTAAATTTGCTAAATTAATTTGTGATCCACAGGTTAGTAGATTCAAATTCAGTAGAATGGAAATGATTCAAATTCGGTAGAATGGAAATTCACGGGACAAATTGGAAGAAGGGGGGGGTGGAAGAGAATGCTCGCAGTCGCACGTGCCGACCGCGAAACGAAGAAGAAAACGAGAAAAGAGGCCATCAAATCACAGTTCAGATCCGACTGTTTTCCCATCGAAGCTGCATCTAACCGCGCAGTCGCGCCATTTACCCTCGAAAGATCGATTCACCTCTCGATCTCAACCGCCATCCCCATCGACCTTCGACCTAATCCGAAGCTCTCGCGATCCATCGGAGAGCCTCCGATGCTCGGCCGCTTCCGCGGTCCCCCGCAGCTCGCGAGATTCGAGGCCGGTCTCGCCTCGCCTCCGTCGCACCGGGCGTAGCAGCGGCGGCGAGTCACACCGAGTCCGCTCGCTCATCCCCCGATCGCGGGCACTCCCTCCTTCAATTCACTCCGTAAGCGCGAGCAATGTCGTCGTTTCTGCACCAGAGGTCCCTCCCATCCACGCTCGCCTACTTCCGCGAGCCGTCGTCTCCGCGCTCCTCGGCGCTCGCCCAGAAGCAATCCTCGATCTTCGGCCGCGCCGGCCTCCTGGTCCTGCTGGCGGTCCTCGTGGTCTTCGGCGTCTTCATGCCGTGGTCGGAGATGCACGAGGGCGCCTTCTGGAGCACGAGGCCCGCGCTCACCAAGTGGCGGGACTACACGCTGGCGCAGGCGGTGTCGGTCGTGGCCAAGAACGGGACGGTGATCGTGTGCGCCGTGAGCCAGCCCTACTTGCCCTTCCTCAACAACTGGTTGATCAGCATCGCCAGGCAGAAGCACCACGAGAAGGTGCTGGTGATCGCCGAGGACTACGCCACGCTTTATAAGGTTAATGAGAGGTGGCCCGGGCACGCGGTGTTGATCCCTCCGGCTCCCGATGCGCAGACCGCGCATAAGTTCGGTTCTCAGGTATGCTTGGGTTTACTGGGAATTGAGTTGAGCCAATGCTCATGTGGTCTTTAGCAGATGAGATTGATGATGCCTTTGTTGCGATCATGTTATGGCCTTTATAGACTTGACCCAAGGAATGTGTAGTTTGTTTGTTGTCAGAGATGAGTCAGTAAGTAAGAAATGCTAGGTGCTAGGGTTGTCATCAGAATTCTGAAACCCATGCTGTGTTGCAAATTAATCAAGTTGCCGTTGGCATTTACCTTCTGAGGTGCTTGATATAATCTTAGCCACAAGGAGTCTTAGTTGAGGCGTAATATCTGAGCATTCCTCTCCCTGGAGGAGTGTCATTGTATTCTGATGTGCTTGTTTATAGCTGTCGACTAGTGGGTTCATGTTTGTTGTCCTTTTGTTTTTGTGATGGTTGTTTGTTTTCCAAGTTCAATGGACAGCCTTCCTAAGCTTGATTCCCTTTTCTTTCTTTTGTCTCAAGGGGTTCTTCAATTTTACATCACGAAGACCTCGCCATCTGCTGGACATTTTGGAGCTTGGGTATAATGTTATGTACAATGATGTCGATATGGTTTGGTTGGCTGATCCATTTCCTTATTTGGAAGGAAAACACGATGTGTACTTCACTGATGACATGGCTGCTGTAAGTATTCCAATCCTTTGAACTAATGTTTCTCTCATACATAGTATACTTAGTGGAGTAAAGTTTTGCATGTTGGCTCAATTTCACTCCATATACGACAAGTGAAAGGGGAAAAGAACATGAAGTGAGGGAACAATCTCTTGTAGTTACAATTTTTATTATGCTATATTTTCTCTTTTCACATTTATTGTGACAATATTCAATGGTTTGTAACGGTGCTTGTTCAGCTGGAATGTTGCTTTGATCTTCCTTTCTATTTTCAGTAATATTTCTGTCTTCGTTCTGAATGTTGGTGTAAATCGTGTGGTTAGTAACTTGATTGTCAGCATTCATGAGAATCATGCCATGCCGTCAAATAGTCTGGAGCATTCAAATCATGTTTTAAGCCTTACATCTTCTTCAGAACCATAGATAAGGCAAACCTTCAACAGTCCACCCAGTTAAAAAAATCAGCAGTGGAGAGAGACAAAAACAGAGAGCACAATAAGCACCAAGTGATGTTCTAAGACTAATTGCAGTTTCCAGCATTTATGGAGTCAAAGTCCCCTTGCAATGGATTTTATGGTCCTGGTCCATCCGGACCCAAATGTAAAATGTATTGTCATACTTACGAGTCTGGATAGCATCCAACAATGCTCTATCAGCAACTCCAGGCAGGGATGCCTTTAAATCCCATTATAAAATGCATATGACCAAGAAACTGCTTTGTCTTAACTCAAGCCCTTTTTTCAACATAGAGTAAACAAAAACATTCTGAAACGTGGAAACATGAATGCATCTGGAGTTTAATATGTTTCCCCTATTTCTGTCTTTATTTAGACAGCTGGAATGAGGTCTCTTCAACCAATGGGCATGGAAATCATGTTTTACAGTCTGCCATCTTATCAATAGTATGCTGTGTGTACCTGGTTTTTACAGTCTGAAAGTATGAATGGAGTCCATCGTTCTCATTATTAATATTCGTATACTTTCTTCTTTGAACAGCCGAAACCCCTGAACCATTCTCATGATTTACCGCCTCCTGGAAAAAAGGGTCGGACTTACATCTGTAGCTGTATGATCTTTCTGCATCCCACTGTTGGTGCAAAACTTGTGATGAAGAAGTGGATCGAGGAACTTCAAGCTCAACCATGGACAAAAGCAAAAAAAGCCAATGATCAGCCTGCTTTTAATTGGGCACTCATGAAAACCTCTGGACAGGTTTGTTGAGTCTAACTTGGATGGCACATGTCAATTGTTCTAATTCCAACTACTTAGTTCTGCTTTTGGGAGAATGCATCACTATTCCACGGTAAAGTGGTGCCATGAATGATTGGATGATAGAGCAAAATCACCGCAAACACTGACATCTGCTTGTGTTTGTCGTCACTTATACTCATGTTGTTCAAAATATTGATTTTATTCGTGGAGTAGGGATCATTTCTTGATTCAGATGGGACCTATTTATGGAACTTGAGAAACTCCTTAATGCACTTTCGATAATTCTTGGTCATCTGGTCAAACCAGTTTTAGTAGAGAACTCGGTCCTGCGTTTCACACCTAGTCCTATCAATTGATTATCATTCAGAATGATTTGTAGAGGCATTTGCTACATAGAGATCCAGTGAAGTTAATAGATGCTGCACCAACACAATTTGCATATTAGTCCTGTCGTTCTCATGACCGCTTATATATCTTCCATCTGCAGGTTGATCTGCACCTGCTGCCCCAGAAAGCCTTCCCCACGGGAGGCCTTTATTTCAAGAATCAGACATGGGTACAGGAAACCAAGGGCATGCATGTTATAATCCACAACAACTACATTACAGGTTTCGAAAAGAAGATAAAGCGGTTCAAGGATTTTCGTCTCTGGTTGGTGGACGATTACGCCAATGAGTCCCCGCTTGGCAGTTTGTGAGAAATTCGTCGCCACCTTTTTCCTTGAAGCGACGCCCTGCGACGAATTAACCCTTGCTAATGCCGACTCCCGGAGCTGTTTGTTGCTGCTGCTGTGACATCACGAGGTAGATGAAGTCAGAGGACTATACATCAAATTCTGCGGCCCATAACACTCCCACTTTCGATTTTGCGGTTGCTGCTGGCTCTTGTTAGAGGGAAGAGCCTCTGTTTCATTTAGTTACTTTTTCACCTAGATTAAGATCTTGCCTATCGCAAGGCAAAGTTTTTATTGATTCTTTGTATCACGAATCGTATAAAAGAAGAAGAATCAAAGGCAGATCGATTCGCGCATGTAAAAGCTTCTTTGAGTTACTTGCACTTAGCATCTATGGGGGTCCTTTGAGAGCACTCCATGCTCCGGATAAAGCCGATTTTCGTGACTTATCATGGTGCTCGCCTTTATTTAGGAAAAAAGATTACGAAACACCTTTTTTTTTTCCGGCGTTGATTCTGCAACAAGCAGACTTTTTTTTTTTTCTCCGTTAGAAAATCCGCGTGATCGGATCCCAAAATTGACAAAAACATCCCTCTCCTCCCCCTCCCCCACAACCCAAAAAAAAAAAAAAAAGAACGAAATTCCAATATTGCCCCCTTCCCTGTAGTGTCGGTCGACGACTCGACAGTGAGCGACGGATAATAGCGACAGGCCCGGGAGGGAAAAAAAAAGTCGGAAAATCGAAATTGTTGCTGAATTTGAAAACGGAAAACGGACGAAAGACCCCTTCTGGATAATGAAATCGAAAAAGTCGGGCCCAGGGTCATTTCATTTGATTAATTAATTCGACTTATTCTTTTTTATTAAATTATTTGTTGATTCTTTTTGCCTCCTTGATTGAAGCTGACATATCACGGAAGCGATCGAGCGACATAACAAAATGGGATAACTGAACCACCATAATATAAAATAAGAAATAGAAAAAAAAAAAAAAAAAGAATCACTATAAAATAAAATAAGGAATAGAAAAAAAAAAAAGAGAAGCACCGTAGTATTAGCGTGACGATCCATCCACATGTCTGTCTACAAATCCAGTTGTCCATATTGTCGGTCATTAAAACTTAGGTCAATTTTTTTTTTTTGAATTTATTGTTTAAAAACAAACTTGATCAAGGCTGCATGGTGAGTGCTCCTTCCATAAGGAGTTGGCTCTCCAATTCTGTCTAATTAATAAAACTCGCAGCTACGTCATGGACTTTTAATTATAAATATTCCCCCGTCTAGAAGACACTCCTAATTACAAAAAAAAAAAAAAACAGTTTAATTGTGCTTTGAAAAAGAGGGCATTAATTAAATTCACTTACTAAATCATGATATTAGATTTTTCATTGAAACAATAATAAAAATCCTCAAAATTGAATTTATAAAAATGTAATTATATTATGTGGTACACGACATACTTTTAATATCACCGCGTCGAATAATAATCATTTCGAGCAACGCGGTCTAGTAGGAAAAATGAAATAGATTTAAGTATTCAATTATGCAATCTAACACTTATCCAATTAATAGGAAGATATACAAAAAAAGAAGAAAAAGAGAACATAAAATTAAATAGGATTATTAATAATGCGTCTACCTAATAAATAGGGCGCTTTAAATTAGTGCAGCCTCCCTATAAACAAGGGATACCGAATTCACCGGGGGAAAAAAGAAAAGTGAATTTCGTAAAATTTTCAGAAACAATAAGCAACATCAACTCCAAGTCCATCCCGTTTCTTCACCCCTCTCGAAAAATTCGGCCAACTATAAAAACCAGCGTCAACTGCGTTCTAACAAAATCCCATTCTCTCTCTCTCTCTCTCTCTCTCTTCATTGCTGAGTTCACAAGCTTCTTCACTGAGTCGCTTTCGCCAGCTCGCTCCGCGTCGCTTCATCATCCACTCGTGCAAATCGCCATTGCCGCCGCCGCCGCCGCCGCCGCAGCTGCCGCTCCCGCTGCCGCTGCTTTTGCTTGCTCCTTCCTCGCGCGCTTCGAATCGATTCCCGGAGGGGGCCGGCGCCGATGATGATTTGATTCCGGCTTCCGGATGGGTTCGCTGGAGGGCAGCCTCCCGGTGAAGCGCGAGCCGCCTCTCCGCACGCAGTCGTCGGCCAGGGCGGCCCGGGCCAGATCGAGGCTCTCGCGGTTCTTGCTCGTCACCAAGCTAGATTTCCAGAAATGGATGTGCGCGGTGGCCGCCTTCCTCTGCATCGTGGTCATGTTCCAGCTGTTCCTGCCGATGGACAAATCGCTGGCCCCTTCCAAGCGGAAGGAGACGTTTCTTGGCGATTTGCTGCACCTGAAGGAGATAGGGAGCCTAGATTTTGGGAAGGACATCAGATTCGGGGCTTCCAAGGTTTTCGAGCGATTTCGCAAGGAAGCTGGTAGTGTGCTGAGCCAGTCGTACGCTCAGAACTTGACTCTCCGTCGTTATGGACACCTTAAACCCCAGCTTGCATTGGTCAGAATAACTACTCAGTGTAGTGTTGGAATTTTTAGCTTCTACATGGCTCTTTTTTTTCCTGTTATCTATGTCGAAATCTGACGTACTGGAAAATTGCAATATTTCCTGCCGTTGAGTCGTGGTTGAGTATCCTGGAATTTGTGTACTGCCAAGTTGTGATTTCTTCTCCGGCCATATGCTATTGCCACGTTCTAATGTGGTGTTTTCATTCCGTGCGGAAGGTTTTTGGTGATCTTGTGGCTGATCCAGAGAAGCTACTAATGGTGACTGTTGCAGCTGCCCTCCGAGAGATTGGTTATGAATTTCAGGTCCTGACTGACTGACATTCATATTCTATCAACTTGTAGATGCCATATTGTTTATATTTGGGTAACTAGGTAGAGAAGTATTTGATTGCCATAATTTTTCCTATACTCGTATGGTGTCTGTGAAGATTACAGTTAATTCTTGGTGTTTCTACGGTTAAGTTCTGTACTTCTTCCATTTCCCAGGATGTCGGGAATTTGTGTGAGGTGTGATGTGGGACATTAAATATTACCAAGCAGGTGAAATTTATTAGGCTCGCGGATTGAAGTGTCTACACTGATCATTTTTCATGCAGCTGAGCAACTAACTGCTGAAGAAGATGCATAACTATTTATCTTTTTTTATTCCCAAACTTGCTTCCCCTGTAAAAGAGGTAGTTGTGGGGATCAGGGGTTTTTGTAAACTGTCTAGAGACAGTGTTCTATTCAGTCTTCAGCATTACACTTTGCAACTGAGTTATGTCCTATAATAACCAATAAGTCGAACTTCAAACAGGTATTTTCACTTGAGGATGGTCCAGTGCGTGATGTCTGGAAAAGCTTAGGAGCTTCCATTACAGTTATTCAGAACCGGGACAAGGCAGACTTCTTTGTCGATTGGTTAAAGTATGAACTTTCATGCTATTCTTTTTTGTCCTTTTCATTCAATATCTTGCTTTTCAGGTCATATTTTCCTATTTGTCTTCCTTACCAGTATGTAAGTAGGACTTCTGCTTTCTGTATGTGCAGGTGATGTGGGACTTTGTTTCTGTTGATTAATGCACTTGTCATTTGTTGATATAGTTATTCATATGTTCCTTCACAGTGGGTTCATTTTATCCTTTTTTATCTTTTTATTTTGTTCCCCGGGGGGAGAATTTCATTATCTTCCAAATTGCTGTCTCAAGGACTTTATATGTTATTAACTCTGCAATGTCTGTATGCCTGCTTACATAGTAACATTAGTTGTTCCTTAGAAGAAGATTGTAGAAAGCATAACTTTGTTAAGAAGGATATTTATATTACAAAAGAAAAGGCGTTATCGCCTCAACTCATCCTCACTGTTTATAATTTTGGTTACTGTGGTTATGAGGTTGATACAGTCATTGATTTGACAATTCAATGTGAATTTATTGCTGTAAACTCTACAGTTCCTGCAATTTCATCCTTTAATCTCCATCCTACCTGACTTATATGTACTTTTCTACAGCTTCAATGGCATAATCATTAATTCTCTTGAAGCTGCAGATGTATTTACCAGGTAAGCTTTGCCTATTTTCGTCCGCTTCTTCTCAGTCAGTAAATAAATTTGTAGCAACTGTCTTTCTTTAGATTTTTTAAATATTTAGCTGTCAAAGGGATGCAATTGTGCCTTTCAACAATGGCTGACGATCAGATAAGATGCTAGACACTTTCATCTCATTGAATCAGTCGGTGTTGCTAGTATATCGACTCCTAAGTCTTTTATGTAGGCCTAGTTAAATTAGGAACTTTGTTGCTTCCATGCTTTTTTTTTTTTTTTTCCTTCAGTTCCCTTGCTGTTATGTTGTATCTTTTATTAAATGAAAGTGCTTGTTCTACATCATGTCATTCATAGTCATTAATTAGGCAAGGAAATAGGATTTATGGTTCATAGGCCGAGGACCAAGAATAGGTTCATTTGGCCGTAATTTTCTGCCAACTATTCATTGCTCCAGTGAGCTTCATGAGGAGTTGATTTAGGGTTCATTGACTTAAGCATGGCTTGTGATATTCATTGATACCTTGGATTTTTCTTGCATTAGGCTTGTTCTTGCTCAATGAATATGAATGATTTCACTTTTTGCAGTTTTCTGCAGGAGCCTTTCAAGTCTTTGCCTCTGATATGGACCATCCACGATGCAGCACTAGCTATTCGCTTAAAACAGTACAATTCACATGGGCAGATAGAGCTCACAAATCATTGGAAAAAGACACTCAATCGTGCCACTGCTGTTGTCTTCTCAAATTATGTGCAGCCAGTAAGTTCAAATATCAAATACTCCTTTTGATCTAGTAACAGTTATTGAATCTTATCCCATAAGTTCAAAATGAAAGTGCACCAATCAATAACTGCTTGGCTGGGAATAAACTAATATGACAGGACTCAGCTCAAGTTTCTTCATTAAACTGATTCTTCTCTTTTCCTTTCCTTTTGTCTGTTTGTTTACCTCCTTTTTGAACTGGGAAGTAATGTTAAGTTTCTAATGAAGACTGTAAGTAGATAAAGCTTAAAAATTCTTGGAGACCACAAGTGAAATGACAAAAACTTCCCAGTTTCTGTTTTGGTTGTTGTCTCCCAAGTACCAAAGCCTTTTATCTGAAGTTGTTTTGATTTTAGTCTGTTCTTCAATGGACAGATGATCTTCTCTGCATTTGACAGTGGAAACATTGTAGTTATTCCTGGTTCACCAGCTGAAGCATGGGAAACAAACAATATGATGGCATCATACAAAGACGACATGCAAGACAAATCGGGTCTTGGACCTAATGAAATTGTGATTGCAATTGTTGGAAGTCAATTTTTGTACAAGGGTTTGTGGCTGGAGCATGCACTAATTTTAGAATCTATGCTACCGCTTTTAGCTGATTTCCCAACAAATAAGGATTCCACTTCCCATCTCAAAATCATTATTCTAAGTGGCTCAATTGGCAATTACAGCTTCGCTGTGGAGGTAAATTTTTACATCTCTTGCAGTTAGAGAGGCTCTTTTTAGCTTCGATCGTGTGAAGTGATTATATTGTTTTATTTATTTAGGCCATTGCACATAATCTGAGATATCCTAGTGGAATTGTGGAGTACAAGACTGTTGACCAGGATGCTGATGCTGTCTTGGGCATAGCTGATCTTGTGATATATGGTTCTTTTCTTGAGGAAGAGTCTTTTCCAGAAATTCTGGTGAAAGCAATGTGCTATGGGAAGCCAATCATAGCTCCTGAGCTCGCTGTTATTAGAAAATATGTAAGTTTCTAACTGTTGGTTTCCCATAATGCAAGCCAACCATCGAAAGTATCCTGTGTGCATGTAACTTGTGGATAATACAGAGACAATGTATGATTGAGGGAGTACATGCATCAAATTTCACTCCATTGAGTGGCTCGCCCAATTCTTTTCACAGCGTGCCCTCTTACAGTTGGGGACGTGTTGATCTAGCCAAACTGCACCCTCTTCCTGTGGTCATTGTTCCTCATTCATGTTGTTTGACCGCTTTTTCTTGGAGAAAATAAAACTAGCATCTTACTTGCATGTTGGTATTTTCTTGATTGTTCACTCTTTCTCTACTAAGTAGTGGCCAAAGGTGTAATTGACTGCTATTGTTCCTGAAAAATGTGTCTAAGACAGAACCATCTAAGGAATGGTGTTAGTCCATTTTTAGTTGTAGTAACTTCTCTCGAATGATGAAATCTGGGTCAACATCATCTTGCGGTGCTTATTTGTGGATTGGCACTATCAATTTAGTCACGGAGTATTTGGGACAACATTGTCGCGGTGCTCATGTGGGTGGGGACTATCACATTAGTGAGGGAATATTTGGGACAAAGTGCAATAAGTTTCTTATCATCCTATGAGATCCAAAATTTCTACTACTATCCTCAATCTTGAGAGCATTTTCATTGAGCTATCTATTGATATATTGCTGATAATGGTTAGGTTGATGATGGGGTCAATGGCTATCTTTTCCCAAAGGACAATCTCAAGATATTGTCAAAAATCATAAGGCATGTTGCCCCAAAAGGAAAAGTTTCCCCTCTAGCTCATAATATTGCTGCAAGGGGAAAGACTACTGGTAGGGACCTCATGGTGTCAGAAACTGTTGAAGGGTATGCATCATTACTTCAAGTAGTTCTGAAGCTGCCATCTGAGGTTGCCCCTCCAAAGGATGTTTCTGAATTATCTCCTAAACACAAGCAAGAGTGGCACTGGGATTTATTTGAAACCATCCCGAGACCAGCGTATCAGAAGAGAATTTTGCGGAGTGACCTTTTCTTGGACAAGTTTGAGGAGCGATGGAACCATACCCAAAAGGAGAGCTCCAGCTCAAAGAATGCTGTCGATGATACATTTTCATATGGCATATGGCAGGAAGAAAAGTATATAGGGGCGGCTGCTGCTAGAAAGAGAAGGGAGGAGCAGGAGGTAATAATATGTAAACATTTTGATGTGTTCTTTTTTTTGGTAAAGGAATGATCGAACATTTTGATGTGTTCAATTCTCACTTTCTTGTGAAAGTTCATTTGTTGCTTATAATTTAATGCAGCTAAAAGATAGAAGTGAGCAACCTCACGGGACATGGGAAGAAGTATATAAGAGTGCCAAAAAGGCTGATCGATTAAAAAATGATCTGCATGAAAGGGATGAACGGGAGCTTGAAAGGACTGGTCAGCCCCTTGGTATCTATGAACCTTACTTGGGAGAAGGAGTCTGGCCCTTTCTGCATGTTTCTTCAATCTATCGTGGGATTGGACTGGTGAGATGCCTTACACATGTTAAAATTCTCATATTATCTTTCCTCTCATGTTGATCGACTAAAGCCCCATCTGGTTCCTAGGAATTCTTGAAAATTTCCGTTTTAATTTCCATTTGGGAATGAAAACATTGGAAACAATGCACTTCAGAACACTTTTAAGGAAAACTAGGGACAATTTCAAAACTGAAGTTATGAACAGAAAACAGCTTTTTGATGTTCTTGTGTTAGCACATATCCAAGGGAAAGACATGCCACATGTCCTAAAGGTATGCTGTAAGAAGATGATTGCAGTGCTGATCATCTAGTCTGGTATCCTTGAACTACTGGGGTTCACTGAGATCATTTGCTAAAATTTTAGTTTATATATGTAAGGTTCTAATCTCGATTAATCTTTTGATCTCTTTGCCGATGAAGGACTGTAGCTGAAAAAATAATTGGCATTGAGGTTTCTAAAAATTGCAAAGCATATGAACCACAGGATAGAGAACTCTATTATAAATTATCTAAAGCCTAGAATTTTCAGAACACCTAAACACCCTGGTCGAGGTGTTGTTGATGTATCCCAATAGTGTTTTAATTTGGGCCGTGAGTGCAAAGTACCGAATTCCTTGAATTTGACACTTTACCTGGTGATTGCAGTCAACCAAAGGGCGAAGACCTGGAGCTGATGATATTGATGCACCTTCTCGGCTTCCACTTCTTAGTAATCCATATTACCGAGATGCATTGGGTGACTTTGGGGCCTACTTTGCAATTGCAAACAGAATTGACCGCATACACAAGAATCCTTGGATAGGCTTCCACTGTTGGAGGGCAACAGCGAGGAAGGTATATATTTGAGCTCCATTCTACACCTGAAAACTCAAAGACAATTTTCGAGGAGTCGTTATCTGTAGCTCTCTCTGTGAAAATAGCCAGTTGTTCATAATTGTGGTGAGGCAATTCCCAGAACCAATGTCCAGAACTTATGGAGACAGTTGTTTGGTAATCATCAAAATTACAAAAAAACTGTATTATTATTAAGCGTCAAACATCAGTCAGTCAAGACATATAGCGGACAAAGTTCTAGCTGACTTAGTCATGCCAATTGCTTGAAATGCTGTGTCTATGCTTGTATATGATGAGTAAAGGTCCATGGAGAGAAGCTTAATTTCTTTTAGACAAGGTCGAGCAGGTCTGACCTATGTCTCCTATGTCTGTAAATTCGAAGGTCAAAGTATGAAAATAGGGTGTAAAAATATACCTTGTATGATAATTGACTATCCGCTGGGTTTTAAAGAGCCTAAATTTGATTTCCATGCCCATTGGTTGAAGAGACCTCATTCCAGCTGTCTAATAAACGACAGAGTGTGAAATATATAAACCTCCAGATGTATCCATACTTCCACTTTTCAAAATGATTTTGTGGAATCTATGTTCGGAAAAGGGTGTGACTTAAGATTATGCAGTTTCCCGTTCAGACACATTTTAACATGGGTTTGAAACAGGCATCCCTGTCTGGTGTTGCTGAAAGAGCATTGTTGGATGCTATCCAGACACATAAGCATGGGGACACATTTTACTTTTGGGTGCGGATGGACCAGGACCCAAGAAATCCATTGCAGCAGGACTTTTGGTCCTTCTGTGACTCCATTAATGCTGGAAACTGCAAGTTAGTCTTAAAACATCACTTGGTGTTTATTGTGGTCTCTGTTTTTGTGTCCCTCTCTATTGCTGATTTTCTTAACTGGGTGGATTATTGAAGGTATGCCTTCTCTGCGGCTCTTAAGAGGATGTATGGCTTAAAAGATGATCTGGATGCTTTACCCCCTATGCCTGTAGATGGTGATACATGGTCCGTCATGAAGAGCTGGGCATTGCCAGCTAGGTCCTTCCTGGAATTTGTGATGTTCTCGAGGTATGGTCATAGGCTAATTAATCAAGACCCAATCATCAGTGTTGTTTTCAGTAAGCATGTGCTAAAGTATAGGAGTACATCATTCCTTGTGCAGGATGTTTGTTGATGCATTGGATGCACAGATATATGATGAGCATCATCAGACAGGACGCTGTTATCTGAGTTTGTCCAAAGTAAATTGCTTCTCTTGAAATTTGCCATTTGAATCTTCAATTAGGGCTCTTTCATTGAGTAAACTCTATCGCCATCTTAACTTTATTGCCATCTTATCCTGCTGCATGCTGAAGGCTATGATCGGTCTTATCAACTTGGCCTCCATTTTAAAGCACATCCTGATTCAAAAAATCACTGTTTCAAAAACAGGATCCTATTATCGCATCATTGAGATGCACAAATGAACTTAATGAATTTGAGATGGATGAATGACTGGAAGCATACACAATCTGTAGTTTGTATATGTTTGGGAAAATTAGAACGCAGTGACTCTTATGTTCTAAAGCATCTGGCTAATTTCACTTTGATGGAACGGTAAGAGGAACCATATCATGGATGCATCTCTTGCAGGACAAGCATTGCTATTCAAGAGTGCTGGAGCTTCTTGTGAATGTTTGGGCATACCACAGTGCCAGGAGAATGGTATACCTGGATCCAGAGACTGGTGTCATGCAGGAACAGCACAGGTTGCAGGACCGAAGGGGGCGGATGTGGGTAAAATGGTTCTCATATGACACGCTGAAGAGTATGGATGAGGACTATGCAGAAGAATACGATTCCGATAAACCCAGGAGGAGGTGGTTGTGGCCTTCAACAGGGGAAGTCATGTGGCAGGGTGTATTTGAAAGAGAGAGGAACCAACGCCAACGGCAGAAAGAAAAGAGAAAGCAACTGAGTAAGGAAAAACTCGGCAGGATGAAAAAGCGGCATCGTCAAAAAGTGATAGGGAAGTATGTGAAGCCTCCACCTGATGAATCAGAAACTTCAAACTCAACAATGGTTGTCAAGAAGTCACTATGATCAAGTTGATCAAACCAGGTTTATAGTGAAAATTCTTTTGTTTGGTACATGCCCTTGATTTTTGATTTTTTTTCACCCCAGAAGGATGCATCGATCTGAATTTCGCATGCGAGGTTCTATTCTTACTTCGTTTATTTCTTGTTTTTTTGGGGGGGTTTCTTTTTTGGCTGTAAATCCCGCATCCTTCTGGTAGCTGATGTGCCTAATTGGGTAGTGTACTCATAACCATTCTTTTCTCATCATAGTGTGTCATAGTGATAGATGTACAAACAAGCAAAACTGTGAATTGTAGCATCCTCTCGAGATATCTTTTTTTTTGGTCGGTTCCTCTCGAGATATCTGATCTCTTGTTTCGTGAATGAAGAATCTGCAGGTGTACCCACCGTAATATTTCGTTTCGACCTCATGATCCCTGAGAACTAAGAAAGTGTATCTTCCTGTATGTCTCGCCAGCTTAATTTCATTAAACGAAAGCCCTCTCTCATCTTGATCGAGTCCTTTGGTTAATTTGGATCTCTTTTCTCTTCAAACTCTATTAGGCTGATGCCTTGCCTCATACATTACGTCTATTTAGGTCAGGCCATGTCGGGTCTCGCTCCTGAAGGGATGGGCAGACGTTAATAATGAATTAGTTATACGGCTCGCGCTTGGGCGAGCATACGTTTGTAAACAAGTTTTTGTACACAAATAAAACTTTGGATTCGAAAGAAGATAAGAAATTTCGTATCGAGTTGTCTTAGTTTCAATAAATGAAGTGGAATCTCTAATTACAACAACACATTGTAAAATCTCCCCATCTCTTTCTTCTCTACCACGATGATGGCCTTGATCGCGTTCTTGAAAACTTGAGTAACTTTTGGTATGTTTTCGTCTATCAGGACGTCAAACTAGATAGAGTAGCCTCCTTTTTATAGAAAAGAGGACATGATCCTTTGATCCTCGTGCTTAAACTTAACTTTGCTTCTTCTTGATTTTTTCTATCTGTACTTATGCATGGAACACCTATACAATTTATTGCAAATTCGACTTGTATAAATGTCAATTTGATTTATATAATCGGTTAATTGTCAAATAATAAACTAATAAATTAGAACTCGTGTACTTATCTCTTATTTGATTTTTTTTTTTTTTTCTTATAATTTATAAGTTTCAAAATAAGTGGATTTTAAAAAAATTATTTTCATTTTCATTTCTTCCTAAAATATTTTGCTGCAGAATGACATAGGCTTAAGTGGAGTCTAAAAGAAGGAAATAAAACCAAGTGAAATGTAAACATGCCTGTTTCAAACAAATTGCAATTTTTATAATTTATTTGTAAATGTCTCAAACTAAACATTTGATGGTCGATGTGGGATTTCTATGATAATGTTCACAGATGGTCGCCCCTACCTACCCATTAATATTTAATTTAATTTTTTAATTGACATGATATATAATGTATCATTTCATGTAATTAACAGAATATATGCTTCAAATTATGAGTATTATTTATGTAATAACATATATTTCTCTTTTGGTCCTAATTTGACTTTAAATCAAAAATTTATATATTCAAAGATACTTTAACTTTACTCATTTTTTGAATATATTTCATATTTATCAATTTTAAATTCAATAACTGATAGACATTTGGGGCTAAAAAATCACCAAATTGATGTTAATGATCAAACATGGTCATATGACACAATTATGTTATGTTGCTTGTCACGTGCTAATTATAAAAGTAAAGTTAAAGGATTGACTTTTGCTTTCTCTTTTAACAACTTTTAGTTTTTGGATCTAATAATTTGACGGAATTTCGAGGAAGAAAAGAGTAGATAGAATTATTAGGATTGATTGGCGTATGACCAAACAGAAAAAAAAAAAAAAAAAAATTTTAGAAAGGAAAAAAAAAAAAAAAAAACTTGGAAGACTCAGCTGGGCCAAGAAGCATTGGGCTCGTTACATCTTTGAGTTCAGCAGATTGTGGTGGTGCAACCGGCGGTCCTTCTGTTTCCCTCCGCCGCCTTGCTTCCCGCCGCCGCTCTCTCTCTCTCTCTCGCTGCGACAAGGAGGGCGCACGGAGACCGAGGGAACAGGGGTATAGAAGCGCATCATCATCCTCCTCCAGAAGCAAGGAGACGGAGCAATTCCCGCTGAATCTGTGTCAGCGTCGTCGTCGTCGAATCATAACACGCAGGCCACGAGAAGGGTTTTCTGAGGTGAAGAAGAGATGGGGAGAGCCAAGAAAGGCCCTAAATTCGCCGCCATGAAGAAAATCATCACCTCCAAAGCCATCAAAAAGTAATCTTTTTTTTCTCTTTTCGCTTTCCCGTTCGCCTCGTGTGGTTATCGGGGGTTAACAAAAATTGGGTTGCTGTCGTTGTTGTGGTGTGGGGGTTCAGTTACAAGCAAGAGGTTCTAAACCCTAACAAGAAGGACCTTTCCAAAGAGAAGCTCCCCAGAAACGTGTAAGTCGATTCCTTTACGCGCGATTCGTAGCTTCGTCTGCCTTTTTGTTTCGTAATTGATTGATTAAACGCGAACCCGTTTCGTTGGTACTGTCTTCAGGCCAAATGTTTCGTCCGCGCTCTTCTTCAAGCACAACACCGCCTTGGGACCGCCTTATCAAGTTCTGGTGGATACCAACTTCATCAATTTCTCCATTCAGAATAAAGTGAGAACTACTTTGCCCGCTTAAATTCTTTATTTTTTTGGGCATTGAATCGGTGTTGCTTTCTAGGGGATTTAGGAATTAGGCCTCTGCACTTGCTATTTGTGCCGGTGCTGTCACATTGATTGGATCCAATTCAACCAATTAACCCTTGTGATGAAAAAGCTATATGGTTTAGTTGTAGTTCATGTGCAATGCTGTTTTCCTGCCCTTTTCTTTTAGGATTCATACGAGATAAATTAACTGTTTTCCTGCTTTCCGTATTCATTTTGAATGGTAACCAACATGAGTTCTATA
Source organism: Eucalyptus erythrocorys (assembly GCA_014182555.1). Classification (NCBI taxonomy): domain Eukaryota; kingdom Viridiplantae; phylum Streptophyta; class Magnoliopsida; order Myrtales; family Myrtaceae; genus Eucalyptus; species Eucalyptus erythrocorys. Next base: position 662,106 of record CM024601.1, on the reverse strand, counting down.
TTTTCTGTCAGCTGGATCTGGAGAAGGGAATGATGGACTGCTTATATGCAAAATGTGAGTTCTATCGGTCTTCTACTCATATTTTAATTTCAGTGCCAATTTTCTTAACTTTGCTTGCCGGTTCATCAGATTCTGTGTTTCCATGCTCCATTCTATTCTATGGTCTTATATTGAATTCCCTGTCATTTAACTCTAAAGGTACCCCTTGCATCACGGACTGCGTGATGGCAGAGCTTGAGAAGCTGGGCCAGAAATACCGTGTTGCTTTGAGGTTTGTTTTGGTTCTTTCTTTTTGTTATTTCTGAGTTGTTTTCTCTCTTTACCTTCGTAATCTTTACCTCAATGTCCTTTTTCCTTCACCTTTGCTGTGACTGCTGATCTGAGGTTTCATTGCACATCATTTATTTACAGGATAGCAAAAGATCCTCGATTTGAAAGATTGCCTTGTACTCACAAAGGGACCTATGCTGATGATTGCCTTGTTGAGAGAGTTACTCAGGTGTGTACGCATCCAGATTTTTTGCATTAGTTGGCATTCCCTCTTTTCTATTCCTGAAATCAGCAGCCCTGTTTGAAATTTTATTTAGAATGGGGAACTCCAGATAAATTTCAGATTGGATTAGATCAAAGTAGGAGTTGTAAGATCTTCCTTTAATGTCGAGCTCTTCTTATATTTTGTGAATTGGCTTGCTGTGATGTATAACCTTCAAGACCCCGATAGTGATAATTATGTTTACTTTGAACATAATAGCATATTGTCTGCCAATTGGTATTCTTTGCAAAAACCGATGCTAAAGTAATGCACTGAGATTGAACGTTGGAACTTAGTAGAATGAAAAGCTTAGCCCTTAGCTTAGCTTCGCCAGTGTGGGACGATGATGCTGTACATATGAAATTTAATCTGTAGCCCCTCTCGAGTTTCTCAATGTTGTTGGAATATTTCTCTTCCAATCACTATATATTTGGCGCCGGCTTGTGAATAGGTTGATGATTTTTTAAATTGACTGTGATATGATAATCTTGCTGTTTTTGCATTGTCATAGAATGTAGAACTCTGTTCTAGGGGGAACTGCCAGATTTATATGCCACGAATGGTCCTGGTCTTAGTTTGAGCTCATTGGCTTAAGAATTGCCTTATTATGAAATTTTGAAGATGGATATCGTTGTATTTGTACCTCGACTCCTGGGTTTCTTTCTTTTTTCTTCCAAGACTCACATAAATTTATGAATTGTACAGCACAAATGCTACATTGTTGCCACATGTGATCGAGATTTAAAGCGAAGGATCCGTAAGGTATAATAACTTGAAAAAACTTTGGTTTTCCATCATAAGAATATATGCTGTGGAAATAGTTTCTGATACCATCTTGTGATGGCAGATCCCTGGTGTACCAATCATGTTCATTACACAGCACAAGTATTCAATAGAGAGATTGCCTGAAGCAACAATTGGTGGTGGTAAGTTCAGCAATTTCAATGCAAGCTTAAACAGCATCTTTCATCATCCCCAGTTTCTGTTCTTTTGTATATTTGTTTTCGGCACCTGAGGCATGTTAATATTTGTGGTGCAGCTCCAAGATTTTGAGTGTGGCATGATGGCGTTGTGGGGAATACTTGGTTCCGCCAACTTAAGTTCACTGAAAATGCAGTACCAGATGTCGTTCCGGCTCAATGTTGGACTCGGTGCCGGGGCAACTGGGTCTTCACAAGGAACCGTTCTATGCTGAGCTCTAGACCCTGTGATGTAGGATTAGCCTCTGAATTTTGCTTGTCAAGTTCTCTCAAATTTTGTAGCTTCCTCTTCTTGAGCCTAATTTATTGGTAAATGGATCTTTTTTAGTTTAAGCCATCTTCTTCTTAAAATGGTTGGCCGATAGCCATACATTAAATCGTGATTACTGCTTGGTGTTGCATCTCGCTACTTGGTCTTGTCATTTTGGGACCTTTTTAACACTCCTCTATTTGGCAAAAGCCCCAGGTCAAGGTTAAACAAGCTGCCTGTACATATATCCTGACTCCAACACTTAAAATTATTTTTGAAACGGGAGAGGCTGAAGTTATTGCACTTGCGTTTTTCTTATTAATTTCTCGCATCATCTTCTTCACGATCCTGTATCAAGTTAGCATATAAAGATTCCCTCAGTGCCTAGCATTTGATTATGATGGTGGGCGGGGGGCTAGCAAACCAGCAACTTAACCGAGTGACACGACTTCATGAAACGACTCCATTATTTATCCAATGGATGTCCAACGATGATCTTCGCGTGCTAGGGATTCAGGGACCAAATGAGAGACCACGCGTGTCTGTAAGTGTTGCAGAAGAAACTGATTGAACAAGAATATAAATCGAATATAAAATTTATATGATTCGGTTGGTATGACTTGCGTCGATAGGGAAGTAGTAAAGAATTTTATTATAGATTAAGTGATACAATGGAAATTGCAATAGCATTCGAATGACTCAAATATTCTTAACATTTTCCAACTTCCAATTTCATCTAATAACTCATCTTTAGCCTCACAAATTCCTCAAGAGATATTCCCACAAGAGAATTTACAAATCTTCCTATAAGATTTATTGTCCTCAACATAATTGAATTATTTCGGGGTGTAATTCACGAGCAAGCCTCCTTGGATGATCTTCACGGTCGAATAAGAGTTGATTAACCACTTGAGTAGGAAATCAACTCTCACTAGAAAAGTTATTCAAATTAGAAAATTTTGTCTTCTGGGCTCGAAACTCGAGTCATATTTTCAAGATTAACTGGGGATGGTGGCTCTCGAATGCAAATGCTCTTAAAAATGGTCTCTTTTGTTGATTGTCTATCACTTTACCCAGTTCGTAGCAGTCTCTACCATTCTCTCTCTCTCTCTCTCTCTCTCTCTCTCTCTCTCAGGGTGCCAGCATAGACGACAACAACCAGACCTGAACCGCGAAAGAAACCGTTAAAATTATTGCACCCCCTTAACCTCCACCGTCTCTCCCCTCCCTTCTTCTCCTCCTCCTCTCTTTCTCTCTCCACTTGCCGGCGGTTCTCGCCGCCATCTTCTTGCCTGACTCTCTCTCTCTCTCTCTCTCTCTCTCTCTCTCTCTCCCCAAAACCGCACTAACCCCATTAAAAAGATCAATCAAGAAGCTCCTGAAGGACTCGCAGATTCCAAAACCCCGAAGAGAGAGAGAGAGGAAAGAGATATGGAAAGGGATCAGATCAGCGAAAGTGCGATTCTTGAACTCCACCTGATCTCCGCCCAGAACCTGAAGCCGCCCCCGGCCAACATGCGCCGCACCGAGACCTACTCCCTCGTCTGGGTCGACCCCTCCACCAAGCTCCGCACCCGGCTCGACCGGGTCGGCTCCGATAACCCCACCTGGAACGACAAGTTCTTCTTCCGGGTCGGCCCCGACTTCCTCTCCAGCCACACCTCCGCCGTCACCGTCGAGATCTACGCCGTCGGCTACATCCGCGACTACCTCGTCGGCTCCGTCCGGCTGCTCCTCAGCACCGTCCTCTCTTGGCCCGACTTCGTGGGTAACAGCAAGCTCCCTTATTTCACCGCCGTCGGCATTCGCCGTCCTTACGGCAAGTGAGACCTCCATCGAATTCCTTCTTTTCTTTTAGCGAGTTTCCCGGCGAAATCATTCCGACTTCCTTAACCGCGCAGGATACACGGAGTTCTCAACATCGGGATAATGCTGACCAACGGCTCCGACTTCACGGCCCTCAGAGGAGCGTCCGCGATCGGCTACCGCGATCTGATGGGGCAGTCGGTCGGGTCGCAGAGGAGAGGCGATCGCCGGAGGGAGAAGAAGAAGAAGAAGAGGACGAGTGCGGCGGCGGCGGAGCATGGGGAGGTTTCGGGCGGCGAGTCTTGCGAGAACTGGTGGCCCGACTCGGCCGGGGATGTATCGGACGGCGGCGAATCGACGACCTCGTCCTCGTCGACGGCGTCGACGGTGCTCAAGGACTGGAACGGGATGAGGGAACTGGCCGGGAAGAGCCTCCGGCGGTCGTCCTGCGGCGGGCGGTTCTTGTGCGGGCTCCCTCTTCAGAAATAAGTTGAGGACGACGCCGCCGATGCCGTCGATTCTGTTGACCGGATTGGTCAAAGTGAGGGAACCGAGACGATTGCGTTGACTTTCTGGTCAAATGGGATTTGGCGCTGGGTTAAAAAAGGCCCCTGCATCTAGAGAAGCAGTGAAAAGTTGTCTTTTACTTTGATGATTCTGCGGATGAATGTGGTGGGGGGTGCAAGTATGTCAACTTGTAAAGAGCTTTGAGCACCCCTTTTTACCGTATATGTAACTATTAGAATTTACCCCATTAGTATTCATCAGTTGACCAGTTTTGGTTAGTTTTGTCTCTCTGTCTCACAATTTGAAGGCTCCTTCTTCCGTCGCCTTTTGTATTTGTAGCCCGAATCATGTTCCCACATTAGGCAATTGGACCTCTTGCTATTTTGGCAACGGGTCGGGGCTAATAAGGTTTGATGATTCCGATTAGATCTCACTCTCACTCTCGTTGATGTGCGATTTTCTTTCATCCCTTTCTTGGAACAAGAGAAATCCCGTCACATATACATATAAGTTTATATCATAGTCTATATCATCGGATCTCTTTCGGTCTCGTCTTTGCCAACACCCAAACACCATATAAGAATTCTCCCCATTGCTCTTTTCCAGGCTTGCACAAGGAAGAACGATCAAATAGATCTTTTTTGCTTATTGCACCAAGCATTCGTTCGTCGCTTATTAGGGGTGAGCAACGGTTTAGGGTCGACCCTGGACCGACTCTGGACCGGCCCAACCCTTTCGGTCCTGGTTCGGTTCCCAAGGGGATTGGGTCAGTCCTTGGTTCTGAAATTCCAGGACCAACACTGTATGGATTGGTCCTCGGTCCTAAGAGTTTTGGGTCGGTCCAATCCTGGACCAACCTTGTATATTATATTATATTATATTATATATAATTTTTTTTATATATTCAAACCTAAGTAAAATGTATATTATATTATATTATATTGAGATGTTTCTATCAATAGCACTAATAGTAATTTCAATTTAAAACTTTTGTTTAGTATTAATTATGTGTCTTTTGTTTTGTTTTCGGGTGTTTAGAAGTTCAAATGAATTAACAAGATGTGAAGTTATATATTCATGGTTTATATTAAGTATTTTGAACTTTTTATGGTTTAATTGTATTCTACTAATGAATTTCAACTGCACTTTTCTTTTCAATTTGTGTCAAATGGTAGAAGTTTTTGAAGAGTAGAGTAGTACTACAGTTGCTACGGTGACTCGCTAGTCAAGTAGTGTAAAGCTTATTTTTTGATTGAGTGGACTCTAAATGATCAAATGCTAGTCAAGTGGTGTGAAGCTCATTTTTTAATTGAGTGAACTCTACATGATCAAACGCAGGAAAACGCTTTTGCATATGGTGTTATGAATATTAAAGATAGATTATAATTACAAGAACTTTCTATCTTGTTCCATATCTTGATGAGTGGTTAGCAGGTACGAAATTTCTATTAATGTGTCATTTTAAATTTGCTAAATATGTATCGGTATTTATAATTTAGTTGCACAATGCCGCATTATCGATGGATGTGTAATTTGAATTTGTAGGTTTGCTTTTTTAGGGAGTATAAAAAATAAGAAGAAAAAAATTATCGATCGGTCCCGGGTTGACTCTGGAACCGGACCGAACCTATTGGGTCGGTCCGGTCCTTGGTCCCAGGCTCAATAGGGTTGGTCCTCGGTCCTAAAAATTGAGAATCGACACTATACGGGTTGGTTCTAGGGTTAGGGGATGGCCTGGATCAACCCGGACCATGCTCACCCCTATCGCTTATGATGGCAATTTTGTTTAATGCTCATATGAATCTCTTTTTCTTTTTTCTTTTCTAATTTGTGAATTAAGCAATACCAACAAATATATGTACTTGCTGAATTGATGTAGAACTATAGGCAGTTTATCTCAATTTCAGCTAAACACTAAATAGTCATGTGTCTACATTAATATTTGTTAGTTTTACCAACACAGGCATAGTCAAGTAATAAGTGCTATCAAGTTGCCCAATGCCGTCATTCGTTATAGACTAGAGGTGGCAATTGGGTCGGGCCGGGGTGCCCGCAGCCCACATGCTGGTGTTCTCAGCTTACTTATTGAATAAATATCCTGGGTTCGATTCTAATCACTTAGGCCATGAACCAATGCCAAGTCAAGCAAGTGTTGGGAAAGATAGTCAATATCTTATCTATTTTCAATTTGATTCTTGAATTAAATTATGGGTTCTCTCTCTTTTATTGGCCCCCAAAAGGAAGGTCTGTGATTCTGCTAAGATCATTCACATGTCCAATAGTTATAAAATATATACATATATGTTGCTCTTCGATCCAACGTAATACTTCTCGTGTTTCGATGTCTTAAAGCTCCTTGTAATTTTATTTTGTTCCTGCTGATTTCTGCGTCGTGCGTTTTACTAATGTCAACGGTCAATTGCGAAGTCTAGGCCTTTGTGTTTAAGCTGCATAAGTTTGTTTCAGCATGAAAAGTTAGGATTGATTGATTAAGAAGCTAGAGAAGAAGGCGTGCATATTTGAAATTTTGTCCATGCGACTAGTAATCGCAGCAGCTTAACTCCTTGAAGGCTCGAACTAATGGCTTTTGTGAAGTTGGGTTTTCTGCAATCTAATTGATTGTCGTAGTAGCATTTAGTTTTGAGCGTGGGGCGATTTTAGATAGACTAACCATCGTCTGAAATCGCAAGTGTACCGGTGAAATTTTTTAACTTCGGAAATTTAAGCAAAACAATCATCGAGATGTGCATGATATTTGAATCTAATATAAACGGAATGCTCTTAATTTGTCTGTGAAGGTGGTTGAGTTAGAAAGGGAAAGTAAATTTTTAAATTGTGCCCAGTGAGTAACTTATCTAATGCCACTGCGATATTTGAATTAGATTAGGATTCCATTTCAAGTTGCCCAAAAACAGAAAGTTGCGATTGTCACAAGATTTCTTGACGTTTTGGACTAAGTTACCATATAAAAACGGGATATGTTCAGCAGAAGTCCTAAAACTTGTCAAGAAAGTGCAATTGAGTCCTAAAACTTACAAAAAGTTCAATCAAGTCCTAAAACTTGTCAAATTGGTTCAATCGAGTCCTAAGGCTAACGTTGTTAAGAAAATTAACGGAAATTGCGACGTCGGCACGACGTCATATTTTAAATGATTTTTTTATTTTATATATGAATTTTTATTCAAAATATTTAAAATTTAGATTAAAAATAAAAAGGAAAAGTTAAATTTATTTAAAAAAACTGTTCAAAAAAAAAAAAAAAAAAGGTCACGGGCCATCGCCTGTGGAGCTTCCGCCGCCGCCGCCCATCGCCGGTGGGGCCGGCGACGGTTGCCGGAGGGGCCGGCGACGGTCGCCGGAGGGGTCGGTGACGGTCGCCGCCCTTGCCCGGCGAGGACTCACCGGCCCCAGGTGAGGGCCGGCCATCCCTGCCAGGTCGGGCGAGGACATGCCCAGATCTGGGCACGCCGGCCCTCATCGGGGGCCGGCGACCATCGCCCGCCCTGGGCGAGGCCTCGCCGGACCTCGCCTAGGGTCGGCGATGCTCGCCCGGATCCGGGCGAGCGGGCGTTGTCCGACGAGGAGCTCGACGGACGAGGCCCGTCGGGCGGGTCCTCCTCTTCCTCGGCCTCGCCATTCTCGTCGGCGTCGTCGTTGGTGGCGGGCGGCGTCATCCTCTTCGGCAAAGCGGCGGAGTGGGCAACGGCCTCGTCCAAACCGGGCTGCTCCCCCTTGGACTCGTCCGACGGGGCGGACGACGCCCGCCGCCTTGATCCGGGCGAGCATCGCCAACCCCGGGCGAGAGCCGGCGAAGCCTCGCCGCCCGGGCGATGGTCATCGGCCCCCGCGAGGGCCGGCGAGGCCTCGCCCGGATTTGGGCGGCCTCGCCCGACTTGGCGGGGTGGCCGGCCCTCACCCGGGCCGGCGAGGCCTCGCCGGGCGAGGGGCGGCGACCGTCGCCGGACCCTCCGGCGACCATCGCCGGCCCCTCCGGCGATGGCCGGTGGATGGGCGGCGGCGAAGCTCCCGGTGGCTTTTTTTTTTTTTTTTTGAACAGTTTGTTTTTTTAAAACAAATTTAGCTTTTTTTTTTTTAGTTTTTAATATAATTTTTAAGATTTTGAATAAAAATACTTTAAAAATTCATATATAAAATAAAAATTCATTTAAAATATGACGTCGTGCCGACGTCAACAATTTCCGTTAATTTTTTAACGGCGTTAGCCTTAGGACTCGATTGAACCAATTTGACAAGTTTTAGGACTTGATTGCACTTTTTGTAAGTTTTAGGACTCAATTGCACTTTCTTGATAAGTTTTAGGACTTTTGCTGAACATATCCCTATAAAAACTATCTGCGCGTGAATGAGCATGACCTCCAAAGTCTGTTATTCTTAAGCACTGGACCTGCAAAGATTTCGCGAACCTGTTCTTCAAAGATTTTCTTGATTTCTGTCGGGATTTCTCATGGAGGGAGAGACGCCGCAGGCCGATCAAGACGTGCCGCGAGACGACAACAAGCCTCGCGAATCCTCTGCTCTCGGTGAAAGCGAATGCAATGCAGAGGGTTCTCTAGTTTCCGTGGACTGGCTCCTGCCCGACGACCTATCGGAACAAATCCTAGCCTGCCTCCCGTTAGCAGACCTTGTCAGGGCAGGCGTTGTCTGTAAACGGTGGCATGGAATTTTTAATTCCGAGACTTTTCGGAAGAAACTGTTGCACGGTGTATCCCACAAGCCATGGTTTGTCCTTCACGGGTTTCATGGCCGACCCGCACGTGCTTACGACGCTGCCCACAACGTCTGGTGCGAGCTCAAATTACCCAAATTCAAATTCAGCTTTTACTCTAGCATCCTCGGCTTTGCATCTTCCACTGGCTTGATTTGTGCATACGGCCAAAGCAAACGTGGTATCCACAAGTTATGTGTCTGCAACCCACTCACGGGAAATCGCAGACACATCGCGCCGGCCCCGAGTGTGGAACCTCTATCCGCCACCCTTGCGATCTCGGTTAGTAGGACAACACCAAGTTATAAAGTCTCGCTCGTGGCTTCGAGATTTCCCCCTGGAGCTCAGGTCGGATATGAACTTTCGATTCATCTCTACGATTCCGAAACAAGGATGTGGAAGACTTGCATGACAGAGTACTTGAGAGGTTGGAGAAGCTGTGCCGCGAGTGCAATCTGTGATGGGGTTCTGTATTTCTTAATTTTTTCGCCGTTCGCTGCATCACGTGCAAATAGATGTGGCCTGGTGATGTGGGACCTCTCCGGACGATGTTCCAATGACCTGTTAGCAAGCTTTGTTCCGGTTCCTGACCCTCACGGATACGGACGTCTGATGAACATGAAGGAGAAGCTAGTCTTGGTCATGGACATCTACGGATATAATGGAATCGGCATTTGGGTCTTGAATGGCAGGGAGTGGCATGAGATTGCTCGCTTACCTGATGATTATTCTCCAGGATTTGGATCGAATGCTTGGTTATGTAGCTATGGCTTGAATGATCTGATATACATCTGGAGCAAGGTTAGCGACGATCATCCTTCTCCTTACATTGCTACTTTCGACATGAACCAGAAACAATGGTCGCAGAGCAGCCTTGCCACGGTCCCTTCACAGGACTATCATAAAGCTTTTTGCTTTGAACCACGGCTCGAAATTGTTCCGTAATTTACTTTTAAGATTTGATCGTCTCGTCACACCCCAAGCTACTTTACTTTCTCATTTCTCACATATCCTCAAACAAGTATTGAATTGAGTAATTTCATGTATCTGAGTATCTGATTCATTTTCCGTTTGTTGAGTGATAGTTATTTATTTCTTTCTCTGAGCACCATTAAATTGTCTCCACCTTTTATTGTACTTTCTCGAGAACATATGGTGAATGAAATTTACTATTCATTTTCCTGTTTTTTATTTACAAAGTTTAATGAGCATAACTAGTGGATGTTGGCATATATATATATATGTATATAGATAAAAATAAAGGATTTGTTTTGTATTTCAATCAAATTTTGTTTTCTAATCACTTCGCTAAACTTTGTTAAACTTGAGATATGTGGTTCGTTTTATGATCCAGCCGCATAGTTGGATTGTGCAATTTTCGGTTGTGGCAAATCAAGGAGTATCCGCGCCACCCATAATGCACCTCTGCTATTCCAACTCTCATATTGGTCAAGCACATTCAAGATTTGCTCCCAGAGTGCTCTTTATTAGTCTTGAATCCGAGACCATAGAAGCGGAGCAAATTAACTTGCTAGTTAAATTAGCACCTTGTCGGTTCTTTCAGTTTTTTTGGACCATTGATCTCATGTTGCGCTACATCAAATAAAACCAATTTATCTTTTCCGTGGGAAACTATGTAGAAGTTTGTTCATGTATCTTTGTGTTTTTGAATTTGCAATTATTAATGCGATATCTACTCGCATTTGAGAAAAAAAAATTGGGAATTTTTCACGTGCAACAATTTTGGCCCCCGTGGGAATTTCGCATCTCTTTAGTATAGTCTATAGCCCAATGCAGTCCTTCAATTAGTTAATAACCATGTTCAGTTTTTTTGACCCCTAATGTCTATTAGTGGATTATGTCGTAGTAGATCGTGTGGCGAGAAAAGAAAATATCGATCTTCCACATGGGAGATTTGTACATATCTTGCTGGTTCTTGATCTTTTTAAACTTTAAAATTCACGAGATCCAAGTAACGATTAAGGTCAAAATTTTATTACTAGTCTAATGAGAAAAGAGAATTGCATTTCCCCCTAGATGAGTTATAATATACATATTTTTACGGGAGACAATTTTATGCATGACATATCTTTTCGTGTGACTCAAAGGATGTCGATGCATAAATAAGTTCTAGGCACGCATTGTCATCGTGATATTATATAAAATATTTATACGCGAAAAAAATCATAATAATCGTACATCTTTCCAATTAGAAAAATAAGGGCTTAAGCTGGGCTTAGGTCCAATTTTTTATTACAGGATTATGCTTGGAAAAGTCCATAGGATGCAGGCCCACATGTGGCCATTTATTGGAATGGTTTAGAAAATTTTGAAAAGTAGGGCTGGTTAGGGAAGTCAGAGTTGGTCTTTCGACTCTCTCCTCGTACACTTTTTTGGTGGGCTTATAACAATTGTTCTCGTGATGTGAACCACTTACTCCTAACCACATGTGATAAAATCATAAAATAAAATAAAAAATAATTACGTGATAATTTTTTATCTACTATTAGAATAATAGTTATTCAAGATCACAAAAAATTAAATAACAAATAATTATAGATTCTCATGGGATTTATTCCTTCAAAAATTTGTAACCCACAAGAAATCCTTATTCTCATGGTCTCTTGAAGATTATTATACTAACAAAGTCTCAAAACTACGTCTATCAACTCAGCAAACATGTACTGCAAAGTGACAATTTCTCGTTCAATAGTCATCTTCTATCACCAATAAATACCCCTAAATATCTCATTTTAAGATGATTTGGCAATGGAAAAATTACAGCCAAAACCTTCCCGGTAGCAATTTATGAATTTCTTGTTTCTTCAATTACCACATGGCATTCAAGCCCATCAAGATTGCCAACTCCTCCTCTCATGTGCTATATATTTCATCTTACTTTGCTCTTTTTCTAAAGAACCCAAGTCCCCAACACTGTCAATGACATTAAAAAAAAAAAAAAAAACTCTACGATGCATGACATCTGCACAATGTAAAATATTTGTAATCGACTTAACGTATGGTATCAATCCGTGTTAATGTAAATTCATTTACACAAACAAACTCTTTTTAAATATGAAAGGGGTAGCACTTGTGGCTTATGATGTCATGAAAAAGTTCCACAGAAGCTTATGTAGCTTTTTTTTTTTTTTTTTTTTTTTTTTTTTGTGACCAAAAGCTTACGTAGCTTTAATGTTCGAGAACAAGATAGGCACACTACCGACCCCAACCACCCGGGGCCAATTCGGAAGGTCATCACCACATTCGAGATCATCATAGGAAGCTTGATCTCTCGCACAAGGGCACCTTTGACCGCATGTTCTACTGCTAGATACTTAAGATGTGCAACCGGTGGCCAACATCACTGGCGATGAGAATGACCAGAAGGAGCACACCTTCCTGGAGCGGGCTAGAATCTGACCAACCGCCTATGGTGGCTCAACAATTGCCCGCAGTCGGCCCTACTACATCGGTGACGAGGTCGGGTCATTTGGGAACGTCCAATTCGAGACTTTTTAATTTAAGTTGCTGCGAAGAGATGGTGAATTAGGAGTTGTTGCTTCTGCACTTTCCATATCGTTTCTTGTTTTTAGAATCGAGGATTACTTCTCTACACCGGATGATCAGAGAAACAATATCATGCATCAATGCATCAATTTCTCGAGTGAGAGAGAATGTTAACTAGTCTTAACTTTTATTGGGAGATCACCTAATGCTCTGGAAAATTTGAACTTTTGGCATGTGAATCCAAAGTAGCAACCATTATTGACATTATCCTAGTTCATTTTCCATACTAGTTCCAGGGTTTGGCTAATATCCTGTAAATGAACTAAAAAATATTTTTGTTTTTTAGTTTGGAAAATCCACTTTAATTTTCTTCCCCACATTGATTTAATGATATTTTCTTTTTCTTTTTTTAAAGATTGAGTTTTTAATTCTTTTTCTTTTTCTTTTTCTTTTTCTTTTTTCCTTCTTCTTAAAATGATTGCTAACTAGCCACTAGCGGCAAGGTCGAGTTCACCAACCTCCCATAATGCTCATCCCTCATCTGTGGTCGATCGCTAGCCATCACCATGGCCAATGACTAGCTGAGAAAGAAAGAAAAGAATAAAATAAAAGAAATTTTGATTTTTTTTTAAATTAAAAATTAAAAATAATTAAAAGGAATGCTTGGTGAAAGGAAGCGGAAATCATTTTCCCTATTTAAGAAGACCTGTTTTCCGTTGATGGATAACATTTGTTTTTCATGTGCTAGACACAAAAAAATCCAAAAAATATTTTCCTAAAATTATTTTTCACAAAATAAAAGGAATCTTATCTATATTTCTCCAATCACATAAAAAGGGCTTAGCCCAAAGATTTAGTATAGGGTATGCTTGATGAGTTCTATGCCTGGCCTATTTCCAATATCTATTGAGTTAATTCTTGATTAGCATTAAGATCTCGGATTATCCCTTTTTAATTAGAATGACTTAAAGAGTTTTGACTTGAAAAACTAAGTAGGGCTCATTAGGGAAAATCGGACCTAATTTCTCCCCATAACCTTTCTTAATAAGTGGCTAGGTTTATGTAATCTAATTTATTATCGTAGTATTTAGTTTCAAGCATGCGGCAATTTTGGAGGGACTAAGCATCATCTGAAAATCTCACCAATGTCATCTTTGTACTACAAGGTGCCCATGACCGACACTAACTTGAGATTTACAACCTCTTATGTCAATGTTATGAGCTTTAATCCATTGTGTCTCCAACTTCAAAATGTCACAACACATTAATCGAAAGACACATCGTTGTTTGTTCATACTTGAAGTAGGAAGAGACATGATTCTCTCAGTCTTCTCTGCTTGAACCTCACGCGGGCCAGAAATTTACTTAAAACATCTGTTGAGATATGCATGATGAACGAATTTATACCAACGGAATGTTCTTCATTTTGGACTATAAGTCTATAAGTTACCACACATGACCATCAGTATCAGCTAGGGTTTTGCTCATCCTAGCTCAAGATTTTTGGGAAGCTCAAGCTGTCGGCCCCCTTCCTTTCCTCCTCTCGTCTCCCCCTTCGCTTCCGATCTCAGGTTCATCCACTTCCATTCTTGATCTCATGCTCTGCTCAATTCATGAGTTTTACACGCACCTTCGCGTTATATTCGAACCGAAGCTCCGTCGATGTTCTTTTCTCGACGACTTTTGTCTGAGTTAGTTTTGTCGCTGTTTTGATTTCTAAACTGGGTCCTGATATGAATCTGTGTAAGTGTGGAGAAATCACTTTGTCGCTTGTTTCTTCTGGGTAAGGCGTCGGGATGAATATGGTGTTTTTCTGTTTGAGAGAGGAAGATGAGGAAGTTTCGCAGGGCGACGCACTGGTGCTGAATCACCAGCCCTATTGTGAATTCAAGTTGTAGTGGGCGTATGCTTGACACTTGACAGGGGTTTTGCTCTTTTATTTGCTTAATAGGGATAGAGTTGAGTGTGGGTTTTGTGTACTCCAGCTTGGATCCTATATTTAGTCAAGCTTTGGCTCTTTTCTTCTGTGTTGGATCAATGAAGCTTCCTCCTTTGAGTTAATTTTTGTCGTTTTCTTGATGTTTGCCGCTTCTTGTGGATGTGAACAAGAGTATACATTATGCACAAGCTAATGACTTGTTGATTTGTGAGGATATGTTGCCGTAGCAGAAGTATTGCACAGTTGTTAAAGACCTGGACTTTTTTTCTCGCTGATTGTGAGAATTGGGAAGTTAAATTGTGTTTACCAAATGGGAATTGAATGTGGATTTTTCCAATGATGCGTTTGGGTTGGCAGTAACCCTTCTCAAAATCCATGTGTCTGGCAATTGATTTTTCCGTGGCGGGTGTTACTATTATTTATGCTTAGTCTGTGTCCTTTGTGCAGAATGGATTCTCAACGCCGTCGTTGTCAAAGTCATGGGTTGAACTGGGTCGACACACTCGGAAAGATTGCATTACCCGGTTGAATTTGGGAAGATTTTAGGAATATATACATGGAGGTTTATCATTGAGGATTTGATCGAGTTGGTGGATATAAACGTGCCGACCAAGAAAATCAAAGAAAGAAGATCGGCAGGTTTTGAGGAGGAAAGTGGAATCGGTCAACGCGGGAATATATTTGAGACCATATTTAGGCGTCCATGGACATGGATGAAATCAGGTCAAATATATCTGTATATTGAGAATAAGGAAAGAAAAATATGCGCCTCGGCTCTTTCCACGAGCAGACACCTTGCGTGGCTTACAAAAAGAGAAAAAACCATCGAGCCAGAGAGGGGGAGCGAATTTTTTTCTGGGGACACACAACTCAGAATACACGGCCACATGGAAAGAGGGAGGTCGGCAACATTACACTTAAGAGTAAAGTGAGAGAGAGAGAGAGAGAGAGAGATCGTGGGTCCTATCACGGGACTTCATACGGAGCGTTCTACTCACAGTATTTGGCCGTCCTCACCGCCTTAGCACTGAACTAGCCCCTGCAATTTTTCCTCATATTATTGTAAAAGTTGAGTTTGATTTTGCAGAAGCAAATTCCAATCGCCGTCCCGATCTTTCCTTCACGATTTCGTCGCTCTTGTTGCCAAACAGACTGGCGTGCTCCCCAAGGCCAACTTGCTGCACATGAAATTAGTGTTGTTTTGCTCGCCCAGTAGCATTGACTTCAGCCTTGCGATCTCACATATCTCGGTTGAATCTCCCTGCAGATTTTCTAGACAAATTCTTGATCAGCCCGAAGTCCAAGCGGTGGTTCTGTATTTTTTTAGATTTTGTTCATATCCTCCAAAGGAAGAACAGACAACACCAGGCCAAGTACTATCGGCCTCCACGACGCTGGATTTTTTTTTCTGTTTTTGCAGGGCACCCGAGTGTCCTCCCGGCGCCAACGACAGCTCGCAGCTATCCACTGCAAGCGCTCGCGACGGATACAACCGAGACCAATCCTGCCAAGTTCTATTCTTTATTTTTACTGCAGATTTTTTTTTTTTTTTTTTTGGCACGGTTTCATCACCCATTACACGTAGAAGATGCCACTTTCTTACTTCTTTTGATGTATAGAAGTGGCGTAAGAGGGTTGCTCGGTCAAAGTCTTCAGTGGAGGCATCCCACATTGACCTTCTTTTGGGAACAGACGAAAAGCAGGAATTAACCAGGGCATGCTGGTGTTCCTTTAATATTATTAGTCGTGAACTCCATGGCGAGTTCATTGACTCGCTGTTGCCCTGCCATGCTGAGCCGTGAAGCCTCAACGTGAGCTGCTCCGGCACCATCCTTTGGCCCAACGTCAAGACAAGCTGCGTCCCGTTGAGCTCATCCCCGAACCAAGCATCCCGTGAAATTTCTGTTTTGTAGGTTTGTCGATCGAGACCCATTGGCCAGCATCATTATGAACCACCTGTAAGAATTTTTCTAATATGTGGACTAAATTAATTGACATTGTTATTTACCGTTTAACGTTTACCGTTTTACGGGGTTTGGTCTAAGGTGAAATAGGAGGTTTCTTAATTAGTTTAATATGGGGCTGGCTAGTGTGGGCCGAGTTGAGCCTCCCCCGTAATGAGGGGGACTGGCTGGAAACTCTATAAATAGTACTCAAGTCTCTCCTCTAATCCTAATCTCACATATCCTCACCTAAGGGGCGTTATTCTAACGCTAATCGTGAGGGGCCGCCTCATTGAGCCAGTGATTCAGAGGACGACAGAGGAGAAGGATTTGCGCAAGGAACATTGTGTTTCCGCTTCCGCTTAAGAATGATGGATCCTAATACAGGTGCGTTAATCTTCTACTCTTTGGATGTGTGTTCTTGTTCTGGTTATGGAGATTTATAGGTGCGTTAATCTTCTACTTTTGAATGTGTATTCTTGTTCTGGTTATGGAGATCTTGGGGTTGCGCAATTTGCCTCCTACATGTAGTATCAGAGCCTCCATAACTCTAGAACTTGAACCCTAATTGATTTTGCCCTAATTAGTATGAATCTGACCGAATTTGTGATTTTCGAGATTTTTTATTCAATAAAAATTAAATTAAATCACAAATTCGGACTGGGGGAGATGAGACGATCAAAACCGTCGCCGGGGGACGCCACACGCGCCCCACGCGAGGCCACGGGTCGGTGGGGCGTCGAACACGCGCCCCATGTGCGGCCACGCGCCCACACGCACGGGGCGTGCGACGCACGCAGCCGCTGACGTCAGCACTCAAACCGCTTACGTTAGCGACCCAAGTCCGACCCGATGCGTGCGCCACACGTGCGTGATGACGTCAGCGCCGACCTGCTGATGTCAGCGACCGACCCGACCCGATCAACCGTTGACCCGACTCGTTCAACCGGTCGGACCGAGCGGCTGGACCGGATGGTCGGACCGGTAACCGGTCCTCAGGCCAGGCGCGTGAGCTCCACGCATCGCGCACTCAGGAGGCGCATGCGGGCGCGTGGAGGCTTGGATCGGCGCGTAGCTGGCGGCGTTAGATTCGTATGGTCCTCCTCTATCTTGTGATATATTCATTTTACATGTTTGGTGATTTTATGGATGTGAAAATACATACAAAGCCCTAAATACGTGTATTTTTTGTGTATTTTTCTTGTATTTTCTGTGATTTTGGAAATACAAGTGTTGGGTTATAGGTATATTATTACATAATCATTATAAAGGTGTGATTTATCAATAAAAATTAAATTTTGTTGTGAATTGAAGCTGGCTTAATGAGATATAATCATTATGAGATATTTATTGAACTATATCTTGAGATAATGAGAAAAACTTTCGTTGCTCATGCATACTCCTTTACATACTGGTAACCTTTGAATATTGGACGTCTTAAAAATCTGTGACCAAACTGATTGTACTAATTAACACATCCGCTGAGTGTAGGTAATGCATGTTAGTTAAGTTATTGCATATTATACCTAAACTCATATAGTCATTGGTTAACGTCTATCAAATTGAATATTTTTATGGTTAAGAAGTATGGCAATATTTATGCAGAGCAATAGTATCTACTGTTATAGTTTAGATATTTGGTTCTGTGATTTGACTCAATTTATAAGCCACTAGTTGAAGTAATGATATTTGTTACTTAAAATTAACTAATAAATTAATTATTGGCCTTGGAGTCATGTTTTGCCTTATGAAACTCATGAGCTATAATGAATCAGCTGTCAGGCTTCTCGATCTGGTGTAACATGTATTACTATTGATGTTGATTGGTGATAGATTCTCTAGATCAACATTAAAAAGAATAATTGGAATATGTAATTTTGGTGCACAAGAGAAGTTTCTGTGTTGCTGTGATTGGTGATCTCATTGGAATCTATCTTTCAGAGTATATATATATAAGGCAATGTAATTAGCATAATATGTTATTTCAGTGATATATGTCCCATCACTAAAGTTGAAATCACATGTATATGGTGTATGTGAGATGTAAATATATCCCTAGTATAAGAGAGTTTCAAGGATTCAATTGAGTAATGACCGCCAAAGTGGCACGCTTGATTGGGTTTGAGAAATTTCGATCTCGTATGTTGATTGGGATGTCTCCTGGTCTAATGCATGGTCATACTCCCAAAGGAGGTGATTGTGTATTAGTTCATGGAGGGATACATGATGTTGTGGTGGAGGAGTGATCAGTCCTAGTGGTTCATCTGCCCAAATGTGATGAATTCACGAAGATTGGAACATATTCTCATTACCGCTATCATGTGGGGAGTATACAACTACATGTCATGTATTATGCCCAAAGGTGATTATATGATTATGCGTGTAACTCTATGGATGTGTACTTGTACATCAAGTTACACGGTGCTCACATGATGCTAATTATATACATTGCTTGTTTTTTAGTCACATTTCTGTAATTAATAACTCCACTATTATTGAGGTTTTTACTGCTTCAAATTTTAAGTTGTGAACATATGATTTGCTGCTTAAGAATAGAGTACTAAAATTTTCTTACTGTCTATGAAGCGGTCTATTCTGGAACACTTGAAAAGTGGTTTGCCTACTAACTGCACTACTAAGAGATGATGGAAGCCTTAGTGGCTTGTAATTATGTCTTGTCTACTATCAAAATTAGGACACATCTGCAAAAATTGCGTTTAAATCCTAATGACATATACATCTAGTATATGGTTAAAAGGTTGTTTCCAAAAGTTTTTTATTTAGGAAAAATGACCGAGATAAAGAATAAATAATTACAATTAGTCTTAAAAGGTTGTCAGGCTTAATAGTGGCCGTGAGTATTTTGGCAAATATGACAATACAAAATAGCTTAAAGGGTCATTTGTCAAATACTTGGTAGATTCTGGGGTGGTAACTTAATTACTATACCTGTAAATCCTGACAAAAGATTTGGTCGAAAGGCATAATTGCACCGTAATTGACGAGGATAGATGCTCTCAGACTATTAAGGATAATAGTACAATGAAAAATCACTATGTCTTTATCTTTGTCTAAACAGACAATTGTGGAATCTCATGTACCATAGACTAAACTTGATGAGGTTCATAGTACTATTCTTGATATAGTTTATTATGAAATTTTCCTCTCAAGTATAGAATGAAGTGGTTGTAGATTTACTTGGGAGATTTGTTAGGGAAAAACGGTCAGTTATTCCATTAGACTGTATAATCTATTTGTGAGAGCATGACCACAATATCCACTACATGGTTGATTTAGCGACATAAATAAATGTTATTTCTTATCCTCAATTAAGTATGTGATTGGATGCCATAAAAGGCAATATGCAATCTATGAAACATGTTTGGAAACTTACTGACTTGTCTAAAAATCACAAGTTCTTTAGTTGCAAATTGGCGTACAAAACTAAAAGGATTTCAAAGAAAGATTGTGGAGTTTCAAACTAAATTTGTAGTTAAAGTTTTCACTATAAAAGAGGGGTGGATAGTTAATAGTGAAGAAATAATTATTTCTTTAAAAGATTCTTTCAGAGTGAATGTGACATTTATTTTGGTTTGGAGTTACGTTAAATTGCAACAGATTTAAGTAAACTTGTGTGTAGACTGAAAAGTCTTATTAATTGTTTTATGCAAGTTTCCAGACAATATTAATAAAGTTTCATAGTGTTGTTATTTTGTTCAACTGGGAACAAAGTTATTAAATATACTACAAGGTCAGTGGGAGGAAATTTATTTTTCCTCATACTCTATATAAATGATACTTTGTTTACAAGTAGTGACCTTGACGCATTTTTTTTCCTTTACACTAAGGTCCATAAGGATTGTTCTTGTCACATATATTAAATTTTATATTAGATTTTCTTGGAGGACATTTGTTGATCGTATTTTGGAAATATTCAATATACATCATTGCAAGTCAGGAATTACTCCTGTTGTTAGGGGTGATGGAGCTAATCCATTACATTGTCCTTATTCAGATATTGAGAAAATCTAGTTAAATGGAGTACTTTGTGTTAGTGCATTTAAAAATATAATATATACTTGATTTTACACTAGATTAAATATCATATTTGCGACGGGACTTCTAGGCAGATATAAATTGAATGCAGGATGCGATCACTGGGTTGTTGCCAAGAAGGTTTTAAGGTACTTAAAAGGACAAGAGATTATATATTAATTTACAGACAAATTTAATTCTTGCAATTAGTAGGGTATTCGGATGTTAACTTTGCTGGCTGTTATTATGATATAATATCAATAACGGGATACATATTTATATTAACAGGAAGTGCAGTGCAGTAAATAAAGTTCTATGTCTATTATATAAGTAGAGTTTGTAATTTTCTTGTAGGCTGTTACTTGGGCTATTATGCTTCGAAATCTTATGAAAGAGTTGACCGTTTTGACTTTATGGATAGACCCATACGGTTAAGTTGAGATAATAAATTTGTTGTATTTTTATTAATAACAAATGTCTCAAAGGGTCTAAATATATGGCGATCAAATATTTTTGACTATAAAAAAACGGTATAGAAAGGTGACTTATTATATAATATATTTTCACAGATGATGTGGTTGCAGATCCACTAACTAAAGACCTATGCCCATGAGTATTTGAGTGACATGTCATCAATATGGGCCTATGAGTATCTTTGGATATTGTTGCTTAGTGGGAGTTATTTTGGCTTTACTTTGATAAAGTTCACATATGTTGTTGGTTACATTTAGTAACGGTTTGATATGTATCAACTTTTGCATTCAATAAAATAATTTTGAATGTGTTATTATCATGTTGAATACATATTGATAAAGTCTCAAGGTATTACCTTGAGTGAAGTCTAGGGGCATCCGGTTATTAGCCTTGTGCATATGTTCTTGTGAAAGGTTAACCATAAGGACAAGACATATGTGGGTTCATTAGAACCATGATTTCATTCTTTTATGGCACAAACTTTTGTGTCGCCTAAGTAAGAGAATGGTGACTGACAAATGGATCTCTCTATGAGAGATGTTAGCCATTTGCCACACTACCATATTGAATCCATATCAATAAAGTTGAAAGCACTTGTGACCATGGAAGGCTCGTGTGTATATATGCGATTACCGCCATGATTCGGTGTTGGAGGCTTTATGGGATAGGATTGACTATTAAGAATTATCTCTGGACCAATGTGCACACATACAATACAATTTCAATTAATATAGTCCAAGTGGGAGAATGTAAGAAGTTTTCTAATATGTGGACTAAATTAATTGAAATTGTTATTTACTGTTTAACGTTTACCGTTTTATGGGGTTTGGTCTAAGGTGAGATAGAAGGTTTCTTAATTAGTCTAATATGGGGCTGGCTAGTGTGGGCCGAGTTTCCAGCCTGGCCCGTAATCACAAATTTGGACTGGGGGAGACGAGACGGTCAAAACTGTCGCCGGCGCGTCACCGGGGGACGCCACACGCGCCCCCACGCGCGGCCATGCGCCAGTGTGGCGTCGAACATGCGCCCCACGCGCGGCCACGCGCCCACACGCGCAAGGCGTGCGACGACGCACGCGGCCGCTAACGTTAGCACTCAACCCGCTGACATCAGCGAATCGGGTCCGACCCGATGCGTGCGCCACACGTGCTTGATGACGTCAACGCCGACCCACTGACGTCAGCGACCGACCCGACCCGACCCGACCGAGGATCCGACCCGATCCATTCATGTAGGACGCAAATTGCGCAACCCCAAGATCTCCATAACTAGAACAAGAACACATATCCAAAAAGTAGAAGATTAACGCACCTGTATTAGGATCCATCTACATATATATTGCTCTTCGAGCCAACGTAACGCTCCTCGTGTTTCGATGTCTTAAAGCTCCTTGTAATTTTATTTTGTTCCTACTGATTTCTGCGTCGTGCGTTTTACTCATGTCAACGGTCAATTGCGAAGTCTAGGCCTTTGTGTTTAAGCTGCTGAAGTTCGTTTTAGCATGAAATGTTAGGATTGATTGATTAAGAAGCTAGAGAAAAAGGTGTGCATATTTGAAATTTTGTCCATGCAACTAGTGGTCGCAGCAGCTATAACTCCTCGAAGGCTCGAACTAATGGCTTTGGTGAAGTTGGGTTTTCTACAATCTAATTGATTGTTGTAGTAGCATTTAGTTTTGAGCATGGGGCGATTTTAGATAGACTAACCATCGTCTAAAATCGCACATGCACCGGTGAAGTTTTTTAACTTTGGAAATTTAAGCAAAACAATCATCGAGATGTGCAAGATATTTGAATCTAATATAAACGGAATGCTCTTAATTTGTCTGTGAAGGCGGTTGAGTTAGAAAGGGAAAGTAAATATTTAAATTGTGCCTACACACGGAGAGTGTGGCACCCCTTGACGGCCCCCGATCCGTTAGGGTCACCACAGTTCGCTTACCTTTCTCTTTCTTGACCTGAAGGTCTATCAGTCCTGGGGGCTTATATCTTTTAGGTCGATCCCTGCGCAATTTATATGGCAGAAGCGTATCCAACAACTCCCTTCCCTATATTCAGAAAACAGTGCACACCAACTAAACATTTTATATAAGTTAAAGCCGTACACTTTTATTTACATAACTTGATGGACATCATTAGTCGGTACATCAAAATGCCAAGGCTTTCTATACTTGGCTATATTTCAAAAGATGACCGACATCTCTTCCAACAGTCATATACTTAAAGTCCATCAATCAGTGTCGGCGTCCAAAAGTTCATTCCTCTGCTATCCTCCTCCTCGTAGCCATATCCAACCACTCGGTCCATCTGCCGGTGGCGGTGGCGGCAGAGGCATCTTGTCTAATCTGAAATGTTAGTCCCCAAACGGGGTGAGTACAACCACTCAGCAGTAAAAGATTCATCAAGCTATATCAAGCATTACTATTAATATCCAGATTCGAGTATGGTAGACAAAATAGACAATCCATGAATGAGTATGCATCCAAACCATATAACTCTTTAATGCAATGATCAGTGCATTTCCAACCAATAAGATGCATCGTGTCCAGCCACACAAGTCCCGATCATGGGGCCAAACTGTAATGACACATCCCATTCCATGCCATACAATTTAGTCCCATAACCAGACCACACTCACACTTAATATAATCATTAGTTTTAATCATTCAAAAGGTTTCATCCCCCAGAGGACCAATACTTGCATCCTTCTGGGATTCCGCACCCAACCTGGCATCACGGAAGCCTCCGGGTATGTATTCAAAATACAACCGGGCATCCAAAGGGCATCGACTCATTCGAACCTCTGGGCATCTCGCACCCCACCTGACATCACGAGGAATCATTGGAGACCATAGACATGGTTACCCCTAACCTCCGGGCATGCATCATAATACAACCCCTCACCCTCCGGGCATGTATCATAATACAACCGGGCATCCCGACACTCCCGGGGAAAACCTCTGGGCATGTATTCATAATACAACCAGGCATCCAAAGGGTATCGACTCATTCGAACCTTTGGGCATCCCGACTCCCGGGGCATCGTTGACCCGAGGGTCCAACGGCAACAATTAATATCTTAATTTCCAAAAAGACACTTTTCAATGCGATGACAAAATGTCTCTTGAGTCTCATCACAACTCAATATTGCATGATATGCCAACGCAAGTATCATCATATCACATAACCATTCGAAACACATTCGCCTTCGGACACTTTGTGAAAAATTCGAGAACAGAATAGCCCGATTTTTACAATGCACAGTTCTGGTAAATTTTTTGATATAAATACTAAATGGACTCAAAAAATTATGAAATTTTGACACGTTATCAATGAGACCTAAAGGAACAAGTTTCATGAAGGATACTAGGTCAAATTCATTGTGTATAAAGAGTAACAAATTCAACAACTCGGTTCCAGATTTTCTATAATATAGGGTAGTTCGTATTTAAAAGCTCCAACATTCTGCAACACCAAAATCCAGAATTATAGTATAAACCATGTGCAAAAAAAACTTTGAAGGCACATCAAATCCATGTCAATAGAACCATTTCGGAAAATCAAGGTCTTCAACACTGAATTGATAACAATCAATTTCACAGTTTCACCTCCGAAATTTGAGTTATTCTAACCGAATACTTTTGCAAATCACGAGCAAGTATTTTCATGACCTTATCAAGTCCAAAAGTTCAGAACTCCCGTGTAACTTAAAACAGTTTGCAAATCAGGCCTTAAAAATTCTGGAATACCAAAAATCAGTACACACATGGATCCACAAATCAAATCTGACCATAGAAAACACGTAATTTCACTCCCAAAGTTCGTGATCAGCCTGAAAGACTTTCGAATTCACCAAATAACGCAAGTGTTATGGAAATAATAGTAGTTTGTAGAATTCCGATGAAATGCATCTCACCAAGCAACGACAGAATTCACATAGCATAGGTTTAGATAATCACAGCGTGCACAAGATAGATTGATGAACTTCTACTTGCCTCTAATTCCTTAACTTGACAGCAAGCAAAATCAAAATCTCAGGCTTGGCTCAATGACGACAAAGACGAGCGGCGTCGATGGCGGCGGCACACGAGCACGGGCAGGGAGCAGTCCTTTCTCTCCCCTTTCCTCGCTGCTCACACTTGCGCTCACCACTCTCTCTCTCTCTTACTCGCTCGCTCTACCTTTCTCTCGGTTTGCTATTTAGTTAGTCACTCTCTCTTGCTCACATCAACGAGCATTTTGGTCACTGGTTTTGTTCAAAACTAGTCAACAAAAGAGGGTGTTCCAGCGGCAGAAGGAGGTGAAGACAAGTGGAGGGAACATGGCTTGCATGCCGTCCCGGACACTCTCTCCGCTGGCCACCGAAGAGGGAGAGAAAAACGTGGATCCTTGGCGTGGCTTCTTCGACCGAATACCCCCTTCCACGTTACCTCTTCCATGCATGAGCGTGGCCGCTGCATGCTTCAAGTTTTTCCCCGAATTTTACGATTGACACGTCTTGGTCAATCTGTCGAACTTTGGGACTTCGGCTTGCTGAGTAGGGTAGAAAACGTGGCTGCCATTCGGTCCCTCTCAGTCAACATTCCCCTTCTTTTGTTGACTACCAAAAGGGACGTGGGCTTGGGCTGCATGGTCGAGGGTGACTTTTAGGTAGATGTATGGTCGAAAGAAATGTGGCCGATGGTGAGGCCGTTCGTATGGCCGTCTAAGGAGAAAAATCGTGTGTGAAGCTGGGTTGGTCCGCAGTCCTTTACGGGGTAATCGATTGGAAGGTCTTCGACAATTTCCATCGTAAACTTCTACGTACGCATGGCTGTTGCGGGCTACAGGTCTTCGGCTCGGTTGATTTGCGAGGCCGCTTGAGACTAATATCAGACATGTGCATGACCGTGCATGGGAATTTCTCTCTGAAAGTTGATGTTTCGGAACGATTGGTGGTGATGGAATGATGGCCTAATGCTATACCGACGATAACAATGACGAAATAGTGTCCGCAAATAGTGCCAATAGTACGGTCCGACGACACTTCCGTTGATTCGTGACGAGCCATTACTTATTCTAGGTCGGACGAAAACCCGGATGCCACAGAGAGTAACTTATCTAATGCCACTGCGATATTTGAATTAGATTAGGATTCCATTTCAAGTTGCCCAAAAACAGAAAGTTGCGATTCTCACAGGATTTCTTGACGTTTTGGACTAAGTTACCATATAAAAACTATCTGCGCGTGAATGAGCATGACCTCCAAATTCTGTTATTCTTAAATACTGGACCTGCAAAGATTTCGCGAACCTGTTCTTCAAAGATTTTCTTGATTTCTGTCAGGATTTCTCATGGAGGGAGAGACGCCGCCGGCCGATCAAGACGTGCCGCGAGACGACGACAAGCCTCGCGAATCCTCAGCTCTCGGTGAAAGCGAATGCAATGCAGAGGGTTCTCTAGTTTCCGAGGACTGGCTCCTGCCCGACGACCTATCGAAACAAATCCTAGCCTGCCTCCCGTTCGCGGACCTTGTCAGGGCAGGCGTCGTCTGTAAACGGTGGCATGGAATTTTTAATTCCGAGACTTTTCGGAAGAAACTGTTGCACGGTGTATCCTACAAGCCATGGTTGGTCCTTCACGGGTATCATGGCCAACCCGCACGTGCTTACGACGCTGTCCACAACGTCTGGTGCGAGCTCAAATTACCCAAATTCAAATTCAGATCTTACCCTAGCATCCTCGGCTTTGCATCTTCCACTGGCTTGATTTGTGCATACGGCAAAAGTAAACGTGGTATCGACAAGTTATGTGTCTGCAACCCACTTACGGGAATTTGCAGACACATCGCACCGGCCCCGAGTGTGAAACCTCTATTCGCCACCCTTGCGATCTCGGTTAGTAGGACAACACCAAGTTATAGAGTCTCGCTCGTGGCTTCGATATTTCCCCCTGGAGCTCAGGTCGGATATGAACTTTCGATTCATCTCTACGATTCCAAAACAAGGATGTGGAAGACTTGCATGACAGAGTACTTGAGAGGTTGGACATGCGGTGCCGAGAGTGCAATCTGTGATGGGGTTCTGTATTTCTTAATTTTTTCGTTCACTGCATCACGTGGAAATAGATGTGGCCTGGTGATGTGTGACCTCTCCGGACGATGTTCCGATGACCTGTTAGCAAGCTTTGTTCCGGTTCCTGACCCTCACGGATACGGACGTCTGATGAACATGAAGGAGAAGCTAGTCTTGGTCATGGACATCGACGGATATAATGGAATCGACATTTGGGTCTTGAATGGCAGGGAGTGGCATGAGATTGCTCGCTTACCTGATGATTATTCTTCAGGATTTGGATCAAATTCTCGGTTACGTAGCTATGGCTTGAATGATCCGATACACATCTGGAGCGACGTTGACGACGACGACATTAGGTACGATTATCCTCCTCCTTACGTTGCTACTTTCGACATGAACCAGAAACAATGGTCGCGGAGCAGCCTTGAAACGGTCCCTTCACGGGGCTGTCATAAAGCTTTTTGCTTTGAACCGCGGCTCGAAATTGTTCCGTAATTTACTTTTAAGATTTGATCGTCTTGTCACACCCAAGCTACTTTACTTTCCCATTTCTCGCATATCCTCAAATAAGTATTAAATTGAGTAATTTCATGTATCTGAGTGTATGATTCCTTCTCCATTTGTTGAGTGATAGTTATATTTATTTTGTTCTTTGAGCACCATTGAATGGTCTCCACCTTTTATTGTACTTTCTCGAGAACATATGGTGAATGAAATTTACTATTCATTTTCCTGTTTTTATTTACAAAGTTTAATGAGCATGACTAGTGGATGTTGGCATATATATATATATATATATATAGATAAAAATAAAAATAAAGGATTTGTTTTGTATTTTGATCAAATTTTGTTTTCTAATCACTTCGCTAAACTTTGTTAAACTTGAGATATGTGGTTTGTTTTATGATCCAGCCGCATAGTTGGATTGTGCAATTTTCGATTGTAGCAAATCAAGTAGTATCTGCGCCACCCATAATGCACCTCTGCTATTCCACCTCTCATATTGCTCAAGCACATTCAAGATTTGCTCCCAGAGTGCTCTTTATAAAACTTGAATCCGAGACCATAGAAGTGGAGCAAATTAACTTGCTAGTTAAATTAGCACCTTGTCGGTTCTTTCAGTTTTTGGACCATTGATCTCATGTTGCGCTACATCAAATCAAACCAATTTATCTTTTCCGTGGGAAACTATGTAGAAGTTTGTTCAGGTATCTTCGTGTTTTTGAATTTGCAATTATTAATACGATATCTATTTGCATTTGAGAAAAAAAAAATTGGGAATTTTTCACGTGCAATATTTTTGGCCCCCGTGGGAATTTCCCATCTCTTTAGTATAGTCTATAACACAATGTAGTCCTTCAATTAGTTAATAACCATGTTCGGTTTTTTTGACCCCTAATGTCTATCAGTAGATTATGTCGTAGTAGATCATGTGGTGAGAAAAGAAAATATCGATCGATCTTCCACATTGGAGCTTCGTACGTATCTTGCTGGTTCTTGATCTTTTTAAAACTTTAAAATTCACGAGATCCTAAGTAACGATTAAGGTCACATTTTATTACTAGTCTAATGAGAAAAGAGAATTGCATTTCCCCCTAGATAAGTTATAATATACATATTTTTACGGAAGACAATTTTATGCATGACATATCTTTTCGTGTGACTCAGAGGGTGTCGATGCATAAACAAGTTGTAGGCACGCACTGTCATCGTGATATTATATAAAATATTTTTGCGTGAAAAAAACTATTATAATCTATCGTGCATCTTTCCAATTAGAAATATAAGGGCTTAAGCTGGGCTTAGGTCCAATTTTTTATTACGGGATTATGCCTGGAAAAGTCCATAGGATGCAGGCCCACATCTGGCCATTTATCGGAATGGTTTAGAAAATTTTGAAAGGTAGGGCTGGTTGGGGAAGTCAGACTTGGTCTTTCGACTCTCTCCTTGTACACTTTTTTGGTGGGCTCATAACAATTGTTCTCGTGACGTGAACCACTTGCTCCTAACCACGTGTGATAAAATCATAAAATAAAATAAAATAAAATAAAATAAATGATTACATGATAATTTTTTATCTACTATTAGAATAATAGTTATTCAAGATCACAAAAAATTAAATAACAAATAATTATAGATTGTCGTGAGATTTATTCCTTCAAAAATTTATAACCCACAACAAATCCTTATTCTCATGGTCTCCCAAAGATTATTATATTAATAAAGTCTCAAAACTATGTCTAGCAACTCAGCAAACATGTACTGCAAAGTGACAATTTCTTGTTCGATAGTCATCTTCTACCACCAATAAATACCCCTAAATATCTCATTTTAAGAAGATTTGGCAATGGAAAAATTACAGCGAAAACCTTTCCAGTGGCAATTTATGAATTTCTTGTTTCTTCAATTACCACATGGCATTCAAGCCCGTCAAGATTGCCAACTCCTCCTCTCACGTGCTATATATTTCATCTTACTTTGCTCTTTTTCTAAAGAACCCAAGTCGCCAACACTGTCAATGACGTTAAAAAAAAAAAAAAAAAAACTCTACTATGCATGACATCTGCACAATGTAAAATATTTGTAATCGACTTAACTATGGTATCAATCGGTGTTAATGTAAATTCATTTACACAAACTCTTTTTAAACATGAAAGGGGTAGCACTTGTGGCTTCTGATGTCATGAAAAAGTTCTGCAGAAGCTTATGTAGCTTTTTTTTTTTCTTTTGTGACCAAAAGCTTACGTAGCTTTAATGTTCGAGAACAAGACAGGCGCACTACCAACCCCAACCACCCGGGGCCGATTCGGAAGGTCATCACCACATTTGAGATCATCATAGGAAGCTTGATCTCTCGCACAAGGGCACCTTCGACCGCGTGTTCTGCTACTAGATACTCAAGATGTGCAACCGGTGGTTATCGAGGGGCGGTACCATGTGTGGCTGGTCGACATCACTGGCGATGAGAATGACAGGAAGGAGCACACCTTCCTGGAGCGGGCTAGAATCAGACCAACCGCCTATGGTGGCTCAACAATTGCCCGCAGTCGGCCCTACTACATCGGTGACGAGGTCGGGTCATTTGGGAATGTCCAATTCGAGACTTTTTAACTTAAGTTGATGCGAAGAGATGGTGAATTAGGAGTTATTGCTTCCGCACTTTTCATATTATTTCTTGTTTTTAGAATCAAGGATTACTTCTCTGCAACAAATGATCAAAGAAACAATATCACGCATCAATTTCTCGAGTGAGAAAGAATCTTAACTAGTATTAACTTTTATTGGGAGATCACCTAATGCTCTGGAAAATTTGAACTTTTGGCATGTGAATCCAAAGTAGCAATGATTATTGACATTATCCTAGTTCATTTTCCATACTAGTTCCAGGGTTTGGCCAATATCTTGTAAATGAACTAAAAATATTTTTGTTTTGTAGTTTGGAAAATCCAATTTAATTTTCTTCCGCACATTGATTTAATAATATTTTATTTTTTTCTTTTCTTTTTTTAAAGATTGAGTTTTTAATTCTTTTTCTTTTTCTTTTTCTTTTTTCCTTCTTCTTAAAATGATCGCTAGCTAGCCACCGGCGGCGAGGTCGAGCTCACTAACCTCCCACAATGCTCATCCCTCGTTTGTGGTCGATCGCTAGCCATCACCATGGCCAATGACTAGCTGAGAAAGAAAGAAAAAGAAAAGGAAAAGAAAATAATAAAATAATTGAAAATTTGATTTTTTAAATTAAAAATTAAAAATAAATAAAAGGAATGCTTGGTGAAAGGAAGCAGAAATCATTTTCCCTATTTAAGAAGACCTCTTTTCCGTTGATGGATAACATTTGTTTTTCATGTGCTAGACATAGAAAAATCCTAAAAATATTTTCCTAAAAATTATTTTTCACAAAATAAAAGGAACCTTATCTATATCTCTCCAATCACATAAAAAAAGGGCTTAGCCCAAAGATTTAGTATAGGGTATGCTTGACAAGTTCTATGCATGGCCTATTTCCAATATCCATTGAGTTAATTCTTGATTAGCATTAAGATCTCGGATTATCCCTTTTTAATTAGAATGACTCGGGGAGTTTTGACTTGAAAGACTAAGTAGGGCTCATTAGGGAAAATCGGACCTAATCTCTCCCCCTAACCTTTCTTAATAAGTGGCTAGGTTTTTGTAATCTAATTTATTATCGCAGTATCTAGTTTCAAGCATGCGGCAATTTTGGAGGGACTAAGCATCATCTGAAAATCTTAGACATGTCACCAATGTCATCTTTGTACTCAAAGGTGCCCATGACCGACACTAACTTGAGATTTACAACCTCTTATGTCAATGTCATGAGCTTTTAATCCATTGTGTCTCCAACTTCAAAACGTCACAACAAATTAATCGAAACACACAATGTTGTTTGTCAATACTTGAAGCAGGAAGGGACATGATTCTCTCAGTCTTCTCCGCTTGAACGTCGCGTGGGCCAGAAATTTACTTAAAACATTTGTTGAGATATGCATGATGAACGAATCTATACCAAATTACTACCCACCGCGATGGCTCAGCTGGGTAGGCGTTCCCTCTCTGTTAGAGAGGTCGAGCGTTTGAAGCGATGCAAGTTGTAGGGAGGTTGGCTGAGAAATTAGGTGATTTACCCGGTGGCATGTGTGTAGTGGCTAGCACGTGTCGCCAAGGGGGTTTACGGGGGCTCAGCTGGGTAGGCGTTCCCTCTCTGTCAGAGAGGTCGAGCGTTCGAAGCGATGCAAGTTGCAGGGAGGCTGGTTGAGAAACTAGGTGATTTACCCGGTGGCATGTGTGTGGTGGCTAGCACGTGTCGCCCAGGGGGTTTACGGCGGCTACCGGCCAAGTCGATTCCTCCTATAAAAAAAAAAAAAAAATGAATCCATACCAACGGAATGTTCTTCATTTTGGACTATAAGTCTATAAGTTACCACACACGACCATCAGCATCAGCTAGGGTTTTGCTCATCCTAGCTCAAGATTTTTGGGAAGCTCAAGCTGTCGGCCCCCTTCCTTTTCTCCTCTCGTCTCCCCCTTCGCTTCCGATCTCAGGTTCTTCCACTTCCTTTTCTCGATCTCATGCTCTGCTCAATTCATGAGTTTTACCCGCACCTTCACATTATCTTCGAGCCGAAGCTCTGTCCATGTACTTTTCTCGACGACTTTTGTCTGAATTAGCTTTGTCGCTGTTTTGATTTCTAAACTGGGTCCTGATATGAATCCGTGTAAGTGTGGAGAAATCACTTTGTCGCCTGTTTCTTCTGGGTAAGGCGACGGGATGAATATGTTGTTTGTCTGTTTGAGAGAGGAAGATCAGGAAGTTTCGCATGGTGACACGGGGTGCTGAATCACCAGCCCTATTGTGAATTCCAGTTGTAGTGGGCGTATGCTTGACAGGGGTTTTGCTCTTTTATTTGCTTAATAGGAATAGAGTTGAGTGTGGGTTTTGTGTACTCTAGCTTGGATCCTATATTTAGTCAAGCTTTGGCTCTTTTCTTCTGTGTTGGATCAGTGAAGCTTCCTCCTTTGAGTTAATTTTTGTCGTTTTCTTGATGTTTGCCGCTTCTTGTGGATGTGAACAAGAGTATACATTATGCACAAGCTAATGACTTGTTGATTTGTGAGGATATGTTGCCGTAGTAGAAGTATTGCACAGTTGTTAAAGACCTGGACTTTTTTTCTCGCTGATTGTGAGAATTGGGAAGTTAAATTGTGTTTACCAAATGGGAATTGAATGTGGATTTTTCCAATGATGCATTTGGGTTGGCAGTAGCCCTTCTCAAAATCCATGTGTCTGGCAATTGATTTTTCCGTGGCGGGTGTTACTATTATTTATGCTTAGTCTGTGTCCTTTGTGCAAAATGGATTCTCAGATTAAGCACGCCATCGTTGTCAAAGTCATGGGTCGAACTGGGTCGAGGGGACAGGCGACTCAGGTGAGAGTCAAGTTCTTGGACGACATGAACCGGCACATCATGAGGAATGTGAAGGGACAAGTGAGGGAAGGAGATGTCCTCGCCCTTTTGGAGTCTGAGAGAGAAGAAAGGAGGCTTCGTTGAGCAATCACTGTCACGCCCCGAACTTCGAGACACGTGAACAACCTGCCATGGTTGTGGAATCGCGACATTCTCAGGTAGTGTCGCCGACCCAAATTAATTTATTATGCGCATGCGGAACGTGTTAAGAAACCCCTGACAAAATAAAATACGGAATAGGATAGCAGCAAAGAAATCAAATCAAATACAAACCATCATACTTCCATAACGTCAGTCAGAGTTTACGTACAATCAAAATGGGTCAGAGTCTAAGTGCATCAAAAAAGGTCAGTCTGCATACTAGGGATCGGTCCACCAAAAAGAAGGAATAGTCCTAAGACTACTAGTCGGACTCGTTCGTCGATCCCTCATCTTCAAGCTCTGCGACTCCTTGACCAACTGCACCAGCAGTCCACCATTCTCCGCTGGAACCGCCATCTACGGTCGTGAAATATTTTTCCCACAACGGGGTGTGACATTGTCTTAGCAAGTTCATCCCTCCTAAGCCCCTATTAGAAAGTAAATACACCCCAGAATGACCTAGCCACAACATCAAGAAGACTTACCTCGCAATAGTCCGTGCCTGCAGGTTAGTACATTTCATATCATTCAATCAGGTGCAAACGTGACAATTAAATAATCGAAGCACAATCACATCATCAACCATTCAACCACTTGGATCGTCTCAGCAATCAATCGGCTCGGCCAATTACATGTCATTCTATCAAATCAATCAATGCTCCCAACCACGACCCTAAGGGTAGACTTAACCATTGGTGGTGATCACGGCCCCACTCGGCACGACCTCCAATGAGGTGGTTCATCACGGCCTCAATAGGCACGACCTCTAATAGGTGGTTCAACACGGCCCCATTAGGCACGACCTCTAATAGGTGGTTCATCAAGGCCTCGCTAGGCACGGCTTCTAATAGGCGGTCAATCACGGCCAAATTCCTAACAATTCCTACACTTAGAATTGTTACACATAACCCCTATTAATCGCAATCACACTCAATTCGCCACAACCATGCATCAAATTTAAATTCTAAAAGCACAGCAGCGATCAGCACGAAATTCTGAGCAACCAGGGCTAAAAATAAATTTTTCTTTTTTTCTTTTTTAAAAAATATTTAATTAATTTCGAAATATTACATATTATTTTAATCTACCGAATTTCAAAACATATAAATAATTCTAAATTAAAATCCTAATTAAGTCCCATCACACTTAACATTAAATAACATCTTTTAACCTTAAGTAAACACAATTAAACTTCAACCAATTTCTTAATCCAACTTATAATAAAATATACTACTCTATCCACCTAAACATGCTTAATTCAAACTAAACATACTTAGGGCATCATTAACACTCTAATCAAGGATTAGTGAGATAAACTCACTAGATTTAGACGTCGTTTAGCTCAAAACGACGAGGGCGACGCCGGGACCGACTTTCCCCAAAGGCGATCTTGCATCCGGGGCCGGGAAGGAGGTCGAAACGGGCTCGGAAGCGGCTAGAGACCCACTGAAAAAGCTGCTGAACGGAGGCCGGCAGAGAGTTGATCGGCGGCGGCTCGAGCGAGGAAGCGGTGAAGGGAAGGGCGGCTCGGCCCGGCGGCTCAGGTGACGGGACGGTGCAGCTGAAGACGCGGCTTGGCTGAGGACGCGGGCTGCTGAGGAGGGCGTGTGCGGTTGAGGCGGCTGGCGCACGGCAACACGGCGGTCAGAGGTGGTGTGGCGAACGGCGACGCGGTGGACGGCGCGGTGTAGCGGACGGCGATGCTGCGGCACGGCGACAGAGGCGGGCGAGGGGGCGGTCGACGACAGCTCTCCTGGTTTTTCTTCTTGGCGGGTTCCCCCCCCTTTCTCTCTCTCCTTCTTTTGTTCAAAGGTTGAAGATGGAGGTGACATCCCACCTTTCCAAGGGCAATCCCTCACCCTCCACTTGTCACAATCCTAGCCACCTTGCTTCCATCAGCATGACATCATCCTCATGACATCACCCTCCACTAACACATCTTCCACAACCTCTTTCAATGGGTGCAATTGCATTTCCGCCGGGGTCCAAAATTTTATGCGCTTAATTTCTTCAATTTCTCATTCAATTCTCTTCTAATTGAGTTCAATTAAAGTCCATAAAATTAATCCAAGATCCTATTAAGACTTGTGATATAATCGGACTTCCAATTTTTAAATTCAATTTCAATTTTCACGGTTAAATTCAATCTGGTGCGATTTCAACGCGCCTGATCCACTAAGTAGCTTTTAGGGAAATTTTCTTGCATTCGACCCGAGGGTGATCAGTCCCCAAGCCTGACGCGTCAAAATCCCTTAATTGCTTCACCTAATAGACCAGTCCTCTCGTGAGTGGCCAACTCAGAAAGATGACTACATACACAGATGAATTGCCCGACTCAATTGACTGAAAATAAATTCAAGAAAATTTGGGATGTCACAATCACCTCTATGTGTTCCCTGATTATTGGCATGTCCATAGCAGGGCTTGCTCTGCTGTTGATCAAATGTGAGAGTGTCGAATTATATTTTCAGTTCACCTTTTGGTTACTTTGTGTCAAAGATTCAAAGTTAGGTATGAATGAATTGTAGGAAGTATCTCACTTTTAATGATGCGTTATGAATTTTCATTCTTGGCTTGTGAGATGTGATGTCAGTTTCAGCCTCGTTAGACCGCATGTGCTTGAATGATTACCTTTTCTTTTGAGGGATCCGTATGAACTCTGGAACTTTTGGCCGGATAGGTAATTGAACTCTAGGAGATCTTGTGTAGAGTGTGTTCTAAATGAGGTTTTCATCTGGTTGTTACTTGGCCTTATCGATGCTGTGAAATTTGAGGAATAAGAAGAGGAACAGAGATCCTGCTGGAACTGATGACTTTAGGTAATCCTCTTATTACACTCTATAGTCAAAACGTTGTCGACTTGGTGTTTTCTCATATTGAATTTATTCATTTAGAAGAATCTCCTAGCACAAATTACATTAATGGTATCAAATGTCCTAGTTTAAATATGTGATTTTTATATTTCATGTTTCAGTTTTAAATAAATGAGTTTTTCATTTGCAATATATTTACAAATGAAAAAGGAAATTCGTCCATACAAGTAAACCAGACCTATAAACTGACTGCAGTCATGCGGCCTACGAATGTTGGGCAGGGAATTGAGAATAGGGTCGACCTAGCAGCTTGGAAAATTCTTCAGAACATGGGAGAAAATGAGGTAAGGGCTCGTGGTTCAAACGTGATGCAAACTATCAGATGGAACGCATAGTCTCGCCACGTCTTTGATTTTGAAGAAGGAGGAGATTTCTTGGATTAGGTGATCTTGTAAATGCCTATGTGGTCGATGATGCGGTCGTCAGCCATGGACTTGATTCGAGGGTTTTGCGATGCAGGATTTTGGATTCTTCAACAAAAATGAAATTCAGAATGAGGAGTAGACCATACTGACAACTCAAAAATTTAGAATGGATCCATCTTGAGAGTAACAATTCAGCAAGCTGTTTAAAACCCAATATTCACTAGATTATTTCTAGGACCATTGCAAATATTTTACAAAAAAGTCATTTGTATCGCTTACGAAAAAATGAATGAACAAAAAATATTTTTATTATTCACGAAAAAATATATAGACATGAAATGTTATCTATTACATTAATTATTTCAAGATATATATATATATATTTTTTAAAAATGTTATTTAAATTATTTATTTTGCACGAAACAAATGTACTCTGGATCCCTTAGAGTTGCCTAACTCCTCCTCTCATGTGCTCTTTATTTCGTCATGTTCACTAGCATCGCTCGTGCACGACAGTTCCCCTCTTTTGCTAACAACATCACGTCCGAAAACTCGAGACAAGGTCCTCAGCCCACGTTGGGTGCTCCTCGAAAAGAAGTGCTCCAGCACACAAATTTTCAAAAACAACACACAAAAAGGCTTCCCAACAGTTATCTCTTATAAGTATAGTACAAAAATCAATCAATGCATCTCGTGTTTGCCAGAAGAGTATTGCCAACATCGTTTACTTACTAGTTATTACGCCTCAAAAGAATCCCAACATCAGTAACTTACCGCATCAAGCTCTCCTTCCGAAACTCTGCCATGCACGAGATTGCTTAACATGATATAATTACGATCAACTCACTGAACTGTATTAGTAATGAGTTATCGCTCTCGTAGCTGAAAAAAACAGCGACCTTTCTAGTCATCTAAAATTGAATTTATAAATGCGCATTTGGCAATCATTTTGTTTCTGAGATCAATTTTTGATCATAAGTGATTTTTCCTTATTCTAATCTCCGAAACAATTTCTGAATAAAAGAATGTATTTGGTAACTGTAAAAAATTTCTATTTTTTCAAGATAGAAATGTGTTTGGTATAATTCTTAATTTTTTTTATTTCTTTTCATTTTTAATA
This sequence comes from Eucalyptus erythrocorys, assembly GCA_014182555.1. Classification (NCBI taxonomy): domain Eukaryota; kingdom Viridiplantae; phylum Streptophyta; class Magnoliopsida; order Myrtales; family Myrtaceae; genus Eucalyptus; species Eucalyptus erythrocorys. The sequence goes on along the minus strand of CM024601.1, from coordinate 624,869 downwards.
CTTTTACAATATTTTTCTTATTTTTCTCTTTTCTCTTTTTATTTTTTCTTTGTTCTTTTTTCTTCTTCTTCCTCCTTCTTTGTGGCTGGTCATTGGCCATTGTGATCGATGACCAACTGGGCGAGGTCTAGCAAGCTTATCGAGCCTCGCCGAACTAGGGCAAGGCTCCATCAAGCTCGCTGGAAGCTCGCGCCGCCTAGGCAATGCCGAGCCTCATCGTGGCTAGACGAGCTTCTGGCGAGCCCACTAAGCTTGCCCTGACTTGACGAGGCTCTAACAAGTTCACCAAACCTCACCCCATCGGTTGCCGACCACAGCCAACGGCAGTGGTTGCTGGTGACCAGCTGGGACTGGAAGAAGAAGAATTAGAGAGAAGGACAAAAGAAAGAAAGAAAAAATAAAGTTAAGCTTGATTCTTGAAATTGATCTTGCAAACAATAAGTATGTTTTTTTTTTTTTTTTTTTTTATTTCTTCATTCTATTTCATATTTATTACCGGGAACAAAAATTTTATCAAATGAATTTTTGTTATTTTTTCGTTCTAGAAAACAAAAGAATCAAAATAGTTACCACCCGCTGTTGTGACTCTGCTGGGTAGGCTTTAGACTTCCTTTCGCTAAGAGGTCTGGAGTTCGAAGCCCCTGCGACGCAAATTGCAGGGAGGCTGGCGTGAGACATTGGCGACTTACCTCGTGGCACGTGTGTGGTGGCTAGCACATGTCGCCCCTAGTGGTTCACCTCCGGCTGCCGGCCGTGTGGGGTTCCCTGGGTCATAAAAAAAAAGAAGAAAAGAATGAAAACAGTTATTCTAGAGATGATTATCAAAGAGGGCCTAAGTTTCCCATCTCATTGAATTCCTTTCTGAATTCCTTTCATCCAAGGTCCTCATCAAATTAAGAATCTTCCTTCTTGAAAGAGCTTCCAACGAAGTCACTTTCTGGTTGACAAGAGGGAGGCTTCTCTTCTATGAAAAGTATAAGATGATAGGAAATAGTCCGAGTCCATGGTTGCGCAAAAAAGCACCAGATTTGATGTCTATTTGCAAGACTTCTTCAATTTTTTTTTTTTGGGCCGCCATAAAGTGATCTTGGGATTGAATAGTTTGATCTAATGAGAAATAATTTGGATAAAAATCTATCTTATCTTATACTTTTACGTACAAATCTAAGGGCCATTTCATCAGTAAATCACAAGTCTCTTTTCATTTTTATTTTGTTTTCACTATTTTTCTTTTGCAGATTAGTGAATCGGGCACAAGTCTTGATTTATGAATGTATGTCCGTGCAATTGATTGGACGATGTCTTATTAACGATGCATGCTTAGTTTTGAATTTTATGGAGTGAGATTATTAGTTGGCCCCACTTAGACGAACCATATATTTTTAGAACGATCGTGGAAATTAATGGTGTGGGTGGGGTCTCGGTTCGTGATTTAGGGGGCATAATTTAAGTACCTAATGGGAGTCTAACGCATGATTTCGTTAACAAATTCAACATTCCCAGCTGTCACAAATCGAGAAGAAAGAATACAGGAAGAGAGAATGTGGAATTTCGTGTGCGGAAAATTGTATCTTCTTCTATTTCATTTCTGTATATTGTTCAACCATGTATATGCCATACAAGATCTTCAATAAAAAAGTAAAAGATTTTTCCTAATCTTTCTAGTCCTAAAATAATCACACTATTCTATCAATTACAATCAATACAAATCATCAATTAGAATTAAAATCTTCAATCATATCTTCAACACTCCCCCTCAAGCTGGTGGCTTGTATATATCCAAGACGCCCGGTTTGTTTAGAAGATATGTATGCTGTCTCTGACAAAGGGGTTTAGTGAAAATATCTACTGGTTGTTCCATGGTCCTTATCCCTCTGGCTTCGATGATCCCTTCTTTGATCTTCTCTCGAGAAAAGTGGCAATCAACTTCTATATGTTTTGTCCTTTCATGTAATACAGGATTCGCCGCAAGCTTGAGTGTCGACTCATTGTCACAGAAGAGTAATGTCGGACCTTTAACTTGTACCCCAAGGTCCAAAAGCAAGCCTCGAAGCCACACTATCTCACAAACTGTCTTTGCCATGGATCTATACTCGGCTTCTGCTGATGACAAGGATACAGTGGATTGTTTCTTTATTTTCCACGAATGTAGTGATTCCCCAAATTTGATGCAAAACCCAATGATAGACATTCTACTCATAGGACATGTGGCGTAATCTACATCACAATAGCCTGTCATCTCCATATTACATCTTCTGGAGAGGAGTATTCCTAGTCTTGGACAACTCTTCAAGTATTTCACCACCTGCAAAGCTGCATTCATGTGTGATAGCTTTGGGCTGTACATGAACTGATTGAGAGTTTGTACTGCATAACAAATGTTTGGCCGAGTCATAGTGAGGTAGATAAGCTTCCCAACAAGTCTTTGATAGCTTGTCCGGTCTTTCAACAGTGCATCATCAGGGGAGGACGATGTTCCAGCATCATACTCAACACTGGTCAGCTTGGCATTCTGTTCGATGGGAATGATTACTGGTTTGCATCTTGATAATCCCGCTTCTAATATAATCTCCATCACAAACTTTCGTTGACTAAGGGAAATCCCCAGATTAGAGCAAGCTATCTCTATTCCAAGAAAATACTTAGGTAACCCTAAGTCTTTGATGTGAAAAGACAAATGTAGGTAGTCCTTTAGCTTCTTTATAGTAGAATCATCATTTCCCATAATGCGTATGTCATCAACATAAATCATCAAGTATATGGCTGACGCACCTTTTGCCCAGGTGAACAATGCATAATCATGATTGGATTGCTGGAACCCTACTCCCATAAGTGTAGTAGTAAACTTGGCATACCACTACCGAGAAGCTTATTTTAATCCATAAAGAGATTTGCGGAGACGACATACCTGGTGGCAACCGATAAGAAGGAACGGATCGTGACGTATTTGGCGACTGGAGAAAACGTCTCATGGTAGTCAAAACCTTCTCATTGTGTAAAACCCTTGGCCACCAGCCGAGCCTTGTATCGTTCCATAGAGCCATCTACCCTATATTTTATCTAATGGGTTTACAATCAGAAGGTAAAGACACAATATCCCAAGTGTGATTGTCAATCAGGGCCTTGAGTTCGGCCTCCATCGCCTTTTGCCAGCGTTCATCTTGTATAGCCTCATCATAACTTGAAGGCTCTTTTTCCTCAGAAATTCGGCTAATGCAGCATAAATGATCTGACGACAAGCGATTGAAAGACACATATGAGGATATAGGATAACGGCTACCTGATGATAGTGATGAGGAACAGACATAGTCTTTGGTCCAGGCTGGTGGACGAGTTATTCGACCTGATCGTCGAGGTGGCTCATCCGATATCTTCAAGGATGATTCTTCAATACTTCCATATTCTTCGCTGTTTGTCTCCTGGGATTGCTGTTCCATGAGTTGTTCCCGATCGAAAATGTCATCATATGAACCATTAGGCGGTGGTGAAGGCAATGGTGAAGGCAGTTCTGTATCTACTATCTGATTTCTTGGAGGGGAGCCAATAAGAATAGATTCTCCAGTAGATAGGTCTTCTTCCGACAGGAATGGACGACCAGTTCTCATATCTTCTCCAGACATAGAAGTAGTATCCTGAAAAGGGAAGATGTCTTCATGAAAAACTACATCCCTGCTGACGAAGAATTCTCCGGTAGACTGTTCATAAACTCTATAACCCTTCTTTAAGTTGGGATATCCCATGAAGACACACCTTCTAGCCCGAGGAGACATTTTATCTCGGGCTCCAACTGTAGCCACATAGCATAGACAGCCAAATACTCTGAGATGACTCAGATCTGGTTTCCTTCCATACAATAATTCAAACCGGAGTTTTCCCTTTTAGAATGTGTGATGGCATAAGGTTTATAAGATACGCCGCAGTAACCACACAATCTCCCCAAAAAACTTCAGGTATGGATGCCTGGAACTTAAGGGCACGTGCCACTTCTAAGAGATGACGGTGCTTTTGTCCAACAACCCCATTTTGTTGCGAGGTATAAGTGCATGTACTTTCATGCAGAATTCCATTTGAGGACAAAAAGGACTTACAATCTCCATTGAAGAACTCTCTTCCATTATTAGTGCGGATGCGACGAACTGATTTTCCAAACTGAGTTTTGGATAAGGAAATGAAGATTTTAAGATAAGAAAGAACTTGAGCCTTTGAGTGTATAAGGAAGACCCAAGTGGCACGTGAGAAATTATCCACAATTGTAAGGAAAAATCGTGAACCATCACGATTAATTGTGTGATATGGTCCCCAAACATCAGCATGAATTAAAGAAAAAATGTCGTCTACTCAAGTTGTGCTGTTTTGAAAAGGTGCATGAGTTTGTTCTGCCAAGGCGCAAATGGGACATTGAGGACTGGGGAAGGAAGTAGTGTGACCCAATCTTTTATGATGAAGAAAATTTCTTTCGTTGGCAATAGTGTTACACAATGGTTTAGTGAATGCAACAGAGGATAATTAAAAATTGTCTGAAATATCAACCCAGAAATACAATCCTTGATAGACTCTACACAAGCCCATCGGTTTGCCAGTCGAAAGGACCTAAAATAAACATTTGTCATGGTCAAAAGCGACACGACAAGAATTTTCTTCACAAACTGGAGAGATTGATATGAGATTAAAGTGGAAAGTGGGGACATAAAGGACATTTTTTAGAGTAATGAGTGAACTAAGGTTCATAGTGCCAGTCATTCCAACATGTGTGGTGCTTCCATTGGGGAGCTGAATTGATATTGGATAAGATAACTTTTTGACATTGGAAAAGAATTTTGGGTTGCAGATAATATGATCACTGGCTCCTGTATCAACGATCATTCATCATTTGAAATTGAGTTCATCAGGCAGTAAGAAATACCTGTGAAACTTCTTGCCTTGTTAGAAGAGTCCAATTTCTTCAGAGCTTCCATCAGTTCTTGATATTCCCCATGAGTAATTGACTTATCAGCTGAATTACCTGTCACCTGAAAGACAGTTGAAAGCTTTCCCTTTTCTTTTTCACTCGGTCTACCGTGAAATTTCCAACAATTTTTAACTGTGTGATGTGGGCGTTTACAATATTCACAATATAGCTTACCCTTTCCTTTGTGATTATTGTTTTTTATAAATGGTGAGGGCCTGCTCACGGCATGGACCGCCGTACCCCCGTATGGGCCTTCAGATGTTGCGAAAAAATGGCCTCTTGGGTTGTCGGGCCCAGAAAAATACTGCCCGTGTGGGCCTTTGGAGCCATAGAAGCCCCCAGCTCGTGGACCGTTGTATTCAGGAGCTGCGCCTTTCTGTGAGCCGTCGGATCCAGCAGCCCCGAGGATCGATCTTAAGCCGTCGGATCGACCAAAGAAATTACGGCCATTGAATGACCATATAAAAGGCCTAGGGTTTTGGTGGAACCCTAGATTGGGTCCTCGACCCTCTCTCCCTCCTGCAGCTCCTTCGTGGAACCCTAGATTTCTTCCTCATGTGATTTTCTACAGCATGTGAGGGTAAACCCTTGCCGCCAGAGCCATACTTTCGCCTTCTTTGTCGAGATCTACTGCTCTCTGTTGGCTCTCCTCCTGGATAGCGAGCTGCTAGATGCGGCCAAGGTTCGGCATCGGCTCCATGGTTAGAATCTCGATCGAAACGAAAGGTAAGACTCATTTAGTATGAGGAGGAATCTTATTGCCTTCTCCTTGTCTCGCATCTTTTTGTATTGTTGCAAAATCGGCTCCGGCCAGTCAAATCTTTCTTCGGCCACTTCCAATTTGTTCCACAAACTTGAAAGTTTGTTAAAAATTGCAGCAATAGTCATGTTTTCCTGCTTTAAACTCGAGATCTGTTGTGTCAAGGAGAAAATTTTTACTTGATCTAATTTTTCATACATCTCATTGATGTTTTCCCACATTTGTTTTGAGTCCTCCGTCGGGGGAAGACCCGCTGCGACTTCAGGGGCGAGACTGTTTTCGATCCACGTTCTAACTAGCTAATTACATTTTTTCCAAAGCCGCGCTAGTCGTTCGTCAGACGGAATCGGAACCGTTCCGTCAATGAAGCCCTTCTTATCTTTCGTTACCAGAGCACGCCGGAACTCGTGTGACCAACTCGAGTAATTATTTGGTCCAGTTAATTGTTGAGCAACGATCTTCAGTTCTGGTCCGTCCGCATTTGTTGTGAAAAGGGGGTCGCCGGGCTCTGGGCAACTATTGGCAGCGTAGATCTGGTACGGGAAGATACCTGGTGGTGGATTCGGGTATGGATTTGCTCCTAAACCCGACCCCTCAGATCCGATCGTGTTACCTGCATTTGGAAAAAAAGAACCCGAACCCGAGTAGGGATTTGTTCGCATGCCCAATTCAACCGATCCGCCTGTCTGCTGTAAACTGGTGTTTGTGCCTGCCCCGTTGCTAGCTGGTAGGCCTCCATCAGATCGAAATCCCGGTAATGATGCATTTGGGTTGATCCCATAGTACCAAGGATATGGTACCCATTAGTAAGGTTGGCCCGAATAAGGTTGCCCCAAATTTGCCTGAGACGAAACAAATACCCATTGTACATGCTGAATTTGAGTCTGCGGCTGCCTTTGTTCTTCGGAAATGATGATAGCAGGTAATGATTCTTGATTTGCGAGATTGGTGGTGTTGTTTTTCCTGCAAGCTGATCACTGGATCCTAAGGTAAGTGTCTATGGGTTTGTCATGAGGACGATTTTCTAAACGAAACTGTTTTGCAGATTTGCCTTTGAAGAAAGAAAGGTGATAGGAAGCTGTCTTGTTCTGCGAGTGTTGCAGCAATAGGAACCAGAGGAGACCAGTAGTTCGGTGAATGGAAGTTGCCCTGTTCTGCGAGTGTTGCAACAACAGGAACCAGAGAAGAGACAGAGACTATTTCTAGCGCAGAAGCTATGCCAGGATCAAGACAAGCTCTGATACCATGTCATAAATCGAGAAGAAAGAATACAGGAAGAGAGAAGGTGGAATTTCGTGTGCGGAAAATTGTATCTTCTTCTATTTCATTTATGTATATTGTACAACCATGTATATACCATACAAGATCTTCAATAAAAAAGTAAATGATTTTTCCTAATCTTTCTAGTCCTAAAATAATCACATTTTTCTATCAATTACAGTCAATACAAATCGTCAATTAGAATCAAAATCTTCAATTATATCTTCAACAGCAGCATTATTCTTCATAACTACAGTGGATGAGTCTTTCGTGAACAATCATTTGTCAAAAGCCCCAAATCATTATGCCGAAAATTATATGTGTTAATGTTTGGTGGGAGCTACATATGGTGAATGAAATTTACTATTCATTTTCCTTTTTTATAACAAAGTTTAATGAGCATGACTAGTGGATGTTGGCATATATATATAGATAAAAATAAAGGATTTTTTTTGTATTTCAATCAAATTTTGTTTTCTAATCACTTCGCTAAACTTCGTTAAACTTGAGATATGTGGTTTGTTTGATGATCCAGCCGCATAGTTGGATTGTGCAATTTTCGGTTGTAGCAAATCAAGGAGTATCCGCGCCACCCATAATGCACCTCTGCTATTCCACCTCCCATATTGGTCAAGCACATTCAAGATTTGCTCCCAGAGTGCTCTTTATAAAACTTGAATCCGAGACCATAGAAGTGGAGCAAATTAACTTGCTAGTTAAATTAGCACCTTGTCGGTTCTTTCAGTTTTTTTGGACCATTGATCTCATGTTGCGCTACATCAAATCAAACCAATTTATCTTTTCCGTGGGAAACTATGTAGAAGTTTGTTCATGTATCTTCGTGTTTTTGAATTTGCAATTATTAATATGATATCTACTCGCATTTGAGAAAAAAAAATTGGGAATTTTTCACGTGCAACATTTTTGGCCCCCGTGGGAATTTCGCATCTCTTTAGTATAGTCTATAACCCAATGCAGTCCTTCAATTAGTTAATAACCATGTTCGGTTTTTTTGACCCCTAATGTCTATTAATAGATTATGTCGTAGTAGATCGTGTGGCGAGAAAAGAAAATATCGACCTTTCACATTGGAGATCCGTACATTTCTTGTTGGTTCTTGATCTTTTTAAACTTTAAAATTCACGAGATCCCAAGTAACGATTAAGATCACATTTTATTACTAGTCTAATGAGAAAAGAGAATTGCATTTCCCCCTAGATAAGTTATAATATACATATTTTTACATAAGACAATTTTATGCATGACATATCTTTTCGTGTGACTCAAAGGGTGTCGATGCATAAACAAGTTGTAGGCACGCACTGTCATCGTGATGTTATATCAAATATTTATGCGTGAAAAAAACTAGAATAATCTATCGTACATCTTTCCAATTAGAAAAATAAGGGCTTAAGCTGGGCTTAGGTCCAATTTTTTATTACAGGATTATGCCTGTAAAAGTCCATAGGATGCAGGCCCACATGTGGCCATTTATGGGAATGGTTTAGAAAATTTTGAAAAGTAGGGCTAGTTAGGGAAGTCAGACTTGGTCTTTCGACTCTCTCCTCGTACACTTTTTTGGTGGGCTTATAACAATTGTTCTCGTGACGTGAACCACTTGCTCCTAATCACATGGGGATAAATACACTAATGGTGCCAAAAGTTGTGTACGGCGCTCACTTTGGTGCCAAAAGTTTCCGCCGGATCGCTTAAGTGCCAAAAATTTTGAAAAACGCTCACTTTGGTGCCAACTCCGGTCTGGGTGGCCGGAAATCCGACATGGCATTTTTTTATTAATATTTGAAGCCGACGTGGATCGCCAGAGAATACAATCAGCATGCAAACAATAAAACAACGCCGTTTAGCGTCTTTTTCCCCCGAATAAGGAACCCTAAATCCCCAAATTTGAGTAGAATCGGAAATTGAAAACCCTAAACCCCCAATTTGACCAATTCCAGTGTATACTTCAATTTTCTCTCAAAGTTATCAGCTCGCTCTTGCGAATGGAGGGCAGAAGCTTCAGCAGCGGCTCACATTCGTATAAAAAAGGCGAATTAGATGGTGAGTGTTACTGTTATTGTGGGTTACCGAGTCCGAGAAGAACATCTTGGACTCGGTTGAATCCTAGGAGAAGATTCCATGGGTGCGGCAGATATAGAGAAGGCTCGAAGTGCAAATATTTCAAATGGGTTGATAGGAAATTCTCTGATCGAGCGACAGAGGTGATCCTGGAGTTACTTGAAGGCCGAAATGCACATCCACCTGCGTTGATGGACGAGTTGGAGGATGTTGACTCAATGCAAGCTCAAATGAAGGGTTTAACATCTCTCGGTCGACCATTTGAAGAGGGAGGTTTCAAGGCTAAAAATTGAAAGAAACTTTTATCGAGCGTTGATTGTGTTCTTATTCTCTTGTGTAGTTTATTCAAATGTGAAGTTAAGTAATGAGAAGAAGTTTGTATGTCTACCATTTTTGTATGAAGCAGAAGGTTTTGTTGTAATCCATGGTAGAAATGCAAGGTTGGAGTTTGAATGCATTAATTGTAAGCACTTCGAAATGCAATGTTTGCTTGCTGCATTTTTTATTTGCCCTCCTGATTTGTGTTAAGAGAACTATAAAAAGTACTAGTGATGTCAAGAACAGAGCAAGGAAAGAAAGTGTCGAGAACACACTTTTTCTCTCTGCATCGTTTTTCATTTTCTGTTCTGTTCTGTTCATCAAATCTCTTCATGCTGGTTTGTTGGTTTGCTGCAACTGCAAACTATGCCGAAGTGGAAGGTTGGAGTTGGAATGCATTAGTTCTGAGCACTTTTTATAGTTTAGTTATGTATTGGCAATGTTTGTTTTGGTTAGTTTTTGCTTCAAATAGAATAGTTGCTGCATTTTTATCGTTGTAATGGTTTGCTGGTTTGCTGCAATTGCAAACCATGGCAAAATTAAGGGATGGTGGCAAATGAACGATTGACCATTCCAATGCCAAAAGTTGTAAATAGTGATCGCTTGAGTGTTAAGTTTTTATAAAAGTGATCATTTAAGTGCCGGTCGCGAGTGCAAAGTGATCACTTTTGTTGCACAAGTTGTAAATAGTGATCGCTTGAGTGCCAATTTCAAACGTGCACCAGTCGTGGTGCATCCTGCATCTTGTTCTTGCACCAGTTGGTTTGCTAGTGCATTTTCTTGCAACCCAACAGCCCTGCAACGAGATGCACCAGCACCCAAACTACATCTTATTCCAGCACATCCAACTAGAACCCCACAGATAGCATCAACGCATCAACGACTTCAACTAGCAACACTATATTCACGCATTTAAATCTAAAAATAATAGCAATAAGAGCAATCTCATAAGAACATCAAGCCGACAGCAAAATATACAGAAACAGCTATTGTCATTGATATTGATTGATTGTTTACAAAAGAAAAGAAAAACATCTCCCTAATCACTGAAGGTTCAGCACCCTCTTAAAAAAAAAAAAACCAATAGCAATATGGAAGCAGCAACTACCATCAGTGATATAATATCCACACCCTCCTAAAAAAAGAAAACATAAAAAGATACGACCATGTCCAGCACCACATAAAAATAAACATAAACTATATCCAGCACCCTCCCATCAGAAGCACCACATAAAAATAGACCAAGTCCAGCACCCTCCCATCAGTCAATACGGACAACACTCTGATCTCCTGTTCGTCTTGGGGCTTTGAATTGATTCATAAGCCGAGCACTCTTTCGAACTGGATGTGCAGGTTCAGGTTCTTTAACTGGGCGTTCTGTCACTTCCTTTTCCTTGTTTTTGACGGTGGCTATTCTTGTTCTACCACGTGTCATGTGTTGGTCCATATCATCACTATCACGCCTAATCGTTGGTTGAGATGGAACTTGTGCTGTGTTCTGTTTGGATGGCTGTTTTACAGCTATTCCCACTGTCTTCTTCTTTGGAGCACTCTTCTTTGGCTGCGTCCTTAATTCTTGAGTTGGCCGACCTTGAGAGAGAAGTACCTCCGAAGTTCTCCCAGGCTACAAGAACATAGCGATATTGTCAACCAAATGAATTGAAGTATAACAAATTAAATGCATGAGGCCTACAAATCTTACATTCAAAATAGTCATTCCGGTTCGTTCATCCGTGTAAATCCCATAACCATATTGCCTTAATCTTTTTCCAATAGCCCCTCTTGTTCGCTGTGGTGCATCATTTTCAACAGCAATAGATGGGGGAGCAGCCTTTGCAACTTGTGCAGTTGCTCGTCTTCTCACCTGAGAAACACATAACAAATTTTAAATTCAGCCCATAAAAGACAAACACAGCGATGTACAACTTACATGAATTTTTTTTCTTTGCGTTTGCTCAACGGTGGACTCAGTTGTTGTTGTTGTCCTGCCTATTCCAGTCGCTGTCCCTACACTTGAGCCTACAACGGGGCCTTTTCTGGCCCTTTAGAAGGCCTTACAACAATGTACTATATCAGGATCATGATCAACTACAATGAATAATTAGACATCTACTCATTTTCATGGTGGAAACAAATGGAGAAAACTTATCAAATTACAAATGCATGATAGAGGAAAAGCACAAGAGAAGCTAATGCACATAGTCAACTATCAAACTCTATCGAATAGGAAATGTAAAGTTACTAAGGTAAAGAGGATACTTACCTTACGGCGGGGCTTTTGTTTGCCCTTCGGCAGGCACTCTTTGCGGGGCCTTCTGTCCTACATTCGTTAGGCCCAACAAGAAGCTCTTCAGTAGAGCCTTCTGTCCTACCTTCAGCCGTTACATCTTGCTGTTGATGCTGCCTTTTCAGCTCACAACCTTTCTTATTGTGCCCTTCCTTGCGGCAATATGAGCATTTCATCTTTGAGCCAGTCCTACTCATCCTGTGACTTGATGCCTCTTCCTGCTGAATTCTTCTTTTCTTTTTTGGCCTTCCAATTTGCTTCTTCAGTGGCAAAGGTAGAGGGCTTTCATGATTTGTTGGCTCCCAAAATTTACTGCTTCTAATAGGCTGCATCATGAATTGGTATGCAGCAAGGTATGAGCTTTTTTTGTAGCAATCATGTAGGTAATCATATGGGTTTTCTTGCTTCGTCTGAATAGCACAAATTGCATGGGCACAGGGAATTCCATTCAGTTGCCAGGCTCGACATGAACACTTTCTTCTATCCAGGTTGACAACATACTTATCTTGATTTTGAATAATCTCATATCCATTATCTCCATTCCAAACTGGATGGTAGAACCTACTAGCAGCCATGTTTGCATCCAATCTCTTCATAATCCTAGGGCCACAGTCTCTAGTCCATTTCGTAGCCTCATCTCTTTGCCTATGCAATCTAGTCATCACCATCACTCGAATATCATCAAGCATGCTGATGATTGATTTGCACCTGGCCTCTAAAATGCTACCATTGAAAGCTTCGTTGAGGTTGTTATCAATGATATCGCATTTGAACTCTTCGCTGAAGAAGACCCGACACCAGTGCTTAGCTTTTGTCTGGAAGAGTGCATCAAAACCTTGCTTTGTCAGCTGCAACAATCCTTGTTTGGCTAATCTGAAATCAGCCATGTTGGTACTCTTTGCTATTTGCCAGAACTGCTTCTGGAGCCTATCTCCTTTGAAGTTCCTTGACCAGTTTGTATATATGTGCCTCGCGCACATTCTATGCTCAGCATGTGGCATCAACTCAGCCAATGCAGGAATAAGTCCCTACAAAAATTCAAACCAATAAATACAAGTCAGGAAAAATATGTAAATGATTAATATTAAAAAGGAGTGAATTAATTGACAATGAAATTACCTTATGTTGGTCGCTCATGAATGCCCATCCTCCCCCATCGGTTATCTCAGGGTCAGCCATTAAATTTTTGAGAAACCAGGACCAAATATCCTTGTTCTCTATCTTCACCACCACCCAAGCTATCGGAAACATTTGATTATTGGCATCTCTCCCCACAGCAGCCAACAACTCCCCCTTACACAAACCCTTTAGAAAGCATCCATCCAATCCTATAACTCTTCTATAACCAGTCAAGAAGCCTCGTTTGCATGCATCAAAACAGACATAAAATCTATCAAATCTAGGCCCAAGATCAGGGAGTGGCCTCTCCACAACCTCTACATACACCCTACTAGATGGGTTTTAAAACATACATTCGCCAGCATAGTCCCATACCTACGCATATTCTTCCTTATACCCACCCATCGGTATTTTCATCACCCTCATCTTAGCTCTCTTGCATTGATTCCTTGACACATTAACCCCTACTTGCTCCTTCACTAATTGTTGAAATTGAGGACTCTTGATCCCGGGCATTGCTTTGACAGTGTTGAAAAAATGCTTCGATAACCACATACTCGTTATTCTTTATTCTTAAAAATAATTGGACAAGTATGTTCCTCCTGCAATGACCTAATCTAGAATGACCCATTCTTACTCAGCGCGCCATAGAGCTTCCATGGACAATTGAGTTGTGAGCACTTAGCTCTCACAAATTCCTTCGTGTTTCTAATGAATGTAACACTCCTCTGTTCGCCAATGGAGTTCTTCACAACATCTTCCTTCAACTGTTTGGCATCATCAAGTCTCATGCCCACAGACAAAATAGGTTTATCAACAGTCGGATCATAGCAAGGGTACTTACTTTTTCTTGGACGAGCAGGTTCTTTATCATCATTGTCAAGCTCATTCTCTGAACCAGCAACTTCATCGCCGTAGCTTTCTTCATCTTCACTTTTATTACCTTCAGCTGGAACTCCATCCCCATTTACTAGCTCGGGCCTCTTTGCTGAAGGTGCAAGTTTTTTTCTCAGAAATTCCCTTTACTTTTGTCTTGATTGTGCGAGTTCATCATCATCTTCGTCACTTAAGGGAAAATTTACTGGAGCAAAATATTCATCTTCCGATTCATTGGATACAACAACTTCCCATTCTAATCCAATGAAGTCCTCATCGCCCAAATCTTCACCCAAGCTTTCAGGACATGTCACTGTTTGTTCATCTCTATCAATGGGAGTTCTCTCCCTTTCATCCCCGACCTGATTACTCGCTTGAATAGGATCCCTCACTTCTCCTCTTTCAGTGATGGTCTGCTAATCCCCATCCTCATCCTCACCATCCTCATCATCATCCTCACCATCACTATAATACTCAACATATACCTTAGCTTCTTCGCCATGAAGATAATAGTAAATGATATCCTTAATACCATTATCGTCATGAAAAAATCTCAATCCATCCTTCAATTCCTTCCCAGGAACACAGTAATGTAGTTTTTGCACTTTGCATCGATAAAAATACACCAAATCCCTCAGAAAATCAATATATGATGGCTTCCGAACATTGACATAAATTGTACCTTCATTTCCACCAGTATATTCCCAATCATCGGTGCCAATAAGAAACTCTCCACCATAGCAAACAACGATGCCTACTTGATTCGCGTCCATGTCGATGCTGCACCCAATGAAAAAAAAACAAATGCCATTACTTGTTGGGACCACATGACAGAATCAGCAACTTCACATGGAGGTCTTTGTCATTTTGTTCTCAAGAAACAAATGCAAATAATCTTTCAGTGCTTTTACAGAAATAAAAGAAACCGAGTTGAACTTTACCAAAAAAAAAAAAAAAAAAAGAAACCGAGTTGAATAAACAAAGTGAGGTCCCACCACCCATTTTTCAATTCAATCACATTCGGCCCCCCCGTTTCCCCCACAAAAGTAGTCCAATTAATTAAATAAATTCGGTCCCACCACTATTTCCCCCCGAGTTGAGCCCCATTTTCCCCTCCGCGCCTTTTTTTCTATTCGGTCCCCACAAATGAAAGGGAACGAACAACGAAACCCTCAAATTTTCTATCCGGTCCCCATGACTTTCCCCACCACTTTCCCCCTGAGCCGAGCCCTCAATTTGCCCTCCACGCCCTAACTTGCCCGTCGGAACCCTAAATTGCAAAGTAAATTGACAAACCTGAGTGAGCGACAGTTGAGGACGCAGCCAATGACGACGGTGGCCAAGCGACGGCGGTGGCCGAGCGACGGCGGCCGAGGCGGCCGAGTGAACGACGGTCGGTCAGCGAGCTACGGCCGGCGGCGTCGAGCGAGAACCCTATACGAACACCCTTTTTCGCCAACGTCGTCTTTTACCGTAACTATACGATGATCGTTTTGTAGGTAATCCACGTGGAATGGTAAAACCACGTCGTTTCTTATGAAGAGAAGGAAACGGCATCGTTTACGCCATCCACCGTGGACAATAATAAGAGTTGTCGACTTTTTTTTTTTTAAAATATAAATGCCACGTAATATTTTGGCCGAAATTTGTCGCGGTGGCACCAAAGTGAACGTTTTTCTCTGATTTGGCACTTAAGTGATTCCGCAGAAACTTTTGGCACCAAAGTGAGCGCCGTACACAACTTTTGGCACCATTAGTGTCCTTTTCCACTTTCTCCTAATCACATGTGATAAAATCATAAAATAAAATAAAATAAAATAAAATAAATGATTACGTGATAATTTTTTATCTACTATTAGAATAATAGTTATTCAAGATCACAAAAAATTAAATAACAAATAATTATAGATTGTCGTGAGATTTATTCCTTCAAAAATTTGTAACCCACAACAAATTCTTATTCTCATGGTCTCCCAAAGATTATTATATTAATAAAGTCTCAAAACTACGTCTGTCAACTTAACAAATATGTACCGCAAAGTGACAATTTCTCATTTGGTAGTCATCTTCTACCACCAATAAATACCCAAAATATCTCATTTTAAGATGATTTGGCAATGGAAAAATTCAAGCGAAAACCTTTCCGGTAGCAATTTATGAATTTCTTGTTTCTTCAATTACCACATGGCATTCAGGCCCATCAAGATTGCCAACTCCTCCTCTCACGTGCTATATATTTCATTTTACTTTTGCTCTTTTTCTAAAGAACCCAAGTCCCCAACATTGTCAATGACGTTAAAAAAAAAAAAAAAAAAAAAAAAAAAAAAAAAAAAAAAAAAGCTCTACTATGCATGACATCTGCACAATGTAAAATATTTGTAATCGACTTAACATATGGTATCAATCGGTGTTAATGTATGTTAATGTAAATTCATCTACACAAACGAACTCTTTTTAAACATGAAAGGGGTAGCACTCATGGCTTCTAATGTCATGAAAAAAATTCCGTAGAAGCTTATGTAGCTTTTTCTTTGTTTTCTTTTCTTTTGTGACCAAAAGCTTATGAAGCTTTAATGTTCGAGAACAAGACAGGCGCACTACCGACCCCAGCCACCCGAGGCCGATTCGGAAGGTCATCACCGCATTCGAGATCATCATAGGAAGCTTGATCTCTTGCACAAGGGTAATTTTTTTTTTTTTTTTTTTTTTTAATCAGTTCGCTCTATTCCTATTCTAACTTTCACTCTTAACTTTTATCCTACCTCTTTGCGAGGGGTGAGAGTTGAAACCCACTCCTGAAACTAAATTGTCCTCACCCCAACTCTTGAGAAGGTGGGGAGGATTCAAGTCCCCCACATCCCCTTTTCATGTTGGAAAGGTAGCCAGTGGGGCAACCCCAGTGGTTCACAAGGGCACCTTCGACCGCATGTTCTGCCACTAGATACTCAAGATGTGCAACCAATGGTTATCGAGGGGCGGTACCATGTGTGGTTGGTCGACATCACTGGCGATGAGAATGACCAAAAGGAGCACACCCTCCTAGAGTGGGCTAGAATCAGACCAACTGCCTATGGTGGCTCAACAATTGCCCATAGTCGGCCCTACTACACCAAGGTCGAGTCATTTGGGAACATCCGATTTGAGACTTTTTAATTTAAGTTGCTGCAAAGAGATGGTGAATTAGGAGTTATTTCTTCCGCACTTTCCATGTTGTTTCTTGTTCTTAGAATCAAGGATTACTTCTTTGCACCGAATGATCAAAGAAACAATATCATGCATCAATTTCTCGAGTGAGAAAGAATGTTAACTAGTCTTAACTTTCATTGGGAGATCACGATGCTTTGGAAAATTTGAACTTTTGGCACGTGAATCTAAAGTAGCAACGCTTATTGACATTATACTAGTTCATTTTCCATACCAATTCCAGAGTTCGGCTAATAACATGTAAAAGAACTAAAAAACGTTTTTATTTTTAGTTTGAAAAATCTAATTTAATTTTCTTCCACGCATTGATTTAATAATATTTTATTTTATTTTTATTTTATTTTTTAAAGATTGAGTTTTTAATTCTTTTTCTTTTTCTTTTTCATTTTTCCTTCTCCTCAAATTGATCCCTGGCTAGCCACCGACTATGGGTGAGGTCGAGCTCACCGACCTCCCACAATGCTCATCCCTCATCTGTGGTTGATCGCCAGCCATTGCCATGGCCAATGACTAGCTAAGGAATAAAGAAAAAGAAAAAGAAAGAAAAGAAAAGAAAAAAGAAAGAAGGAAAAAAATTGAAATTTTGATTTTTTTAAATTAAAATAATTAAAAGGAATGCTTGGTGAAATAAAGCGGAAATCATTTTCCCTATTTAAGAAGACCTCTTTTCCGTTGATGGATAACATTTGTTTTTCGTGTGCTAGACACAAAAAAATCCAAAAATTATTTTCCTAAAAATTATTTTTCGCAAAATAAAAGGAATCTTATTATATATCCCTCCAATCACATAAAAAAAGGGCTTACGCCCAAAGATTTAGTATAGGGTATGCTTGACGAGTTCTATGCATGGCCTATTTCCAATATCTATTGAGTTAATTCTTGATTTGCATTAAGATCTCGGATTATCCCTTTTTAATTAGAATGACTTAGGGAGTTTTGACTTGAAAGACTAAGTAGGGCTCATTAGGGAAAATCGGACCTAATATCTCCTCCGAACCTTACTTAATGAAGTGGCTAGGTTTCTGTAATCTAATTTATTATCGTAGTATCTAGTTTCAAGCATGCGGCAATTTTGGAGGGACTAAGCATCATCTGAAAATCTTAGACATGTCACCAATGTCATCTTTGTACTCCAAGGTGGCCATGACCGACACTAACTTGAGATTTACAACCTCTTATGTCAATGTCATGAGCTTTTAATCCATTGTGTCTCCAACTTCAAAACGTCACAACACATTAATCGAAAGACACAGTGTTGTTTGTCAATACTTGAAGCCGGAAGGGACATATGATTCTCTCAGTCTTCTCTGCTTGAACATCGCGGGCCAGAAATTTACTTAAAACATTTATTGAGATATGCATGATGAACGAATCTATACCAACGGAATGTTCTTCATTTCGGACTAAAGTCTATAAGTTACCACACACGACCATCGGTATCAGCTAGGGTTTTGCTCATCCTAGCTCAAGATTTTTGGGAAGCTCAAGCTGTCGGCCCCCTTCCTTTCCTCCTCTCGTCTCCCCCTTCGCTTCCGATCTCAGGTTCTTCCACTTCCTTTTCTCGATCTCATGCTCTGCTCAATTCATGAGTTTTACACGCACCTTCGTGTTATGTTCGAGCCGAAGCTTCGTCGATGTTTTTCTTTTTTCTCGACGACTTTTGTCTGAATTAGCTTTGTCGCTGTTTTGATTTCTAAACTGGGTCCTGATATGAATCCGTGTAAGTGTGGAGAAATCACTTTGTCGCCTGTTTCTTCTGAGTAAGGTGACGGGATGAATATGGTGTTTTTCTGTTTGAGAGAGGAAGATGAGGAAGTTTCGCAGGGTGACTGCGTCGCCCTGGTGCTAAATCACCAGCCCTATTGTGCATAATGTATACTCTTGTTCACATCCACAAGAAGCGGATTCTGGATTCTTCAACAAAAATGAAATTCAGAATGAGGAGTAGACCATACTGACAACTCAGAAATTTAGAATGGATCCATCTTGAGAGTAACAATTCAGCAAGCTATTTAAAATCCAATATTCACTAGATTATTTCTAGGACTATTGCAAATATTTTACAAAAAAGTCATTTGTATCACTTACGAAAAAATGAATGAACAAAAAATATTTTTATTATTCATGAAAAAATATTTAGACATGAAATGTTATCTATTACATTAATTATTTCAAGATATATAAATGATTATTTTTGAAAAATATTATTTAAATTATTTATTTTACACAAAACAAACATACTCTGGATCCCTTAGAGTTTCCTAACTCCTCCTCTCATGTGCTCTTTATTTCGTCATGTTCACTAGCATCGCTCGTGCACGACAGTTCCCCTCTTTTGCTAACAACATCACGTGCGAAAACCCGAGACAAGGTCCTCAGCCCACGTTGGGTGCTCCTCGAAAAGAAATGCTCCAGCACACAAATTTTCAAAAACAGCACACAAAAATGCTTCCCAACAATTATCTCTTATAAGTATAGTCCAAAAATCAATCAATGCATCTCGTGTTTGCCAGAAGAGTATTGCCAACATCGTTTACTTACTAGTTATTACGCCTCAAAAGAATCCCTACATCAGTAACTTACCGCAACATGCTCTCCTTCCGAAACTCTGCCATGCGCGAGATTGCTTAACATGATATAATTACGATCAACTCACTGAACTATATCAGTAATGAGTTATCGCTCTCGTAGCTAAAAAAAACAGCGACCTTTCGAGTCATATAAAATTGAATTTATAAAAACGCATTTGACAATCATTTTGTTCCTGAGATCAATTTTTGATCATAAGTGATTTTTCCTTATTCTAATCTCCAAAATAATTTCTGAATAAAAGAATGTATTTGGTAACTGTAAAAAATTTCTATTTTCTTAGGATAGAAATGTGTTTGGTATAATTCTTAATTTTTTTATTTCTTTTCATTTTTAATGCTTTTACCATATTTTTCTTATTTTCTCTTTTCTCTTTTTATCTTTTCTTTGTTCTTTTTTTCTTCTTCTTCCTCCTTCTTTGTGGCTGGTCATCAGCTATCGTGATCAATGACCAACTGGGCAAGGTCTAGCAAGCTTATTGAGCCTCGCCGAGCTAGGGCAAGGCTCCATCAAGCTCGCTGGAAGCTCGCGCCACCTGGGCAATGCCGAGCCTCATCGTGGCTAGACGAGCTTCTGGCGAGCCCACTAAGCTTGCCTTGACTTGACGAGGCTCCAACAAGCTCACCAAACCTTACCCCATTGGTTGCCGACCACAGCCAACGGCGGCGGCGGCTGGTGACTAGCTGGGACCTGGAAGAAGAAGAAGAATTAGAGAGAAGGACAAAAGAAAGAAAAAAATAAAGTTAAGCTTGATTCTTGAAATTGATCTTGCAAACAATAAGTAATTTTTTTTATTTCTTCATTCTATTTCAAATTTATTACCGGGAACAAAAAATTTATCAAATGAATTTTTGTTATTTTTTTGTTCTAGAAAACAAAAGAATCATAATAGTTACCCTCCGCCGTGGTGGCTCCGTTGGTAGGCTTCAGACTTCTTTTCGCTAAGAGGTCTGGAGTTCGAAGCCCTTGTGACGCAAATTGCAGAGAGGCTGGCATGAGACATTGGCGACTTACCCGGTGGCACGTGTGTGGTGGCTAGCACGTGTCGCCCCCAGTGATTTACCTTCGGCTGCCGGCCGTGTGGGATTCCCTAGGTCATCAAAAAAAAAAAAAAATCAAAATAGTTATTCTAGAGATGGTTATCAAAGAGGGCCTAAGTTTCCCATCTCATTGAATTCCTTTCTGAATTCCTTTCATCCAAGGTCCTCGTCAAATTAAGAATCTTCCTTCTTGAAAGTGCTTCCAACGAAGTCACTTTCTGGTTGACAAGAGGGAGGCTTCTTTTCTATGAAAAGTATAAGATGATAGGAAATAATCAGGGTTCATGGTTGCGCGAAAAGCACCAGATTTGATGTCTATTTGCAAGACTTCTTCAAAATTTTTTGGGGCCACCATAAAGTGATCTTGGGACTGAATAGTCGGATATAATGAGAAATAATTTGGATAAAAATCTATCTTATCTTATACTTTTACGTACAAATCTAACGGCCATTTTATCAGTAAATCACAAGTCTCTTTTCGTTTTTATTTTGTTTTCACTATTTTTCTTTAGGAGATTAGTGAATCGGGCACAAGTCTTGATTTATGAGTGTATGTCCGTGCAATTGATTGGACAATGTCTTATTAATGATGCATGCTTAGTTTCGAATTTTATGGGGTGAGACTATTAGTTGGCCCCACTTAGACAAACCATAGATTTTTAGAACGATTGTGGAAATTAATGGTGTGGGTGGGGTCTCGGTTCGTGATTTAGGGGGCATAATTTAAGTACCTAATGGGAGTCTAAGGCATGATTTTGTTAACAAATTCAACATTCCCAGCATTATTCTTCATAACTACAGTGGATGAGTCTTTCGTGAACAATCATTTGTCAAAAGCCCCGGATCATTATGCCGAAAATTATATGTGTTAATGTTTGGTGGGAGCTACTCCCGCAACATAAAGTAAGCCATGCTTAGAAAAGCCCACATGACAAGGAGTAAACACTAATGCAAGGGAAACATCAAGCGGCGGTGATAACGCTTTTGCTTAGCACCATGTGTGCATGCAAATGTTATCCTTCTCACAAATTATCTTTTCCATGATGATGACCCGAATATATTTCATAAATATGCAGTCCCATTTAACTTACATCTGTCGATAATACAATTAAAGTCGATGAAAAATACTCAGATTCAAGAAACAAGAGGATAATCCCTTACTATTCATTTGTCCGCACGTTAATTTCAGCTCATTGCACCACGTTTTTAGACGATAGTTTTATCGGGACCACAGGAAAGGTGTCCGATCTTTGATAAATCCTCAACGCCGTCTGATCTAATTATTAGAATTTACCCCATTAGTATTCATCAGTCGACCAGTTTTGGTTAGTTTTGTCTCTCCGTCTCACAATTTGAAGGCTCCTTCTTCCGTCGCCTTTTGTATTTGTAGCCCGAATCATGTTCCCACATTAGGCAATTGGACCTCTTGCTATTTTGGCAACGGGTCGGGCTAATAAGGTTGATGATTCCGATTAGATCTCACTCTCACTCTTGTTGATGTACGATTTTCTTTCATCCCTTTCTTGGAACAAGAGAAATCCCGTCAAATATACATATAAGTTTATATCATAGTCTATATCATCGGATCTCTTTCGGTCTCGTCTTTGCCAACACCCAAACACCATATAAGAATTCTCCCCATCGCCCTTTTCCAGGCTTGCACAAGGAAGAACGATCAAATACATCTTTTTTGCTTATTGCACCGAGCATTCGTTCGCCGCTTATGACGGCAACTTCGTTAAATGCTCAGATGAATCTCTTTTTCTTTTTTCTTAAATAATTTGTGAATTAAGCAATAACAACAAAGATATGTACTTGCTGAACTAATGTAGAACCATAGGCAGTTTATCTCAGTTTCAACTAAACACTAATTAGTCATGTGTATGCATTAGTATAAGTTTATATCATAGTTGTTGACACCTAAATTTTGGCGACTCGATTGTTTATTCATCACATTGAAAATTAGGGATCGACCCTTACCCCCAGTAAAAATATTAATTAATTGCATCAGAAGCATTTATTACATAGTTCACGTTTTCATTAATTACATTTTAATTTGGTCCAGCAGCGGGGCGGACTCAGATGAAAGACTAGGGCCATGAACTAAAAGAATTCAATCAAGCAATTCGTTATTGGGGTTGAGATTTTTGCACGTCGGGCCACACTTGGAAAGACTGCATTACCCGGTTGAATTTGGGAAGATTTTAGGAATATATACATGGAGGTTCACCGTTGAGGATTCGATCAAGCTAGTGGATATAAACGTGCCGACCAAGAAAATCAAAGAAAGAAGATCGGCAAGTTTTGAGGAGGAAAGTGGAATCGGTCAATGCGGGAATATGTTTGAGACCATCTTTAGGCGTCCATGGGCATGGATGACATCAGGTCAAATATATTTGTATATTGACAATAAGGAAAGAAAAATATGCGCTTCGGCTCTTTCCACGAGCAGACAGACACCTTGCGTGGCTTATAAAAAGAGAAAAAACCATCGAGCCAGGGGTGGGAGGGGAGCGAATTTTTTTCTGGGGACACACAACTCAGAGTACACGGCCACATGGAAAGAGGGAGGTCGGCAACATTACACTTCATAGGAAGAGTTCTACTCACAGTATTTGGCCGTCCTCACCGTCTTAGCACTGAACTAGTCCCTGCAATTTTTCCTCATATTATTGTAAAAGTTGAGTTTGATTTTGCAGAAGCAAATTCCAATCGCCGTCCCGATCTTTCCTTCACGATTTCGTCACTCTTGCTGCCAAACAGACTGGCGTGCTCCCCAAGGCCAACTTGCTGCACATTCAACATTTAGAAATTAGTGTTGCCTAGCTCGCCCAGTAGCATTGACTTCAGCCTTGCGATCTCACATATCTCGGTTGAATCTCCCTGCAGATTTTCTAGACAAATTCTTGATCAGCCCGAAGTCCAAGCGGTGGTTCTGTATTTTCTTTTAGATTTTGTCCATATCCTCCAAAGGAAGAACAGACAACACCAAGCCAAGTACTATCGGCCTCAACGACTTTGGATTTTTTTTTTTTTTTTTTTAATGTTTTTGCAGGGCACCCGAGTGTCCTCCCGGCGCCAACGACAGCTCGCAGCTATCCACCACAAGCGCTCGCGACGGATACAACCGAGACCAATCCTGCCAAGTTCTATTCTTTATTTTTACTGCAGATTTTTCTTTTGGCACAGTTTCATCACCCATTACACGTAGAAGATGCCACTTTCTTACTTCTTTTGACGTATAGGAGTGGCGTAAGAGGGTTGCTCGGTCAAAGTCTTCAGTGGAGGCATCCCACATTGACCTTCTTTTGGGAGCAGACGAAAAGCAGGAATGAACCAAGGCATGCTGGCTTTCCTTTAATATTATTAGTCGTGGAGTCCCTGGCGTGCTCATTGACTTGCTGTTGCCCTGCCATGCTGAGCCGTGAAGCCTCAACGTGAGCTGCTCCGACACCATCCTTTGGCCCGTTGAGCTCATCCCCGAACCAAGCATCCCGTGAAATTTCTGTTTTGTAGGTTTGTCGATCGAGACCCATTGGCCAGCATCATTATGAGCCACCATGTGACCAGCCCGCTCCAAGAGCCTTAGCCGTGTTCGGTCAAGTTTCCCCACAAGCCGTCCATTGACAAATTCGAGTTTGGAATGTTTTCGGCAATTAGGTAAAAAATCTCATCTTAATTTGATTTAAACATCATATTGCCTAAATTGATGAGATTGATATCTAATTTAAGAGGTATAATATTCATTGTGATATATTTCATGATTCGCAACCGCACCTGCCTTTTTATTCCACCTATAAAATTGATATTTTGATCTTTAAGGCTTAAAATCAATTTATCAATTTTATTAGCGAGATATTATTCATTGATCTGAATGATATATGATATCTTTGATGATTCCAAATGGCTTGGTGCCTGTCTCATCTTGATTGTTTTATTCATTTCAATTACATTAGAATGTTGCATGCTTTAGGATTATTCGCATATTTAGATTAAGCATTTTATTTATCATGGATTGTCAAAATTTTTGAAGAATTAAAAAAAATTAAGAAAAAAAATAAAACATAAAAACATAAATTTAGGATGTTAGATTTTTGTTTCATTAGCTCAAATTGCATGTTTAATCATTTGACATTTTTTTTTTAAATTTTGAAAGAATTAAAAAAGGAAAAAAAAAAAAAGAAATTGTGCCAAAATGGCGGCATTAGAAAACCTAGTGTAATCAAGTCCTCTCTGGTTTGTAGGATCGACTCACCTAAAATTGGAAGAGCCCAAGCTAAGTCTAAGCTTAGCAATTCATTAGTCAAATCCTAGGTGGTTTATCCGAAAATTTGGTCACGACGATAGTCTATGTCATCGAATCTCTTTCGGTCTCATCTTTGCCAACACCCAAACACCATATAAGAATTCTCCCCATCGCCCTTTTCCAAGCTTGCACAAGGAAGAACGATCAGATACATCTTTTTGGCTTATTGCACCGAGCATTCATTTGTCGCTTATGATGGCAATTTCATTAAATGCTAAGATGAATCTCTTTTTCTTTTTTCTTTTTTAGTTTGTGAATTAAGCAATAACAACAAAGATATGTACTTGCTGAACTGATGTAGAACCATAGGCGGTTTATCTCAGTTTCAGCTAAACACTAAATAGTCATGTGTCTGCATTAATATCCGTTAGTTTTACCAACACAGGCGTAGTCAAGTAATAAGTGCTATCAAGCTGCCCAATGCCCTCATTCGTTATAGACTAGAGGTGGCAATTGGGTCGGGCCGGGGTGCCCGCAGCCCACATGCTGGTGTTTTCTCTTAGCTTACTTATTGAATAAATATCCTGGGTTCGATTCTAATCACCTAGGCCATGAACCAATGCCAAGTCAAGAAAGTGTTGGTAAAGATAGTGAATATCTTATCTATTTTCAATTTGATTCTTGAATTAAATTATGGATTCTCTCTCTTATATTGGCCCCCGAAAGGAAGGTCTGTGATTCCACTAAGATCCTTCACATGTCCAATAGTTACAAAACATATACATATATATTGCTCTTTGATCCAATGTAATGCTCCTCGTGTTTCGATGTCTTAAAGCTCCTTGTAATTTTATTTTGTTCCTGCTGATTTTTGTGTCATGCGTTTTACTGATGTCAACGGTCAATTGCGAAGTCTAGGCCTTTGTGTTTAAGCTGCTGAAGTTTGTTTCAGCATGAAAAGTTAGGATTGATTAATTAAGGGCGCGTTTGGTAACGATTCTGTTCCCGGGAGCTGATTCTGATAAGAAATGATTATTTTTAATTCTGTTCCCGAGAACTGATTTTAAATAAAAGAACGCGTTTGGTAACTGTCTAAAATTTCTAATTCTGGAATAGAATTGCGTTTGATAACGTGTTCATTGATTCTATTCCAAATTAATTTCTTTTAATTTTTAAAAAAAAATTTACTTTTTTACTTTCTTCTTTTCTTTTTTTCCTTTTTTTCCTTTTCCTTTTTTTCCTTTTTTCTTTTCCTCTTTTCCTTTTTCTCCTATTCTTTTTCTCCTATTAATTATACTATTAGCATTATTACTTATTAGTAATATACTTATTAGTAATAGTATACTATATTACTATATACTATTACTATACTAATAAGTGGTATACTAATATATTATATTATTATTAGTATACTATAATAGTATTATAATAATTAGTATATTAATTATTAACTATTATTAAAATATTAATAATTACTATTAATAATAGTTTATATTATTATATTATATTAATAATTAGTAATATTATTAATTATAATTAATAATTATTATAATATTATACTATATAATTATAATTATATAATAGTATACTTATATTAATAATTATACTAATTATACTAATTATATTATATATTAGTATATAATTATAATTATTATATTAGTATATAATAATTATATTATAGTAATAATTAGTATTATTATAGTATAATAATAATTAGTATAAGAATTTTATTGTGTTGATTCTTTTTTTGATTCTCGGACACAAAATCAACTTTTTTCTTATTCTCAAATCTTGTCCTAAACTAATTCCGGGAACAAATTTATTCCCGAGAACAAAAATTTTACCAAACGCGATTCTCGTCCCAAACCGATCCCGAGAACAAAAAATCAGAATCAGTCACTGTTTGGCACGTTACCAAACAGGGCCTAAGAAGCTAGAGAAGAAGGCGTGCATATTTGAAATTTTGTCCATGCAACTAGTAATCGCAGCAGCTTAACTCCTTGAAGGCTCGAACTAATGACTTTGGTGAAGTTGGGTTTTCTGCAATCTAATTGATTGTCGTAGTAGCATTTAGTTTTGAGCGTGGGGCAATTTTAGATAGACTAATCATCGTCTGAAATCGCATGTGCACCGGTGAAATTTTTTAACTTCGGAAATTTAAGCAAAACAATCGTCGAGATGTGCAAGATATTTCAATCTAATGGAAACGGAATGCTCTTAATTTGTTTGTGAAGGCGGTTGAGTTAGAAAGTGAAAGTAAATATTTAAATTGTGCCTACACACAGTAACTTATCTAATGCCACTGCGATATTTGAATCAGATTAAGATTCCATTTCAAGTTGCCCAAAAACAGAAAGTTGCGATTCTCACAGGATTTCTTGACGTTTTGGACTAAGTTACCATATAAAAACTATCTGCGCGTGAATGAGCATGACCTCCAAAGTCAGTTATTCTTAAATACTGGACCTGCAAAGATTTCGCGAACCTGTTCTTCAAAGATTTTCTTGATTTCTGTCAGGATTTCTCATGGGGGGAGAGACGCCGCAGGCCGATCAAGACGTGCCGCGAGACGACAACAAGCCTCGCGAATCCTCAGCTCTCGGTGAAAGCGAATGCAATGCAGAGGGTTCTCTAGTTTCTGAGGACTGGCTCCTGCCCGACAACCTATCGGAACAAATCCTAGCCTGCCTCTCGTTAGCAGACCTTGTCAGGGCAGGCGTTGTCTGTAAACGGTGGCATAGAATTTTTAATTCCGAGACTTTTCGGAAGAAACTGTTGCACGGTGTATCCTACAAGCCATGGTTTGTCCTTCACGGGTTTCGTGGCCAACCCGCACGTGCTTACGACCCCGTCCACAACGTCTGGTGCGAGCTCAAATTACCCGAATTCAAATTCAGATTTTACCCTAGCGGCCTCGGCGTTGCATCTTCCACTGGCTTGATTTGTGCATACGGCCAAAGTGAACGTGGTATCGACGAGTTATGTGTCTACAACCCACTTACGGGAATTCGCAGACACATCGCACCGGCCCCGAGTGTGGAACCTCTAATATTGGCCACCATTGCGATCTCGGTTGGTAGGACAACACCAAGTTATAGAGTCTCGCTCGTGGCTTCGAGAATTCCTTTTGGAGCTCAGGTCAGATATGAACTTTCGATTCATCTCTACGATTCCGAAACAAGGATGTGGAAGACTTGCATGACAGAGTACTTGAGAGGTTGGAGATGCTGTGCCGAGAGTGCAATCTGTGATGGGGTTCTGTATTTCTTAATTTTTTCGCCGTTCACTGCATCACGTGAAAATAGATATGGCCTGGTGATGTGGGACCTCTCCGGACGATGTTCCAATGACCTGTTAGCAAGCTTTGTTCCAGTTCCTGACCATCACGGATGCCGACGTCTGATGAACATGAAGGAGAAGCTAGTCTTGGTCATGGACATCGACAGATATAATGGAATCGGCATTTGGGTCTTGAATGGCAGGGAGTGGCATCAGATTGCTCGCTTACCTGATGATTATTCTGCAGGATTTGGATCGAATGCTCGGTTATGTAGCCATGGCTTAAATGATCTGATATACATCTGGAGCGCCGTTGGCGGCCATCATCCTTACATTGCTACTTTCGACATGAACCAGAAACAATGGTCGCAGAGCAGCCTTGGCACGGTCCCTGACTATCCTAAAGCTTTTTGCTTTGAACCACGGCTTGAAATTGTTCCATAATTTACTTTTAAGATTTGATCCTTGTCACACCTCAAGTTACTTTACTTTCCCATTTCTCACATATCCTCAAACAAGTATTGAATTGAGTAATTTCATATATCTGAATATCCGATTCCTTTTCCGTTTGTTGAGTGATAGTTATTTATTTCTTTCTTTGAGCACCATTAAATTGTCTCCACCTTTTATTGTACTTTCTTGAGAACATATGGTGAATGAAATTTATTATTCATTTTCCTGTTTTTTATTTACAAAGTTTAATGAGCATGACTAGTGGATGTTGGCATATATATATATATATATATATATATATATATATATATATATATAAAGGATTTGTTTTGTATTTCAATCAAATTTTGTTTTCTAATCACTTCGCTAAACTTTGTTAAACTTGAGATATGTGGTTCGTTTTATGATCCAGCCGCATAGTTGGATTGTGCAATTTTCAGTTGTAGCAAATCAAGTAGTATCCGCGCCACCCATAATGCACCTCTGCTCTTCCACCTCTCATATTGGTCAAGCACATTCAAGATTTGCTCCCAGAGTGCTCTTTATAAAACTTGAATCCGACACCATAGAAGTGGAGCAAATTAACTTGCTAGTTAAATTAGCACCTTGTCGGTTCTTTCAGTTTTTTTTTTTTTGCCATTGATCTCATGTCGCGCTACATCAAATAAAACCAATTTATCTTTTCCGTGGGAAGCTATGTAGAAGTTTGTTCATGTATCTTTGTGTTTTTGAATTTGCAATTATTAATATGATATCTACTCGCATTTGAGAACAAAAAAATTGGGAATTTTTCACATGCAATATTTTTGGCCCCCGTGAGAATTTCCCATCTCTTTAGTATAGTCTATAACCCAATGCAGTCCTTCAATTAGTTAATAACCATGTTCAGTTTTTTTTTTACCCCTAATGTCTATTAGTAGATTATGTCGTAGTAGATCGTGTGGTGAGAAAAGAAAATATCAATCTTCCACATTAGAGATTTGTACATATCTTGCTGGTTCTTGATCTTTTTAAACTTTAAAATTCACGAGATCCCAAGAAACGATTGAGGTCACATTTTATTACTAGTCTGATGACAAAAGCGAATTGCATTTCCCCTAGATAAGTTATAATATACATATTTTTACAGAAGACAATTTTACGCATGACATATCTTTTCGTGTGACTCAAAGGGTGTCGATGTATAAACAAGTTGTAGACACGCACTATCATCGTGATATTATATAAAATATTTATGCATGCAAAAAACTATTATAATCTATCGTACATCTTTCCAATTAGAAAAATAAGGGCTTAAGCTGGGCTCAGGTCCAATTTTTTATTACAGGATTATGCTTGGAAAAGTCCATAGGATGCAAGCCCACATGTGGCCATTTATTGGAATGGTTTAGAAAATTTTGAAAAGTAGGGCTGGTTAGGGAAGTCAGACTTGGTCTTTCGACTCTCTCCTCGTACACTTTTTTGGTGGGCTTATAACAATTGTTCTCGTGACGTGAACCACTTGCTCCTAACCACATGTGATAAAATCATAAAATAAAATAAAATAAATGATTACGTGATAATTTTTTATCTACTATTAGAATAATAGTTATTCAAGATCACAAAAAATTAAATAACAAATAGTTATAGATTGTCATGAGATTTATTCCTTCAAAAATTTATAACCCATAACAAATCCTTATTCTCATGGTCTCCCGAAGATTATTATATTAATAAAGTCTCAAAACTACGTTTAGCAACTCAGCAAACATGTACTGCAAAGTGACAATTTCTCGTTCGATAGTCATCTTCTACCACCAATAAATACCCCTAAATATCTCATTTTAAGAAGATTTGGCAATGGAAAAATTACAGCGAAAACCTTTCCAGTGGCAATTTATGAATTTCTTGTTTCTTCAATTACCACATGGCATTCAAGCCCGTCAAGATTGCCAACTCCTCCTCTCACGTGCTATATATTTCATCTTACTTTGCTCTTTTTCTAAAGAACCCAAATCCCCAATACTGTCAATGACGTTAAAAAAAAAAAAAAAAAAAAAACTCTACTATGCATGACATCTGCACAATGTAAAATATTTGTAATCGACTTAACTATGGTATCAATCGGTGTTAATGTAAATTCATTTACACAAACTCTTTTTAGACATGAAAGGGGTAGCACTTGTGGCTTCTGATGTCATGAAAAAGTTCCGCAGAAGCTTATGTAGCTTTTTTTTTCTTTTGTGACCAAAAGCTTACGTAGCTTTAATGTTCGAGAACAAGACAGGCGCACTACCGACCCCAACCACCCGGGGCCGATTCGGAAGGTCATCACCACATTCGAGATCATCAGAGGAAGCTTGATCTCTCACACAAGGGCACCTTCGACCGCG
Source organism: Eucalyptus erythrocorys (assembly GCA_014182555.1). NCBI lineage: Eukaryota > Viridiplantae > Streptophyta > Magnoliopsida > Myrtales > Myrtaceae > Eucalyptus > Eucalyptus erythrocorys. Next base: position 594,039 of record CM024601.1, on the reverse strand, counting down.
TGTTTTGCTACTAGATACTTAGGATGTGCAACCGGTGGTTATCGAGGGGCGGTACCATGTGTGGCTAGTCGACATCACTGGCGATGAGAATGACCGGAAGGAGCACACCTTCCTGGAGTGGGCTAGAATTAGACCAACCGCCTATGGTGGCTCAACAATTGCCCGCAGTCGGCCCTACTACATCGGTGACGAGGTCGGGTCATTTGGGAACGTCCAATTCAAGACTTTTTAACTTAAGTTGCTGCGAAGAGATGGTGAATTAGGAGTTATTGCTTCCGCACTTTTCATATTATTTCTTGTTTTTAGAATCAAAGATTACTTCTCTGCACCAAATGATCAAAGAAACAATATCACGCATCAATTTCTCGAGTGAGAAAGAATGTTAACAAGTATTAACTTTTATTGGGAGATCACCTAATGCTCTGGAAAATTTGAACTTTTGGCATGTGAATCCAAAGTAGCAATGATTATTGACATTATCCTAGTTCATTTTCCATACTAGTTCCAGGGTTTGGCCAATATCTTGTAAATGAACTAAAAAATATTTTTGTTTTCTAGTTTGGAAAATCCAATTTAATTTTCTTCCGCACATTGATTTAATAATATTTTATTTTATTTTTTTCTTTTTTAAAGATTGAGTTTTTAATTCTTTTTCTTTTTCTTTTTCTTTTTCTTTTTCTTTTTCCTTCTTCTTAAAATGATCGCTAGCTAGCCACCGGCGGCGAGGTCGAGCTCACCAACCTCCCACAATGCTCATCCCTCGTTTGTGGTCGATCGGTAGCCATCACCATGGCCAATGACTAGCTGAGAAAGAAAGAAAAAGAAAAGGAAAAGAAAATAATAAAATAATTGAAATTTTGATTTTTTTAAATTAAAAATTAAAAATAAATAAAAGGAATGCTTCGTGAAAGAAAGCAGAAATCATTTTCCCTATTTAAGAAGACCTCTTTTCCGTTGATGGATAACATTTGTTTTTCATGTGCTAGACACAAAAAAATCCAAAAATTATTTTCTAAAAATTATTTTTCACAAAATAAAAGGAATCTTATTCTATATCTCTCCAATCACATAAAAAAAGGGCTTAGCCCAAAGATTTAGTATAGGGTATGCTTGACGTGTTCTATGCATGGCCTATTTCCAATATCTATTGAGTTAATTCTTGATTTGCATTAAGATCTCGGATTATCCCTTTTTAATTAGAATGACTTGGGGAGTTTTGACTTGAAAGACTAAGTAGGGCTCATTAGGGAAAATCGGACCTAATCTCTCCCCCTAACCTTTCTTAATAAGTGGCTAGGTTTCTGTAATCTAATTTATTATCGTAGTATCTAGTTTCAAGCATGCGGCAATTTTGGAGGGACTAAGCATCATCTGAAAATCTTAGACATGTCACCAATGTCATCTTTGTACTCCAAGGTGCCCATGACCGACACTAACTTGAGATTTACAACCTCTTATGTCAATGTCATGAGCTTTTAATCCATTGTGTCTCTAACTTCAAAACGTGACAACACATTAATCGAAAGACACAGTGTTGTTTGTCAATATTTGAAGCAGGAAGGGACATGATTCTCTCAGTCTTCTCCGCTTGAACGTCGCGCGAGCCAAAAATTTACTTAAAACATTTGTTGAGATATGCATGATGAACGAATCTATATCAAATTACTATCCACCGCGGTGACTCAGCTGGATAGGCGTTACTTTTCTATCGGAGAGGTCGAGCGTTCGAAGCGATGCAAATTGCAGGGAGGCTGGCTGAGAAACTAGGTGATTTACCCGGTGGCATGTGTGTGGTGGCTAGCATGTGTCGCTCAGGGGGTTTACGGCGGCTACCGGCCAAGTCGGTTCCTCTTGTCAAAATAAATAAAAAATAAAAAAACGAATCTATACCAACGGAATGTTCTTCATTTTGGACTATAAGTCTATAAGTTACCACACATGACCATCAGCATCAGCTAGGGTTCTACGCATCCTAGCTCAAGATTTTTGGGAAGCTCAAGCTGTCGGCCCCCTTCCTTTTCTCCTCTCATCTCCCCCTTCGCTTCTGATCTCAGGTTCTTCCACTTCCTTTTCTCGATCTCATGCTCTGCTCAATTCATGAGTTTTACACGCACCTTCGTGTTATCTTCGAGCCAAAGCTCCGTCCATGTACTTTTCTCGACGACTTTTGTCTGAATTAGCTTTGTCGCTGTTTTGATTTCTAAACTGGGTCCTGATATGAATCTGTGTAAGTGTGGAGAAATCACTTTGTCGCCTGTTTCTTCTGGGTAAGGCGACGGGATGAATATGTTGTTTGTCTGTTTGAGAGAGGAAGATCAGGAAGTTTCGCAGGGTGACACGAGGTGCTGAATCACCAGCCCTATTGTGAATTCAAGTTGTAGTGGGCGTATGCTTGACAGGGGTTTTGCTCTTTTATTTGCTTAATAGGGATAGAGTTGAGTGTGGGTTTTGTGTACTCTAGCTTGGATCCTATATTTAGTCAAGCTTTGGCTCTTTTCTTCTGTGTTGGATCAGTGAAGCTTCCTCCTTTGAGTTAATTTTTGTCGTTAAATTTCTTGATGTTTGCCGCTTCTTGTGGATGTGAACAAGAGTATACATTATGCACAAGCTAATGACTTGTTGATTTGTGAGGATATGTCGCCGTAGCAGAAGTATTGCACAGTTGTTAAAGACCTGGACTTTTTTTCTCGCTGATTGTGAGAATTGGGAAGTTAAATTGTGTTTACCAAATGGGAATTGAATGTGGATTTTTCCAATGATGCGTTTGGGTTGGCAGTAGCCCTTCTCAAAATCCATGTGTCTGGCAATTGATTTTTCCGTGGCGGGTGTTACTATTATTTATGCTTAGTCTGTGTCCTTTGTGCAGAATGGATTCTCAGATTAAGCACGCCGTCGTTGTCAAAGTCATGGGTCGAACTGGGTCGAGGGGGCAGGCGACTCAGGTGAGAGTCAAGTTCTTGGACGACATGAACGGGCACATCATGAGGAATGTGAAGGGACTAGTGAGGGAAGGAGATGTCCTCGCCCTTTTGGAGTCTGAGAGAGAAGCAAGGAGGCTTCGTTGAGCAATCATTGTCACGTCCCGAACTCCGAGACACGTGAACAACCCGCCATGATCGTGGAATCGCGATATTCCCAGGTAGTGTCGCCGACCCAAATTAATTTATTATGCGCATGCGGAACGTGTTAAGAAACTCCTGACAAAATAAAATACGGAATAGGATAGCAAGAAAGAAATCAAATCAAATACAAACCATCATACTTCCATAACGTCAGTCAGAGTTTACATACAATCAAAATGGGTCAGAGTCTAAGTGCATCAAAAAAGGTCAGTCTACATACTAGGGATCAGTCCACCAAAAAGAAGGAATAGTCCTAAGACTACTAGTCGGACTCGTTCGTCGATCCCTCATCTTCATGCTCTACGACTCCTTGACCAACTGCACCAACAGTACACCATTCTCCGCTGGAACCGCCATTTATGGCCCTAAAATATTTTTCCCACAACGGGGTGAGATATTGTCTCAGCAAGTTCATCCCTCCTAAGACCCTATTAGAAAGTAAATACACCCCAGAATGACCTAACCATAACATCAAGAAGACTTACCTCGCAATAATCCGCGCCGCAGGTTAGTACAGTTCATATCATTCAATCAGGTGCAAACGTGACAATTAAATAATCGAAGCACAATCACATCATCAATCATTCAACCACTTGGATCGTCTCAGTAATCAATCGGCTTGGCCGATTACATGTCATTCTATCAAATCAATCAATGCTCCCAACCATGACCCTAAGGGTAGACTTAACCATCAGTGGTGATCACGGCCCCACTCGGCACGACCTTCAATGAGGTGGTTCATCATGGCCTCAATAGGCACGACCTCTAATAGGTGATTCATCACGGCTCCATTAGGCACGACCTCTAATAGGTGGTTTATCACGGCCTCGCTAGGCACGGCCTCTAATAGGTGGTTTATCACGGCCTCACTAGGCACGGCCTCTAATAGGTGGTCAATCACGGGCAAATTCCCAACAATTCCTACACTTGGAATTGTTACACATAACCCCTATTATTCGCAATCACACTCAATTCGCCACAACCATGCATCAAATTTAAATTCTAAAAGCACAGCAGCGATCAGCACGAAATTTTGAGCAACCGGGGCTAAAAATAAATTTTTTTAATAATATTTAATTAATTTCAGAATATTACATATTATTTTAATCTACCGAATTTCAAAACATATAAATAATTATAAATTAAAATCCTAATTAAGTCCCATCACACTTAACATTAAATAACATCTTTTAACCTTAAGTAAACACGATTAAACTTAAACCAATTTCTTAATCCAACTTATAATAAAATATACTAATCTATCCACCTAAACATGCTTAATTCAAACTAAACATACTTAGGGCATCATTAACACTCTAATCAAGGATTAGTGAGGTAAACTCACTAGATTTAGACGCCGTTTAGCTCAAAACAACGAGGGCGATGCCTGGACCGACTTTCCCCAAAGGCGGTCTTGCGTCCGGGGCTGGGAAGGAGGTTGAAACGAGCTCGGAAGCGGCTGGAGACCCACTGAAAAAGCTGCTGAGCGGAGGCTGGCAGAGAGCTGATCGGCGACAGCTCGGGCGGGGAAGCGGCAGAGGGAAGGGCGGCTTGGCCCGGCGACTCAGGCAACGGGACAATGCGGCTGAAGACGCGGCTTGGCTGAGGACGCGGGCTGCTGAGGAGGGTGTGCGCGGAGCGACTGGCGCACGGCAACACGGCGGTCGGAGGTGGTGTGGCAAACGGCGACGCGGTGGACGGCACGGTGCGACCTACGGCGACGCGGCGGCACGGCGACGGAGGCGGGCGAGGGGGCGGTCAACGGCAGCTCTCCTGGTTTTTCTTCTTGGCCAGTTCCCCCCCTTTTCTCTCTCTCCTTCTTTTGTTCAAAGGGTGAAGATGGAGGTGACATCCCACCTTTCCAAGGGCAATCCCTCACCCTCCACTTGTCACAATCCTAGCCACCTTGCTTCCATCAGCATGACATCATCCTCATGACATCACCCTCCACTAACACATCTTCCACAACCTCTTTCAATGGGTGCAATTGCATTTCCGCCGGGGTCCAAAATTTTATGCGCTTAATTTCTTCAATTTCTCATTCAATTCTCTTCTAATTGAGTCCAATTAAAGTCCATAAAATTAATCCAAGATCCTATTAAGACTTGTTACATAACCGAACTTCCAATTTTTAAATTCATTTTCAATTTTCACAGTTAAATTCAATCTGGTGCGATTTCAGCGCGCCTAATCCACTGGGTAGCTTTTAGGGAAATTTTTTTGCATCCGACCCGAGGGTGATCAGTCCCCAAGCCTGACACGTCAAAATCCCTTAATTGCTTCACCCAAAAGACCAGTCCTCTCGTGAGTGGCCAACTCAGAAAGAGGACTACATGCATAGATGAACTGCCCGACTCAATTGACTGAAAATAAATTCAAGAAAATTCGGAATGCCACAATCACCTCTATGTGTTCCCTGATTATTGGCATGTCCATAGCAGGGCTTGCTGCTGCTGTTGATCAAATGTGAGAGTGTCGAATTATATTTTCAGTTCACCTTTTGGTTACTTTGTGTCAAAGATTCAAAGTTAGGTATGAATGAATTGTAGGAAGTATCTCACTTTTAATGATGTGTTATGAATTTTCATTCTTGGCTTGTGAGATGTGATGTCAGTTTCAGCCTCGTTGGACCACATGCGCTTGAATGATTACCTTTTCTTTTGAGGGATCCGTATGAACTCTGGAACTTTTGGCCGGATAGGTAATTGAACTCTAGGAGATCTTGTGTAGAGTGTGTTCTAAATGAGGTTTTCATCTGGTTGTTACTTGGCCTTATCGATGCTGTGAATTTTGAGGTATAAGAAGAGGAACAGAGATCCTGCTGGAACTGATGACTTTAGGTAATCCTCTGATTACACTTTATAGTCAAAACGTTGTCGACTTGGTGTTTTCTCATATTGAATTTATTCATTTAGAAGAATCTCCTAGCACAAATTACATTAATGGTATCAAATGTCCTAGTTTAAATATGTAATTTTTATATTTCATGTTTCAGTTTTAAATAAATGAGTTTTTCATTTGCAATATATTTGCAAATGAAAAAGGAAATTCGTCCATACAAGTAAATCGGACCTATAAACTGACTGCAGTCATGCGGCCTACGAATGTTAGGCAGGGAATTGAGAATAGGGTCGACCTAGCAGCTTGGAAAATTCTTCGGAACATGGGAGAAAATGAGGTAAGGGCTCGTGGTTCGAACGTGATGCAGACTATCGGATGGAACGCATAGTCTCGCCGCGTCTTTGATTCTAAGGAGGAGATTTCTTGGATTAGGTGATCTTGTAAATGCCTATGTGGTCGACGATGCGGTTGTCAGCCATGGACTTGATTCAAGGGTTTTGCGATGCAGGATTCTGGATTCTTCAACAAAACTGAAATTCAGAATGAGGAGTAGACCATACTGACAACTCAGAAATTTAGAATGGATCCATCTTGACAGTAACAATTCAGCAAGCTGTTTAAAACCCAATATTCACTAGACTATTTCTAGGACTATTGCAAATATTTTACAAAAAAGTCATTTGTATCACTTACGAAAATGAATAAACGGAAAATATTTGCATTATTCACGAAAAAATATTTAGGCATAGAATGTCATTGGTTACATTAACTGATTATTTTTAATGATATAAGTGATTATTTTCAAAAAAATATTATTTAAATTATTTATTTTACACGAAACAAACTTACTCTGGATCCCATAGAGTTGCCTAACTCCTCCGCTCATGTGCTCTTTATTTCGTCATGCTCACTAGCATCGCTCGTGCGCGACACTTCCCCTCTTTTGCATAACAACATCACGTGCGAAAACCCGAGACAAGGTCCTCAGCCCACGTTGGGTGCTCCTCAAAAAGAAATGCTCCAGCACACAAAATTTCAAAAACAGCGCACAAAAAGGCTTCTTAACAATTATCTCTTATAAGTATAGTACAAAAATCAATCAATGCATCTCGTGTTTGCCAGAAGAGTATTGCCAACATCGTTTACTTACTAGTTATTACGCCTCAAAAGAATCCCAACATCAGTAACTTACCGCAACATGCTCTCCTTCCGAAACTCTGCCATGCATGAGACTGCTTAACATGATATAATTACAATCAACTCACTGAACTATATCAGTAATGAGTTATGGCTCTCGTAGCTGAAAAAAACAGCGACCTTTTGAGTCATCTAAAATTGAATTTATAAAGGCGCATTTGGCAATCATTTTGTTCTTGAGATCAATTTTTGATCATAGATGATTTTTCCTTATTCTAATCTCCGGAACAATTTCTAAACAAAAGAATGTATTTGATAACTGTAAAAATTTCTATTTTTTGGGGTCGCGCCACTGGGCAATGCCGAGCCTCATCGTGGCTAGACGAGCTTCTGGTGAGCCCACTAAGCTTTGTAACCCACAACAAATTCTTATTCTCATGGTCTCCCAAAGATTATTATATTAATAAAGTCTCAAAACTACGTCTGTCAACTTAACAAATATGTACCGCAAAGTGACAATTTCTCGTTTGGTAGTCATCTTCTACCACCAATAAATACCCCAAAATATCTCATTTTAAGATGATTTGGCAATGGAAAAATTCAAGCGAAAACTTTTCCGGTAGCAATTTATGAATTTCTTGTTTCTTCAATTACCACATGGCATTCAGGCCCATCAAGATTGCCAACTCCTCCTCTCACGTGCTATATATTTCATTTTACTTTCGCTCTTTTTCTAAAGAACCCAAGTCCCCAACATTGTCAATGACGTTAAAAAAAAAAAAAAAACTCTACTATGCATGACATCTACACAATGTAAAATATTTGTAATCGACTTAACATATGGTATCAATCGGTGTTAATGTAAATTCATCTACACAAACAAACTCTTTTTAAACATGAAAGGGGTAGCACTCATGGCTTCTAATGTCATGAAAAAAATTCCGCAAAAGCTTATGTAGCTTTTTCTTTGTTTTCTTTTCTTTTGTGACCAAAAGCTTATGAAGCTTTAATGTTCGAGAACAAGACAGGTGCACTACCGACCCCAGCCACCCGGGGCCGATTCGGAAGGTCATCACCGCATTCGAGATCATCATAGGAAGCTTGATCTCTCGCACAAGGGTAATTTTTTTTTTTTTAATCAGTTCTGCTCTATTCCTACTCTAACTTTCACTCTTAACTTTTATCCTACCTCTTTGCGAGGGGTGACAATTGAAACTCACTCCTGAAACTAAATTGTCCTCACCCCAACTCTTGAGAAGGTGGGGAGGATTCAAGTCCCCCACATCCCCTTTTCATGTTGGAAAGGTAGCCAGTGGGGCAACCCCAGTGGTTCACAAGGGCACCTTCGACTGCATGTTCTGCCACTAGATACTCAAGATGTGCAACCAGTGGTTATCGAGGGGCAGTACCATGTGTGGCTGGTCGACATCACTGGCGATGAGAATGACCAAAAGGAGCACACCTTCCTAGAGCGGGCTAGAATCAGACCAACTGCCTATGGTGGCTCAACAATTGTCCATAGTCGGCCCTACTACACCAAGGTCGAGTCATTTGGGAACATCCAATTTGAGACTTTTTAATTTAAGTTGCTGCGAAGAGATGGTGAATTAGGAGTTATTACTTCCGCACTTTCCATGTTGTTTCTTGTTTTTAGAATCAAGGATTACTTCTTTGCACCGAATGATCAAAGAAACAATATCACGCATCAATTTCTCGAGTGAGAAAGAATGTTAACTAGTCTTAACTTTCATTGGGAGATCACTGATGCTTTGGAAAATTTGAACTTTTGGCACGTGAATCTAAAGTAGCAATGCTTATTGACATTATACTAGTTCATTTTCCATACCAATTCCAGAGTTCGGCTAATAACATGTAAATGAACTAAAAAAACGTTTTTATTTTTTAGTTTGAAAAATCTAATTTAATTTTCTTCCGCGCATTGATTTAATAATATTTTATTTTATTTTTTAAAGATTGAGTTTTTAATTATTTTTCTTTTTCTTTTTCATTTTTCCTTCTCCTCAAATTGATCGCTGGCTAGCCATCGACTATGGGCGAGGTCGAGCTCACCGACCTCCCACAATGCTCATCCCTCATCTGTGGTTGATCGCCAGCCATTGCCATGGCCAATGACTAGCTAAGGAATAAAGAAAAAGAAAAAGAAAGACAAGAAAAGAAAAAAGAAAGAAGGAAAAAAAATTGAAATTTTGATTTTTTTAAATTAAAATAATTAAAAGGAATGCTTGGTGAAAGAAAGCAGAAATCATTTTCCCTATTTAAGAAGACCTCTTTTCCGTTGATGGATAACATTTGTTTTTAATGTGCTAGACATAGAAAAATCCTAAAAATATTTTTCTAAAAATTATTTTTCACAAAATAAAAGGAACCTTATCTATATCTCTCCAATCACATAAAAAAAGGGCTTAGCCCAAAGATTTAGTATAGGGTATGCTTGACGTGTTCTATGCATGGCCTATTTCCAATATCCATTAAGTTAATTCTTGATTAGCATTAAGATCTCGGATTATCCCTTTTTAATTAGAATGACTTGGGGAGTTTTGACTTGAAAGACTAAGTAGGGCTCATTAGGGAAAATCGGACCTAATCTCTCCCCCTAACCTTTCTTAATAAGTGGCTAGGTTTCTGTAATCTAATTTATTATCGTAGTATCTAGTTTCAAGCATGCGGCAATTTTGGAGGGACTAAGCATCATCTGAAAATCTTAGACATGTCACCAATGTCATCTTTGTACTCCAAGGTGCCCATGACCGACACTAACTTGAGATTTACAACCTCTTATGTCAATGTCATGAGCTTTTAATCCATTGTGTCTCCAATTTCAAAACGTCACAACACATTAATCGAAAGACACAGTGTTGTCTGTCAATACTTGAAGCAGGAAGGGACATATGATTCTCTCAGTCTTCTCTACTTGAACATCGCGCGGGCCAGAAATTTACTTAAAACATTTGTTGAGATATGCATGATGAACGAATCTATACCAACACCACCCACCTGGGTGGCGCAGTTGGCTTTGGCCCTCCTCCCCCTCACGAAGGGGAGGGGTTCGAACCCCCAGCGCGTCGCAGGGTGACTTACCTGGTGGCACGTGTGTGGTGGCTAGCACGTGTCGCCCCCAGTGGTTTACTCCCGGCATCCGGTCGTGCGGGGTTCCCTGGGTCACAAAAAAAAAAAAAAAAAAAAAAAAACGAATCTATACCAACGGAATGTTCTTCATTTCGGACTAAAGTCTATAAGTTACCACACACGACCATCGGTATCAGCTAGGGTTTTGCTCATCCTAGCTCAAGATTTTTGGGAAGCTCAAGCTGGCGGCCCCCTTCCTTTCCTCCTCTCGTCTCCCCCTTCGCTTCCGATCTCAGGTTCTTCCACTTCCTTTTCTCAATCTCATGCTCTGCTCAATTCATGAGTTTTACACGCACCTTCGTGTTATGTTCGAGCCGAAGCTCCGTCGATGTTTTTCTTTTTTCTCGACGACTTTTGTCTGAATTAGCTTTGTCGCTGTTTTGATTTCTAAACTAGGTCCTGATATGAATCCGTGTAAGTGTGGAGAAATCACTTTGTCACCTGTTTCTTCTGAGTAAGGCGACGGGATGAATATGGTGTGTTTCTGTTTGAGAGAGGAAGATGAGGAAGTTTCGCAGGGCGACTGCGTCGCCCTGGTGCTGAATCACCAGCCCTATTGTGCATAATGTATACTCTTGTTCACATCCACAAGAAGCGGATTCTGGATTCTTCAACAAAAATGAAATTCAGAATGAGGAATAGACCATACTGACAACTCAGAAATTTAGAATGGATCCATCTTGAGAGTAACAATTCAGCAAGCTGTTTAAAACCCAATATTCACTAGATTATTTCTAGGACTATTGCAAATATTTTGCAAAAAGTCATTTGTATCACTTACGAAAAAATGAATGAACAAAAAATATTTTTATTATTCACGAAAAAATATTTAGACATGAAATGTTATCTATTACATTAATTATTTCAAGATATATAAATGATTATTTTTGAAAAATATTATTTAAATTATTTATTTTACACGAAACAAACATACTCTGGATCCCTTAGAGTTTCCTAACTCCTCCTCTCATGTGCTCTTTATTTCGTCATGTTCACTAGCATCGCTCGTGCACGACAGTTCCCCTCTTTTGCTAACAACATCACGTGTGAAAACCCGAGACAAGGTCCTCAGCCCACGTTGGGTGCTCCTCGAAAAGAAATGCTCCAGCACACAAATTTTAAAAAACAGCACACAAAAATGCTTCCCAACAATTATCTCTTATAAGTATAGTCCAAAAATCAATCAATGCATCTCGTGTTTGCCAGAAGAGTATTGCCAACATCGTTTACTTACTAGTTATTACGCCTCAAAAGAATCCCAACATCAGTAACTTACCGCAACATGCTCTCCTTCCGAAACTCTGCCATGCACGAGATTGCTTAACATGATATAATTACGATCAACTCACTGAACTATATCAGTAATGAGTTATCGCTCTCGTAGCTAAAAAAAACAGCGACCTTTCGAGTCATCTAAAATTGAATTTATAAAAACGCATTTGACAATCATTTTGTTCCTGAGATCAATTTTTGATCATAAGTGATTTTTCCTTATTCTAATCTCCAAAATAATTTCTGAATAAAAGAATGTATTTGGTAACTGTAAAAAATTTCTATTTTGTTAGGATAGAAATGTGTTTGGTATAATTCTTAATTTTTTTATTTCTTTTCATTTTTAATGCTTTTACCATATTTTTCTTATTTTTCTCTTTTCTCTTTTTATTTTTTCTTTGTTCTTTTTTCTTCTTCTTCCTCCTTCTTTGTGGCTGGTCATCGGCCATCGTGATTGATGACCAACTGGGCGAGGTCTAGCAAGTTTAGCAAGCCTCGCCGAGCTAGGGCAAGGCTCCATCAAGCTCGCTGGAAGCTCGCGCCGCCTGGGCAATGCCGAGCCTCATCGTGGCTAGACGAGCTTCTGGCGAGCCCACTAAGCTTGCCTTGACTTGACGAGGCTCCAACAAGCTCACCAGACCTTAACCCATCGGTTGCCGACCACAGCCAACGGCGGCAACGGTTGGTGACTAGTTGGGACTGGAAGAAGAAGAATTAGAGAGAAGGACAAAAGAAAGAAAAAAAATAAAGTTAAGCTTGATTCTTGAAATTGATCTTGCAAACAATATGTAATTTTTTTTTTTATTTCTTCATTCTATTTCAAATTTATTATCGGGAACAAAAAATTTATCAAATGATTTTTTGTTATTTTTTCGTTCTAGAAAACAAAAGAATCATAATAGTTACCCTCCGCTGGGTAGGCTTCAGACTTCCTTTCGCTAAGAGGTCTAGAATTCGAAGCCCCTGTGACGCAAATTGCAGAGAGGCTGGCATGAGATATTGGCGACTTACTTGGTGGCACGTGTGTGGTGGCTAGCACGTGTCGCCCCCAGTGGTTTACCTCCGGCCGCCGGCCGTGTGGGATTCCCTAGGTCATCAAAAAAAAAATCAAAATAGTTATTCTAGAGATGATTATCAAAGAGGGCCTAAGTTTCCCATCTCATTGAATTCCTTTCTGAATTCCTTTCATCCAAGGTCCTCGTCAAATTAAGAATCTTCCTTCTTGAAAGAGCTTCCAACCAAGTCACTTTCTGGTTGACAGGAGGGAGGCTTCTTTTCTATGAAAAGTATAATATGATAGGAAATAGTCAGGGTCCATGGTTGCGTGAAAAGCACCAGATTTGATGTCTATTTGCGAGACTTCTTCAAATTTTTTTTTTGGGCCGCCATAAAGTGATCTTGGGACTGAATAGTTGGATATAATGAGAAATAATTTGGATAAAAATCTATCTTATCTTATACTTTTACGTACAAATCTAACGGCCATTTTATCGGTAAATCACAAGTCTCTTTTCGTTTTTATTTTGTTTTCACTATTTTTCTTTAGGAGATTAGTGAATCGGGCACAAGTCTTGATTTATGAGTGTATGTCCGTGCAATTGATTGGACAATGTCTTATTAATGATGCATGCTTAGTTTTGAATTTTATGGGGTGAGACTATTAGTTGGCCCCACTTAGACAAACCATAGATTTTTAGAACGATCGTGGAAATTAATGGTGTGGGTGGGGTCTCGGTTCGTGATTTAGGAGGCATAATTTAAGTACCTAATGGGAGTCTAACGCATGATTTTGTTAACAAATTCAACATTCCCAGCATTATTCTTCATAACTACAGTGGATGAGTCTTTCGTGAACAATCATTTGTCAAAAGCCCCAGATGATTATGCCGAAAATTATATGTGTTAATGTTTGGTGGGAGCTACTCCCGCAACATAAATCCTCAACGCCGTCTGATCTAATTATTAGAATTTACCCCATTAGTATTCATCAGTCGACCAGTTTTGGTTAGTTTTGTCTCTCCGTCTCACAATTTGAAGGCTCCTTCTTCCGTCGCCTTTTGTATTTGTAGCCCGAATCATGTTCCCACATTAGGCAATTGGACCTCTTGCTATTTTGGCAACGGGTCGGGCTAATAAGGTTGATGATTCCGATTAGATCTCACTCTCACTCTTGTTGATGTACGATTTTCTTTCATCCCTTTCTTGGAACAAGAGAAATCCCGTCAAATATACATATAAGTTTATATCATAGTCTATATCATCGGATCTCTTTCGGTCTTGTCTTTGCCAACACCCAAACACCATATAAGAATTCTCCCAATCGCCCTTTTCCAGGCTTGCACAAGGAAGAACGATCAAATACATCTTTTTTGCTTATTGCACCGAGCATTCGTTCGACGCTTATGACGGCAACTTCGTTAAATGCTCAGATGAATCTCTTTTTCTTTTTTCTTAAATAATTTGTGAATTAAGCAATAACAACAAAGATATGTACTTGATGAACAGATGTGGAACCATAGGCAGTTTATCTCAGTTTCAGCTAAACACTAATTAGTTATGTGTATGCATTAGTATAAGTTTATATCATAGTTGTTGACACCTAAATTTTAATGACTCAATCGTTTATTCATCGCGTAGAAAATTAGGGATCGACCCTGACCCCCGGCAAAAATATTAATTAATTGCATCAGAAACATTTATTACATAGTTCACATTTTCGTTAATTACATTTTAATTTGGTCCAGCAGCGGGGCGGACTCAGATGAAAGACTAGGGCCATGAACTAAAAGAATTCAATCAAGCAATTCGTTATTGGGGTTGAGATTTTTGCACGTCGGGCCACACTTGGAAAGACTGCATTACCCGGTTGAATTTGGGAAGATTTTAGGAATATATACATGGAGGTTCACCGTTGAGGATTCGATCAAGCTAGTGGATATAAACGTGCCGACCAAGAAAATCAAAGAAAGAAGATCGGCAAGTTTTGAGGAGGAAAGTGGAATCGGTCAATGCGGGAATATGTTTGAGACCATCTTTAGGCGTCCATGGGCATGGATGACATCAGGTCAAATATATTTGTATATTGAGAATAAGGAAAGAAAAATATGCGCTTCGGCTCTTTCCACGAGCAGACAGACACCTTGCGTGGCTTATAAAAAGAGAAAAAACCATCGAGCCAGGGGGTGGGAGGGGAGCGAATTTTTTTCTGGGGACACACAACTCAGAGTACACGGCCACATGGAAAGAGGGAGGTCGGCAACATTACACTTCATAGGGAGAGTTCTACTCACAGTATTTGGCCGTCCTCACCGTCTTAGCACTGAACTAGTCCCTGCAATTTTTCCTCATATTATTGTAAAAGTTGAGTTTGATTTTGCAGAAGCAAATTCCAATCGCCGTCCCGATCTTTCCTTCACGATTTCGTCACTCTTGCTGCCAAACAGACTGGCGTGCTCCCCAAGGCCAACTTGCTGCACATTCAACATTTAGAAATTAGTGTTGCCTAGCTCGCCCAGTAGCATTGACTTCAGCCTTGCGATCTCACATATCTCGGTTGAATCTCCCTGCAGATTTTCTAGACAAATTCTTGATCAGCCCGAAGTCCAAGCGGTGGTTCTGTATTTTCTTTTAGATTTTGTCCATATCCTCCAAAGGAAGAACAGACAACACCAAGCCAAGTACTATCGGCCTCCACGACTTTGGATTTTTTTTTTTTTTTTTAAATGTTTTTGCAGGGCACCCGAGTGTCCTCCCGGCGCCAACGACAGCTCGCAGCTATCCACCGCAAGCGCTCGCGACGGATACAACCGAGACCAATCCTGCCAAGTTCTATTCTTTATTTTTACTGCAGATTTTTCTTTTGGCACAGTTTCATCTCCCATTACACGTAGAAGATGCCACTTTCTTACTTCTTTTGACGTATAGGAGTGGCGTAAGAGGGTTGCTCGGTCAAAGTCTTCAGTGGAGGCATCCCACATTGACCTTCTTTTGGGAGCAGACGAAAAGCAGGAATTAACCAAGGCATGCTGGCGTTCCTTTAATATTATTAGTCGTGGAGTCCCTGGCGTGTTCATTAACTCGCTGTTGCCCTGCCATGCTGAGCCGTGAAGCCTCAACGTGAGCTGCTCCGACACCATCCTTTGGCCCGTTGAGCTCATCCCCGAACCAAGCATCCCGTGAAATTTCTGTTTTGTAGGTTTGTCGATCGAGACCCATTGGCCAGCATCATTATGAACCACCATGTGACCAGCCCGCTCCAAGAGCCTTAGCCGTGTTCGGTCAAGTTTCCTCCCAAGCCGTCCATTGACAAATTCGAGTTTGGAATGTTTTCGGCAATTAGGTAAAAAATCTCATCTTAATTTGATTTAAACATCATATTGCCTAAATTGATGAGATTGATATCTAATTTAAGAGGTATAATATTCATTGTGATATATTTCATGATTCGCAACCGCACCTGCCTTTTTTATTCCATCTATAAAATTGATATTTTGATCTTTCAAGCTTAAGATCAATTTATCAATTTTATTAGCGTGATATTATTCCTTGATCTGAATGATATATGATATCTTTGATGATTCTGAACGGCTTGGTGCTTGTCTCGTCTTGATTGTTTTATTCATCTTGAAATATGTTTGAGCTAGACTTTAGGGTTATTGGCATATTTAGATTAAGCATTTTATTTATCATGGATTGTCAAAATTTTTTAAAAATTAAAAAATTAAGATAAAAAAATAAAACATAAAAACATAAATTTAGGATGTTAGATTTTTGTTTCATTAGCTCAAATTGCATTTTTAATCATTTGACATTTTTTTTTTTTTAAATTTCGAAATGAATTAAAAAAGGAAAAAAAAATGGTGCCGAAAGGGCGGCATTAGAAAAACCTAGTGTAATCAAGTCCTCTCGTACCCGAGCTAAGTCTAAGCTTAACAATCCATTAGTCAAATCCTAGGTGGTTTATTTGAAAATTTGGTCGCGACGATAGTCTATGTCATCGGATCTCTTTCGGTCTCATCTTTGCCAACACCCAAACACCATATAAGAATTCTCCCCATCGCCCTTTTCCAAGCTTGCACAAGGAAGAACGATCAAATACATCTTTTTGGCTTATTGCACCGAGCATTCATTTGTCGCTTATGACGGCAATTTCATTAAATGCTAAGAATGAATCTCTTTTTCTTTTTTCTTTTTTAGTTTGTGAATTAAGCAATAACAACAAAGATATATACTTGCTGAACTGATGTAGAACCATAGGCAGTTTATCTCAATTTCAGCTAAACACTAAATAGTCATGTGTCTGCATTAATATCTATTAGTTTTACCAATACAGGCGTAGTCAAGTAATAAGTGCTATCAAGCTATCCAATGCCCTCATTCATTATAGACTAGAGGTGGCAATTGGGTCGGGCCGGGGTGCCCATAGCCCACATGCTGGTGTTCTCTCAGCTTACTTATTGAATAAATATCTTGGGTTCGATTCTAATCACTTGGGCCATGAACCAATGCCAAGTCAAGAAAGTGTTGGTAAAGATAATGAATAACTTATCTTTTTTCAATTTGATTCTTGAATTAAATTATGGATTCTCTCTCTTATATTGGCCCCCAAAAGGAAGGTCTATGATTCCACTAAGATCCTTCACATGTCCAATAGTTACAAAAGATATACATATGTATTGCTCTTCGATCCAATGTTTTGATGTCTTAAAGCTCCTTGTAATTTTATTCTATTCCTGCTGATTTTTGCATCGTCCATTTTACTGATGTAAATGGTCAATTACGAAGTCTAGGCCTTTGTGTTTAAGCTGCTGAAGTTCGTTTCAGCATGAAAAGTTAGGATTGATTGATTAAGAAGCTAGAGAAGAAGGCGTGCATATTTCAATTTTTGTCCATGCAACTAGTGGTCGCAGCAGCTATAACTCCTCGAAGGCTCGAACTAATGGCTTTGGTGAAGTTGGGTTTTCTGCAATCTAATTGATTGTCGTAGTAGCATTTAGTTTTGAGCGCGAGGCGATTTTAGATAGACTAACCATCGTCTAAATGCACTGGTGAAATTTTTTAACTTTGGAAATTTAAGCAAAACAATCGTCGAGATGTGCAAGATATTTGAATCTAATATAAACATAATGCTCTTAATTTGTCTGTGAAGGCGGTTGAGTTAGAAAGGGAAAGTAAATATTTAAATTGTGCCTACACACAGTAACTTAGCTAATGCCACTACGATATTTGAATTAGATTAAGATTCCATTTCAAGTTGCCCAAAAACAGAAAGTTGCGATTCTCACAGGATTTCTTGACGTTTTGGACTAAGTTACCACATAAAAACTATCTGTGCGTGAATGAGCATGACCTCCAAAGTCTGTTATTCTTAAGCACTGGGACCTGCAAAGATTTCGCGAACCTGTTCTTCAAAGATTTTCTTGATTTCTGTCAGGATTTCTCATGGAGGGAGAGACGCCGCCGGCCGATCAAGACGTGCCGCGAGACGACGACAAGCCTCGCGAATCCTCAGCTCTCGGTGAAAGCGAATGCAATGCAGAGGGTTCTCAAGTTTCCGTGGACTGGCTCCTGCCCGACGACCTATCGCAACAAATCCTAGCCTGCCTCGCGTTAGCAGACCTTGTCAGGGCAGGCGTTGTCTGTAAACGGTGGCATGGAATTTTTAATTCCGAGACTTTTCGGAAGAAACTGTTGCACAGTGTATCCTACAAGCCATGGTTTGTCCTTCACGGGTTTCGTGGCCAACCCGCACGTGCTTACGACCCTGTCCACAACGTCTGGTGCGAGCTCAAATTACCCGAATTCAAATTCAGATTTTGCCCTAGCATCCTCGGCGTTGCATCTTCCACTGGCTTGATTTGTGCATACGGCCAAAGTAAATGTGATATCGACGAGCTATGTGTCTGCAACCCACTCACGGGAATTCGTAGACACATCGCACCGGCCCCGAGTGTGGAACGTCTAATATCGGCCACCGTTGCGATCTCGGTTGGTAGGACAACACCAAGTTATAGAGTCTCGCTCGTGGCTTCGAGAATTCCCCCTGGAGCTCAGGTCAGATATGAACTTTCGATTCATCTCTACGATTCCGAAACAAGGATGTGGAAGACTTGCCTGACAGAGTACTTGAGAGGTTGGAGATGCTGTGCCCAGAGTGCAATCTGTGATGGGGTTCTGTATTTCTTAATTATTTCGCCGTCCACTGCATCACGTGAAGAAAGATATGGCCTGGTGATGTGTGACCTCTCCGGACGATGTTCCAATGACCTGTTAGCAAGCTTTGTTCCAGTTCCTGACCATCACGGATACCGACGTCTGATGAACATGAAGGAGAAGCTAGTCTTGGTCATGGACATCGACGGATATAATGGAATCGGCATTTGGGTCTTGAATGGCAGGGAGTGGCATAAGATTGCTCGCTTACCTGATGATTATTCTTCAGGATTTGGATCGAATGCTGGGTTATGTAGCTATGGCTTGAATGATCTGATATACATCTGGAGTGCCGTTGGCGGCCATCGTCCTTACATTGCTACTTTCGACATGAACCAGAAACAATGGTCGCAGAGCAGCCTTGGCACGGTCCCTGACTATCCTGAAGCTTTTTGCTTTGAACCACGGCTTGAAATTGTTCCGTAATTTACTTTTAAGATTTGATCGTCTTGTCACACCTCAAGCTACTTTACTTTCCCATTTCTCGCATATCCTCAAACAAGGGAAAAAGGACACCAATGGTGCCATAAGTTGTGTACGGCGCTCACTTTGGTGCTAAAAGTTTCCGTCGGATCACTTAAGTGCCAAATCGGAGGAAAAATGATCACTTTGGTGCCACCGGTAAAAAGTTCCGGCCACCAGCGAAAAATTCCGGCCAAAATCTGACATCGCCTCAAACTCCAGCAAGCCACATCAGCATACGGAACCAATAAAAAAACGCCACGTGGATTTCCGACCAATCAGATTGGTGTTGGCACCAAAGTGAGCGTTTTTCAAATTTTTTGGCATTTAAGTGATCCGATTGAAACTTTTGGCACCAAAATTGAACATCGTATACAACTTATGGCACCATTAGTGTACTTCTCCCCTCAAACAAGTATTGAATTGAGTAATTTCATGTATCTGAGTATCCAATTCCTTTTCCGTTTGTTGAGTGATAGTTATTTATTTCTTTCTTTGAGCACCATTAAATTGTCTCCACCTTTTATTGTACTTTCCCGAGAACATATGGTGAATGAAATTTACTATTCATTTTCCTGTTTTTTATTTACAAAGTTTAATGAGCATGACTAGTGGATGTTGGCATATATATATATATATATATATATATATATATATATATATATATATATAAAGGATTTGTTTTGTATTTCAATCAAATTTTGTTTTCTAATCACTTCGCTAAACTTTGTTAAACTTGAGATATGTGGTTCGTTTTATGATCCAGCCGCATAGTTGGATTGTGCAATTTTCGGTTGTAGCAAATTAAGTAGTATCCGCGCCACCCATAATGCACCTCTGCTATTCCACCTCTCATATTGGTCAAGCACATTCAAGATTTGCTCCCAGAGTGCTCTTTATAAAACTTGAATCCGAGACCATAGAAGTGGAGCAAATTAACTTGCTAGTTAAATTAGCACCTTGTCGGTTCTTTCAGTTTTTTTTTTACCATTGATCTCATGTCGCGCTACATCAAATAAAACCAATTTATCTTTTCCGTGGGAAACTATGTAGAAGTTTGTTCATGTATCTTCGTGTTTTTGAATTTGCAATTATTAATACGATATCTACTCGCATTTGAGAACAAAAAAATTGGTAATTTTTGGCCCCCTTGGGAATTTCCCATCTCTTTAGTATAGTCTATAACCCAATGCAGTCCTTCAATTAGTTAATAACCATGTTCGGTTTTTTTTTACCCCTAATGTCCATTAGTAGATTATGTCATAGTAGATCGTGTGGCGAGAAAAGAAAATATCGATCTTCCACATTAGAGATTTGTACATATCTTGCTGGTTCTTGATCTTTTTAAACTTTAAAATTCACGAGATCCCAAGAAACGATTGAGGTCACATTTTATTACTAGTCCGATGAGAAAAGAGAATTGCATTTCCCTCTAGATAAGTTATAATATACATATTTTTACAGAAGACAATTTTACGCATGACATATCTTTTCATGTGACCCAAAGGGTGTCGATGCATAAATAAGTTGTAGGCACGCACTGTCATCGTGATATTATATAAAATATTTATGCATGGAAAAAACTATAATAATCTATCGGACATCTTTCCAATTAGAAAAATAAGGGCTTAAGCCGGGCTCAGGTCCAATTTTTTATTACAGGATTATGCCTGGAAAAGTCCATAGGATGCAGGCCCACATGTGGCCATTTATCGGAATGGTTTAGAAAATTTTGAAAAGTAGGGCTGGTTAGGGAAGTCAGACTTGGTCTTTCGACTCTCTCCTCGTACGCTTTTTTGGTGGGCTTATAACAATTGTTCTTGTGACGTGAACCACTTGCTCCTAACCACATGTGATAAAATCATAAAATAAAATAAAATAAATGATTACGTGATAATTTTTTATCTACTATTGGAATAATAGTTATTCAAGATCACAAAAAATTAAATAACAAATAATTATAGATTGTGGTGAGATTTATTCCTTCAAAAATTTGTAACCCACAACAAATTCTTATCCTCATGGTCTCCCAAAGATTATTATATTAATAAAGTCTCAAAACTACGCCTGTCAACTTAACAAATATGTACCGCAAAGTGACAATTTCTCGTTTGTAGTCATCTTCTACCACCAATAAATACCCCAAAATATCTCATTTTAAGATGATTTGGCAATGGAAAAATTCCAGTGAAAACCTTTCCGGTAGCAATTTATGAATTTCTTGTTTCTTCAATTACCACATGGCATTCAGACCCATCAAGATTGCCAACTCCTCCTCTCACGTGCTATATATTTCATTTTACTTTCGCTCTTTTTCTAAAGAACCCAAGTCCCCAACATTGTCAGTGACGTTAAAAAAAAAAAAAAAAAAAAAACTCTACCATGACATCTGCACAATGTAAAAAAAACTCCACCATGACATCTGCACAATGTAAAATATTTGTAATTGACTTAACGTATGGTATCAATCGGTGTTAATGTAAATTCATTTACACAAACAAACTCTTTTTAAACATGGATGGGGTAGCACTTGTGGCTTCTGATGTCATGAAAAGTTCCGCAAAAGTTTATGTAGCTTTTTCTTTGCTTTTTTTTCTTCTTTTGTGACCAAAAGCTTGTGTAGCTTTAATGTTCGAGAACTAGACAGGCACGCTACCAACCCCCAGTGACCCGGGGCCGATTCGGAAGGTCATCACCACATTCGAGATCATCATAGGAAGCATGATCTCTCACACAAGGGCACCTTTGACCGCATGTTCTACTGCTAGATACTCAAGATGTGCAACCGATGGCCAACATCACTGGCGATGAGAATGACCAGAAGGAGCACACCTTCCTAGAGTAGGCTAAAATCAGACCAACCGCCTATGGTGGCTCAACAATTGCCCGCAGTTGGCCCTACCACATTGGTGACGAGGTCGGGTCATTTGGGAACGTCTAATTCGAGACTTTTTAATTTAAGTTGCCGCGAAGATATGGTGAATTAGGAGTTATTGCTTCCGCACTTTCCATATTGTTTCTTGTTTTTAGAATCAAGGATTACTTTTCTGCACCGAATGATCAAAGAAACAATATCACGCATCAATTTCTCGAGTGAGAAAGGATGTTAACTAGTCTTAACTTTCATTGGGAGATCACTGATGCTTTGGAAAATTTGAACTTTTGGCACGTGAATCTAAAGTAGCAACGCTTATTGACATTATACTAGTTCATTTTCCATACCAATTCCAGAGTTCGGCTAATAACATGTAATTTTTTTGCTTATTGCATTGAGCATTTGTTCGTCGCCTATGATGGCAATTTCGTAATGCTCAGACGAAATCTCTTTTTTCTTTTTTTCTTTTTTAATTTGTGAATTAAGCAATAACAACAAAGATACGCACTTGTCGTTACCAAAAAAAAAAAAAAAAGCAAAACAAAGATATGCACTTGCTGAACTGATGTAGAACCACTTTATCTCAATTTTAGCTAAACACTAAATAGTCATGTGTCTGCATTAGTATATGTTAGTTTTACCAACACAAGCGTAGTCAAGTAATAAAGTGCTATCAAGCTGCCGAATGCCCTCATTCGTTATAGACTAGAGGTGGCAATTGGGTCGGGTCGGGGTGCCCGCAGCCCACATGCTGGTGTTCTCTTTCAGCTTACTTATTGAATAAATATCTTGGGTTCGATTCTAGTCACTTAGGCCATGAACCAATGCCAAGTCCCGAAAGTGTTGGAAAAGATAGTGAATATCTTATCTATTTTCAATTTAATTCTTGAATTAAATTATGGGTTCTCTCTCTTATATTGGCCCCCAAAAGGAAGGTTTGTGATTCTACTAAGATCCTTCACATGTCCAGTAGTTATAAAATATATACATATATATTGCTCTTCGACCCAACATAATGCTCCTCGTGTTTTGATGTCTTTAAGCTCCTTGTAATTTTATTTTGTTCCTGCTGATTTCTGCGTCGTGCGTTTTATTGATGTCAACAGTCAATTGCGAAGTCTAGGCCTCTGTGTTTAAGCTGCTGAAGTTCGTTTTAGCATGAAAAGTTAGGATTGATTGATTAAGAAGCTAGAGAAGAAGGCATGCATATTTCAAATTTTGTCCATGCAACTAGTGGTCACAGCAACTATAACTCCTCGAAGGCTTGAACTAATGGCTTTGGTGAAGTTGGGTTTTCTGCAATCTAATTGATTGTCGTAGTAGCATTTAGTTTTGAGCACGGGGCGATTTTAGATAGACTAACCATCGTCTAAAATCGCACATGCACCGGTGAAGTTTTTTAACTTTGGAAATTTAAGCAAAACAATCGTCGAGATGTGCAAGATATTTGAATCTAATATAAACGGAATGCTCTTAATAGTTAAAAAATGATTCCGTGACAATTTTTTATCTACTATTAGAATAATAGTTATTCAAGATCACAAAAATTAAATAACAAATAATTATAGATTGTCGTGGGATTCATTCCTTCAAAAATTTGTAACCCACAACAAATCCTTATTTTTATTGTCTCCCGAAGATTATTATACTAACAAAGTCTCAAAACTACGTCTATCAACTCAGCAAACGTGTACAGCAAAGT
Source organism: Eucalyptus erythrocorys (assembly GCA_014182555.1). Classification (NCBI taxonomy): domain Eukaryota; kingdom Viridiplantae; phylum Streptophyta; class Magnoliopsida; order Myrtales; family Myrtaceae; genus Eucalyptus; species Eucalyptus erythrocorys. The sequence goes on along the minus strand of CM024601.1, from coordinate 570,269 downwards.
GACAATTTCTTGTTTGGTAGTCATCTTCTACCACCAATAAATACCCCTAAATATCTCATTTTAAGATGATTTTGCAATGGAAAAATTACAGCGAAAACCTTTCCGGTAACAATTTATGAATTTCTTGTTTCTTCAATTACCACATGGCATTCAAGCCCGTCAAGATTGCCAACTCCTCCTCTCACGTGCTATATATTTCATCTTACTTTCTCTCTTTTTATAAAGAACCCAAGTCCCCAACAATGTCAATGACGTTAAAAAAAAAAAAAAAAAAAAAAAAAAAAAAAAAAAAAAATCTACTATGCATGACATCTACACAATGTAAAATATTTGTAATCGACTTAACGTATGGTATCAATCGGTGTTAATGTAAATTCATTTACACAAACAAACTCTTTTTAAACATGAAAGGGGTAGCACTTGTGGCTTCTGATGTCATGAAAAAGTTCCACAAAAGCTTATGTAGCTTTTTCTTTTTTTTTTTTCTTTTGTGACCAAAAGCTTACGTAGCTTTAATGTTCGAGAACAAGATAGGTGCACTACCAACCCCAACCACCTGGGGCCGATTCGGAAGGTCATCACCACATTCGAGATCATCATAGGAAGCTTGATCTCTCGCACAAGGGCACCTTCGACCGCGTGTTCTGCTACTAGATACTCAAGATGTGCAACCGGCGGTTATCGAGGGGTGGTACCATGTGTGGCTGGTCAACATCACTGGCGATGAGAATGACCGGAAGGAGCACACCTTCCTGGAGAAGGCTTGAATCAGACCAACCGCCTATGGTGGCTCAGCAATTGCCCACAGTCGGCCCTACTACATCGGTGACGAGGTCGGGTCATTTGAGAACGTCCAATTCGAGACTTCTTAATTTAAGTTGCTGTGAAGAGATGGTGAATTAGGAGTTATTGCTTCCGCACTTTTCATATTATTTCTTGTTTTTAGAATCAAGGATTACTTCTCGTACCAAATGATCAAAGAAACAATATCACGCATCAATTTCTCGAGTGAGAAAGAATGTTAACTAGTATTAACTTTTATTGGGAGATCACCTAATGCTCTGGAAAATTTGAACTTTTGGCATGTGAATCCAAAGTAGCAACGATTATTGACATTATCCTAGTTCATTTTCCATACTAGTTCCAGGGTTTGGCCAATATCCTGTAAATGAACTAAAAAATATTTTTGTTTTTTAGTTTGAAAATCCAATTTAATTTTCTTCCGCACATTGATTTAATAATATTTTTTTCTTTTTTTCTTTTTTTTAAGATTGAGTTTTTAATTCTTTTTCTTTTTCTTTTTTCCTTCTTCTTACAATGATCGCTAGCTAGCCACGGGCAGTGAGGTTAAGCTCATCAACCTCCCACAATGCTCATCCCTTGTTTGTGGTCGACCGCTAGCCGTCACCATGGCTAATGACTAGATGAGAAAGAAAGAAAAATAAAAGGAAAATAAAATAATAGAATAATTGAAATTTTGTTTTTTAAATTAAAAATTAAAAATTAAAAATTAAAATGCTTGGTGAAAGGAAGCAGAAATCATTTTCCCTATTTAAGAAGACCTCTTTTCCGTTGATGGATAACATTTGTTTTTCATGTGCTAGACATAGAAAAATCCTAAAAATATTTTCCTAAAAATTATTTTTCACAAAATAAAAGGAATCTTATCTATATTTCTCCAATCACATAAAAAAGGGCTTAGCCCAAAGATTTAGTATAGGGTATGCTTGACGAGTTCTATGCCTGGCCTATTTCCAATATCTATTGAGTTAATTCTTGATTAGCATTAAGATCTCGGATTATCCCTTTTTAATTAGAATGACTTGGGGAGTTTTGACTTGAAAGACTAAGTAGGGCTCATTAGGGAAAATCGGACCTAATCTCTCCCCCTAACCTTTATTAATAAGTGGCTAGGTTTCTGTAATCTAATTTATTATCGTAGCATCTAGTTTCAAGCATGCGGCAATTTTGGAGGGACTAAGCATCATCTAAAAATCTTAGACATGTCACCAATGTCATCTTTGTACTCCAAGGTGTCCATGACCGACACTAACTTGAGATTTACAACCTCTTATGTCAATGTCATGAGCTTTTAATCCATTGTGTCTCCAACTTCAAAATGTCACAACACATTAATCGAAAGACACTGTGTTGTTTGTCAATACTTGAAGCAGGAAGGGACATGATTCTCGCAGTCTTCTCTGCTTGAACGTCGCACAGGCCAGAAATTTACTTAAAACATTTGTTGAGATATGCATGATGAACGATCTATACCAAATTACCACCCGCCGCGGTGGCTCAGTTGGGTAGGCGTTCCCTCTCTGTCGGAGAGGTCGAGCGTTCGAAGCCCCTGCGACGCATGTAGCAGGGAGGCTGGTTAAGAAACTAGATGACTTATCCGATGGCACGTGTGTGGTGGCTAGCACGTGTCGCCCAGGGGGTTTACAGTGGCTACCGGTCAAGCCGGTTCCTCCTATATAAAAAAAATAAAAATAAAAAACCTACAAATCAATACCAACGGAATGTTCTTCATTTTGGACTATAAGTCGATAAGTTACCACACACGACCATCAGCATCAGCTAGGGTTTTGCTCATCCTAGCTCAAGATTTTTAGGAAGCTCAAGCTGTCGGCCCCCTTCCTTTCCTCCTCTCGTCGCCCCCTTTGCTTCCAATCTCAGGTTCTTCCACTTCCTTTTCTCGATCTCATGCTTTGCTCAATTCATGAGTTTTACCCGCACCTTCGCGTTATCTTCGAGCCGAAGCTCCGTCCATGTACTTTTCTCGACGACTTTTGTCTGAATTAGCTTTGTCGCAGTTTTGATTTCTAAACTGGGTCCTGATATAAATCCATGTAAGTGTGGAGAAATCACTTTGTCGCCTGTTTCTTCTGGGTAAGGCGACGGGATGAATATGTTGTTTTTCTGTTTTAGAAAGGAAGATCAGGAAGTTTCGCAGGGTGACGCGGGGTGCTGAATCACCAGCCCTATTGTGAATTCAAGTTGTAGTGGGGTATGCTTGACAGGGGTTTTGCTCTTTTATTTGCTTAATAGGGATAGAGTTGAGTGTGGGTTTTGTGTACTCTAGCTTGGATCCTATATTTAGTCAAGCTTTGGCTCTTTTCTTCTGTGTTGGATCAGTGAAGCTTCCTGCTTTGAGTTAATTTTTGTCGTTAAATTTCTTGATGTTTGCCGCTTCTTGTGGATGTGAACAAGAGTATGCATTATGCACAAGCTAATGACTTGTTGATTTGTGAGGATATGTTGCCGTAGCAGAAGTATTGCACAGTTGTTAAAGACCTGGACTTTTTTTCTCGCTGATTGTGAGAATTGGGAAGTTAAATTGTGTTTACCAAATGGGAATTGAATGTGGATTTTTCCAATGATGCGTTTGGGTTGGTAGTAGCCCTTCTCAATATCCATGTGTCTGGCAATTGATTTTTCCGTGGTGGGTGTTACTATAGTCTATATCATTGGATATCTTTCGGTCTCGTCTTTGCCAACACCCAAACACCATATAAGAATTCTCCCCATCGCCCTTTTCCAGGCTTGCACAAGGAAGAATGATCAAATGCACCGAGCATTCGTTCGCCGCTTTTGACGGCAATTTTGTTAAGTGCTCAGATGAATCTCTTTTTCTTTTTTCTTAAATAATTTGTGAATTAAGCAATAACAACAAAGATATGTACTTGCTGAACTGATGTAGAACCATAAACAGTTTATCTCAGTTTCAACTAAACACTAATTAGTCATGTGTATGCATTAGTATAAGTTTATATCATAGTTGTTAACATCTAAATTTTGGCGACTCGATCGTTTATTTATCGCATAGAAAATTAGGGATCGACCCTTACCCCTAGCGAAAATATTAATTAATTGCATCAAAAGCATTTGTTACATAGTTCACATTTTCGTTAATTACATTTTAATTTGGTCCAGCAGCGGGGTGGACTCAAATGAAAGACTAGGGCCATGAACTAAAAGAATTCAATCAAGCCATTCATTATTGGGGTTGAGATTTTTGCAAGTCGGGCCACACTTGGAAAGATTGCATTACCCGGTTGAATTAGGGAAGATTTTAGGAATATATACATGGAGGTTCATCGTTGAGGATTCGATCGAGCTAGTAGATATAAACGTGCCGAACAAGAAAATCAAAGAAAGAAGATCGGCAAGTTTTGAAGAGGAAAGCGGAATCGGTCAACGCGGGAATATATTTGAGACCATCTTTAGGCGTCCATGGGCATGGATGAAATCAGGTCAAATATATTTGTATATTGAGAACAAGGAAAGAAAAATATGCGCTTCGGCTCTTTCCACGAGCACACCTTGCGTGGCTTATAAAAAGAGAAGAAACCATCGAGCCAAAGAGGGGACTTCATGGGGAGCGTTCTACTCACATTATTTGGCCGTCCTCACCGTCTTAGCACTGAACTAGTCCCTGCAATTTTTCCTCATATTATTGTAAAAGTTGAGTATGATTTTGCAGAAGCAAATTCCAATCGCCGTCCCGATCTTTCCTTCACGATTTCGTCGCTCTTGCTGCCAAACAGACTGGCGTGCTCCCCAAGGCCAACTTGCTGCACATTCAACATTTAGAAATTAGTGTTGCTTAGCTCGCCCAGTAGCATTGACTTCAGCCTTGCGATCTCACATATCTCGGTTGAATCTCCCTGCAGATTTTCTAGACAAATTCTTGATCAGCCCGAAGTCCAAGCGGTGGTTCTGTATTTTTTTAAGATTTTGTCCATATCCTCCAAAGGAAGAACAGACAACACCAAGCCAAGTACTATCGGCCTCCACGATGCTGGATTTTTTCCTTTTTTTTTTTTTTTGTTTTTGCAGGGCACCCGAGTGTCCTCCCGGCGCCAACGACAGCTCGCAGCTATCCACCGCAAGCGCTCGCGACGGATACAACCGAGACCAATCCTGCCAAGTTCTATTCTTTATTTTTACTGCAGTTTTTTTTTTTTTTTTTTTGGCACAGTTTCCTCACAAGCCGTCCATTGACAAATTCGAGTTTTGAATGTTTTCGGCAATTAGGTAAAAAATCTCATCTTAATTTGATTCAAACATCATATTGCCTAAATTGATGAGATTGATATCTAATTTAAGAGGTATAATATTCATTGGGATATATTTCACAATTCGCAATCGCGTCTGGATTTTTTATTCCATCTATAAGGCTTTAGGTAGCTTAATTAATTAAGCGAGAATAAAATTGACATTTTGATTTTAAGCCTTAATGATCAAAATATATGATATATGATCTTTAAGGCTTAAGATCAATTAATCAATTTTATTAGCGAGTTAAGGCGTAAGATCAATTTATCAATTTTATTAGCGAGATATTATTCCTTGATTTGAATGATATATGATATCTTTGATAATTCTAAATGGCTTGGTGCTTGTCTCGTCTCAATTGTTTTATTCATCTTGAAATTTTGTTTCATTAGCTCAAATTGCATGTTTAATCATTTGACTTTTTTTTAAAATTTCGAAATGAATTAAAAAAAGAAAAAGAAATATATCGAAAGGGCATTAAAAAAGTCTAGTGTAAAGTCGCGAATTGGTATGAGCTTAGAAAAGCTCGAACTAAGTCTAGATTTAGCAATCCATTAGCTAAACCCTAGATAGTTTATCCGAAAATTTGGTCACGACAATAGTTTATGTCATCGGATCTCTTTCGGTCTCATCTTTGCCAACACCCAAACACCATATAAGAATTCTCCCCGTCTCCCTTTTCCAGGCTTGCACAAGGAAGAATGATCAAATACATCTTTTTTGCTTATTGCACCGAGCATTCATTTGTCGCTTATGACGGCAATTTCATTAAATGATAAGATGAATCTCTTTTTCTTTTTTTGTTTTTTAGTTTGTGAATTAAGCAATAACAACAAAGATAGGTACGTGCTGAACTAATGTAGAACCATAGGCAATTTATCTCAGTTTCTGCTAGACACTAAATAGTCATGTGTCTACATTAGTATCTGCTAGTTTTACCAACACAGGCGTAGTCAAGTAATAAGTGCAATCAAGCTGCCTAATGCCCTCATTCGTTATAGAAGAGAGGTGGCAATTGGGTCGAGCCGGGGTGCCTGCAGCCCACATGCTGGTGTTCTCTCTCAACTTACTTATTGAATAAATATCCCGGGTTCGATTCTAATCACTTAGGCCATGAACCAATGTCAAGTCAAGAATGTGTTGGTAAAGATAGTGAATATCTTATCTATTTTCAATTTGATTCTTGAATTAAATTATGGATTATTCTTTAGGATTTGGATCGAATGCTTGGTTATGTAGCTATGGCTTGAATGATCTGATATACATCTGGAGCAAGGTTAGCGACGATCATCCTTCTCCTTACATTGCTATTTTCGACATGAACCAGAAACGATGGTCGCAGAGCAGCCTTGCCACGGTCCCTTCACAGGACTATCAAAAAGCTTTTTGCTTTGAACCGCGGCTCGAAATTGTTCCGTAATTTACTTTTAAGATTTGATCGTCTCGTCACACCCCAAGCTACTTTACTTTCTCATTTCTCACATATCCTCAAACAAGTATTGAATTGAGTAATTTCATATATCTGAGTATCTGATTCCTTTTCCGTTTGTTGAGTGATAGTTATTTCTTTCTTTCTTTGAGCACCATTAAATTGTCTCCACCTTTTATTGTACTTTCTCGAGAACATATGGTGAATGAAATTTACTATTCATTTTCCTGTTTTTATTTACAAAGTTTAATGAGCATGACTAGTGGATGTTGGCATATATATCTTGTGACATCCAGATTTTCGGGTCCTAATTTTGACTGAATAAATATGGCCGTTCTTAATCAGAATATTGCAGAGGGCCATTTTATTGTGAAATTGAGAAGTATGAAGGATTCTTGGATAAAGAAAATAATCAATTTGATAAGTGAAACATCAATTGATTTTATGGGAGTCAATTTGAATTGAATTAAGAGAAATTATAAGGTTCGCCTATGGTCGTACTTTTAGGATTTAAATTGGTTCATGGATAAGCCAAGATGTGAATTAAAGTATGGTGACATTGGATTAATTTTATGACTTCAATTGGACTTAATTGAAAAAGAATTGAAGAAATTAAGCGCGCAAGAAAGTTTTGGGGCGGAGAAAAATTGCACCAATTGAAGAGGTTGTGGGAGATAGTGGGGTGTGACATCATGGATGATGTCATGTGGTGGGGCCACATTGGAGGATTAAAAGATTAGAAAGCAAAAAAAAAAAAAAAGAAAGGAAAAGAAAAAGGAGGAGAGAGAAGGTCTTCTTCTTCCTCCCCTCCCCCAAGCCGTGCGACACCCCCCCCCATCTTCTTCTTTTTCTGGTTTTTCTTCTTCAAGCACCAACAAGGAGGAGCGTCGAGCAAGCCGCCGGAGCAGCCTGCCGCTCGCCGCCGCACATCGCCGGCGTTGCCCGTCCCCGCGACGTCCCCCGCGCGCGCGTGCCTCGGCCTCCCTCTTGCGCAGCTCACTGTTCCAGCGGGATTTTCAGCTTGTCCAGCCCTCTTCCGGCCGCCGTGAGGCCCCGCCGTCGGCCGCACGACACCGCCACCTCTCCCCCGTCATCCCTCCGCTTGATCTAGCCCCGAATCTCCTCTTTTTGAGCCTCAAATCGCAGCAAAACAGAAGCTGGAAATTTGGGTATGGCAGCCCTTTCGTGGGCCGTTTTGGCCGGCTTCCCGGCCCCGGATGCTAGGCCCGCTTTGGAGTTTATCGTTCCCCTCGTCGCGCTCGTCGTTTTGGTCCATCCGGTGTGTTAATCGGGTGAGTTACCTCACTAATCCTTGATTAGCCGGTTAATTATACCCTAAGTATGTTTAGTTTGAATTAAGTATGTTTAGGTGGTTAGATTAGATTATTTTATTATAAGTTGGATTAAGGAAATTGAATTAAGCTTAATTGGGTTTAATTAAGTTTAAAAGAGATTAATTAAAGTTAAGTGGTGATGTGACTTATTTAGATTTTAATTTAGAATTATTTAAATGCTTGAAATTCAGTGGAATAAAATAATAATATAATATTCCGAAATTTAAAAAAAATAATAAATATTAAAAAAAATGGAAAAATTTATTTTTAGCCCTAGGTTCTTCGAATTTCGTCCGATTCTTTGCTTTGTGATGTCGGAATTTAAATTTGATGCCTGATTGGTGGCGAATTAAGTGTAATTGCGTAAATTAGGGGTTATGTGTAGAAATTCCAATTGTAGAAATTGTGGGGATTTTGGCGATAATTGACCGCCTATTAGAGGCCGTGCCGAGTGGGGCCGTGATGCCACTAATGTTGAACCACCTTTTCGAAGGTCGTGCCACGTGAGGCCGTGATACCATCGATTTGTTGAGTCTACCCTTAGGGTCGTGGTTGGGAGCATTGATTGGCTTGTAGAATGACATGTAATCGGCCGAGCCGATTGATCGCTGAGACGATCCAAGTGGTTGATTGGTTGATGATGTGATTGTGCCGTGCTTTATTTAATTATCACATTTGCACGCGATTGAATAATGTGGTACTAACCTACGGCGCGGACTGTTGCGAAGTAAGTCTTCTTGACGTGTGGTTAGGTCATGCTTTGGGGTGTATTTTCTTTCTAATAGGGGCTTAGGAGGGGTGAACTTGCTGAGACAATGTCTCACCCCGTTGTGGGAAACACATTTTAGGGCCGTAGATGATGATTCCGGCGGAGTCGGGGATCGCCGGTGTAGTTGGGCAAGGAGTCGCAGAGCCAAGAAGATGGAGGATCGACGATCGAGTCCGACTAGTAGTTTTAGGACCGTTCCTTGTTTTTGATTTGGCTGATCCTTAGTGTGTAGACTCCAACCCATTTTGACTGCATGTAAATCTTGTTTGATTTTGTGACAGCATGTTGATTTGTATTAAATTGATTTTTGTTCCTGCTTCTATCCCGCTTTTAAATTGTCAGGGGTTTATTAATACGTTCCGCATGCGCTTATTAAATTAAATTGGGTCGGCGACACTACTTGGGAATGTCGCAATATCACGACCATGACGGGTTGTTCACGTGTCTCGGGGTTCGGGGCGTGACATATCTAGAAAAAAAAAAAAAAAAAAAGATTTTTTTGAATTTCAATCAAATTTTGTTTTCTAATCACTTCGCTAAACTTCGTTAAACTTGAGATATGTGGTTTGTTTGATGATCCAGCCGCATAGTTGGATTGTGCAATTTTCGGTTGTAGCAAATCAAGGAGTATCCGCGCCACCCATAATGCATCTCTGCTATTCCACCTCTCATATTGGTCAAGCACATTCAAGATTTGCTCCCAGAGTGCTCTTTATAAAACTTGAATCCGAGACCATAGAAGTGGAGCAAATTAACTTGCTAGCTAAATTAGCACCTTGTCGGTTCTTTCAGTTTTTGGACCATTGATCTCATGTTGCGCTACATCAAATAAAACCAATTTATCTTTTCCGTGGGAAACTATGTAGGAGTTTGTTCATGTATCTTCGTGTTTTTGAATTTGCAATTATTAATACAATATCTACTAGAATTTGAGAAAAAAAATTGGGAATTTTTCACGTGCAATATTTTTGGCCTCCGTGGGAATTTCCCATCTCTTTAGTATAGTCTATAACCCAATGCAATCCTTCAACTAGTTAATAACCATGTTCGGCTTTTTTGACCCCTAATGTCTATTAGTAGATTATGTCGTAGTAGATCGTGTGGCGAGAAAAGAAAATATCAATCTTCCACATTGGAGATCCGTACATATCTTGCTGGTTCTTGATCTTTTTAAACTTTAAAATTCACGAGATCCCAAGTAACGATTAAGGTCACATTTTATTACTAGTCTAATGAGAAAAGAGAATTGCATTTCCCCCTAGGTAAGTTATAATATACATATTTTTATGGAAGACAATTTTATGCATGACATATCTTTTTGTGTGACTCAAAGGGTGTCGATGCATAAAAAAGTTGTAGGCACGCACTGTCATCGTGAAATTATATAAAATATTTATGCGTGAAAAAAAAACTATTATAATCTATCGTGCATCTTTCCAATTAGAAATATAAGGGCTTAAGCTAGGCTTAGGTCCAATTTTTTATTACAGGATTTTGCCTGGAAAAGTCCATAGGATGCAGGCCCACATGTGGCCATTTATCGGAATGGTTTAGAAAATTTTGAAAAGTAGGGCTGGTTAGGGAAGTCAAACTTGGTCTTTCGACTCTCTCCTTGTACACTTTTTTGGTGGGCTTATAACAATTGTTCTCATGACGTGAACCACTTACTCCTAACCACATGTGATAACAGCATAAAGTAAAATAAAATAAATAATTACGTGATAATTTCTTATCTACTATTAGAATAATAGTTATTCAAGATCACAAAAAATTAAATAATAAATAATTAGAGGTTGTCATGGGATTTATTCCTTCAAAAATTTGTAACCCACAACATATTCTTATTCTCATGCTCTCCCGAAAATTATTATACTAATAAAGTCTCAAAACTACGTCTGTCAACTCAACAAACATGTACCGCAAAGTGACAATTTCTCGTTCAGTAGTCATCTTCTACCACCAATAAATACCCCAAAATATCTCATTTTAAAATGATTTGGCAATGGAAAAATTCCGGCAAAAACCTTTCCGGTAGCAATTTATGAATTTCTTGTTTCTTCAATTACCATATGGCATTCAGGCCCATCAAGATTGCCAACTCCTCCTCTCACGTGCTATATATTTCATCTTATTTTCGCTTTTTTTTCTAAAGAACCCAAGTCCCCAACATTGTCAGTGACGTTAAAAACAAAAAAAAAAAACTCTACCATGCATGACATCTGCACAATATAAAATATTTGTAATCGACTTAACGTGTGGTATCAATTCGTGTTAATGTAAATTCGTTTACACAAACAAACTCTTTTTAAACATGAAAGGGGGTAGCACTTGTGGCTTCTGATGTCATGAAAAAGTTACGCAGAAGTTTATGTAGCTTTTTCTTTGTTTTTTTTTTTCTTCTTTTGTGACCAAAAGCTTGTGTAGCTTTAATGTTCGAGAACTAGACCGGCGCGCTACCGACCCCCAACCACCCAGGGCCGATTCGGAAGGTCATCACCACATTTGAGATCATCATAGGAAGCATGATCTCTCGCACAAGGGCACCTTCGACCGCATGTTCTACTGCTAGATACTCAAGATGTGCAACCGGTGGCCAACATCACTGGTGATGAGAAGACCAGAAGGAGCACACCTTCCTGGAGCGGGCTAAAATCAGACCAACCACCTATGGTGGCTCAACAATTGCCCGCAGTTGGCCCTACCACATCGGTGACGAGGTCGGGTCATTTGGGAACGTCCAATTCAAGACTTTTTAATTTAAGTTGCTGCGAAGATATGGTGAATTAGGAGTTATTGCTTCCGCACTTTCCATATTGTTTCTTGTTTTTAGAATCAAGGATTACTTCTCTGCACCAAATGATCAAAGAAACAATATCATGCTTCAATTTCTCGAGTGAGAAAGAATGTTAACTAGTCTTAACTTTCATTTGGAGATCACTGATGCTTTGGAAAATTTGAACTTTTGGCACGTGAATCTAATGTAGCAACGCTTATTGACATTATACTAGTTCATTTTCCATACCAATTCTAGAGTTCGGCTAATCACATGTAATTTTTTTGCTTATTGCACTGAGCATTCGTTCGTCGCCTATGATGGTAATTTCGTTAAATGCTCAAACGAAATCTCTTTTTTCTTTTTTAATTTGTGCATTAAGCAATAACAACAAAGATATGCACTTGCTGAACTGATGTAGAACCACAGGCAGTTTATCTCAATTTTAGCTAAACACTAAATAGTCATGTGTCTGCATTAGTATATGTTAGTTTTACCAACATAGGCGTAGTCAAATAATAAAGTGCTATCAAGCTGCCCAATGCCCTCATTCGTTATAGACTAGAGGTGGCAATTGGGTCGGGTCGGGGTGCTTGCAGCCCACATGCTGGTGTTCTCTCTCAGCTTACTTATTGAATAAATATCCTAGATTCGATTCTAATCACTTAGCCCATGAACCAATGCCAAGTCCAGAAAGTGTTGGAAAAGATAGTGAATATCTTATCTATTTTCAATTTGATTCTTGAATTAAATTATGGGTTCTCTCTCTTATATTGGCCCCCAAAAGGAAGGTCTGTGATTCTACTAAGATCCTTCACATGTCCAATAGTTATAAAATATATACATATATATTGCTCTTCGACCCAACGTAATGCTCCTCGTGTTTCGATGTCTATAAGCTCCTTGTAATTTTATTTTGTTCCTGCTGATTTCTACGTCGTATGTTTTACTGATGTCAACGGTCAATTGCAAAGTCTAGGCCTTTGTGTTTAAGCTGCTGAAGTTCGTTTCAGCATGAAAAGTTAGGATTGATTGATTAAGAAGCTAGAGAAGAAGGCGTGCATATTTGAAATTTTGTCCATGCAACTAGTAGTCGTAGTAGCTATAACTCCTCAAAGGCTCGAACTAATGGCTTTGGTGAAGTTGGGTTTTCTGCAATCTAATTGATTGTCGTAGTAGCATTTAGTTTTGAGCGCGGGGCGATTTTAGATAGACTAACCATCATCTAAAATCGCATATGCACCGGTGAAGTTTTTTAACTTTGGAAATTTAAGCAAAACAATCGTTCGAGATGTGTAAGATATTTGAATCTAATATAAACGGAATGCTCTTAATTTGTCTGTGAAGGCGGTTGAGTTAGAAAGGGAAAGTAAATATTTAAATTGTGCCTACACACAGTTGTTGGAAATTTCTTATAATATGGGCTTACATTAATTAATTGATTTCCTATTTTAAATAATTGGGTTAATGGATATTCCAATATTTGTTGAACCCTACAGTGATCTGATTAAATTGGATATTAGCATCTATTGATAACGGGCCTAGTTGAGTAGCAAAGTGTAGGCAATTATGTTTAACTGAAACCCGTAATGCGAAGGGCCTAGTTGACACGCTCTTAAATAGGGTTTGCTAGGTCTCCTCTCTAGCCTATAAAAAAGATAGGTTATACCTATCAGTTGCTTTACTCCCATTGAAAGCTGCTATACTGAAATAGGTTATAGAGAGGAAGATCTGGCATTCCAATAAATCTTTGATTATCAGAGTGATCTACTTTTCTTCACTTGAAGCGATCGCTCAAATAGGTACGCTTTAATTCCGTTGTGTTTATTGATATTGGTGTTTTACAGTCATATATGGATCCGTTTCTTCTTGATTGATTAGTTGTTTATGTAAATAATATTCTACATTGGTATCAGAGCTAATCATATAAGATTGTAGAATCCATATTTTTTTAATGGACAAATTCGAAATTTCCAACAATAGTAACTTATCTAATGCCACTGCCATATTTGAATTAGATTACGATTCCATTTCAAGTTGCCCAAAAACAAAAAGTTGCGATTCTCACAGGATTTCTTGACGTTTTGGACTAAGTTACCACATAAAAACTATCTGCACATGAATGAGCATGACCTCCAAAGTCTGTTATTCTTAACCACTGGACTTGCAAAGATTTCGCGAACCTGTTCTTCAAAGATTCTCTTGATTTCTGTCAGGATTTCTCATGGAGGGAGAGACGCTGCCGGCCGATCAAGATGTGCCGCGAGACGACGACAAGCCTCGCGAATCCTCAGCTCTCGGTGAAAGCGAATGCAATGCAGAGAGTTCTCTAGTTTCCGTGGACTGGCTCCTGCCCGACGACCTATCGGAACAAATCCTAGCCTGCCTCCCGTTCGCAGACCTTGTCAGGGCAGGCGTTGTCTGTAAACGGTGGCATGGAATTTGTAATTCCGAGACTTTTCGGAAGAAACTGTTGCACGGTGTATCCTACAAGCCATGGTTGGTCCTTCACGGGTATCATGGCCAACCCGCACGTGCTTACGACCCTGTCCACAACGTCTGGTGTGAGCTCAAATTACCCAAATTCAAATTCAGATCTTACTCTAGCATCCCGGCTTTGCATCTTCCACGGGCTTGATTTGTGCATACGGCAAAAGTAAACGTGGTATCGACAAGTTATGTGTCTGCAACCCACTTACGGGAATTTGCAGACACGTCGCACCGTCCCCGAGTGTGAAACCTCTATTCGCCACCCTTGCGATCTCGGTTAGTAGGACAACACCAAGTTATAGAGTCTCGCTCGTGGCTTCGACATTTCCCCCTGGAGCTCAGGTCGGATATGAACTTTCGATTCATCTCTACGATTCCGAAACAAGGATGTGGAAGACTTGCATGACAGAATACTTGAGAGGTTGGAGATGCGGTGCCGAGAGTGCAATCTGTGATGGGGTTCTGTATTTCTTAATTTTTTCGTTCACTGCATCACGTGAAAATAGATGTGGCCTGGTGATGTGGGACCTCTCCGGACGATGTTCCGATGACCTGTTAGCAAGCTTTGTTCCGGTTCCTGACCCTCACGGATACGGACGTCTGATGAACATGAAGGAGAAGCTAGTCTTGGTCATGGACATCGACGGATATAATGGAATCGACATTTGGGTCTTGAATGGCAGGGAGTGGCATGAGATTGCTCGCTTACCTGATGATTATTCTTCAGGATTTGGATCAAATGCTCGGTTACGTAGCTATGGCTTGAATGATCTGATATACATCTGGAGCGACATTGACGACGACGACGTTAGGTACGATTATCCTTCTCCTTACATTGCTACTTTCGACATGAACCAGAAACAATGGTCGCAGAGCAGCCTTGAAACGGTCCATTCACAGGGCTGTCATAAAGCTTTTTGCTTTGAACCGTGGCTCGAAATTGTGCCGTAATTTACTTTTAAGATTTGATCTTCTTGTCACACCCCAAGCTAATTTACTTTCCCATTTCTCGTACATCCTCGAACAAGTATTAAATTGAGTAATTTCATGTATCTGAGTATTTGATTCATTTTCTATTTGTGGAGTGATAGTTATTTATTTCTTTCTTTGAGCACCATTAAATGGTCTCCATCTTTTATTGTACTTTCTCGAGAACATATGGTGAATGAAATTTACTATTCATTTTCCAATTTTTATTTACAAAGTTTAATGAGCATGACTAGTGGATGTTGGCATATATATATATAGATAAAAATAAAGGATTTGTTTTGTATTTCGATCAAATTTTGTTTTCTAATCACTTCGCTAAACTTTGTTAAACTTGAGATATGTGGTTTTTTTTATGATCCAGCCGCATAGTTGGATTGTGCAATTTTCGATTGTAGCAAATCAAGTAGTATCCGCGCCACCCATAATGCACCTCTGCTATTCCACCTCTCATATTGGTCAAGCACATTCAAGATTTGCTCCCAGAGTGCTCTTTATAAAACTTGAATCCGAGACCATAGAAGTGGAGCAAATTAACTTGCTAGTTAAATTAGCACCTTGTCGGTTCTTTCAGTTTTTTTGGACCATTGATCTCATGTTGCGCTACATCAAATAAAACCAATTTATCTTTTCCGTGGGAAACTATGTAGAAGTTTGTTCATGTATCTTCGTGTTTTTGAATTTGCAATTATTAATACGATACCTACTCGCATTTGAGAAAAAAAAATTGGGAATTTCACGTGCAATATTTTTGGCCCCCTTGGGAATTTCCCATCTCTTTAGTATAGTCTATAACCCAATGGAGTCCTTCAATTAGTTAATAACCATGTTCAGTTTTTTTTTACTCCTAATGTCCATTAGTAGATTATGTCGTAGTAGATCGTGTGGCGAGAAAAGAAAATATCGATCTTCCACATTAGAGATTTGTACATATCTTACTGGTTCTTGATCTTTTTAAACTTTAAAATTCACGAGATCCCAAGAAACGATTGAGGTCACATTTTATTACTAGTCCGATGAGAAAAGAGAATTGCATTTCCCTCTAGATAAGTTATAATATACATATTTTTACGGGAGACAATTTTATGCATGACATATCTTTTCGTGTGACTCAAAGAGTGTCGATGCATAAACAAGTTGTAGGCACGCACTGTCATCGTGATGTTATATAAAATATTTATGCGCGAAAAAACTATAATAATCCATCGTACATCTTTCCAATTAGAAAAATAAGGGCTTAAGCTGGGCTTAGGTCCAATTTTTTATTACAGGATTATGCCTGGAAAAGTCCATAGGATGCAGGCCCACATGTGGCCATTTATTGGAATGGTTTAGAAAATTTTGAAAAGTAGGGCTGGCTAGGGAAGTCAGACTTGGTCTTTCGACTCTCTCCTCATACACTTTTTGGTGGGTTTATAACAATTGTTCTCGTGACGTGAACCACTTACTCCTAACCACATGTGATAAAATCATAAAATAAATTAAAAAATGATTACTTGACAATTTTTTATCTACTATTAGAATAATAGTTATTCAAGATCACAAAAAATTAAATAATAAATAATTATAGATTGTCGTGGAATTTATTCCTTCAAAAATTTGCAACCCACAACAAATCCTTATTCTTATTGTCTCCCAAAGATTATTATACTAACAAAGTCTCAAAATTACGTCTATCAACTCAGCAAACATGTACCGCAAAGTGACAATTTCTCGTTCGGTAGTCATCTTCTACCACCAATAAATACCCCTAGATATCTCATTTTAAGATGATTTGGCAATAGAAAAATTACAGCGAAAACCTTTCGGGTAGCAATTTATAGGGGTGAGCAACGGTTTAGGGTCGACCCGGACCGACCCCTGGACCGGCCCAACCCTGCCGGTCCTGGTCCGATTTCTAAGTGGACTGGGTCGGTCCTTGGTCCTGAAATTCCAGGACCAACACTGTGCGGATTGGTCCTCGATTTTAAGAGTTTTGGGTCGGTCCAACCCTAGACCAGCCCTGTATATTATATTATATTATATTATATTATATTATATTATATTATATTATTATAATTCTTTTATATATTCAAACCTAAGTAAAATGTTTGTTTTATTATATTATATTGAGATGTTCTATCAATAGCACTAATAGTAATTTCAATTTAAAACTTTTGTTGAGTATTAATTATATGTCGTTTATTTTATTTTCAGGTGTTTAGAAGTTTAAGTGAATTAACAAGATGTGAAGTTATATATTCATGATTTATATTAAGTATTTTGAACTTTTTATGACTTAATTGTATTCTACTAATGAATATCAGCTGCACTTTGCTTTTCAATTTGTGTCAAATGGTAGAAGTTTTTGATGAGTAGAGTAGTACTGCAATTGCTACGGTGATTTGCTAATCAAGTGGTGTATAGCTCATTTTTTGATTGAGTAGACTCTAGTGATCAAATGCAAGAAAACGCTTTTGCATATGATGTTATGAATATTAAAGATAGATGATTACAAGAACTTTCCATCTTGTATTATATCTCGATGAGCGGTTAGCAAGTACGAAATTTCTATTATTTTGTCATCTTAAATTTACTAAATAGGTATTGGTATATATAGTTTAGTTGCACAATGCCACATTGTCGATGGATGTGTAATTTTAATTTGTAGGTTTTCTTTTTTAGGGAGTATAAAAAATGAGATGAAAAAAATTATCGATCGGTCCCGGGTTGACCCTGGAACCGGACCGAACCCATTGGGTCGGTCCGATCCTTGGTCCTATGCTCAATAGGGTCGGTCCTCGGTCCTAAAAATTGAGGACCGACACTGTACGGGTTGGTCCTAGGGTTAGGGGGTGGCCCGGACCAACCCGGACCATGCTCACCCCTAGCAATTTATGAATTTCTTGTTTCTTCAATTACCACATGGCATTCAAGCCCATCAAGATTGCCAACTCTGCCAACTCCTCGTCTCACGCGCTATATATTTCATCTTACTTTGCTCTTTTTCTAAAGAACCCAAGTCCCCAACACTGTCAATGACGTTAAAAAAAAAAAAAATCTCTACTATGCATGACATCTGCACAATGTAAAATATTTGTAATCAACTTAACGTATGGTATCAATCGGTGTTAATGTAATTCATTTACACAAACAAACTCTTTTTAAACATGAAAGGGGTAGCACTTGTGGCTTATGATGTCATGAAAAAGTTCCGCAGAAGCTTATGTAGCTTTTTCTTTTCTTTTCTTTTCTTTTTTCTTTTGTGACCAAAAGCTTACGTAGCTTTAATGTTCGAGAACAAGACAGGCGCACTACCGACCCCAGCCACCCGGGGCCGATTCAGAAGGTAATCACCACATTCGAGATCATCATAGGAAGCTTGATCTCTCGCACAAGGGCACCTTTGACCGCATGTTCTACTGCTAGATACTTAAGATGTGCAACCGGTGGCCAACATCACTTTCGATGAGAATGACCAGAAGGAGCACACCTTCCTGGAGTGGGCTAGAATCTGACCAACCGCCTATGGTGGCTCAACAATTGCCCGCAATCGGCCCTACTACATCGGTGACGAGGTCGGGTCATTTGGGAACGTCCAATTCGAGACTTTTTAATTTAAGTTGCTGCGAAGAGATGGTGAATTAGGAGTTGTTACTTCTGCACTTTCCATATTGTTTCTTGTTTTTAGAATCAAGGATTACTTCTCTACACCGAATGATCAAAGAAACAATATCATGCATCAATGCATCAATTTCTCGAGTGAGAGAGAATGTTAACTAGTCTTAACTTTTATTGGGAGATCACCTAATGCTCTGGAAAATTTGAACTTTTGGCATGTGAATCCAGAGTAGCAACCATTATTGACATTATCCTAGTTCATTTTCCATACTAGTTCCAGGGTTTGGCTAATATCCGTAAATGAACTAAAAATATTTTTATTTTTTAGTTTGGAAAATCCAATTTAACTTTCTTCCGCACATTGATTTAATAATATTTTTTCTTTTTTTTAAAGATTGAGTTTTTAATTTTTTTCTTTTTCTTTTTGTTTTTTCCTTCTTCTTAAAATGATCGCTAACTAGCCAACGGCGGCAAGGTCGAGTTCACCAACCTCCCACAATGCTCATCCCTCATCTGTGGTCGATCGCTAGCCATCACCGTGGCCAATGACTAGCTAAGAAAGAAAGAAAAGGAAAAAGAAAAGAAAATAATAAAATAATTGAAATTTTGATTTTTTAAATTAAAAATTAAAAATAATTAAAAGGAATGCTTGGTGAAAGGAAGCGGAAATCATTTTCCTTATTTAAGAAGACCTCTTTTCTGTTGATGGATAACATTTTTTTTTTTCATGTGCTAGACACAGAAAAATCCAAAAATTATTTTCCTAAAAATTATTTTTCACAAAGTAAAAGGAATCTTATTATATATCTCTCCAATCATATAAAAAAAGGGCTTAGCCCAAAGATTTAGTATAGGGTATGCTTGACGAGTTCTATGCATGGCCTATTTCCAATATCTATTGAGTTAATTCTTGATTAGCATTAAGATCTAGGATTATCCCTTTTTAATTAGAATGACCTAAAGAGTTTTGACTTGAAAGACTAAGTAGGGCTCATTAGGGAAAATCGGACCTAATTTCTCCCCATAACCTTTCTTAATAAGTGGCTAGGTTTCTGTAATCTAATTTATTATCGTAGTATTTAGTTTCAAGCATGCGGCAATTTTGGAGGGACTAAGCATCATCTGAAAATCTCACCAATGTCATCTTTGTACTCCAAGGTGCCCATGACTGACACTAACTTGAGATTTACAACCTCTTATGTCAATGTTATGAGCTTTAATCCATTGTGTCTCCAACTTCAAAATGTCACAACACATTAATCGAAAGACAGTGTTGTTTGTTCATACTTGAAGCAGGAAGGGACATGATTCTCTCAGTCTTCTCTGCTTGAACCTCGCGCGGGCCAGAAATTTACTTAAAACATCTGTTGAGATATGCATGATGAACGAATTTATACCAACGGAATGTTCTTCATTTTGGACTATAAGTCTATAAGTTACCACACATGACCATCAATATCAGCTAGGGTTTTGCTCATCCTAGCTCAAGATTTTTGGGAAGCTCAAGCTGTCGGACCCCTTCCTTTCCTCCTCTCGTCTCCCCCTTCGCTTCCCATCTCAGGTTCATCCACTTCCATTCTCGATCTCATGCTCTGCTCAATTCATGAGTTTTACACGCACCTTCGCGTTATATTCGAGCCGAAGCTCTGTCGATGTTCTTTTCTCAACGACTTTTGTCTGAGTTTCGCTGTTTGATTTCTAAACTGGGTCCTGATATGAATCTGTGTAAGTGTGGAGAAATCACTTTGTCGCTTGTTTCTTCTGGGTAAGGCATCGGGATGAATATGGTGTTTTTCTGTTTGAGAGAGGAAGATGAGGAAGTTTCGCAGGGCGACGCCCTGGTGCTGAATCACCAGCCCTATTGTGAATTCAAGTTGTAGTGGGCGTATGCTTGACACTTGACAGGGGTTTTGCTCTTTTATTTGCTTAATAGGGATAGAGTTGAGTGTGGGTTTTGTGTACTCTAGCTTAGATCCTTTATCTAGTCAAGCTTTGGCTCTTTTCTTCTGTGTTGGATCAGTGAAGCTTCCTCCTTTGAGTTAATTTTTGTCGTTAAATTTCTTGATGTTTGCCGCTTCTTGTGGATGTGAACAAGAGTATACATTATGCACAAGCTAATGACTTGTTGATTTGTGAGGATATGTTGCCATAGCAGAAGTATTGTACAGTTGTTAAAGACCTGGACTTTTTTTTTCGCTGATTGTGAGAATTGGGAAGTTAAATTGTGTTTACCAAATGGGAATTGAATGTGGATTTTTCCAATGATGCGTTTGGGTTGGCAGTAACCCTTCTCAAAATCCATATGTCTGGCAATTGATTTTTCCGTGGTGGGTGTTACTATTATTTATGCTTAGTTAGTGTCCTTTGTGCAGAATGGATTCTCAGATTAAGCACACCGTCATTGTCAAAGTCATGGGTCGAACTGGGTCGAGGGGGCAGGTGACTCAGGTGAGAGTCAAGTTCTTGGACAACATGAACCGGCACATCATGAGGAATGTGAAGGGACCAGCGAGGGAAGGAGATGTCCTCGCCCTTTTGGAGTCCGAGAGAGAAGCAAGGAGGCTTCGTTGAGCAATCACCTCTATGTGTTCCCTGATTTTTGGTATGTCCATAGCAGGGCTTTCTGCTGCTGCTAATCAAATGTGAGATGTCGAATTCTATTTTCAGTTCACCTTTTGGTTACTTTGTGTCAAAGATTCAAAGTTAGGTATGAATGAATTGTAGGAAGTATCTCACTTTTAATGATGCGTTATGAATTTTCATTCTTGGCTTGTGAGATGTGATGTCAGTTTCAGCTTCGTTGGACCGGGTGCGCTTGAATGATTACCTTTTCTTTTGAGGGATCCGTATGAACTCTGGAACTTTTGGCCGGATAGGTAATTGAACTCTAGGAGATCTTGTGTAGAGTGTGTTCTAAATGAGGTTTTCGTCTGGTTGTTGCTTGGCCTTATCGATGCTGTGAACTTTGAGGTATAAGAAGAGGAACAAAGATCCTGCTGGAACTGATGACTTTAGCTAATCCTCTGATTACACTCTATAGTCAAAACGTTGTCGACTTGGTGTTTTCTCATATTGAATTTATTCATTTAGAAGAATCTCCTAGCACAAATTACATTAATGGTATCAAATGTCCTAGTTTAAATATGTGATTTTTATATTTCGTGTTTCAGTTTTAAATAAATGAGTTTTTCATTTGCAATATATTTACAAATGAAAAGGAAATTCGTCCATACAAGTAAACCGGACCTATAAACTGACTGCAGTCATGCGGCCTACGAATGTTGGGCAGGGAATTGAGAATAGGGTCAACCTAGCGGCTTGGAAAATTCTCCAAAACATGGGAGAAAATGAGGTAAGGGCTCGTGGTTCGAACGTGATGCAGACTATCGGATGGAACGCATAGTCTCGCCGCGTCTTTGATTTTGAGGAAGGAGAAGATTTCTTGGATTAGGTGATCTTGTAAATGCCTATGTGGTCGACAATGCGGTCGTCAGCCATGGACTTGATTCGAGAGTTTTGCGATGCAGGATTCTGGATTCTTCAACAAAAATGAAATTCAGAATGAGGAGTAGACCATACTGACAACTCAGAAATTTAGAATGGATCCATCTTGAGAGTAACAATTTAGCAAGCTGTTTAAAACCCAATATTCACTAGATTATTTCTAGGACTATTGCAAATATTTTACAAAAAAGTCATTTGTATCGCTTACGAAAAAATGAATGAACAAAAAATATTTTTATTATTCACGAAAAAATATTTAGACATGAAATGTTATCTATTACATTAATTATTTCAAGATATATATATATGATTATTTTTGAAAAGATTTATTTAAATTATTTATTTTACACGAAACAAACGTACTCTGGATCCCTTAGAGTTGCCTAACTCCTCCTCTCATGTGCTCTTTATTTGGACATGTTCACTAGCATCGCTCGTGCACGACAGTTCCCCTCTTTTGCTAACAACATCACGTGCGAAAACCCGAGACAAGGTCCTCAGCTCACGTTGGGTGCTCCTCGAAAAGAAATGCTCCAGCACACAAATTTTAAAAACAGCACACAAAAAGGCTTCCCAACAATTATCTCTTATAAGTATAGTACAAAAATCAATCAATGCATCTCGTGTTTGCCAGAATAGTATTGCCAACATCGTTTACTTACTAGTTATTATCCCTCAAAAGAATCCCAACTTCAGTAACTTACCGCAACATGCTATCCTTCCCAAACTCTACCATGCACGAGATTGCTTAACATGATATAATTACGATCAACTCACTGAACTACATCAATAATGAGTTATCGCTCTCGTAGCTGAAAAAAACAGCGACCTTTCGAGTCATCTAAAATTATATTTATAAATGCGCATTTGGCAATCATTTTGTTCCTAAGATCAATTTTTGATCATAAGTGATTTTTCCTTATTCTAATCTCCGAAACAATTTCTAAATAAAAGAATGTATTTGGTAACTGTAAAAAATTTCTATTTTTTTAGGATAGAAATGTGTTTGGTATTATTCTTAATTTTTTTATTTCTTTTCATTTTTAATACTTTTACCATATTTTTCTTATTTTTCTCTTTTCTCTTTTTATTTTTTCTTTGTTCTTTTTTCTTGTTCTTCCTCCTTCTTTGTGGCTGGTCATTGGCCATCGTGTTCGATGACCAACTGGGCAAGGTCTAGCAAGCTTATCGAGCCTTGCCGAGCTAGGACAAGGCTCCATCAAGTTCGCTAGAAGCTCGCACCGCCTGGGCAATGCCGAGCCTCATCGTGGCTAGACGAGCTTCTGGCGAGCCCACTAAGCTTGCCCTGACTTGACGAGGCTCCAACAAGCTCACCAGACCTCACCCCATCGGTTGCCGACCACAGCCAACAGCGGCGGCTGCTGGTGACCAGTTGGGACTGGAAGAAGAAGAATTAGAGAGAAGGACAAAAGAAAGAAAAAAAATAAAGTTAAGCTTGATTCTTGAAATTGATCTTGCAAACAATAAGTAATTTTTTTTTTATTTCTTCATTCTATTTCAAATTTATTACCGGGAACAAAAATTTTATCAAATGAATTTTTGTTATTTTTTCGTTCTAGAAAACAAAAGAATCAAAATAGTTACCACCCACCGTTATGGCTCCGCTGGGTAGGCTTTAGACTTCCTTTCGTTAAGAGGTCTGGAGTTCGAAGCCCCTGCGACGCAAATTGCAGGGAGGCTGCCGTGAGACATTAGCGACTTACCTAGTGGCACGTGTGTGGTGGCTAGCACATGTCGCTCCAGTGGTTCACCTCCGGCTGCCGGCCGTGTGGGGTTCCCTAGGTCATCAAAAAAAAAAAAGAATGAAAATAGTTATTCTAGAGATGATTATCAAAGAGGGCCTAAGTTTCCCATCTCATTGAATTCCTTTCTGAATTCCTTTCATCCAAGGTCCTCGTCAAATCAAGAATCTTCCTTCTTGAAAGAGCTTCCAACGAAGTCACTTTCTGGTTGACAAGAGGGAGGCTTCTCTTTTATGAAAAGTATAAGATGATAGGAAATAGTCCGGGTCGATGGTTGCGCAAAAAAGCACCAGATTTGATGTCTATTTGCAAGACTTCTTCAAATTTTTTTTTTTTTTTTTTTTTGGGCTGCCATAAAGTGATCTTGGGATTGAATAGTTGGATATAATGAGAAATAATTTGGATAGAAATCTATCTTATCTTATACTTTTACGTACAAATCTAACGGCCATTTCATCAATAAATCACAAGTCTCTTTTCGTTTTTATTTTGTTTTCACTATTTTTCTTTTGGAGATTAGTGAATCGGGCACAAGTCTTGATTTATGAGTGTATGTCCGTGCAATTGATTGGACGACGTCTTATTAACGATGCATGCTTAGTTTTGAATTTTATGGGGTGAGATTATTAGTTGGCCTCACTTAGACAAACCATAGATTTTTAGAACGATCGTGGAAATTAATGGTGTGGGTGGGGTCTCGGTTCATGATTTAGGGGGCATAATTTAAGTACCTAATGGGAGTCTAACGCATGATTTCGTTAACAAATTCAACATTCCCAGCTGTCACAAATCGAGAAGAAAGAATACAGGAAGAGAGAATGTGGAATTTCGTGTGCAGAAAATTGTATCTTCTTCTATTTCATTTCTATACATTGTACAACCATGTATATACCATACAAGATCTTCAATAAAAAAAAGTAAATGATTTTTCCTAATCTTTCTAGTCCTAAAATAATCACATTATTCTATCAATTACAGTCAATACAAATCATCAATTAGAATCAAAATCTTCAATCATATCTTCAACACTCCCCCTCAAGCTGGTGGCTTGTATATATCCAAGACACCCAGCTTGTTCAAAAGATATGTATGCTGTCTCTGACAAAGGGGTTTAGTGAAAATATCTGCTGGTTGTTCCACGGTCCTTATCCCTCTGGCTTCGATGATCCCTTCTTTGATCTTCTCTTGAGTAAAGTGGCAATCAACTTCTATATGCTTTGTCCTTTCATGTAATACAGGATTTGCTGCAAACTTGAATGCCGACTCATTGTCACAGAAGAGTAATGTCGGACCTTTAACTTGTACCCCAAGGTCCAAAAGCAAGCCTCGAAGCCACACTATCTCACAAATTGTCTTTGCCACGGATCTATACTTGGCTTCTGCTGATGACAAGGATACAGTGGATTGTTTCTTTATTTTCCACGAAAGTAGTGACTCCCCAAATTTGATGCAAAACCCAGTAATAGACCTTCTACTCATAGGACATGTGGCGTAATCTGCATCACAATAGGCTGTCATCTCCATATTACATCTTCTGGAGAGGAGTATTCCTAGTCCTGGACAACTCTTCAGGTATTTCACCACCTGCAAAGTTGCATTCATGTGTGATAGCTTTGGGCTGTGCATGAACTAACTGAGAGTTTGTACTACATAACAAATGTCTAGCCGAGTCATAGTGAGGTAGATAAGCTTCCCAACAAGTCTTTGATAGCTTGTCCGGTCTTTCAACAGTGCATCATCAGGGGAGGACGACGTTCCAGCATCATACTCAACACTGGTCAGCTTGGCATTCCGTTCGATGGGAATGATTACTGGTTTGCATCTTGATAATCCTGCTTCTAATATAATCTCCATCACAAACTTTCGTTGACTAAGGGAAATCCCCAGATCAGAGCGAGCTATCTCTATTCCAAGAAAATACTTAGGTGACCCTAAGTCTTTGATGTGAAAAGACAAATGTAGGTAGTCCTTTAGCTTCTTTATAGTAGAATCATCATTTCCCATAATGAGTATGTCATCAACATAAATCATCAAGTTTATGGCTGACGCACCTTTTGCCCAGGTGAACAATGCGTAATCATGATTGGATTGCTGGAACCCTGCTCCCATAAGTGCAGTAGTAAACTTGGGGTACCACTGCCGAGAAGCCTATTTCAATCCATAAAGAGATTTGAGGAGACGACATACTTGGTGGCAACCGATAAGAAGGAACGGATCGTGACGTCTTCGGCGACTGGAGAAAACGTCTCATGGTAGTCAAAACCTTCTCGTTGTGTAAAACCCTTGGCCACCAGCCGGGCCGTGTATCGTTCCACAGAGCCATCTGCCCTATATTTTATCTTATAGACTCATTTACATCCAATGGGTTTATGATCAGAAGGTAAAGACACAATATCCCAAGTGTGATTGTCAATCAGGTCCTTGAGTTCCGCCTCCATTGCCTTTTGCCAGCGTTCATCTTGTATAGCCTCATCATAACTTGAAGGCTCTTTTTCCTCAGAAATTCGGCTAATGCAGCATAAATGATCTGACGACAAGCGATTGAAAGACACATATGAGGATATAGGATAACGGGTACCTGATGATAGTGATGAGGAACAGACATAGTCTTTGGTCCAGGCTGGTAGACGAGTTATTCGACCTGATCGTCGAGGTGGCTCATCCGATATCTTCAAGGATGATTCTTCAATACTTCCAGATTCTTCGCTGTTTGTCTCCTGGGATTGCTGTTCCGTGAGTTGTTCTCGATCGGAAATGTCATCATATGAACCATTGGGCGGTGGTGAGGGAAATGGTGAAGGTAGTTCTGTATCTACTATCTGATTTCTTGGAGGGGAGCCAATGAGAATAGATTCTCCAGTAGATAGGTCTTCTTCCAACAAGAATGGATGACCAGTTCTCATATCTTCTCCAGACATAGAAGTAGTATCCTGAAAAGGGAAGATGTCTTCATGAAAAACTACATCCCTGCTAACGAAGAATTCTCCAGTAGACTGTTCATAAACTCTATAACCCTTCTTTAAGTTGGGATATCCCATGAAGACACATCTTCTAGCCCGAGGAGACATTTTATCTCCGGCTCCAACTATAGCCACATAGCATAGACAGCCAAATACTCTGAGATGACTCTGATCTGGTTTCCTTCCATACAATAATTCAAACCGGAGTTTTCCCTTTTAGAATGCGTGATGGCATAAGGTTTATAAGATACGCTACAGTAACCACACAATCTCCCCAAAAAACTTCAGGTATGGATGCCTGGAACTTAAGGGCACGTGCCACTTCTAAGAGATGACGGTGCTTTTGTTCAACAACCCCATTTTGTTGTGAGGTATAAGTGCATGTACTTTCATGCAAAATTTCATTTGAGGACAGAAAGGACTTACAATCTCCATTGAAGAACTCTCTTCCATTATCAGTGCGGATGCGACGAACTGATTTTCCAAACTAAGTTTTGGATAAGGAAAGGAAGATTTTAAGATAAGAAAGAACTTGGGCCTTTGAGTGTATAAGGAAGACCCAAGTGGCACGTGAGAAATCATCCACAATTGTAAAGAAAAATCGTGAACCATCACGATTAATTGTGTGATATGGTCCCCAAACATCAGCATGAATTAAAGAAAAAACGTCGTCTACTCAAGTTGTGCTGTTTTGAAAGGGTGCACGAGTTTGTTTTGCCAAGGGTCAAATGGGACATTGAGGACTGGGGAAGGAAGTAGTGTGACCCAATCTTTTATGATGAAGAAAATTTCTTTCATTGGCAACAGTGTTACACAATGGTTTATTGAATGCAACAGAGGATAATTTAAAATTGTCTAGAATATCAACCCAGAAATACAATCCTTGATAGACTCTACCCAAGCCCATCCGTTTGCCAGTCGAAAGGGCCTAAAATAAAAATAAGTCATGGTCAAAAGCGACACGACAAGAATTTTCTTCACAAACTGGAGAGATTGATATGAGATTAAAGTGGAAAGTGGGGACATAAAGGACATTTTTTAGAGTAATGAGTGAACTAAGGTTCACAGTGCCAGTCATTCCAACATGTGTGGTGCTTCTATTGGGGAGCTGAACTGATATTGGATAAGATAACTTTTTGACATTGGAAAAGAATTTTGGGTTGCAGATAATATGATCACTAGCTCCTGTATCAACGATCCATTCATCATTTGAAATTGAGTTCATCAGGCAGTAAGAAATACCCGTGAAACTTCCTGCCTTGTCAGAAGCGTCCAATTTCTTCAGAGCTTCCATCAGTTCTTGATATTCCCCATGAATAATTGACTTGTCAGCTAAATAACCTGTCACCTAAAAGACAGTTGAAAGCTTTCCCTTTTCTTTTTCACTCGGTCTACCGTGTAATTTCCAACAATTTTCAACTGTGTGATGCGGGCGTTTACAATATTCACAATATAGCTTACCCTTTCCTTTGTGATTATTGTTTTTTATAAATGGTGAGGGCTTGGTCACGGCATGGGCCGCCGTACCCCCATATGGGCCTTCAGATGTTGCGAAAAAATGGCCTCTTGGGTCGTCGAGCCCAGAAAAATACTGCCCGCATGGGCCTTCGGAGCCATAGAAGCCCCCAGCTCATGGACCATTGGATTCAGGAGCCGCGCCTTTCTATGAGTCGTCGGATCCAGCAGCCCCGAGGATCGATCTTGAGCCGTCGGATCGACCAAAGAAATTACGGCCATTGATTGATCGTATAAAAGGCCTAGGGTTTTTGTGGAACCCTAGATTGGGTCCTCGACCCTTTCTCCCTCCTGCGGCTCCTTCGTGGAACCCTAGATTTCTTCCTCCTATGATTTTCTACAACATGTGAGGGTAAACCCTTGCCACCAGAGCCACACTTTCGCCTTCTTTGTCGAGATCTACTGCTCTCTGTTGGCTCTCCTCCTGGATAGCGAGCTGGTAGATGCGGCCAAGGTTCGGCATCGGCTCCATGGTTAGAATCTGCGATCGAAACGAAAGGTAAGACTCATTTAGTATGAGGAGGAATCTTATCGCCTTCTCCTTGTCTCACATCTTTTTGTATTGTTGCAAAATCGGCTCCGGCCAGTCAAATCTTTCTTCGGCCGCTTCCAATTCGTTCCACAAACTTGAAAGTTTGTTAAAAATTGCAGCAATAGTCATGTTTTCCTGCTTTAAACTCGAGATCTGTTGCATCAAGGAGAAAATTTTGACTTGATCTAATTTTCCATACATCTCCTTGATGTTTTCCCACATTTGTTTTGAGTCCTCCGTCGGGGGAAGACTCGCTGTGACTTCGGGGGCGAGACTGTTTCCGATCCATGTTCTAACTAGCTTATTACATTTTTTCCAAAGCCGCGCTAGTCGTTCGTCAAACGGAATCGGAACCGTTCCGTCAATGAAGACCTTCTTATCTTTCGTTACCAGAGCGCGCCGGAACTCGCGTGACCAACTCGAGTAATTATTTGGTCCAGTTAACTGTTGAGCAACAATCTTCAGTCCGCATTTGTTGTGAAAAGGGGGTCGCCGGGCTTCGGGCGACTACTGGCAGCGTAGATCTGGTACGGGAAGAGACCTGGTGGTGGATTCGGGTATGGATTTGCTCCTAAACCCGACCCCTCAGATCCGATCGTGTTACTTGCATTTGGAAAAAAAAGAACCCGAACCCGGGTAGGGATTTGTTCCCATGCCCAGTTCGACTGATCCGCCCGTCTGTTGTGAACTGGTGTTTGTGCCTGCCCCGTTGCTGGCTGGTAGGCCTCCATCAGATCGAAATCCCGGTAATGATGCATTTGGGTTGATCCCATAGTACCAAGGATATGGTACCCATTAGTAAGGTTGGCTCGAATAAGGTTTCCCCAAATTTGCCTGAGACGAAACAAATACCCATTGTGCATGCTGAATTTGAGTCTGCAACTACCTTTGTTCTTCGGAAATGATGACAGCAGGTGATGATTCTTGGATCTGCGAGATTGGTGGTGTTGCTTCTCTTGCAAGCTGATCACTGGATCCTAAGGTAAGTGTCTGTGGGTTTGTCATGAGGACGATTTTCTAAAAGAAACTGTTTTGCAGATTTGCCTTTGAAGAAAGAAAGGTGATAGGAAGTTGTCCTGTTCTGCGAGTGTTGCAGCAACAGGAACCAGAGGAGACTAGTTGTTCGGTGAATGGAAGTTGCCCTGTTCTGCGAGTGTTGCAACAACAGGAACCAGAGAAGAGACAGAGACTATTTCTAGCGCATAAGCTATGCCAGGATCAAGACAAGCTCTAATGCCATGTCACAAATCGAGAAGAAAGAATACAGGAAGAGAGAATGTGGAATTTCATGTGCGGAAAATTGTATCTTCTTCTATTTCATTTATGTATATTGTACAACCATGTATATACCATACAAGATCTTCAATAAAAAAGTAAATGATTTTTCCTAATCTTTCTAGTCCTAAAATAATCACATTTTTCTATCAATTACAGTCAATACAAATCATCAATTAGAATCAAAATCTTCAATCATATCTTTAACAGCAGCATTATTCTTCATAACTACAATGGATGAGTCTTTCGTGAACAATCATTTGTCAAAAGCCCCAAATCATTATGCCGAAAATTATATGTGTTAATGTTTGGTGGGAGCTACTCCGGCAACATAAAGTAAACCATGCTTAGAAAAGCCCACATGACAAGGAGTAAACACCAATGCAATGGAAACATCAAGCGGCGGTGATAACGCTTTTGCTTGGCGCCATTTGTGCACGCAAATGTTATCCTTCTCATAAATTATCTTTTCCATGATGATGACCCGAATATATTTCATAAATATGGAGTCCCATTTAACTTACATCTGTTGATAATACAATTAAAGTCGATGAAAAATACTCAGATTTAAGAAACAAAAGGATAATCCCTTACTATTCATTTGTCCGCACGTTAATTTCAGCTCATAGCACCACGTTTTTAGACGATAGTTTTATCGGGACCACAGGAAAGGTGTCCCATCTTTGATAAATCCTCAATGCCGTCTAATCTAATTATTAGAATTTACCCCATTAGCATTCATCAGTCGACCAGTTTTGGTTAGTTTTGTCTCTCCGTCTCACAATTTGAAGGCTCCTTCTTCCGTCGCCTTTTGTATTTGTAGCCCGAATCATGTTCCCACATTAGGCAATTGGACCTCTTGCTATTTTGGCAACGGGTCGGGGCTAATAAGGTTGATGATTCCGATTAGATCTCACTCTCACTCTCGTTGATGTGCGATTTTCTTTCATCCCTTTCTTGGAACAAGAGAAATCCCGTCAAATATACATATAAGTTTATATCATAGTCTATGTCATCGGATCTCTTTCGGTCTCATCTTTGCCAACACCCAAACACCATATAAGAATTCTCCCCATCGCCCTTTTCCAAGCTTGCACAAGGAAGAACGTTCAAATACATCTTTTTTTGCTTATTGCACCGAGCATTCGTTCGTCGCTTATGACGGCAATTTCGTTAAATGCTCAGATGAATCTCTTTTTCTTTTTTCTTAAATAATTTGTGAATTAAGCAATAACAACAAAGATATGTACTTGTTGAACTGATATAGAACCATAGGCAGTTTATCTCAGTTTCAACTAAACACTAAATAGTCATGTGTCTGCATTAGTATCTATTAGTTTTACCAACACAGGTGTAGTCAAATAATAAGTGCAATCAAGCTGCCCAATGCCCTCATTCGTTATAGACTAGAGGTGGCAATTAGGTCTGCCGAGGTGCCCGCAGCCCACATGCTGGTGTTCTCTCTCAGCTTACTTATTGAATAAATATCCTGAGTTCGATTCTAATCACTTAAGCCATGAACCAATGCCAAGTCAAGAAAGTGTTGGTAAAGATAGTGAATATCTTATCTATTTTCAATTTGATTCTTGAATTAAATTATGGATTCTCTCTCTTTTATTGGCCCCCAAAAGGAAGGTCTGTGATTCCACTAAGATCCTTCACATGTCCAATAGTTACAAAACATATACATATATATTGCTCTTCGATCCAACGTAATGCTCCTCGTGTTTCGATGTCTTAAAGCTCCTTGTAGTTTTATTTTGTTCCTGATTTCTACGTCATGCTTTTTACTGATGTCAACGGTCAATTGCGAAGTCTAGGCCTTTGTGTTTAAGCTGCTGAAGTTTGTTTCAACATGAAAAGTTAGGATTGATTGATTAAGAAGCTAGAGAAGAAGGCGTGCATATTTGAAATTTTGTCCATGCAACTAGTGGTCGCAGCAGCTATAACTCCTCGAAGGCTCGAACTAATGGCTTTGGTGAAGTTGGGTTTTCTGCAATCTAATTGATTGTCGTAGTAGCATTTAGTTTTGAGCGTGGGGCGATTTTAGATAGACTAACCATCGTATGAAATCGCACATGCACCGGTGAAATTTTTTAACTTCGAAAATTTAAGCAAAAGAATTATCGAGATGTGCATGATATTTAAATCTAATATAAACGGAATGCTCTTAATTTGTCTTTGAAGGCGGTTGAGTTAGAAAGGGAAAGTAAATATTTAAATTGTGCCTACACACGGAGAGTAACTTATCTAATGCCACTGTGATATTTGAATTAGATTACGATTCCATTTCAAGTTGCCCAAAAACAGACAGTTGCAATTCTGACGAGATTTCTTGATGTTTTGGACTAAGTTACCATATAAAACCTATCTGCGCGTGAATGAGCATGACCTCCAAAGTCTGTTATTCTTAAGCACTGGACCTGCAAAGATTTCGCGAACCTGTTCTTCAAAGATTTTCTTGATTTCTGTCGGGATTTCTCATGGAGGGAGAGACGCCGCAGGTCGATCAAGACGTGCCGCGAGACGACAACAAGCCTCGCGAATCCTCAGCTCTCGGTGAAAGCGAATGCAATGCAGAGGGTTCTCTAGTTTCCGTGGACTGGCTCCTGCCCGACGACCTATCGGAACAAATCCTAGCCTGCCTCCCGTTCGCAGACCTTGTCAGGGCAGGCGTTGTCTGTAAACGGTGGCATGGAATTTTTAATTCCGAGACTTTTCGGAAGAAACTGTTGCACGGTGTATCCCAGAAGCCATGGTTTGTCCTTCACGGGTTTCATGGCCGACCCGCACGTGTTGACGACGCTGCCCACAACGTCTGGTGCGAGCTCAAATTACCCAAATTCAAATTCAGCTTTTACTCTAGCATCCTCGGCTTTGCATCTTCCACTGGCTTGATTTGTGCATACGGCCAAAGCAAACGTGGTATCCACAAGTTATGTGTCTGGAACCCACTCACGGGAATTCGCAGACACATCGCGCCGGCCCCGAGTGTGGAACCTCTATCCGCCACCCTTGCGATCTCGGTTAGTAGGACAACACCAAGTTATAAAGTCTCGCTCGTGGCTTCGAGAATTCCCCTTGGAGCTCAGGTCGGATATGAACTTTCGATTCATCTCTACGATTCCGAAACGAGGATGTGGAAGACTTGCATGACAGAGTACTTGAGAGGTTGGAGATGCTGTGCCGAGAGTGCAATCTGTGATGGGGTTCTGTATTTCTTAATTTTTTCGCCGTTCATTGCATCACGTGAAAATAGATATGGCCTGGTGATGTGGGACCTCTCCGGACGATGTTCCAATGACCTGTTAGCAAGCTTTGTTCCGCTTCCTGACCCTCACGGATACGGACGTCTGATGAACATGAAGGAGAAGCTAGTCTTGGTCATGGACATCCACGGATATAATAAAATCGGCATTTGGGTCTTGAATGGCAGGGAGTGGCATGAGATTGCTCGCTTACCTGATGATTATTCTTCAGGATTTGGATCGAATGCTCGGTTCTGTAGCTATGGCTTGAATGATCTGATATACATCTGGAGCCCCGTTGGCGGCCATCATCCTTCTCCTTACATTGCTACTTTCGACATGAACCAGAAACAATGGTCGCAGAGCAGCCTTGGCACGGTCCCTTTACAGAGCTATTCTAAAGCTTTTTGCTTTGAACCGCGGCTCGAAATTGTTCCGTAATTTACTTTTAAGATTTGATCGTCTTGTCGCACCCCAAGCTATTATACTTTCCCATTTCTCGCATATCCTCAAACAAGTATTGAATTGAGTAATTTCATGTATCTAAGTATCCAATTTCTTTTCCGTTTGTTGAGTGGTAGTTATTTCTTTCTTTCTTTGAGCACCATTAAATTGTCTCCACCTTTTATTGTATTTTCTCGAGAACATATGGTGAATGAAATTTACTATTCATTTTCCTGTTTTTATTTACAAAGTTTAATGAGCATGACTAGTGGATGTTGGCATATATATATAGATAAAAAAAAAAGGATTTGTTTTGTATTTCAATCAAATTTTGTTTTCTAATCACTTCGCTAAACTTCGTTAAACTTGAGATATGTGGTTTGTTTGATGATCCAGCCGCATAGTTGGATTGTTCAATTTTCGGTTGTAGCAAATCAAGGAGTATCCGCGCCACCCATAATGCACCTCTGCTATTCCACCTCTCATATTGGTCAAGCACATTCAAGATTTGCTCCCAGAGTGCTCTTTATTAATCTTGAATCCGAGACCATAGAAGTGGAGCAAATTAACTTGCTAGTTAAATTAGCACCTTGTCGATTCTTTCAGTTTTTTTGGACCATTGATCTCATGTTGCGCTACATCAAATAAAACCAATTTATCTTTTCCGTGGGAAACTATGTAGAAGTTTGTTCATGTATCTTCGTGTTTTTGAATTTGCAATTGTTAATGCGATATCTACTCGCATTTGAGAAAAAAAAAATTGGAAATTTTTCACGTGCAACAATTTTGGCCCCCGTGGGAATTTCGCATCTCTTTAGTATAGTCTATAACCCAATGCAGTCCTTCAATTAGTTAATAACCATGTTCAGTTTTTTTGACCCCTAATGTCTATTAGTAGATTATGTCGTAGTAGATTGTGTGGCGAGAAAAGAAAATATCGATCTTCCACATGAGAGATTTGTACATATCTTGCTGGTTCTTGATCTTTTTAAACTTTAAAATTCACGAGATCCCAAATAACGATTAAGGTCACATTTTATTACTAGTCTAATAAGAAAAGAGAATTACATTTCTCCCTAGATGAGTTATAATATACATATTTTTACGGGAGAAAATTTTATGCATGACATATCTTTTCGTGTGACTCAAAGAGTGTCGATGCATAAACAAGTTGTAGGCACGCACTGTCATCGTGATGTTATATAAAATATTTATGCGCGAAAAAAACCATAATAATCGTACATCTTTCCAACTAGAAAAATAAGGGCTTAAGCTGGGCTTAGGTCCAATTTTTTATTACAGGCTTATGCTTGGAAAAGTCCATAGGATGCAGGCCCACATGTGGCCATTTATTGGAATGGTTTAGAAAATTTTGAAAAGTAGGGCTGGTTAGGGAAGTCAGAGTTGGTCTTTCGACTCTCTCCTCGTACACTTTTTTGGTGGGCTTATAATAATTGTTTTCGTGATGTGAACCACTTACTCCTAACCACATGTGATAAAATCATAAAATAAAATAAAAAATAATTACGTGATAATTTTTTATCTACTATTAGAATAATAGTTATTCAAGATCACAAAAATTAAATAACAAATAATTATAATTCTTATGGGATTTATTCCTTCAAAAATTTGTAACCCACAACAAATCCTTATTCTCATAGTCTCCCGAAGATTATTATACTAACAAAGTCTCAAAACTACGTCTATCAACTCAGCAAACATGCACTGCAAAGTGACAATTTCTCGTTCAATAGTCATCTTCTATCACCAATAAATACCCCTAAATATCTCATTTTAAGATGATTTGGCAATGGAAAAATTACAGCCAAAACCTTTCCGGTAGCAATTTATGAATTTCTTGTTTCTTCAATTACCACATGGCATTCAAGCCCATCAAGATTGCCAACTCCTCCTCTCACGTGCTATATATTTCATCTTACTTTGCTCTTTTTCTAAAGAACCCAAGTCCCCAACACTGTCGATGATGTTAAAAAAAAAAAAAAAAAAAAAAAAAAAAAAAACTCTACGATGCATGACATCTGCACAATGTAAAATATTTGTAATCGACTTAACGTATGGTATCAATCGGTGTCAATGTAAATTCATTTACACAAACAAACTCTTTTTAAGCATGAAAGGGTTAGCACTTGTGGCTTCTGATGTCATGAAAAAGTTCCGCAGAAGCTTATGTAGCTTTTTCTTTTTTTTTTTTTTTTTTTCTTTTGTGACCAAAAGCTTATGTAGCTTTAATGTTCGAGAACAAGACAGGCGCGCTACCGACCCCCAGCCACCAGGGGCACCTTCGACCGCATGTTCTACTGCTAGATGCTCAAGGTGTGCAACCGATGGCCAACATCACTGGCGATGAGAATGACCAGAAGGAGCACACCTTCCTGGAGCGAGCTAGAATCTGACCAACCACCTATGGTGGCTCAACAATTGCCCGCAGTCAGCCCTACTACACTAGTGACGAGGTCGGGTCATTTGGGAACGTCCAATTCAAGACTTTTTAATTTAAGTTGCTGCGAAGATATGGTGAATTAGGAGTTGTTGCTTCTGCACTTTCCATATTGTTTCTTGTTTTTAGAATCAAGGATTACTTCTCTACACCGAATGATCACAGAAACAATGTCATGCATCAATTTCTCGAGTGAGAAAGAATGTTAACTAGTCTTAACTTTTATTGGGAGATCACCTAATGCTCTGGAAAAGTCGAACTTTTGGCATGTGAATCCAAAGTAGCAACAATTATTGACATTATCCTAGTTCATTTTCCATACTAGTTCCAAGGTTTGGCTAATATCTTGTAAATGAACTAAAAAATATTTTTTGTTTTTTAGTTTGGAAAATCCAATTTAATTTTCTTCCACACATTGATTTAATGATATTTTCTTTTCTTTTTTCTTTTTTTTAAAGATTGAGTTTTTAATTCTTTTTCTTTTTCTTTTTTCCTTCTTCTTAAAATGATCGCTAGCTAGCCACTGGTGGCGAGGTCGAGCTCACCAACCTCCCACAATGCTCATCCCTCATCTGCGGTCGATTGTTAGCCATCACCTACCTAAGAAAGAAAGAAAAGAAAAGAATAAAATAATTGAAATTTTGATTTTTAAATTAAAAATTAAAAATAATTAAAAGGAATACTTGGTGAAAGGAAGCGGAAATCATTTTCCCTATTTAAGAAGACCTCTTTTCCATTGATGGATAACATTTGTTTTTCATGTGCTAGACAAAAATTATTTTTCACAAAATAAAAAGAACCTTATTATATATCTCGCCAATCATATAAAAAAAGGGCTTAGCCCAAAGATTTAGTATAAGGTATGCTTGACGAGTTCTATGCATGGCCCATTTCCAATATCTATTGAGTTAGTTCTTGATTAGCATTAAGATCTCGGATTATCCCTTTTTAATTAGAATGACTTAGGGAGTTTTGACTTGAAAGACTAAGTAGGGCTCATTAGGGAAAATCGGACCTAATCTCTCCTCCGAACCTTTCTTAATAAGTGGCTAGGTTT
Organism: Eucalyptus erythrocorys; assembly: GCA_014182555.1. Lineage (NCBI taxonomy): Eukaryota > Viridiplantae > Streptophyta > Magnoliopsida > Myrtales > Myrtaceae > Eucalyptus > Eucalyptus erythrocorys. Next base: position 533,070 of record CM024601.1, on the reverse strand, counting down.
CTGTAATCTAGTTTATTATCATATTATCTAGTTTCAAGCATGCGGCAATTTTGGAAGGACTAAGCATCATCTGAAAATCTTAGACATGTCACCAATGTCATTTTTGTACTCCAAGGTGCCCATGACCGACACTAACTTGAGATTTATAATCTCTTATGTCAATGTTATGAACTTTTAATCCATTGTGTCTCCAACTTCAAAACGTCACAACACATTAATCGAAAGACACAGTGTTGTTTGTCAATACTTGAAGCAGGAAGGGACATATGATTCTCTCAGGCTTCTCTGCTTGAACGTCGCGCGGGCTAGAAATTTACTTAAAACATTTGTTGTGATATGCATGATGAACGAATCTATACCAACGGAATGTTCTTCATTTCGGACTAAAGTCTATAAGTTACCACACACGACCAGCGGTATCAGCATTTTTGGGAAGCTCAAGCTGTCGGTCCCGTTCCTTTCCTCCTCTCGTCTCCCCCTTCGCTTCCGACCTCAGGTTCTTCCACTTCCTTTTCTCGATCTCATGCTCTGCTCAATTCATGAGTTTTACACGCATCTTCTCGTTATGTTCGAGCCGAAGCTCCGTCGATGTTTTTCTTTTTTCTCGACGACTTTTGTCTGAGTTAGTTTTGTCGCTGTTTTGATTTCTAAACTGGGTCCTGATATGAATCTGTGTAAGTGTGGAGAAATCACTTTGTCGCCTGTTTCTTCTGGGTAAGGCGACGGGATGAATATGGTGTTTTTCTGTTTGAGAGAGGAAGATGAGGAAGTTTTGCAGGGCGACGTCGCCCTGGTGCTGAATCACCAGCCCTATTGTGAATTCAAGTTGTAGTGGGCGTATGCTTGACAGGGGTTTTGCTCTTTTGTTTGCTTAATAGGGATAGAGTTGAGTGTGGGTTTTGTGTACTCTAGCTTGGATCCTTTATCTAGTCAAGCTTTGGCTCTTTTCTTCTGTGTTGGATCAGTGAAGCTTCCTCCTTTGAGTTAATTTTTGTCGTTAAATTTCTTGATGTTTGCCGCTTCTTGTGGATGTGAACAAGAGTATACATTATGCACAAGCTAATGACTTGTTGATTTGTGAGGATATGTTGCCGTAGCAGAAGTATTGCACAGTTGTTAAAGACCTGGACTTTTTTTCTCGCTGATTGGGAGAATTGGGAAGTTAAATTGTGTTTACCAAATGGGAATTGAATGTGGATTTTTCCAATGATGTGTTTGGGTTTGCATTATGCCTTCTCAAAATCCTTGTGTCTGGCAATTGATTCTTCCGTGGTGGGTGTTGCTATTATTTATGCTTAGTCTGTGTCCTTTGTGCAGAATGGATTCTCAGATTAAGCACGCCGTTGTTGTCAAAGTCATGGGTCGAACTGGGTCGAGGGGGCAGGTGACTCAGGTGAGAGTCAAGTTCTTGGACGACATGAACCGGCACATCATGAGGAATGTGAAGGGACCAGTGAGGGAAGGAGATGTCCTCGCCCTTTTGGAGTCCGAGAGAGAAGCAAGGAGGCTTCGTTGAGCAATCACCTCTATGTGTTCCCTGATTTTTGGTATGTCCATAGTAGGGCTTTCTGCTGCTGTTGATCAAATGTGAGAGTGTCGAATTCTATTTTCAGTTCACCTTTTGGTTACTTTGTGTCAAAGATTCAAACTTAGGTATGAATGAATTGTAGGAAGTATCTCACTTTTAATGATGCGTTATGAATTTTCATTCTTGGCTTGTGAGATGTGATGTCAGTTTCAGCTTCGTTGGACCGGGTGCGCTTGAATGATTACCTTTTCTTTTGGGGGATCCGTATGAACTCTGGAACTTTTGGCCGGATAGGTAATTGAACTCTAGGAGATCTTGTGTAGAGTGTGTTCTAAATGAGGTTTTCGTCTGGTTGTTGCTTGGCCTTATCGATGCTGTGAACTTTGAGGTATAAGAAGAGGAACAAAGATCCTGCTGGAACTGATGACTTTAGCTAATCCTCTGATTACACTCTATAGTCAAAACGTTGTCGACTTGGTGTTTTCTCATATTGAATTTATTCATTTAGAAGAATCTCCTAGCACAAATTACATTAATGGTATCAAATGTCCTAGTTTAAATATGTGATTTTTATATTTCGTGTTTCAGTTTTAAATAAATGAGTTTTTCATTTGCAATATATTTACAAATGAAAAGGAAATTCGTCCATACAAGTAAACCGGACCTATAAACTGACTGCAGTCACGTGGCCTACGAATGTTGGGCAGGGAATTGAGAATAGGGTCGACCTAGCAGCTTGGAAAATTCTCCAAAACATGGGAGAAAATGAGGTAAGGGCTCGTGGTTCGAACGTGATGCAGACTATCGGATGGAACGCATAGTCTCGCCGCGTCTTTGATTTTGAGGAAGGAGAAGATTTCTTGGATTAGGTGATCTTGTAAATGCCTATGTGGTCGACAATGCGGTCGTCAGCCATGGACTTGATTCGAGAGTTTTGCGATGCAGGATTCTGGATTCTTCAACAAAAATGAAATTCAGAATGAGGAGTAGACCATACTAACAACTCAGAAATTTAGAATGGATCCATCTTGAGAGTAACAATTTAGCAAGCTGTTTAAAACCCAATATTCACTAGATTATTTCTAGGATTATTGCAAATATTTTACAAAAAAAGTCATTTGTATCGCTTACGAAAAAATGAATGAATAAAAAATATTTTTATTATTCACGAAAAAACATTTAGGCATAAAATGTTATCTATTACATTAATTATTTCAAGTTATTTAAATGATTATTTCACTAGCATCGCTCGTGCACGACACTTCCCCTCTTTTGCTTAACAACATCACGTGCGAAAACCCGAGACAAGGTCCTCAGCCCACGTTGGGTGCTCCTCGAAAAGAAATGCTCCAGCACACAAATTTTGAAAAACAGCGCACAGAAAGGCTTCCCCAACAATTATCTCTTATAAGTATAGTACAAAAATCAATCAATGCATCTCATGTTTGCCAGAAGAGTATTGCCATTGTTTACTTATTAGTTATTACGCCTCAAAACAATCCCAACATCAGTAACTTACCGCAACATGCTCTCCTTCTGAAACTCTGCCATGCGCGAGATTGCTTAACATGATATAATTACGATCAACTCACTGAACTGTATCAGTAATGAGTTATCGCTCTCGTAGCTGAAAAAAACAGCGACCTTTCGAATCATCTGAAATTGAATCTATAAAGGCGCATTTGGCAATCATTTTGTTCTTGATATTAATTTTTGATCATAAATGATTTTTCCTTATTCTTCTAATCGAACAAAAAGAATATATTTGGGGCGCGCATGATTGTATTTTTCATGCCGAAATAGTTTTCCGGAAATAGAATTTCTATTTCGGGACGAGTTTCTAAGCAAAAATAACCGTTTGATAACGACACAAAAACTAAAAAAGAAATTCGTTTGATAACAACACAAAAATATATTTGGTAGCGGCGTCGGCGGCCGCACGCCGCGGGGCGGCGTTCGGCTGGTAGGCTGCGTCCGGCGGCGCGGCGACGGCGGGTGTCCGGCGTAAAATATTTCTATTTTTTGGGATAGAAATGAACAATAAAAATTTTTTTTTTGGTATAAGCTTTTTTTATTTCTTTTTTTATTTCTTTTAAGTGGAATTTTTGATACTTTTACCATATTTTTGAAATTATTTTAGCGCGCAATCATGCGTGCCCTTTGGTAACTGTAAAAAATTTCTATTTTTTGGGATAGAAATGTATTTGGTATAATTTTTAATTTTTTATTTCTTTTAATTTTTTGATACTTTTACCATATTTTTCTTATTTTTCTCTTTTCTCTTTTTATTTTTTCTTTGTTCTTTTTTCTTCTTCTTCCTCCTTCTTTATGGCCAGTCATCGGCCATCATGATCAATGACTAACTGGGCGAGATCTAGTAAGCTTATCGGAGTCTCGCTGGGCTAGGGCAAGGCTCCATCAAGCTCGCCGGAAGCTCGCGCCGCCTGGGCAATGCCGAGCCTCATCGTGGCTAGACGAGCTTTCAACGAGCCCACTAAGCTTGCCCTGACTTGACAAGGCTCTAACGAGCTCACCAGACCTCGCCCCATCGGTTGCCGGCCACAGCTAACGGCGGTGGTGGCTGGTGACCAGCTGGGACTAGAAGAAGAAGAATAAGAGAGAAGGACAAAAGAAAGAAAAAAAATAAAGTTAAGCTTGATTCTTGAAATTGATCTTGCAAACAATAAGTAATTTTTTTTTTTATTTCTTCATTCTATTCCAAATCTATTATCGAATAAAAATTTTACCAAATAAATTTTTGTTATTTTTTTGTTCTAGAAAACAAAAGAATAAAAATAGTTATCCTAGAGATGGTTATCAAAGAGGGCCTAAGTTTCCCATCTCATTGAATTCCTTTCATCTTGAAAGAGCTTCCAACGAAGTCACTTTCTGGTTGACAAGAGGGAGGCTTCTCTTCTATGAAAAGTATAAGATGATAGAAAATAGTCCGGGTCCATGGTTGCGTGAAAAGCACCAGATTTGATGTCTATTTCCAAGACTTCTTCAATTTTTTTTTTTTTTTGGGCTGCCATAAAGTGATCTTGGGATTGAATAGTTGGATATAATGAGAAATAATTTCGATAAAAATCTATCTTATCTTATACTTTTACGTACAAATCTAATGGCCATTTCATCAATAAATCACAAGTTTCTTTTCGTTTTTATTTTGTTTTCACTATTTTTCTTTTGGAGATTAGTGAATCGAGCACAAGTCTTGATTTATGAGTGTCTATCCGTGCAATTGATTGGACGACGTCTTATTAACGATGCAGGCTTAGTTTTGAATTTTATGAAGTGAGATTATTAGTTGGCCCCACTTAGACAAACCATAGATTTTTAGAACGATCGTGGAAATTAATGGTGTGGGTGGGGTCTCGGTTCGTGATTTAGGGGGCATAATTTAAGTACCTGATGGGAGTCTAACGCATGATTTCGTTAACAAATTCAACATTCCCAGCATTATTCTTCATAACTACAGTGGATGAGTCTTTCGTGAACAATCATTTGTCAAAAGCCCCGGATCATTATGCCGAAAATTATATGTGTTAATGTTTGGTGGGAGCTACTCCCGCAACATAAAGTAAACCATGCTTAGAAAAGCCCACATGACAAGGAGTAAACACTAATGCAATGGAAACATCAAGCGGTGGTGATAACGCTTTTGCTCGGCGCCATGTGTGCACGCAAATGTTATTCTTCTCATAAATTATCTTTTCCATGATGATAACTCGAATATATTTCATAAGTATGCGGTCCCATTTAACTTACATCTGTCAACAATACAATTAAAGTCGATGGAAAATACTCAGATTTAAGAAACAAAAGGATAATCCCTTACTATTCATTTGTCCGCACATTAATTTCAGCTCATTGCACCATGCTTTTAGACGATAGTTTTATCGGGACCACAGGAAAGGTGTCCGATCTTGATAAATCCTCAATGCCGTCTGATCTAATTATTTTCATACGACGATCGAACAACAACAACACAACCCAACACGATCAGTGCTCTGGTCGTCAGTCGACGACAGCGACTCCTCTCGCCCCTCTAGTGTGAACGAGCTGAAATTTCAAAGAAATCGGCCGCGGGGGGAGGGGGCGGCAGGGGGCATTTCCGTAGATAAGACTCCAGCTGGTGGGCCTTTGAGGAACGCGAAACAGTAACATCATTTGACCCGCTAAAAAAGACCACCCCCCAAAAAAAATAAAAAATAAAATAAAAAGGGAAGGCGACGAAATTGAAAACCACGGACCAACGGATCGGATCCGCCATCCATTCCCCCGCACAGCATTTTCCGCCCTCGTGTCCACGTCAACACCGGGCCCCACCCTCCACCTCCCTCCCCCCCGCCTCCCGTTGCGTAAATCAACCCCTAGTGCCTGCAACGACACGTCACCTTGTCGGACACCTCACGCCTCCTCCCTCCCTCCTCGTCTGACTGATCAGCGCTGGCCGCATCGAAAATTAAAAAACTCTAAAAAAAAAAAAAAAAAAAAAAATACTCTCCCCCTCCCCCGCTTTTCTTCTTTTCTCTTATTTATTTATTTTTTCCGAAAAGTGGGTATGGAAATAGTGCCGACACGTCAGCCTCCCATCCCCGACCCCTAATCACTTACCCGTGTCGCTTTCTATCCATCTCGCGCCGCGATGCGCGCATCGCCGTCGATCTGCCGCCCGTCCCCCGCCTAACGGGCCCCACCTCGTCTCTCCGGCTGACGTGGATGTTCCGATGCTGGCGTCACCCTCCACTCACGCCTACCTGTCACGCGCGGGCTCGCGGAGCAAATCATGGGTCGCTCGCCGGATCAGCGTCGACGTGTTCCCCGGGTCAGTCGATAATTTGGGCCTCGCTTTTTAGGAAATTTATTATATTCGTTAATATTTTTTTTTTTCTGGGGGCCAATCAGTAAAAGGGGAAATATAGAACAAATAATTAAATGATGTTTGGTGGGACTGCAATTCGTTCGGGGCGTTGGGAATTTACAATTTTTGGCCCGAGCGAGCTGACGTAATTACGGAGGAGAAAGGGAAGGTTTAGATGGAACCAGCCAAGCGGCAGAGGAAAGGACGGTGGAGATCCGTTTTTCTCGACGACGCCCACTAGGGGGACGCCACGTGGTGCTCAACCACGTGGAGCCTCGCGTGGGTGATTCGCGGGGCCGGGTTCGGAGATCTCCCCGGAAAGGGACGGGTAGGCGCGGGCGGGGCGAGGGGTGAGCTGGCGAGGCAACCGTCCTGTGTTTCTCCCCTGCCACCGTGGGCCCCGCCGGCCCGTTCAGCCCACCCTGGTTGCGACACGTCACCGCTCTGACCACCTTCACCGACGCAGGGAGCAAAAGCCCGTGGGGCCCAGTTGGCAGATGCGTGCCTCGGCCGACGAGGGTTTTTTTTTTGTTTTTTACGTAACCATTTTACCGAGCGAAGACTAAAATGAACCGGAGTTATCGCCACTCGCAATTTTAAAATATTTCCTCTCTTACTTTTTTCTCCAAAATATTTTCTTATTGTCTCTCGAGGAGAGGTTTTTCTCTAAACTTTCACCTTTTTTTTCTTGGGAATTCTCCTGAGAGTTGCGAAATTAATAAGGATAAAAGTTGACAATCCAATCGACGGTAAAAATACTTCTTTTCCCTTCGGCGTGGGATCCGCTTTCCATCGAGTGCGGCTTGGCTTGGCTCGAGGCTATCCGTCCGATTGTGCGCTGGACTTACGTGGGATGGCGTGGGTCCCGCGCTCGCCAAAATATCATCGTCGTGCGTTTTCTTCTTTTCTCATTTTCCTTCTTTAGGCGAGGCAAGACGGCGACACGTGTCCATCCCAGCGAGAGGAGTTGGAAAAGTAGGGAGGGGGGGCGGAGGTGGGAGATTCAGCGTCAGCAATGGACGGCCGAGATGGGAGATTCGCCCTGATATTCGAGATCGCTGCGGGGTTGAGATTAGGCTTTTTTTGTCTGACGATGCAAGTGCTCTCCGCGTAAGGAACGTGCGGGGCCGTCCGTCCGCGCGAATTTCATCGTTGCTTTATTATAGCTAAGTACGTTTTTTGAAAAAAAAAAAAAAAAAGGTCCAATTTTGTGCATTTGTTGCAATTGAGTTGTGATTTTTGATATGATACGATCGCGTTGTGCTTTAAGTCCGTTGCACCTGAAAACCCGACGAGATATAATCCGTTGCACCTGAAAACCCGATGAGATAGTTGTGTTTTTAAGACTGGTACAATTGTTAGGTACTCATCAACACTTCATGAAGACCGTGCCAAACAGCTTCATACACACGTCAGATCGCAGATGGAAAATGTGAAACTGAGCTTTTGATTGATTGAGAGAGTGAGGTGACCATAATAATAACGTTAATCGCGATGTGGAGAAACAGTGGAGGAGGGATCTAGGAGAATTTATTAGTATGCCCATGTTGACTTTTTGTAATGTACAGACAAACCATAAAAGGGATGAGCGTGGAAATCTTCATTGAATCATACGCGTGAAGCTGAGTAGACGATGTAGTGTGCTGTCACGTCAAGCGATAGTGTTTTGCTTAAGTCGCTCGACTTGGGCATGAAAATAAATTGATTGTCGAAGCGGCGTGACCGCAATCGGCAAAAAAGTTACCTTTTCTTTTGCGTGCTTGGAACATCTTATCTCTTCGATATTTCTTTTTTTCTTGTAATGGAAAAAAAAAAAAAACAAAAGTGATCTGGCCTATTTAGAATCGAGCATGAGGATGCCTTTGTTTGGACATTTCCGAACATACACTAGAGATCAATTTTATTTTATTTTTTTGTCGCTAGAGTTTTTTGTGATGGATAGATCCGTCCGACAGCTAGATCTGATCGAAAATGACCCCATTAAAAGTCACCCATTTTAACCCGTTTTAATCGATTTCTATATAATACTAATTTAGAGGCTTATGCTCTATCCAACCATACCATAATTAATCTATATTGCTAAAACACTTTAATATTTAACCAAATCTAGAAAACTTGTATCCAAACTAAGGTAAGAGTATTAACATAAGATTAAGTGAGGGCAAGAAGGTTATGGAGGTGAGTTAATTTTAAGTAAATTGTAAACCTATTTAATATTCATGTTATTTTGAGCTTACGAATTTATCAAATATAATTAATACATATAACAAACTCGGCTCATTAAATATAAATTAAGAAATGGGTCTTGTGACCCATTTTCATAAGTCTAGTGGTAGATAATTTAGTACCATAATTACATTAGCCGTGGAAATCATGTGATGGCAGATTATTACCCACCTCTAATTTTTACATTTAGTGTCTAACTATTTTGCCTTCGATGACATATACAAGCATACTTGCCACGTAGAGTTCTACTGTGTGATAAATAGGTTTGAGTCTGGCTTTCAAATGCGAGACAAAACAACATTATTGGCTAATCTAAACTCCAGTTACAATTATAACCTTCTTGTTAATCATACCATGGACACGTAATTGATTGTGCTATTTACTTGGAGGTTGACTTTGACAGGGTACGAGAGGGCATCAACTTTTGAACAAGTGGATCGTGAATATGCGGAAAAAGAAAACCCGCAAGGTGTTAACACCATATATTAAACTCGAATCGTTTTTCGATTTAGCTAAACTATCAATCCACTTAAATTGCTTTTGATATATATATATATATATATATATATATATATATATATATATCATAGAGTTCTATTCTCATTCAAAGCCAATAAACCAATTATAAATAATGAAAAAATACAAGGTACTGGTAATTTTATCATTACTAATTTGGAATATCATCCAAGAGGAACAAATGGCCATCTAAATAATCTCACGTCATCTAGAGGCAAATTTGTATTTTGATTTTGATAATGTTCATTTAGTAGCAATACAAATATTCATTCAAACACATTTATTTTGAGGCCGTTGTTTTTCTAATTAAGATCATCCATTGTATAGAGAGAAACGAAATATATTGCCAAGGTATATAGTAGTTTGCCACGTAATATGCAACATTAATTCTCATATCTTACGGTGACCGTACTACCACTTAATTTATGATCATTTTACATTTCATTATGACGAGTCGTCTAGACATTATAAATTAATATCATGATGCTTCTATGACAGTTTTTATATTTAATCACAATGACACGTCGTAATATTATATAATACACTCGAAATACCGTAAAAGTACTCATGGGTGTTTATCCTAATTAGACCCCTTTCGCACGACAAGAAAACTTGTACACGTTCATCGACATCCAATTGTGGGTATGCTTGTTGGAAGTGGCAGTCAAGTCTCATAGGTCATCCCGTCTTTAAATGGCATAATTAGCTCGAGATAGCGCCAAAAATTCCAAGCGCAAGACCTGGAATCAAAATCGTCGACCACGTCGCCTTTTATAATATGGGGGAGGGCGACAGGAAAGATAGCTGATGGAGCGAGCTCTTCTTTGATCAGCAAGACGACGAGCGTGTTCGCGACTTCATTCGGCGCTTCTTTTTTAGCCGAGAAGGACTTTTCCTTCGACGGACGATGTGTTCTTACTAAATTGTTCTCATCCGCTGCTCTCAAGGGTCCTTTTCCTTTCTGCATACCTGTGTCGTGTACTCCGGTAATATAAGTACATGGAATTAATTAACAATGTTCAATCGGTATTCGGGAATTTGCAATGCTTCTCGCTCGGAGACATATTCATTAAGATTAGAATGCTCAAGCGAAATTTGAAGAATTCACAAGTGTGCTTGTTTGACCAAAAGAACTTTTCGCGAATTAATTTTTTTGGCCTTTCATATGTTTGGTTCGCAAAAATTTATTAGTCAACAAAAAATCATTTTCAATCAAAGAAAACATCACTTGTAATAATAGGAAAACGAATTCCCTAATCTAAAAAATGGGGAAACATATTCCTTAAAAATGATCTTTATTTTTCTTAAAATGAACACCTTTAAAAATTTGTATCTTAAACTTTGGACAATGATATCAATAATTCATAAATTTTGAATCATCGTATAATGTGGCAATTGAACTTTTAATTTGTTTCATATGGTCTGTGAATATTTAATTTATTCAATGTGGTTTTTGAATTTTTAATATATATATTCAAGCGTGTAAAATCCTTCAATGTTGTCATTTTTATATACTGAAAATCTTAAGAATAAATTGAATAAATTAACATTGATGGACGATATTATATATTCGGTCAAGTGTAGGGAACGTTCGTGATGTTTTTTCTTATATCTTTTTTTTCTTTATCTCGACATGGCTAAAAAGGAGACACGTTCCACGACCCTTCTCTAAGAATATGTGCGCTGGCAAAGTAAAGTTGGAGAGAGAGAGAGAGGGGGAGATTAATCCTAATGGCACGTCCACGTGGAGGCCGATCCCTTCATCGGTGCAACAAATATCGAGGTTTATTTTAATTAACCAAAATAATTTTTTTAAATAAGTAATTTTTAAATGGAGGGACCGAAATATCGTACTCGTCCCGGATTAGATTAGGGTTTATGACAATGGGGACGTCAGAATTATGTGGCGAAGCAGGAGAGGGACGCCGTGGACTCCAAAGCGGCTATTCATTACCGTTAATTTTAGGAACACACTCTCGCTCCTCCTTTTAATTAAAAAAAAAAGTTCAAATTAAATTAAATTAAATTTAAATCAATCAATTATCCTGTACAGCATGGACCACGTAAGCCACATGACGGGGGTGGTATGGGGTGGACGGCCCCCCCGGGGGGCGAGATGCGTCCGCAGTCCACCACGTGTACGGCCAGCGGTGACGCCGGAATAAAATTCCAATTAAAAATACCCCAAAAAAATTGACCAGCACGATTGTCGAATTCGCCAGCTCAACAACCCCTTTCCCCCCTCGGCTCCCGTATATACGCCGTATGCGTACGCTCTGGTTCCGATACGACACGTGTGTGGTGACGTGGATGTTGCCCCTCTCTCTCTCTCTCTCTCTCTCTCTCTCTCCTCTTCCCCTGCTCCGTCTTCCTTCCTTCCTCCCTTCGCCATTTCTCTGTCTCCCTCCTGCTCCCTCTCTCGCTTTCCGTCTCGTTTTCTCTCTCTCCTGTTCTTCGCTCCGAGCGAGCGAGCTCGAATCGTCCGTCGTGTTTTAGAGAGAGAAAATGCGGTTTCGAGAATTGAGGTTCCTTTGACTGCCTCCGGGCGCCGCGCTTCCTCGTCTCCTGCTGAACTTCCCCCTTTCTTCTTTTTTCTCTCTCCGCCGAGGTAATCCGAGCTTCGGCGTCCCTTGTGAATTCAGGCGCTCGAATTCCCGCCCCTCGTTCTCCGGATTCGGCGACCGGGAGGAAGCGGGGGCCTCCAGTCGTGGAGCAGAAGGTGCGTTCTTTCGAGCTGCTGCTGTTTGATTTTTGCGAGTCGAACGTTGCGCTCTCTTTCTCCGTTCCGTACTTCGAGAAATGCTCCTGGCTGCTTCTGCAGAAGCGAGGATGGCCGACGAATGCGTGCTGAGTTGAGTCGGGGCGTGTGTGTGTAGCGAATAGAATTGCGATGTGTTTTGGTGAGAAACGTTGATGGCGGGGAACGTCATCGAGATTTCTAGTATGCAGTGGCGATGGAATGAGCTTTTTTTTTTTTTGGTAGACAAATTGTGTGCGAATTTTTTTCCATGGAATACATATTTTATGCTCTGTTTTGAGAGGTAATAACAGCAGGAGGGCAACATCTGGAATTTCTTTTTTTTTTTTTTTTAACATCTCTGTGCTTCCTAGAATTTGTGTTGCATGGAGGTAATGTTGTTGGGTTGTTATTTTCCAGCAAAGAACTTTCTTGCATGGGAAATAATTTTGCTTAAATTGCCGATTTTAAAGTGTGATGGTAGGTGAGTGTGCAGCTGTAATTTTAGATCTGGGAATTGTGGGCATGAATTTGCAGTCAGGACCATGATTTTGCGATAAGTAAAGAGGACAAGATCTTGAAAGTTCTTCCTGCTTGTTGATTTGTTGCTTTTTCCCTCTTTTTGGAATTTCGCTCACTCGGTAATCAGTATAACTCTAGCTAAACCAACAATTTCAACTTATACTGTAATTCTATGTCGGTTTCTTTTTAAAACTCTGAAAGCGGGGTTACTTGTTTTCACTGGCTAGTCTTTTTCTTCTATTTTCTTGTAAAGGTTTCGTTGTACCGTCACCTTACGACTGACTCCCCATCAGAGAAGTTGAGGTTTTTAAGATCTCAAAAGTGACCTTCTCCGTGTGAATTATGGGCCCTCAAAGTTGTTTCTTCTCGTTTATTCTCTTTCTTGGAGTAGAGTAGGTGGTTAATTACGGTTTTTATCTTCTCGCTGTGGGTGAAAGCTGCATCCCTTAGCGGATCCGATTTTTCTTTCCTGATATTTAGTAGTTGTCAAATATATAGTATGATTCAGCATCAGATATAAGAATTTTGATGTGGTGCTATATCCGTTTTTACCATTTGCTAGAGTAAAAGCTCAAACATTTTATTTAGTACGTAAAAGAAAAAGACGATCTTTATGAATTCTTACATGGGATCTTTTCATAAAGTATTAGGTGAATTCAAACTCCTGATGAAGTGCCACAGATTTAGGATAGTTTACCACCAAATTTTGTGTTTGGATGTTATCGGCTTTGTCATTCATAGATGGGTGCCACATGTTTGGGAAAATATATCCAAGGAAGACCACTCTGCAACGAGTTTGATTGCATACATGCCAATGCTTCATGAGGTTATAATGAAATTCTTCTCTGCAGTCGGAGGATTCTGTGAATCTCATAAATTATCCAATTTCTACCTTTTTAAGGGTTGTTAGTTTCTTGGTGATTTATAGACAAAAAAACGAGTTGACTTTCTCCAACTACATTTGAGCTTGAGTGACTTCGTCGTTATTTCGTGCGATTGGAAGCTATTAGTTACATTTCCGATAGGCTCTATGGATTTTCCTTGGCCATCTTAACTTGACATCGCCTTTCCTGATGCAGCTGATTGCATAATATAATTGCCAAGAGAGGAATCATCTGAATATTTTGGTTGGTGCTTCATAATGGGGAACAATGAAGAGATGAAGTCATCCAAATCCGATAAATCTTCTTCACCAGTACCTCCGGTGAGATGAGGAGCCACATCCATTTGTGCTTATTAATTCTGAAAGCATCTTTCCTTTACTGCTCAACAGGCTGTATGATGATATATACAGTGGGGGAATTCTAGAGTAGCATCTCCTTCCAGATAGTAAAGCTAAAAATTTGTTGAGGTCCTGTTTTCGATTAAATGTTTATTCCTTGTGCAGCAGGATCAGACGGGTGTTCATGTGTATCATCCTGAGTGGGCTGCTATGCATGTAAGTTAATTGCTTTGGCTGAATGCTTTGGAGCAGAGTTGTTGCTCAATAAGAATTTTGACATGGTCCATTGGCCCTCCATCTTTACAGGCATACTATGGTGCAAGAGTTGCTCTTCCGCCTTATTATAATTCTGCTGTATCATCTGGTCATGGTCCTCATCCCTACATGTGGGGGCCACCACAGGTAGTGTTGGAAACATTGAAGTAAGAATAAATATATTTTCTTTATCTAGTTTCAGCTTGCAACTTAGTGTCATGTTGATCTCCAGCCTATGATGCCACCATATGGGCCACCTTATGCTGCAATATACTCACATGGAGGTGTTTATGGACATCCTGCAATGCCTCTTGTAAGTGTATCTTTTTTAACTTTCTTTTCCTGATAATTGGTTTAATATATAGTAGGAAAGTGGCCAAAACTTGTGCATACTGGGAGACGTGCTGTGTTGTGGGTATTCTTTTTCTTTGTCTAAGAGTGCTTTGTTCTTGATGATGCAAGCATTGTGCTTAAGTTACTGCAAGTTAAGACTGCTACTGATGATTACAGTGATCTGATTCCTTGTCATCATTGTCTGCATCTAGTGCTTTTTTTTTTTTTTTTTTTTTTCTTCATAAAGCAAAAAGAACGAGAGAAAATGTTTCGCTCACTGTTTTGGTAAATATCCTGGTAATAGGCACATGTTCTTGGTCCGTATTTCATCTTCTTTGTACTCCAGAATTTGTTACCATTCTGAGCTACTTCTCTGATTTTTACCTGAACTATATAACCCCCTGCATGTTTATTGGGCATATACTTGAATGTTGGTTCTGATGGTCTTGCAACTATGCAGACTCCGACTCCCTTGGCTGCGGAAACTCCTAAAAAGTCATCTGCTAATTCTGATAATGGACTAGTGAAGAAGTTGAAAAGTTTCGAAGGGCTTGCAATGTCAATAGGCAGTGGGGGGGATGCAGACAGTGCTGACGATAGGACTGATAAGAGGTCATCACAGAGGTTTGTCGAACAAGAAACTTTTTGTAGCTCCAAATTGAGACTAGTGTGCATACACTTATGATCCCAGAATACAATTAAATACATACATACATATATATATATATATATATATATATATATATATATATTTAATTGTATTCATCCCATTGCTACCATTTCCCCAATCGCTATCTTGTTAATTCTTCAATTTTGTGATTTGTAAGCAGTGCAGACTCAGGAGACTCAAGTGATGGGGATCAATCAGGGGTGAGAACTAAAATTCTATTACTCATTTGCCTCATCTTTCTTGTTGCTGGGAATATTGTGGTCTTAACAACAAGTGATACTAAACTGTGCACTAAATGTGCCAGGCAGATAAAGCCAGGAGGAAAAGAAGCCGTGAAGGAACTTCATCCAATGGTATAGCATCAGCCTTCATTAACTATATCATCTTGATAGTGAGATAACTCTGTTTGATCTTGCCATTCCTCCTAGCACATTTTTCTTTTTGGGTGGGTGGTGGGGGCCCAAGGGGTGTTTCTAGCGTCTCTACCCTACTACTCCAGGATGTAAAGACTGTCCATTTTTCGTAAGTGGCATCTGATGTAGAACCTGTAGACTCCCGCAGCTATGAGGATGAAGTTCTATGAGATATGCTATGAACTTGCTGAGAAAGTTCTCTCTCTACCAGTGTGAAACTATGATTTTTCGTTGCTTTCATGGGCATGTGCTGTAACAAAGTTAGTAGTCATAAACTGTTGCTTGCTGAGAAATCCATGGAGGCGAAAACAGATGGGCTTAGTTTATGTAGGTGGCAGCAAATAAATTTGTTTGTGGTTGATACCTATGTCAGGAGAGATCATTCATACATTAATGGAGTTGAATTTCTCATCACTTTGGGATGCAACAATGCAATTAAGTCACCACCCACCTGGGTGGCGCAGTTGGCTTTGGGCCTCCTCCCCCTCACGAAGGGGAGGGGTTCGAAACCCCAACGCGTCGCAGGGTGACTTACCTGGTGGCACGTGTGTGGTGGCTAGCACGTGTCGCCCCCAGTGGTTTACTCCCGGCTTCCGGCCGTGTGGGGTTCCTTGGGTCACCAAAAAAAAAAAAAAAAAAAAAAACAATGCAATTAAGTCTGAATTTGGAGCCTCATATCTGCAGGCGATGGAAAATCTGAAGTGCAAGGAAAGGTTGCTGGGGAGGTGGATGCTGCTTCTGAGAATGTGTCCAGTGGAGCCATTGAACGTCCCAGAGCCACGGGAAAATTGGCTGCGCCTGTGATCTCGCCCTCGCCCAGCATGTCTTCATCACTGGACCTGAAGAATTCTTGCATGGATGCAAATGCCAACCCTGTGAGCATTTTGCAACCTGGTGTAGTGCCACCTGAAGCCTGGTTACAGGTAATGTCACTCTGTGGTAGGTTACTTAAAATATTTCCCTGGAAGGCCAGTACTTCTGTTCTTTCTGCTGTTTCTTCAAGTTGCTCTCTACAATATCATAGACTTTGTTTCTCAAAATTCGCTTCGTGTAGAATGAAAGAGAACTGAAAAGGGAGAGGAGGAAACAGTCGAACCGTGAATCTGCTAGGAGATCAAGACTGAGGAAGCAGGTATTAGATGACGTGTGACGGAAAGTGTTATCGTGCTGTTTTCAGTCTTTCTGTTTGTCATTTTCATCAACGTGTATGTCATCTAAAGGGAATGGATTTTCCTCTTAATGTTCAGGCTGAGACTGAAGAACTTGCCAAAAAGGTGGATTCTCTGAATGCCGAGAATAGGGCTCTTAAATCTGAAATTAGTCGACTAACCGAGAACTCAGATAAATTGAGGCTAGAAAATGCCACATTGATGGTACCTCTTGCATCCTTACAGCTTCAGCGTTTGATATGAGTCATACATATAATTTGCTATTTTGGTTTTGATGAATAGAAACTGTACCTACTTACAGGAAAGACTGGAAAATGCACAGGGAGTGGAAAAGGCGGTTGAATCACTGGGTAAATTCAACGACAATGGGCTTCTCTCGGACAAAACAGAGAACTTACTTTCAAGGGTAAACAACTCTGGTGCTGTTGATCGACGAAGTGAAGATGAGGGAGAAATTTATGAAAGGAAGGCGAATTCTGGTGCCAAGCTTCACCAACTTTTGGATTCAAAACCAAGAACCGATGCAGTGGCTGCTGGCTAACAGCCCTTTCTAATTTATGTTATATAGTTTGCCTTACTTATTGAGCTTCGGAAAATTTCGAAATCAATGTCACAGCTAACAGGAGAAGGATGGGATAGCTGGGTAGAGCTAGCATCCAAGAATATGAGGACTCTAATTTTATTTGTAGTATAGTTCTCTCATGGCAGAACTGATGGCTTTTTTTATCATGTTCGGAATGCCGTGATGGTCCCAGAGGCTATGTACATTTGGATTTGGTTCGTAATTGGGTGTTTTTACTGTTATTATTGTGGACTAATGTCATGTAATTAGATCGTGCCACTTGTGAGTAAGCTTGTTCTCTACTTCATTTTGAAGCCAACTTGACAATGTTTACTCGACTCTCTGGCTGGTTCTACCTCAAAGTTGACTTGCGGGTGCACGGTGCCTCATTTTTCCAGTATAGCTTATGTCGACAGAGGATTCTTGGTGGCAGCTTTCTTTGTTTGCTTGGGTCAAAAAAGCCATTCCCTTACTTTCCATTCAAAAGCAAAAGAAAAGGGTACACATTTGTGCCCACATGTCGCTGCCTGGCCCATGTCATCGTCCTTGATAATTGTCTTCTCTTCTAGTCAGATGCGTTTTGTTCCTCCCAAGGTTTATTTCGCATCCTGAAGGGACAAAAAAAGGTTCTGTTTCGCATGAAAGGCTAACCTTTGCGTGTGCTCATCCATCAATCTTGGACCTTCGGAGGCCGAAATCTATTCAGATAGTAGGGTTCGCGGTCCCAGTGATCCACGCAACTGACGAAAATCTTCATATTCCGCATGAAAAACTATAATCCCTGTTGCTGACAAGGTAGTTGGTACTGCTTCCTCTAATGTTCTCCTCTGATTCTCTAGCTCTACTGTTCGGAGCATTGTCGCTTCTTTGTTTGATTGACGGGCAGTATGGTAGTTGGGACTCTGAGTTTGACTGGGTCAAGAGCAGGTCTAAGGGAGCTATGGTTTTGTTACTATTCTGATTGAGTTGACTTGGGATGGCTTCCTTTATCATGTAGGAAGAGCAAATAATGAGCAAATTAGATCAAGTTCTCCATAGCATGAGATTTGCTGTTAAATGCTGCATTTGAGAGGAAGACTTCATTGAGGAACAAAATGGTTGCTGCTTCACTGTCCCAGATTTGCTTGAATCGGAATATAAGCTTTTAGTTGAGCAGTTTCTAGCTCGATGTAGTTTGGGGCGCGCCACTGGGGTGGAAATTTTTGGAGATGTTAGTTAGTCCATTCTTTGATTGCTGTGGTTTTCAGTTGTCCTCAGGATGATAATGATGTCGTTTAACAGTTTGCTCCATGGAGTTGTGCAAGAAGATTTGCTTGGCTTGTGGTGGGATTTGCCCCATTTCTTGGAGCAGTAGTAAGAAATGCTTATCAATTACAAAATGATTTTGCGACTTTGAAACACCTAAAAAGGTGTCTAAAGTTTCGTCCCAGCCACATGATGCGGATTTTCACTCATGACCCACTTTGAAAAATCCTCAGTTTCCTCGATCTTTCCTCTGAATTTCTCTCCATTTCCCCATTAATTTAATCACCGCGGGGTTTCATCGCCCCCTCCGCCGCACGTGATCCTTCCTAACACTCCACTCCCGAGAAAAGCTAGTCATCTTTGACTCCCCACCTTTATTTTCATGATGCATTCAACCAAATTCCAGTTGGAGAAACCAACCAAGCCTCACGTGCGTCCACCATGACTTGTGGGGGGGCTGCTCCAGCTTTCCTCCTATACAGGCTATAGCTTTGCTTTTCCTAGGTTTCTCGGTTCGTGCTCCATCAAAAGTGTTCCACCTTTGTCTCCTCCCACTTGCGCTGCCTCACGTGTCGGCTTCTCCTACACATTAGGATACCCCTATCTGGATTATAAAGTCATTGACGTCCCAGGACATGGCGGTCTTCAGCTCAGATGCGGCCACAACATTAAACCCGAAAGCTGGAAATTGGGATCGACTCACACTAGTCCCCATGTCTCGTGGCTTGTAATTCGTGCTTTGGAAGAGAACTCGTCCTCAATTTTGAATTTGTTAGCAAGCCGAAACTCGTTGGTTTCTTAAGTATTAGACAAGACTATCGACGACCCACGATGCGGCCACCACCAAAAATACAGAAAGATGAGACTACAGCTTATGAAATTGGGTCTAGCTAGATGTTATGCCTAGCGATAGGCTCTGGTTCAACAACTCTTAAATGCTTAAAAGAGTGATATACTAAGCATAGTACCGTGGCCAACTTAAGTTTCTGGGTAAATCCAGCTCCATTTCCTATTTGGTCATAATGTAGAGTCTGTTTCATGCCCAATTCAACTATAACCATCCGTTTGAATTTTTACCCTTCGTCTTTTCCCTCGTTGCAATGATCCGTACATGTAAGCGACGACGGGGGCACTCCACGTCTAATTAAGGGTTTATTTCCTTGGAATTTATCTGGAAAATTTGCTAACGTAAGCGAGGAGGGAAATTAAAAAAAAAAAAATAAAGGAGAAAATCCAATGTTCACAACGCAATAAGAAAACGTCCAACTTGTCCCATCTCAAAAATCCCTTCGTTTCAAAAAAAATATGGCTGCTTGTGCAACGTACCTGTACCTCGTATCTTCACGTTTCTTCCCTTACTTCCACAAACGCGCCCAAGTCCTTCCCTCCCAGCCATCCGCTCCGGCCCTTTTCTTTTCCTTTCCTCCTCCTTTCGTTGCTTCAGATTTTGGCTTCAGTATTTAGGAGGAGCTCTTGGGCATATTAAATTCTTTAAGCCAAAAGGCCACTTCATTCAGTGCATGTGTTCTTTGGCGTTTCATTTCAGTTCTGAATGGACATTGCTTTCGCATTAAATTTCGTGACTTTTATATTCATCTCTATATATCCAGAGGAGGGGCTTTCTCTGATGAATTCCTGCATTCAACCCTCCTCCTCTCTCTCTCTTCCTCGCTCCCTCTGATTTGTTATTCTCTTGGGGTGTTCGGAGGGAGAATTATAGATCCGTGCTCTTGAACCGAATGCTTCAGCTTTTTTGGCATTAAAAGTCTTTCCTTGATCTGCTTCTGGGCTGTGGATTTGCTGCTTTCTTTACCAAGTTTCAATCTTTTCTTAGAAAGTTTGAAGCTTAAAGAAACTAAAGTGCCACCGATGCTAACAGCTCATCTGATGGCTCTCTCTCCTTTCAGTGTCAGCAATTGATGGTATGTTGACATATGTGGGCATTTGTTCAAGATTCCTAGGATAGATAGCGGTTTGGTCTACACCGTTTTGCCAAATGTTATCATCCTAGTGGAGTTTCTTCATGTTTTATGTCTAAGCAATTGAGGGTTCTGGGGATATCGGGCTTTTTTTTTTTTTTTTGGATCTGAGGATAAATGCTGAGGAAGCAAGTGGTGGTTGGAAATTAGCTTTTAGTTCACGTGTTCACCGGTTTCTCCCCTAGAGAAGCCTCTGGTGTATCTCTAATGTTTCTGTCATAGGGCGAATTCAGTAATTCTTCCCCGTCCATAAGTGCCAGTTTTCTCTGAATTTTTTAGTACTCTAGCAACAGAAGTTTATCTTCCAATCGAAATGGGCCATTCTGCTGCTGTGTGGGATTGTAAAGCCGCAGTCGAAATGACAAAGGACTGGAATGGGATTGACCATGTTGTGCTTCGGAGTCCACAAGGGGCTTCAGTGCAGGTGGGTATCGTGCATTTTCACTATGGGATGATTCTGCTGAGATTTTGAATTTTTTGCGCTGAGTATTGTATTTTGTATGCTTGGTCGTGCTTGACTTTCTTAAATCCTGTGGGTGCTCTCATTTTTGTCTGTGTAGGTTAGCATGCACGGAGGGCAGGTCACATCATGGAGGAATGAGCAAGGTGAAGAGCTCCTATTTACTAGTACTAAGGTGCGACTCATTTGTTGTATTTGTTGGAATCTTTGAGCTCAATGCTAATTCCACTCTTATAAGTTGCAGAAGTTAATGTGTGTTAGTTTTCGGTCTTTATGCGCCTGTAAAGCACTCTGCTAGTAAAGTGGGTGTAGCAATGTGAGCTTAGAACATCTAAATAACGGTTGTGCTTTTAGTTGAAGTGAATGCTCATCAACATTTAATGTGTTAGGTTGTTGTGGATTAATGCTTTCCATTCTTCAACTCATGACATTTGAGGAAATTTGAGAATGACCCAATCCGATCGAGTTCAATATGAATTGCTGCTTTTTCTTTGTTTTCTGGGCTAATCTACAGCAAGAATCCCTGCGAGGAGGCAACATTGTCAATATCTACAAGTATAATCTCAGACTGATTTGCTTGTGTATTGTCTTCTACTGCAGGCAATTTTTAAGCCTCCCAAAGCAGTGAGGGGAGGAATTCCCATATGTTTTCCTCAGGTACTCTTCATATTTTGATCCAACATTCATAAAGGACTCAATGTTGAACATTTCTAGCTCAAGTTTTTTTTGAACTTTTGAAGTTGGGCAATTGTGGAGTGCTGGAGCAGCATGGTTTTGCTAGGAACAAAATTTGGACAGTTGATGATAATCCTCCACCCCTGCCCTCCACTGATTCTCAAGGCAAATCCTTCATAGACCTATTGCTTAAGCCTTCTGAAGAAGACATGAAGGGTTGGCCTCATAGGTATAAGCTCAGTCGTTTTTACTTGCGAGCTTTACACCCAATACCATATACTTGTTCTCTCTTCTTGTTCAATCTATGGCATGAAACATCATTGTTCAAAGTTTCCTGCTGATCCTTTTAGATCTCTTGTTTCAGTTTTGAGCTTCGCCTTCGGGTTTGCCTTGCAACCAATGGTGATCTGAGCCTAATATCACGAGTCAGAAACATCAATGGAAAGCCATTTAGTTTCTCATTCGCTTATCACACATATTTATCAGTTTCTGACATCAGGTATGGACCATTATTTGCCAATCATCTTGTCATTGGCCATAGATGATCTTTTCACTACCGTCAGTAAATATGATAATATAAAGAACCAGCCTGACATAGGTTCTCTAAGCTCATTTTCCAGGGTAACATATTTTCCATCAACATTTTTCTGGAATATGCTTTGATCTTATGAGTTTGAGGCCACTATCTACGGTCACCGAGAAGTTTTACTCTGAATGTCAAATATGAAATAGCTATGAAAATTAGGCAATCATAGGTCTGGAGACCTCTAACATCGTAATGTTTGGAGTTCGAGCAAGCACGTTTTGTTTAGGGACCTGCCGCAGCACACTGTTTAGCATTTAAATGCATGAAAGTTCACTACAGTATTCCTTTGCTTCTTGCCCTATATGTACCCCACCAAATTCAGCCAATTTTTATTTTCCTTTGAAATGATTTAAAAGAAAAAGTTCATTCTCCACTTAATAAATGGATTGAATGTACATCTGTTTCAGTGAAGTGAGAATCGAAAATTTGGAGACGCTCGACTATCTAGACAACCTTTGCCAAAGGGAACGCTTCACAGAACAGGGGGATGCCATAACTTTTGAATCAGAGGTAAACATTGAAGTTTTTATGTGATTCAATTTGTTATAGCCAACTTTATGCAAAGGAGTAAAGAGCCTCATATTCACTGGAATTCTGAATTTCCCAAATAGCAAGAAATGAAGGAGGAGCCTCTTCAATGGTTCTAAAGAACTTAAAGAGGCCTTTTCTTTGAAGTTTTTTGGTTCTCGGTGGGAGTCTTCTACATGCATTTGTACTAATTTCTTCGGAAAGAATGAGGAAATGTGACAATGCCTGTGTGTTGATGTATTCTGATAGTGCCTCTACCTGCATTTTGATGACCTTGCCTCTATACAGCCTATAATTTGTACATTCTTCTGCCTCACCCAATTCTGGTAGGTGGATCGAATCTACTTGAGTTCTCCAAATGTAATTGCAGTACTTGATCATGAGCGGAAGCGAACTTTTGTGATCAGAAAGGAAGGTCTGCCAGATGTCGGTAAGAGCCCTTCCAATTAAGGAAAATGTCGTTGCATTTTATTACGTACTCCTAGAACATTAAGTAGGGTTACTGGAACCTGAGAGATTGCAGAGAAACAGATGCGACTGCTGGATATTAGTCACTCCAAGTTGAAGTAAATTGGTTATCTTGTTTGAATATGCAGTTGTATGGAATCCCTGGGAGAAGAAATCGAAGGCAATGGTGGATTTTGGTGATGAGGAGTACAAGCAGATGGTTTGCGTTAATGGTGCAGTGATAGAGAAGCCAATCACATTGAAGCCAGGTGAGGAGTGGACTGGAAGATTGGATCTCTCCGTGGTCCGCTCTACTTTCTGTAGCGACCACCTTGATTTCCAAACCAGAGGCCTCTGAAGATACCTAAGTCATGGCAGCCATATTTATGTTTTTCCTGTTCTGTTTCTGATGGCGGAGAGCCAACCCCAGGCATCCCTTTGGACCGGTCCTCGACCCGGAAGCCTGGGGATGGTTGATAGTCCTACACCTAACTCTCCAGTGATAGTGTCAGTGCACCAGTCCGTGCATTCTATACTGAGGAATCGAGTTTGAGACCTCCACCTCATGAAGTGTGGCCCTCAGGTCACCCTTTCTGTCGGGGACACTGTTGGCGAGGCTGGCAGATTCAGTAGTTTCGACTTCGGAGGTGGTCGGTGCAGAGCGAATTGAAGCGAATTGTAATAATTTTGCGTGAGTGGATTCGTATGAAAATCTGCATCGAATAAACTGGAAATTGCAAGTTGTAGCGTGGGAGCCTCTCTCTCTCTCTCCCTCCCTCCCTCCCTTATTGTCGTGAGGAAACGATATGCAGAGGCCTTCAAAATTTGAGATTTTACACGTCTTCATAGTTCATATAGTCATATATAGATCTCAACATACCATGTTGCGATTGAAGGGTTTCTCTCTAAATATTCTTTTAAGGTTCAAGCCTTTCCCTTTCCGTAGAATAATAGATGGTAGACGGTGCTGTAAAAGCATGACCACTGATCCTAGCCTAACCTCGAAGATGGACAGAACTTAAAACTGAACCTTCAATTTCGGGCCGCTCTTTCATATCATCTTTTAATTCTTCATTGACTCCAATGTCAACTCTTATGCATTTTCACGTTTTCTGAGGATACAATTACTTGTAAGTTCAATCTTTACCGCATTTGGATCATCAGTTTCCCAGTTTATAATCTTTGACTTTGGGAACCGAAGTAAAAGAAAAAGGAACAAGAAAAGAAAAAAAAAAACCCACATGTACGATGCTTTATGTATTCAAGAGTCAGCCTTTAAATGATTTGTCTATGTCTGACAATAAATTAAAAACCACAGAAAGTGATCCAACTCGATAAACTTGGTGATTTTTCATGGGTTTTATGGATATTCTAGATATTAGATGCATATTAATATGGTTCCTGAAAAATACCATCCTAAAGAAGGAAACTGAAAACTCAAATAAATAAATAAGGGTCGTGACTGTTGAGTTGTTAAAAGGTCGGCCGAATATTTTTTGCGCTGAGGAAAAATGAAGAGGACAATTTCTTAATATTATAGCTGGACGGGGAGATATCAGGAGGCACGTAGCTGCTGATGCAAATAAAGCAAGGCCAGGTACGGATTTCTTTTCAACTGAAAAAGAAGAAGAAGATATTACGTGATCTCGCGAGATTATATGATATATATATGTCTCCGGCTCTTTTTTTAATCACCCATTTCAGGGTTTCATCTCAACCCAACTTTCTCCCATGTACATGGATGTCACGTACATCATTGGTAAAGATGTGTTAGGTTTCACATGTTTCGCTAGGGCCAGAGAAAATTATCCAAAATATCTTAAACCTATTATATCTTTATCAATTCACTATTAAATATTTTAATTGCATCAATTAAGTCATAAACTTTTTTTTTGTCAATTGAGTTTATCCAGCCAATTAATCAGAAATCGATGACGTAGATGCTGGTCAATCGTCCTATATGGCATGCCCAACATTAACGTGAATAATTTTTAATTATATTTTATCATTTTTTTCAAAGTCTTTTTATTAATTTTTCTTTTCCTTCTCCTTCTTTATGTTTTTTCCTTTTTCTCTCTATTAGCCTTAGTGAGGGCCACTCTCGATGCCCTCGGGTGAGGGAAGCCTAGGCCTGAGTTGGTGAGGGTCACCCTCATTGCCCTGGCAAGAGGGTGGCCCATGCTTGCCCAAGGGAGGGCGACCCTCGCCAAACCAAGTGTAGGCGTTCCTCACCTAAGGTTGGCGACTTATGTAAGCCATTGATGAGGCTTGGAGATGGCAGAAGGAGGAAAAAGGGAAAAATAAAAATAAAAATAAGAGAAAAAAAAAGTAAAGAAGAGAAAGAGAAGAAAAAGGAAACAAGGAAAAACAAAAAAAAAATAATAAAAAGTTCAAAAAAATACTAAAATAATTTAAAATTATTCACGTTAACCTTGACCCGTCAGGTAAGATGCATAACATCCACGTTAGTAATTACTAATAAAAATTGATCAAATGGACTCAAATAGTAAAAGTTGAAAAGATTAAGAACCCAATTGATAAAATTAAAAAATT
The DNA here is from genome assembly GCA_014182555.1 of Eucalyptus erythrocorys. NCBI lineage: Eukaryota > Viridiplantae > Streptophyta > Magnoliopsida > Myrtales > Myrtaceae > Eucalyptus > Eucalyptus erythrocorys. Next base: position 507,580 of record CM024601.1, on the reverse strand, counting down.
TATGGTCAAATTGGCAAAAATGTAAAGGGTTTAAAGTTTTAGACAATTTTGCTTGTTTCGATAAAAATGAATAATTTAAAAAGCATCCTCCTAAAAGTGTTCACTTATTAGTTAATGCAAAATATTTTCATTTTCGGAAACAATTAATATCTAAATATTTTGGGGATAATGGAAACATAATAGTAAGCAATCCTAAACTCGTGCATTGCATCAGTCTTTCGTTCATACATCCATTCACCCCATTTCCTACTTTGAATAATGGCCTCGTATTTGATCTTTCCCTTATGATATCTCGTAATTGTGAAGCTCGGTTTAAGTAGGTAATCCATGAATCTCATATTTCTCGCTCTCCCATTAAAGATCTTGTTCCCATCAAGCCACGGAGTGTAAATCCAATGTATACAAGAGAAAAGATCAATGCGGTGAAAGCTTCTACATTCGATCATTAGTTAATCAACAAGAATTTAGGAGACGCTGGCTAACAAAATCCGAAGGAATGTTGGATGGTTCAACGGCAAAAACCAGAGGATAACAAGAAACAATCATAATAGGGAAGGACGGAACAAGAAAAAAGAGCAACGTCGGGCGACAGAACAAGGTGTCGCGTCGAGTCGAGCGCCGCGCGTGGAAATCGCGAACGAATTCCTGCCACTGCTCCTTCCCCGTTCGAATGCGACGTCCCCTGCTTTCCTGTCCCCTCCCTTCGCCCCCCTCATATTTCTTCACCACCCCCCCATTAGATTTTCGCTTCAGCTTCCTCTCTCTCTCTCTCTCTCTCTCTCTCTAATTTTCATATCGTTATTAATTTTCTCGTGAAATCCACCACCTTTTCATCGGGTCAAGATCTTTTCTCCCCGTTGAATTCTCCCAGGCCGACTTGGGTTTCCATCGGTTTCGCCGTTTCTGCAGAATACGGCACTGTTCTGTGTCGAATCGTTTCCATCTCTTCCGAAAGGTCTGCATCTCTCCGCATGCCATCTAAGATGATGCTTCATGCGTGCTTTTTTCTTATCTGGTCCATAGATTCTCCATCCCTTTGATTCAGAATTCACATTATCGAAATCTTTCAAGAATCTCGACGGGGCAGGCATGTGCCTACGTGATGTTGTGTCTCTGTTTCTTTCCAATGAATCTACGCGAAGCTGTTCTTTTCCTTTTCTGAGTGAGCTCGTCCATCTACCCTTTCGTTTATATATAATATAGAAGTCATTTCGGGTCGAGTTTCATTCAATAAATTACAGAGGCCGCCTTCAGTTACGGAGCAAGGGCGAGAATTCAATTTTTGCTTCCCTGTTTGACTCGGCTTCGTTCATCCGGGCATTGGCAGTGTTGTTTTCTCTTTCTCGATGAATTATTTTACGTTTCAAAGTTGACTTTTTATCGCGGGCAGCGTCCGCATGACGTGCTCATTCTGCGCTGATTCTGTTGCTCTGCTTTCAATGTAGAAACAGAGCATCGAACCGGAAGAGCCGCCAAATGGCCGAACCGCCGCAACAGCCGATGCTCCAGAAGCCACCGGGCTACAGAGACCCGAGCTTCCCGGTCCAACCGCCCCCAAGACAGCCGTATCGCAAACCGGTCATGCCACCTTCGATGTACCCGAGGAAGAAGCGCCGGAGCTGTTGCCGCACGTGTTGCTGCTGCTTCTGCGTCCTCATATTCCTCATCCTCTGCGTCCTCGTATTAGGTGGCGCCCTATCTTATCTCTGGTTCGGCCCGAAAATCCCGGTCGTCCACCTCCAGTCGCTCAGGATCCCCCGGTTCAATGTGACCGCTAAGCCGGACGGCACTTACCTCAAGGCGCAGACCGTTTTGAGGGTCGAGGTCAAGAATCCGAACCAGCATCTGGGGTTGTACTACGGCGGGACCGACGTGGACATCAGCCTGGGGAAGGACGGGGGGATCGGGTTGGGGTCCGACAGCCTGCCCGGGTTCAGCCAGGGGAAGAAGAACGTGACGAGCTTGAAAGTGGCGACCGAGGTGCGGGACGAGCTGGTGGAGGACAGCGCGGGCGCGGAGCTGAGGTCGGGGTACCGCAGCAAGAGCCTGGTGGTGAAGGTGAACGTTCGGACGAGCGTGGGGCCGATCATTCAGGGGTGGAAGGTGGGGAGGGTTAGGGTGAATGTGGAGTGTGGGGAGGTGACGATGAAGGATGTGGAGGGTGGGGAAATGCCCAAATGCAAGATCAACTTGCTCCGTTGGTAAGTTTGACAGACTTTTGTGTTATAGTTTGGCGGCGTTTCAATGCATGTTTGGTTGCATGATGCATTCATTGATGAGCAAAAAGCTTAGTTAAGCCACAGTCGTAATTACTAATTAGGAGGAGTTTGCTTAGGATTTGGGACGTTTAAGTAGAGCGTGACATTACATCCTGGAGTTTTGGATTATATTCGTCTTATCATTTGGATTAGAATTCATGAGTCTACGTAGTTTATGAATCTTAAAGAGGGCATGTTTTCTTTGTAAAAATGGATAACCCGTCCTCATTGATTATCGCATGGGGCTTCGATCAAGAAGTGAAGCAGATTTGATCTTTTTCATGACATTGTGAAATGTTCTCCATGACCTTAAAGAAGGCAAGGATGCTAGTCTCATGCCATGACATCGGCTAGGAATAGGATGCCATAAGTATAGCAAGTTGTTGATTTTGGATGATCCGTGTAAGATGAAACGCGGGCTCATCATTGTATGGATAATGCGTCGCTATCGGGAGAGTACTACGTCTGGATCGAGAGAAACGACGGGTTGACTTACCTGACACTTGATTTCTTTTTCTCCCTCGTGTTGGAATGCAGGATCTTCTTCCAATAGCATGATCAAGGTCAAGCGAAGAAAAAAGAAGAAAACGAGACTGATCGAATTTGACGACAACATTGGTGACCCTTGCTGAACAATGCCGCTGATTCTAATGTTACTTCTGACCGCAATGACATCAACACAGCCGTTTAGTTTTTCCTTTCGAAATGTTTTCTCCTTCCATATCCAAAAAAAAAAAAAAAAAAAAAAAAAGGAAGTCAGAGGCTCCCACATGAGGGTTGGGAGACTCGAAGGTGGGTGGGTTATGTGGCTCAGCCCTTCGACTCCTTCTGATGTAGTTTACTGCACATAGCGAGCTCTTCTACTATTTGTATATTTGGTCTGTCAATACGGATCCCATTATGTAACTAAGGAATGTTTGCGGGTGGTGGCTGGTGGGGATCGACATCTGGCTTTGCAATCTCTGACGTTTTCTCTTGGAGACCAAGAATTGTAGCTGCCTATCTTAGGAAAGTGGAAAGAGAGGAACACGCAATCTATCCGCATTTTGCGTGATCCAAGTAAAAGGTGGCCACGGAGAGAGATGTGCAATCTGCATGGCGTCTAATAGGTCCACTTCTCGCTTGGCCGAGAGAAGCTTCGCGTTGCAAACCCCCTATCGCGTTGCTCTTCCGTAGGGCTACTCACTAAAAAGTTCCTAGTCCTCCAACCGTTAAAATTTCCCAAGATGACACGTGCTACATTCTTGCGCACGCGGTCGGCCATAACAATCCCGGAAGGGACTCGAAACTGTAAGAGAAATGCGCCCGGTCAACTAATTAGCACCGTTTTGGCAGCAGAGCTAAAACCGAAGGTCGCAACATGCCGGCAGAGTAATTGGCAAAAGAGAATTAACTAATTTAGTTGTGAACCGAGTACTTTCATTGCGGTGACAAGCAATAAAGGTCGACACATTTCAACCTTTGTCTCAAATGGGTTGATCATGCGTTAGGTGCTTAAGTAGTCTTACTATTTCCAACATGTTGATTGATTTCTTCTACTACAGAATAAGTGGTCTCGGTTAATGTCAGAGAACTCACATATTCAATTCGGCCTCAAACTGCCGCAACTCTAGTTTTTGCATAGAAAAAGTGGTCACTCTATAGATTTATAAACAACCCAATATTATTCAATTAGTCGGACTTCGGCTCAACTCAAGGGATGAGCATGGAAACGATATTGAACAGGCTTCGAATGTCTTGCCTCGTCCATTGTTGTAATTACGGTCATAAACATTTGAGTCTGATGACAAAGATGTAAATAAGCAATACAAAAAAGAACCATAGGAGTAAGAGATTCGTGGATGTATACCGAGTCATGTCGGCAAGTGAACAAATCCAAACTCGTCTTGTCCAGGATTTGATTACGGTTGAGTAGACAATAAAAAACAGTACGGCAGTCTGTAATAAATCTAAATTTTCTTCTGGTAAAAGAAGTTTAACATTCAAACCTTGCAGTAATTTCCATGCACTCTGGAAGGCATTCTAGAAATCAATTGAAGATTCACGTCAATGATAACAAATCCTTAAATACAAGTCAGCATATAGCCGACACATCTCAAGTTTGAACACTGGAACCCCAAGGATCTGGTGACTAAGCATGCAGTGAGATTCTGCATTCTTTAGAAAGTGAACCTTAGGAAAGGAAAAGCAATTACATACCCCAAAATTCTCACCACAAACAAATGAACATTTCACACGGTAAGATCCTGATGGAGACTACACTTACAATCCTCACTCTGATGCTAGTCAAGCCTGAAATTGATAGGTTGCCATAGTCACTTCTCCAATCCGAGCTGGTAAAGTTTCCTGCTACAAACAAGTTTCAGCTCACCAATTAGTACTAGATATGCACAAGGATGTGCATAAATTCAACAGATCAGGTAAATTTGTTGAATCATGGGTGAGTCCAATTATCCAAGCATCACGGAAAAATGCTCTTTATGAGGGAATCAATAGAACGGATGAAAAAGACAGAATTAAGACCGACAATTGAACCACTCAGCTCCTCTTTCTGAAATGCTAGTTGACGTGATGCGAAATCTTGTCAGCATGTGTATAAATATATGCATAGTTTATTTGCCAAAATGATGCAGCACATATAACTTGTTGCTGACTATTACTTACAGACATGAACGGCATATGACTACAAAGCATAGGCAAGTAGTTGGTATGGTATACACTGGAAGTAAGCTTACCTATGTTTTCGTACAGGCTTTTATTCTGTTCAGACAGCTAAATTTGGATCTACACTTCCAGTAGCATTTCCCTCTCCTGTTAGGATGTGATCGGGATCCTGCTTCAGAGAAAATTACGGGTAAGATCTGATATATGCTCAAAAGTTGAGATAGATAAATGAGGCAAAGTAGAGGATATACCTCCATTCCCCACTTAATGTAATCCGGAGATTCACATGCTTTATATTCGTCAACCAAGCTCTCAATTATGTCTCTAGATTCGTCAAACTCCGAGAGATCATTATCCTGTTCATGTGATTGATTGTGTCAATATGATGTCTTGGCATACTAGATACACCATATGGAGTAGGAATTCTTATCAAAACGGTTTTTTGTTAAAAAAATAATGACAACAGTTGCTTAGACAGCTTTTTCAACAGGACATCAAAAGATCAATACACCACTCATAAATGCATGATCACTTAAACAGGCACTGCAAAGCAAGCAAAAATTCCCATTAAAGGTCTATAAGATTATACCAGTTGTATGAATGCTATCTATTGACAACTTACAGCAAACATTGGGAATTTCCGGTAATTGTCAAGGAAGGCCTGCTTCTTTCTCAACTTCTCGTACTGATTCAAACACTTGCTAAAGAGATGCCGTATGCTGGTGTGGCTTGCTAACATCAGACCACTGACCTGACAAATGCAACGTTCATAAATTTTCATCATTCTCTGAATAGATTCTCAAAAAAAGGTCACACCTGCCACTGCTACCGAATTTCTAGAAGCAAAAATTTTCACAAAGCTCCAACCATACCCTATGGGCAGTTTGAACATATGGAGACTTTCTTGATAGGGCAACCTAATAGAAAGAACAAGAACGCATAAGATATTTTATAACACTGAATAGCTCTGGGAAATAGACTAGCATGACTTAAATTGCTTTTACTGTATCAGAAGACCTGAATACTCGCCGGGCCCCACTCAATGAAATTGACAAGCTTTCTTTCACGTATCCTCTGCAAACTTTCATGAACCTGATTACAAGAACAGGAAAATTTCAATTATATCAACCAAGATTACAAGAATTATACAATGTATATTAAAGTTAAAAGCCACTATTTGAAAAGGAAATGCAGTAGAGGATGTCCTTAATTTATGTTGGTCATTTCAGAACAGTTAAGAATTTTTATGAGGAAAAGACGAGGTCAGTGCGATGGACTTGGTTTTGCAAGAGCTATTAATGAATCATTTGCTTCAACCAACATGATAAAATGTAAATTATATCCAAATGACTCCTGGGAAAGTATTGTCTAGAAAGAAAACTGACCGTTTCTTTCGGCATTACAAATACAGACACTTTGAGGTTTTCATGTTGCAAATAAAAAGACCAATACCAATGCCTCAAAACAATTAATTGTTGGTCAGATAGCCAGACTAAGGAAACAGACATGGTCAATTTCTCCACTCATGACTAAACATAAGGAATTCATGCAGCGAAAAAATATACCTGAGTGGGATCTACTTCTCCTTGAATGATGTTCAATATGGATATGTACTTTGCTTGACTAGCTTCTTTTGTTCGAGCGTAAGATGAAACCATAATATTCTTTGACTGAAACACATGCACACAGAAAAAGAATTAGGAAGATCAAAGAAAGATCAAAGAAACTCTCAACATGCACAGTGAAAATATACGCAGTAAAATTTGTCACCTGCAAAAGTCTTCTCATGACATCCAAAACAGTAGTTTTCCGAATTACATTTGCCTGCAAAGATGAAAAATATCTGAATTCACACTTTAGTCATTTGAACAAGGTGAAGGTGAGTCAATCAGGACTAAGACTAAGCTGGGTTCCTCTAACAATTTACCGAAAGATCTTGAAAATAAGTCCCCATTATTCTCCCCTCAAACAACAAGGCATCATACATGGATGCCACATTATAGAGGAAGTTTCATGCCAACATATTAGGCTTATCTAGATGGTCACGTAATACTATAAACCGTGTTTTAAAGAGAAAGGAAAGGAATATCAAATATGTTACCTGACGCTCTACAGTGAGAGGTGTATATCCCGTCATCAGGAAATGGCATCTTGGTGTTGGAATTAAAGAAGCAAGAAGGCCAACTAAGTCATTGTTCATGTAGCCAGGATAGCGAAGGGTGGTTGTGCTCGCAGACATTACAGTCGAAACCAATGAATTTGTTTGAGCAAAGGTAGGATTACTCAGATGAAGGCGCTCCACAGCTATTCTATTCAGTGCAGTATTATCAAGAACAACAACACAATCAGCATTAAGGGTTAGACGCTTGAGGGTCAGAAGTGAGTTGTATGGCTGCACCACCACGTCGCTTGTCTCCATCTGGTTAGGAAACACGCTATATGTTTGAACCAATTTTTTGCTGTAGCGATCATTCAGAGTTTCCAATAGATATGAGCCCATACCTGCATTGTTTTGCTTTTTGAGAAAAAATAACCAACATATGCATTGTGTAAAAAGTGAAAACAATGTACATATAGGTGTTTTGGTATGTTGAGCATGTTTGCATGGGGACTATTAAATTAGAAGATAGCCAATAGAAAGTAAAGATCTGCATTCTGCAGCTTACAGAAAAACACTTCACAAAGTGGCTAAAGAGACAAATAACTCGTATAAACTAGACCATCCTACAGTTGGTGCATATTAAGCATGATATAGGCCAGCACACTCTGAAAGAAAGAAAAGCCTCAACAAGTGGAAATATTTATATCAGTTTTCACTAAGTCCATCAGTCTTAATGCAAAAAAGTGAAAATTGTAAATAGAAGTGCAGGGAAGCAACCTGAGCCTGTCCCTCCGGCAATAGAGTGGCAGAGAACAAAACCCTCAAGACTATCGCTACCATCTGCTTCTCTATCGATCATGTCCATTATATCTTCTTCGACTCCCTTCCCCTATCACAATGTTATGAAAAGGGATAGTAAGGAAGTCCAGTAATAATGATTATCCTAAAAGAATTTGGTACACAAATCGCACAGGATTTAATAATAGGTAAGCTATTTACTTCTGTCACTCAAAATTAGTGATTACAAGGTAACGGAAGCACATTACTTAACATGACGTGCAAGAGCAATTAATAACTAAGAGATTTTCTTTCTCAGTACTTCCAATCGTTTAAGTGGTCTGCAATCAAGGGCAGAAAAAGGTTTTCATTTAAGTCACAATTTAATATAGTCCAGTTTAGCAAATGATACAACAAGAAACTGAAGACATTAGAGAGATGACAATGAAAACTGATGCAGTGGGCTGGTTGATATGACTTTCGTTCCAGTGAAAGCCATTTCTCAGATAACTTTCTCATTTAAATTTTAGCAAATAAAGCACCGAAACAATAAAATGGCAAACCTGATGATATCCACTGGCCCAATTATTCCCAGCACCTCCTCCATGATCAGACACAAATATGTTCTCATGATTGTAGAGATTCCGGTATTCGCTGTTCTGAATACCATTTATAACTCTTGGCTCCAAATCCATCAATATAGCCCTCGGAATATAGTGCTGATCATCAGCTTGATAAAAAAACACATCCTTTCTGTCGCCTCCCTAAAGCATCGCAATAGCCAAAGTTTCACAAGTTAGGGACACGACTGGAAACACTCCGTCCACACCACGATATTGTAACGAGTACATGTGCTAATGATACATATATATCTTAAGTTCACTTCAACAAGCATTACCCAGGAATAGGCCGATGATCATCAGCCTATATCATTACAAGTTCAACTCCAATTTAAGCTTCACGAGCTAGGAATCAACCAACAGAACCCTAAACCCCAATCCACCCACAACTCTACACAGTCACTGTACGAACTCTATTGGCGAGTTTCACCGAAAAGGAATAAAGAACGCCACTTCCCCACTCGCAAAAAGGCGAAATTTTGCGCATTGCCCAGCCAACCAATCGAGACGCTCGGCTTCCTAAGTAGGAAATCTCCACGAATTTCTCACCAACAACGACTACGGCCTCGCGACGCTCCCCAGCTAAAAAAATTAGCCTAACAACAAAAGGTTTCGGACCTGAGTGGCGAAGTCCTCGAGCATGCCGTCCTTGCTGATCCCGTGCTCGAGGCAGAGCTGCTTCCAGAACTCCATCCCAATCTGGTTCCCGCATTGCCCCACCTGCAGCGTTATGATTTCCCTCGGCATCTTTTCCTTCCCTAAATCGCTCCTCCTCCTCCTCTTGCTTCTGCTGGAGTGTCGACGATCGGCGGGTGCTCGGATCGGAGGGGAGAATCGAGAGAGAAAGAGAGAGAGCTAGGGATCGATTTGGGGATTGGGGCGCCGAATCATTTCAAAAAAAGAAGAGGGAAAAAAAAATGCAGTGCGCAGAGCGAGAAAATGAGGGAAAAAGTCGGGATTTTTTTTTTTTTTTTTTTCTCGCGTGGGAAGGGAAGGCAGGAAAAAATGAGCAGGCGGGTCTTCGGAGCGTCAACCACTGTGTCAACTCAGTGAGTCAGTACTCAGTAGTGGCGTGCGTGCCGGCGCGTGCCGGCCCCCGCTATCCTGCGCGGCCGATGCTAACGTGCGCCGCCCACGCGCGACCCTTTGGGCCTGGGCCTGGCCTGGGCCTTCCTCGTCGCCGAGGGAGGCCCAATCAGTACGGTCCCAGTTTCGATTCGCCGTCTCGTCGGAGCGACTTCGTTCGACGTTCGGTTATGGAGAAGGAGGCAATTCCAAAACGTAATCTGCTGAATGAAACCGGAACGATGAAGGCTAATGATACCAGCCGGCGGAGGTACAACGAGAGGGGCGGTGTATAGAGCGCCAAAGGTGGCAAGCCGAGGTAGTACATCAGAACGCTGACGACTTCGTATTGTTATTTAATCTGGAAATACACAAGTGAAATTAGATGCTTGACTCACTTCCTCACCTGCCTGTTTAGTAAAGCATTAGCAGAGAGCATTACTACATGACTACCAGACCATAAAGCACATAGCGAAATGCTGCTGTCCTAGACAAACGACAGCCGACGTTCGCGAGACCATTCCCGCGCAGTATAATCGGGGGCTCAAGGGGCTTAGGGAGCCAGCTAGTTAGGTCCAAAGGAAGCACCCCATGGCGAAGTCCCGCTTGTCGTGGAGGCTGCCGGTGGTCGGGAGGCCGTACTCGCGGAGCAGGGAGTCGAGCTTCCACTCGGGCATGACCTCGTAGTCGGCTCGGGTGAACCTCGGGTAGTGGAGCGGCATCTGGAAGCTCGTGCACCGGTTGGCCGCGTGCTGGTGCTTGCCGTTCGCCCTGGCGCTGCCGCCTTCCGAGGCGGGCTCCGGCGTGGTGGCGACGGACTCCATCCCCTCTCTGCTCATCTCTGCTCTTAGTCCCCCCTTGCGAGCTCCTGTGCAGGTTGTTGTTGATGGCACTGCCAACTTCGTGAACTCCATACGGAATTTATAGAGAGAGAGAGAGAGAGATTGCTTGGCCAGATATTCACATCGTCGAGGTCAATGCTAGTGGGGAAGGCACCAATCGTTCAGATAAAATAAGTATCGAGTGTCGTCAATCTTTTTGTTGCCTCTACGGAATAGTCATATATCATCATCAATAAAAAAAAGTATCATATGGACCTAATCTAGAAATGAACGGTTTCAGATTCTGTATAAATTTTACTTGAATCCTAGAACTTAACTATGGAAACAACTTATTTATTTTTTGGAACCTACCCCGGAATTTAGAAGTCTAGAACCTACCTTGTTAGTGTCACAGATTTCATAATCATTTTCAAGTTTATTTAGATTCTTTATTTAATGATCATAACTTGTTGTTATAATTTACTGATCACATCTTATATTTGAATATGAAATATTAACAAAATAAAAGTCTCATTCATAAAATGGGAAATTCAAATTAGTGATTTTAATTATACACTCATTATCAGACGTCTTAAAATATCGCATGATTAAGTGAAGACATAAATCAATAAAAATACAAAAACTTGTTTTAGGTTTTAAAAATTAGGTTCTAAGTTTCACCTACCTAAAACCTAGAATCTACCAATCGAAACAAGTTTTTTAATTTTTGGAACTTAGAATCTTCCCTATATACTTTGGAACCTGGAATTGGATAGGTTCCCATCAATTTAGTTATTCAGTTCCGGATTTTACCTTAGAATCACGTTCACCTCTAACTCAATTTGTCTTTCACTAATATGATTGGGGAAAATTGTCCAAAAAATGCTGTATATATTGTACAACGACTAATTCAATCCTAAAATTCTGACATTTGTCAATGTAATACCTCCACCGAATACTAGTCTGAAATTGCTAACGCGAACGCCGGCTGTTTTACGTGACATACCCAATGGTATGATTGGCGTTGACATGGGTAATTTTTATAATTTTCTTAAAATTTCTGATTTTTTTTTCTTTCTCCCTTTCTTGTCTTTCATTTTTTTTTCATATTTTTCCTATTTCCCTCCACCATTGTCACGGAGCCATTGAGCGAGGGCGTCCTAGCCATCACTTGTAGCTAGTGACTTGTACTAGCCACCACTAAGGCCCCAACAACTGACGAAAGAAATGAACAAAAGAAAAAATTCAATTTTTTTTAAAAAAAAATACAAAATCATTCACATCAGCTTTAATTATGTCATGTAATTTAGCCGGCGTTCATGTCAAGATTTCCAATCAAAGTTGGTCGAAATGACGATATTGACAAATCAACAAAATTTTAAAATCAAATCGGATAAATTAAAAGTATTGAATTGAATCGGCATCCAACGGTAGGTTTAAACTTTTTGAACAATTACCTAAGTATAAACAAGTCATGCTTGTTTTTACAAAAACTCGGCTTTGTAAAGCAAACTTACCATCGTGAAACGTAAGTTGGACTTTTGGAGGGTTTTATTCCATTATTCATTCCACCAGGAAATCAGCCGGCTTGCACTTAGTAAAATGGACCAGTAAGCAGGGGGAGTGCTTATAAAACATCAACATGTACGAACCTTTATTTTAATGCGAGTGCAGTTGCACTTGCCATGACAAACAAAGCAAAATGCGTGTCGAAACTTGAAACGCACGCCTTTCTTTCTCTCGACCGGCTTTCGCCCGAGTGACGGGTGCTATCACGGGCAGTCGCGACGCGGTATCGCATTGAGCGTGCATCGGCAAAACGAGAAATCGAAACAAATGGCACGCGATCTGCTTTGCATCGAGATTAGCATTGCAATTTTCGACATTCTTTCAAACGACTTTAGAACGGTTGATCAAGTACTCGGGCTTTTTTCAACGGTATCCACCGCACTGGAGCTCGCATGATGCGTTCTGGGATCAAGACGAAAGCAGGTTCTGCTTGTGATTTACAGGCGAATTGTTGCTGCTATGCTCGTCGAGTGCGTCCACGTCTTCAAAGCAAAAGGCGCACGCAATTGCCAGGGTATCTGCATCTTTTGTCCTGGACCTTGGGAGAGATTAGGAGAACATATACCACATTGTGTCTTCACATAATTTTTTTCCCTAACCACTTTACCAACTTTAGATTGGATCCCAATTTTGATGCGGACTTTTTTTTTTTTTTTTTTTTTTTTTTTTTTTTTGTATCATTAAGAAATACAAACATTAGATTATGTCCCGATTTTGGGCCAAAACTTTTTTCTTATCTCATAAAAAAACATCAATTTTGTGTTGAATTCCACTTATAACTCAAACTTTTTGATATCATATGAAAAAGCACAAACTTTTAATTGGTACCCGGCTTCCGCCAAGATTTGATGATGCCATTAAAGATTCAATGCGTCATTCCACGTGTGCTAAGTGGAAACTTGACGGGGCAAGATTTAGGTGCCATTTAAAAGTTAGTGAAAATTGGGACATGATCTAAAATTGTTCTTTTTTTAGTAGATAAAAAAAAAGTTTTGGTAGAATTGGGACCCAAGATAAAGTCAGTGTTTCTTTATGAGATAAAAAGAAGTTCGGTCTAGAATTGAAACTTGAGTTAAAATTGGAGCTTTTCCAAAGGAATTGGCCTTCTTCTTTTTTTTTTTTTTTTTTTTTTTTTTTTTTTGCAAAAATAATCTCCTTGGACATGCAACCCAAGTTGCAAATCAAGGTTTCTTCATCCGTTATTAAGTAGCACTAGCACATGCGCTACATCATCTATTAAATGCTTCAATCGTGAGTAGGTAGGAACAAAGTTGGTGGTTTACAAAAAGAAAAAGAAAAAGAAAATTCCCACCATACAATGTTCTGGTCCAGGCAAATATGTTGCCGTGGAAGAGAAGGATTCAAGAAGGATTCAAGTACTTTTTACTAGTTCGTGCAGTTCGGTTGGCCACGGGACACGCCACCAATTACTGCTGAGACACAAACTGAGCCATGAATTCTATGGTATGACATGGAGGGAGAGATCTCAAAGAAACCTTGAACCACACGTTCCCAAACTTTGCAGACCCAAATTTAATGTTGGTAGGGTTTTTGGTCAGTGAATGATCGAGCGAAAGCGAGGCCATGTTTCGGGATGGAGTACATAAGGTTCTTGATCATGTCCGCTTGTCGTTGTTAAGTCAATAAATGACGAAGTGACCATGTCAAAGCGGCCCTATACAGGCAGATTTCACTGTCTCGATCCATGGTCGAACCGTCGAGCTGACGTCAGTCAAATCTTCATCAAGCAAGGCCGAATGAAGACCCTCACAAGCATTTATGGCAACCGTTTTCGCAAGAGCGACGGTATGGATTGCTATCATATACTGCTAAAAACTTGGCTCGCCATGTCCTGCCCATGTTACCAAGCAAATCCAGTACAGTAGCGACTGAGCATTCTCATTTCACAAACTCACCGGTCGCCGGAACTTGAATCAGCACATGACCACGTGTAATCCTAATTTTTTTCAGGTTGCTAACTCAACGGTGCAACATGATTATATGTCTCTGACCATCTCTAGACCATGGGATCAACATCAGCATAATAAATAAGTTGCAACCAACCAAATTGTGCTTTACTCATTCTGTCGACCACAAAATATCTTGATGGGGAATGAATCGGGGAGCATTTGGTCGGTGCACTAACCTGCACCATCCTAGTGGCCCTTCATTTCCGTCTGTTGAACGGTTGCACTTGATTCCTAGTAAGTGATGGAGATCAGGAAAAAGAATGGGAACAGAGCATGAACCTCACGAGGTGGCTTGACTTAATTTTTCCGCACCAAAGTTGGTGTCGGCTAGTTGCGAAACTTGTGACAAGCGCAGGTCGTGATTTTGTCGCAGAGAAAAAAGTTTACAACATGGGACGAGGACAAGAGACCATTCCCCTTAGTTCGAATAGACATGACCAATTGCATGTCCTGGATCTTACAAAACACGTCCAATGAAGCACGGTTCGAGTCCACTGAACTTCCGGGACAAAGTTATCTAGCTATCTATGAGTTGCGGTGTGAAGAAATGTCTCTAAAATTTGACAGTCAGAGATGGTATAATATCTCGAGCTTGGAAAAAGAGAGGTGAACGAGGACTGATCCACACGTCATTTTAAATTGGAGATCATAGTGTAATCGCTTATATTATTTTGCAGGTGAAAAGCAAGTCCTGCTGTATTTCTAAACGGTGAACAAGGAAAGAATCTTGATGCATCAAGATATCTCGAGTATCAAAATGGCTACGAGTTGGATTTTCACAATGAAAACCATGGAATAATGTAAAGAACAGAAGAATTACATTGCACACTCTAAGATGGTCCCCGTGTTTTCACCTCAAGCTGAGAGTGATGAAGAACTCCACTTGCCGAGCTGAAAGTCTTCCGAGCCAGTCTTTCCCTGAGAAACTTTGTAGCAGAGCTCTCTCCAAACCGGAGCAAAAAACTTGGTGCGAAAAGACATGAAGCATTTGTAAACAAATAGTCTGCCGAAACTCTGTTGTCTGAAAGACCTTACTACTGTATGCTTTGAGAAATTCGACAGAGATTTAAGTCTGCATTCTTGATGGCCATCTTCAAGGAGATTTAAGCCAAAACAACCATTCCATACTGCAGCAAAATTTAGATAATGGAATGCTGACCTGAATTAAAAGCCTAAGCTTCATGTATCCTCTAATCCTATACCCATCCAATCCTTGGCATGACAGTATTTGAATGAGATGGATTCATGTAAGTAGGATCACCATTGCTGCTTTTGGATAACCCTGTTGGGGGTTCATGAAATTCCATCCCTCAAAAAAATGTCATCATCACTATACAATTCCAATCATTTCATATGTTCGTCGATGGAGTAGAGGGTGAAGCAAGACTAATTATAATTAGAGGATCTCAAATTCCTCACAAACGAAGCTCCACTTTTTGAGTCGTGGATAGCGATGAGTAACTCTTTTCCAACAGCAACTGGCGACAGAAACTTTTCATCACCTTGACCAAAAATTATGGAATATAGACCGTCACCGATGAAAAGTACTACAAACTGCAGAAGTTCAGAAACAACTTGGGTTCCTTTCGTCTCTCCTACCATGCTGAAATTTCTACCTAAAAAATCAATCATCAGTGACAGATTAAAGGCCTGAAATAAGTCGAACTTTATAAAATGCTCGAAAGTCGCAACTTGTTGACTATTGGCTTTGAGAAAAGATACTCAGAATTCTTAACTAAAATGACGAGCAGTGAAACAGTCATCTACTGGGACAAAAATCATAATCAATTGAATGATATGAAACTAAAGTGATCATCCAGATCAAAGTCTCAAAGATATCAAGTGATGGCATACCTGAGCAACTCCCTACTGCTTCTCACGAAGTAGAAAGAGCACGATTGCCGACGAGCAACCAATCAATGACAGATTCATAACACTGCAGCATAAACATAGTCATCAGATATTGCTTGCTCTCTCTATCACGGAAGCCCAACTACATGCACATTTTGTTGAGCCGCCCCAAGAAAGTTATAGCTTGTGATTGTGCCAGGATCTGCTGATTAATTGCCTCATGCTATCCCACTTTGTATTCCTACATCATACATACTAACAGAAACTGAGGTGATGCTAGATCAGCTATTTATATTTTCTCTATCTGTATTAAAGCACAGTCTTGGAACTCACCAGCCAATCCAAAAGGCTTGTCTTGAGGATTGTTAAGAGAAAATCATGCTTTCCCCCTCAAACCATCCATCACAGTTTCAAACTTCCAGCAGAATTGGCTGCCACAATCTTATGTCTTCCGTCCCCAGCAAACATAATCAGAGCTACCTTCTTTACTCAAACCATCTGCAAGATCTTCAAACTTCCAGCAGAATTGGCAGCAACCAACATATTCGTCTTTTGTCCCCAGCAAACACTCGAAACGAAATTACCATCATCATTGCCAATTTTGGTTCCAGAAATAGGATCAGAAGATCCAAATGCATGAGAAGTGATTGGTATTGGTAGGGATCTATAGTAACTATAAACCTGGTAAAACAACCGATTGTATTTAGTCAGTTTATTCTTTGTTTTCACAATATTACACTAGATTATTTTGGAGATTACCAAGAGAATGGCAAATAAAGGAAACATTAAAATAAGGCCTGGGTTTAGACAGTTTAGACAGTATAGACCTCTAACAAGGAATCCAATTGGTTTGTCGATATCATTCCTTTTTATCTCCAAGAAATCTCTTAGAAAAGGATGACACTCTTTTAGGTGGCATCTCTTTGTCTGGCTGAATAAATTTCATCTTGGTTCGATAAGAAAAGTTTGGGTAATCATAATAAGTGTACTGTGAACATGAACGAAGTAAAACAACACTACTTATCATTGATAGCAGCAGAAATACCAAAATTTCCATCTCCTTTGCTTTCATAATGGTCCACAAATAATTAGAACACCATATCTAAGTCTCAAGCACTGTAACAATTGACATCTAACTTGCAACAGCTTATTGCTAATTTTGAACTTCTTTCATGAAATTTGGCAGTGCAAAACAAGCAAACTTGTAACCAATTTAACCACGTGTTATCTAAGAATAACACTACACAAAAAAATGAGACCAAAGTAGTGTACCTCATTAGTCTCTGAGCCGCATGCTATGTATCCATCCAAAGTGGACAAGCCAACAAAATTCTGCAAAACCAGAAGCTCATGCTCAAGATAATGGAACTAATCGTATGCTTCAAAATGTCAATATATATAGTGAAGAGAAAGCAACCTTCTCATTAGTATGGCCCCTATATGTTAAGGTGCAAGCATTTGAGGAAAACCCATCTGAATTCGCTTTCTTTAGATCCCATAGCTTTAAGGTGTTGTCCGTGGATGCAGAGACAATGCTTTCAGAATCCAAAAACTTAATATAGCTGACTGTTTTACCATGTCCAGCTAAAGTGCACCAAGGAATTTGAGTGCGCCGAAGATCGTAGCAATAGATTAAGTTATCAGCACATCCGAAAACCAAGAGATTAGTCGAGTGAGGAGAAAACTGAACACAGCAGACATTGGCCGGGTTCCAAATGGTGCTGACCGAGTTTTTCTGCAGACAATCACATTTATGACCTCATTCTTCCTTTTTGAACTAAAAAAATTCTCACATCAAATTCCAAGACCATAAATTAACTAAAAGTCAAAGCAAGAATCTGTGTCTACACTACCTGAACTCATGGTTAAAGCTTAAGTTAATATTAACGGGGAGTTCAAAGAGCAAAAATGATTTATAAAGTCTACCGAGTTTCCTTGCCAGTCTGATTTCCTCAATGTGATTCAGTCCAAGCTTCTTTTCTATTGACGCTTTCATGAATGCATAAATTGTAACTAAGGGGAAGATTATGTCTCTTTTTCAAAAAGATATTAGACTACTGTATGGAAAAAAGAATGTTAAAATAGATACAAGAGATGGCATGCCTCATTGATTGCCCACAGCTTCAAAGAACAGTCATCACTGCCGCTCGCAAACTTCATAGGGTCTGCCTGAGAGAAGTCAACAGACCAAGCCCTCTTCTGGTGCTCCATATGTTGTGAAAATCCTTGAGCAGTGACCACATCCCATATCTAGGTTCAAGCAATGTTAAAGTGATTATATGCAGAATTAGGATGGCGAATAACCAGGACCAAACATTTTGATTGTTGTTCACATGAGTTCTCTTTGGAACTCACGACACTAAGTTTTGTAAGTCAAACAACTAGAATCAAGAAAGTAATAGCAGGTTCACATCTGGTTTTGACAGTAATTTGCTGCTTCATCAAACTCCCCTTAGACAGACATCTCAACACTAAATCAGTTCCCAGAATGGGAGGTCATTTAGATGTCCGTGAATGCACACAGTTCCTAGTCATCATAATTAAGAAGGAACCATATAATGATATATTCTGTAGAATCTAGTCAAAAGACTGGTCAAACGAGAGAATAATACAAGGTTCGTAAATAGTTTTTACTGTAATTTGATGTTGCAGGGAACTTTCATGAGACAGACATCTCATCATGAAATTGGTGCTTAAAACAAGAGTTCACTTAGATGGAACCACGGATGCATACAGTTCCTAGTCATCATAATTAAGAAGGAACCATCCAATGATGCATAGAATCAACAAAGACTGAATTCATTATACTTCACACACCTTAATCGTGCCATCATAATCAGTTGAAGCCAGGTAGTTTCTCATGTAGCTGTTCCAACAAACACAGCTAAGCTTTGAATTGTTTGACATTTCAACTGCTGGATAATGAAGGTCAACTGAGTCATCTAAAAGAGCAGCAAACTCGTAGATTTTTATCTTCTTGGACACACCAGCAGCGGCAATATAATCCTCGTCACGGTCAAAACCTATAGATCGAATCACGTTTGTACAATTCAGAACATCTCCGCTTCTCAATATTCCCCGTGCTTCAAACTTACTATACCGAGCAAACTTGCATAAACCATCAAAAAATTCTTCTTTAAGATCAGATGCCGTTTGCTTGACACTGAGATCCTGATTTACATGGCATACCCCAGACCATCTCTCTCTATTGCTTAGCAATCCTTTGTCAGGATGTGCCACTGAAGAGCTTTTTCTAGTTTGTGACTGAGATCTCATAAAAAAGTAAGCATCCTCAAGCTGCCTTAAATTTCTTGACAAGTTTGTTCCAACAGTTGGGAGCGAGTACGGTCTCCTGAGAAATCCGGAAGTCATGACATTTTCTGAAGGGAACTCTGTGGGCACCTCACTAAGCAAAGAGGAGGTTAATGGAGAGGATCTTCTCTCTATTTCTTTAATATCTTCTTCGATTTGTCCTATATCTTCTGCTAACTTTGTGGCGTCCTTCAATTTTTGAGCTTTAAGTGAAACAAAAAAGCGAAGCAATAGCTCTAATTCTGCATCATTCTCCCCGGTAGATCTCTCCAGATGGTCGTTCTGGTGCAATTCATGCGATTTTGATGAACATAATAATTCCGACTGCAAGATTTCCCTGTTGAGACAAAAAGAGAAAGAAAAAGCTAATCGTTTTGATTCTCAATTTGTCGTTGCTTATTTGGTAATAAAAATAAAAATCACAGGCTAGAAGGTAAGAGTAGAAAATGGTTTTGAAAGCCAGCCAGGTCAAAAGCCTTTCTTGGGTGGTCAAGCAATTTGAGATTAAAATTTGCATATACCACTGAAGAAGCTGCATCTCCCAGTGCATATTTCTTGAGTAAATTCATGGATCAATTTAGAATTATTTACCTCCCCGTAGGATTAGGTCAATCGAAGGTGATCGACATATTCACCAAGAATGCATTATAACAAAAGCATAAGCCTCCTTTCCTTCCCCTTCCAGCCATGGAATATAGGCAGACATTAATAGGCATGCAGAGTGTCATGATGTGAGCTCATATCACTCGCTCATGAAACCATGTGCAATGTCTAATTGAGAGCTAGATCAAAATGGCAGCATTTCATGAATTTGCAAGATACTCAGTCACGACCACTTAATCTATAGGGACAATTTAAATTATAGCAATAAAGATGCGAATGCCATTGCTTTATTAGGGGCAAGATCAAAATTCTTATTGCTTCTGAATCTCTAGATGACAAAATATTTTGAAACACAGGTGTTGGTTCCTGGTTCACTAGGACAACATATGTAAGGACCTATAACATATACATGATACCTCAAAATATTACTTAAACATTTATGAGAACCCATATACATAACGCCGAGAACAAAACAGTATCAGGAGTTTACCTAGTCTTTGGACGGGAATTATATTCAGGATGAAGAAGCCAAAGACAAAACCCAGCTTCCTTTGGGTTCTCTGAAAGAAACTCTGGCGGCAGAATCCGGCAACTCAAGTCCAGCATTCTCACGCACTGAGCTTTCCATGACTCAAAGTAACAGAGCAACTGAGAAAAACAGCAGCTAAATTTAGCACGGATTCTTGTGTGCCAAAATAGCACCCCTCAAAAGGCATGCAATCTGACATTTATTGTAGAACAGATTCACAACGACTAAAGAGTAAATGGGGGAGATGTTCATTCACTAGATGGAAAACTTTTTTCTGTTGATTGATGTCAGGCCGAGATCATACATAAGCTGGTCATAGAGGAATTTCGTAGGGAGAAGAAATGCCTACTATTTTTTTCTTACTGGAGAGAATATATTTTCCTTTTCCCCTTTAAGTCGAGGCAACTCAATCATTGACAAAAGCTAAATACTCAAAACTCAAATAATGTGTATTGACAAATATGGGTTCCCCAGCAACCAAGGCGATCTCTGATCCTTTGTCAAGTAAAATGACACCACTATGATCCGTACTAGGTGCAATCTCCAACAGGTAAACAATCTTCATTAGTTCAACCAAGACAGAGAAGTGTGTGTTAGGGTCACTCAATGCATGAATAATGACTGGAAGAAAATTTATGGAGCTATGTGCCAGAAATCAAAAGTGCACGAGCGTCAAATGACAAAGTATTATCCTTACCTCAAAAAGTAGGACACCGAGGCTGTATATGTTAGACGCAGCAATGCAGCCCATTTCAGTGAGCTCCTCTGGACTAGTGTACCATCTCTTCTCCAACTGAGAAAGAACAGATCGAATTTGGTGGCTCAAGTTTGTATTATGTGGCCCAACGGTATGTGCTGATTCTGGAAAATCCGTAACATTAGGATCTAACTTGGCAAGTATCTGGCTTCCAGAGCCTTGACTGGAGCTGAACTGCTGATATAAAAGAGCTTTTGTGTCTTGACCAAGTTTCTGTTGCTTTTCACCTGAGACACAAAAAGCAGGCTCACCCTGCTTCCATGGCCTTTTCCTTTTTAAATCCTGATTAAGGACAGTCGCTGCGTCTCTGCCGGCCGATGAACCAATATAGCTGATTTTGTTCGATGAAAGCAAAACAAAGTGAGAAGGCCTCAGATCAAGCAAAACAACACCTTGTGAATGAGCAAAATCCACCAATTCTACTATCTGCCTGAACAACTGCAAGCTCTCGAGTTTGTTTATCTTGCGGTACCCCGGTTTGAGCAACTCTCTTAAGTTAGTCCCATCATGCGAAATTTCCAGTCCTGACTTATCGATGCCATGCAGTGAAGGCTTGTCAGTGCTTGAGATCGCTTCCAATGATGTCGGAGAAGCTACTTTACCTTCGGACATCGGCTTCTCGAGTTCCCAGTTTTTAACCCCATCGGCGGAACAGCTGAAAATCCCCTTTCCCTTCATTATTTTCTCAGCCTCCCTAGATTGTTCATTGGATAACATCCGCTCATCAATTTCCCGAATCAGCAAAGGCTTTTGAACCGGTATACGTGACGGCATTCCCACATTTTCCTCACCGAACCTTGCCATCGCTGCAGAACTATCTTGGGAGCCAAGAATTTCACTCGGCAATTGAGGGAGATGCTGAAAGTGGAGTTGCCTGAAAACATGATGGCCGCTACTCAAAGCTATCTGATGCATATTCTCCACCGTTAACTCTTCGACCACGGGCCTGGCATCCTGAACACTGAAGTTGGCAGTTGCAGTGGCAGTGGGATGCTCGGAACAAGAGGAGGTCACACAAGCACTCGGATCTTTCTCATCCATATTATCCATAGAAGAGTGCGAAGAGGTCAGGGGCCACTTGTTGTTCATATACGAATGAGAAAAACGATCCTCCAGCATCAAAAGTTTATCAGATTGTCTCCTCCCGGGTTCTCCAGTCCCAGAAACAGAAAATGCAAATCTTTTCTCGGTTGGCAGTTCCATACAGCCCAATTACTCAGCCTGACCTTTGGCGCATTCAATATACATGATTCTTCATGCAAAGTGACCTATCAAGACCCGAAATCGCAACTAAAGAACAATCCCAGATGACAGTGTACAGAGAGGGGAGAGAGAGAGAGAGAGAGAGAGAGAGGAAAAACTTGCCTGAAATGGGAAGATAACTTTCCTCCAAAAACATCACGAACAGATATCCCACCAATTATATATCGCGAATACATATTAATAGGGGGAAAAAGGGGAACAGAGGAAAAAAGAAGCCTGAAAAAGGGACTGTCTCTATCAGTGCCTTAGATATTTATCTCAACTTTCTTCCCAAGCAAGTGAACAGAGTCTCTCCACATCATTCGCCCCTTGCGATGCGAAAACTTTCTGACAAGGTGTCGGATATCACGACCCTTTTCCCGTCCCTGTTCGCATTATATATTTTCAGCAACCAAAAGTTTGTCGAAGAGGGTCAGTCTCTTGTTGAGGTCAGATTCTCGAAACAGGAATTCCATGCTTTTTTTTCCGTCATCTTCTGCGGATGGCGAGGGAGGTCAAAAGCGCGAGTGCCACGACGGTCTTCGTAAGGGCAAGTCATCGTTTTTTTTTCTCTCTTTTCTTTCTTTTTGGCGTTTAATAAGCATGCAGAGCACGCCGCCCTGCCTCTTGGGATCTCCGAAGCGCGCACGGAGCTTCTCGGGCGGCAGAGAAAAAAGCGGCGGCGGCGGCGGCTCGCACTTCCCAGCGCCGCCAGAGACCGCCGCCACAGCGCGTAGCCGACTTTGCTCCGACGTACGGAGGTCTCTCACCGCCGTCTCAGACACTGACCGACACGTTTCCTCCTCCTCTGCTTGCTCTCTGTCTCTCGTTTCCTTTGTCTTGTCTTCTTCTACGCTGCAGCCATTGAAGGAGTCGCGCGAGATACGCACCAGTGGCACCGCTGTAAATAAGGACGACCCCGGTGGCGTTCTGACAAGTCCGCCCTCTCCCGGTCCGTTGTCTAATTGGAGGACGAGGTTTAGACACGTCGCTAATTTAGTTAGGCTGTCTATTCTGACAAGAACGCATGTGTTATAATGTTCGCGGGAAAAAAAAAAATATCCTTTTGCATTAAATGCATGGGTAGCACGCGTTGAGATTTGTCCATTTGTCCAATTCTCAAGCCTAATCATCCTGGAAGTTCCCGTGGATGACAAGATTTCATGCTGACAACATTTTCAGTCGCTCGTTTAAGAAATAAATTTATTACTATTATAAGGATTTTTCTCCTTCACGAAAAATTCAATACTTAAAAAATATTTTTTTCGAAAAATAATTATTTATATAATCTATAAAAATAAATGAATATAAAATTATTATTGAACGATGAAAACGTTTTTTATTATCTAAATTTTTTAAGTGATATAACCAATTATATATTTTAGAAAATGTTCTCCAAATCTTAAGTTTCCAATTAAGTAGACACACCTAAACACTGATTGGATCTTGATTGAGTAGGCATTGTAGGTACCTTAAAATTTCATTTATTTAGCTGAAAATAAGTGATTTGAAAATTAATTTTCCAAAGAAAATATTTAAATTCTAAATATATTCATTATTGATAATAATTTATATTTAAACATTTTCATGGATGATAAAAATATTTTTCGTTCCTCCATCTTCATTAACGATATAAATAATTATTTTTAAGAAAATGTTTTTCAATCTCGCAACAAGCACATCCAATTTTCATGGCTTGGCCAAGGTATCCCTCCACGAGATCAAACGGTGCACTATCGCCGCTGATTGGGTAGCTCAAGTACTTTTTGTGCCGTCGCTAGCCATTTTATTGGGATAAAGGCACGGTGATCGCTTGATCAGTTTCGCCTCGACTTTAGGCCTTCCCTCTTTGGATTGGAATGATCCCATCGAAGCATCCATCGTATCCGAACAACACTATTCCTTATACGTAACGCAATATATGAAATTGACGACTTAATCATATTGATATGATCTGACTTTAATGTTGTGCTAAGTAGAGATTGGATTTTGAGACGTACAGTTTCGATTGTTTCATGGACTAAACCCGACTCCTCTCTCACTTAGTTCGCCCGATGAGGCGAGATGGCGATTGAATGACTTTAGATGCAACCGCTATAGGAAAAGAAAAACGAGAGCCGTCGAAAGCTGGAGTCGACAAAAGAAATAATCCTCGCCATCAACCACACATGTAGAGTTGTTGGCAGTTTGGTTGATGTCCGGACGAGTTAAGCCCTGTGTGTAAGCACCGATCATCGCTTTCGTGTTTGCGTGTTTAACACCTTATGCATCATGATATCCCTGAGGGGTAAAATAGCTATGCCAAGCTCACTGTTTAGTGATGAAAAATGAAAGAACTGATCTAATTTGTCAAATTAGGGTTGAATGGGAGTTGAGATTCGTAATAAAGGTCCGTATCGTTTAGCAAACAACTATGAATGGCACTCAATCCTCCCACAAAAAGGGAAGCACAATCAAAAGAAATATGGGCCAAGATCCATATCCAAGCCTCGGCCCATTATGGCTTTATCAGGCCTCTAGTCCGGTTTCCAAACTAGCCCAGCGTCCGTAGTTCCTCAACAGGCCCAACTTAGTTGATATCTCTTTTGACATCAAGCTCTTGTTGACATCCAATATCGTCAGGGTTTCGATTTTGGAACGTGTCGACTCATCTTCGAGCCCGCACATGACTATCCAAACTCCGAATTCAAAATTCACGACGTTAGTAGGGTATTTCATTAGTTCGAGATCTATGGCAATCTAAAAGATCGAGAAATTTTCATTCCCAGTCCATAGAAAAATTGATTTACTTATAGTTAGGATATTCGTATTTAAAGTTAAACCAGACAATAGAAAGAGCGACATATACGTAAGCATTTGATATTTCTTATCCACTCTACCATCGACTCGCGACAGCCCGATCCAAGTCATAAAAAGGCGGCCGCGCGGAATAATCTGACCGGAAAAGGAGTACCTAGGATAGCTGATGTGATGGAAAACGGGAATCGGGAAGGATTCTAAGCATGCACGAGAAATTTCGGCTGCTGGGAGGGTCAATCGAATCGGTCATTTCCGAGAAACCGTCGGTGTGGACGGGTACGATTGCGTAAAATGGATTTTAACTTTTTGCGAATGTGTCAACGCCAAATCTTGACTCTTTCTCGATGGAGAACAGGACGCAATCAAAGGGGGTTGATCAACGCCCCCCGCGCATGCGTTTTCCGCAAGGGAAAAGGACGTCCTCGTTTCTACGTGCCGAACGGGTTGCTCCATGTACGCGTCGCTGTGGATATGCCAATGTTGCATTCCGCCTCTCCGGCGCCGCCTCTTTTGTCTTGTCGAATGTTGCCACGCCGAGATGTGACCGGGGACCAGTCGGCCAACCCGAGCGCGGCAGCTATATGCTCGAACTTGGAGCCCTGGCCGGCCGGCCCCGTAAACGCTAATCCCCTTTGATTGAACCACGTTCAGGATCGGTAGCTAGCTACCAGCCATGCATGCAGTCGTTTCAAGTCAATTGTATGGTTGATAAGACTCGATATCTTCGTAATAAACAAATGAATGTCGGTCAAGTCCAAGTAAGCATCTAATATATCATTCAATTGCGGAAATCAACATAAAAAAATAAATGTTAGATTTTTCTCTCTATCTCTCTCTGTGGAGAGCTAAGGTGACTATATCAATGAAAAAAGTATCAAATAAGTCATAAACCTATTACACTTGTGTCAATTTAGTCATTAATCTTCCAACTATATCAATTTAGCCCTAAATATTTTCATATTTTTCCATTTGAGTCCATTCAATTAATTTAAGCTAGAACTCATTAACGTGGACATTTTTTTAATTAATAATTTTTTGAATTTTTCATTTTCCTTCTCTTTCTGCCATTGGCTGGTGACCAACTATAAGCCATGACTAGTGAGGGCTGGCTTCACCTAAGCGAGGCCTAGGCAAGGGTGGCCTTAGAATGGGCTTTCCTCAAGGCTGACCCTCATCCATGGCCTTTGGTCGCCGGCCACCTGCAAAAAGAAAAGGGAAAGGAACAAAATGGAAAAATTATCAACAAAAAAAAAAAGTTAACTTCAACATCAACATCAATGCCAACTTTGTTATATAGGACAGTTGAGGCCCACGTTAGTAATTTCTAGATTGAATTGGCAGATGGACTTAATTGAAAAAATGTGCAAATATTTATGATTGCATTAACACAATTGAAAAGTTTAGGTCTGAATTATTATAAATACAATAAATTTAAAGACTTTTTTAGTGCTTTTCCCCCTAAATCTATTAATTTATTAGGCAGGAGCACTTTACAAGATCAACCACTTTGCCCCCCTTAGAACAATGCGAAAAAGAAGATTATAAAGATCTAAATCACCTTTTATTCCAAAGAAGATGATAAAAAGGGGATTAGCGTGTCCATCTCAGTCCTCCTTATGGTCTCTATCATCTCTAGAAGTGCCGAACGACCCCATCTTAAAAGCAACACGAAAGTGTGCAACACTTTCCCTTTCTTTCTTTTAATGCTTTTCTTATATTGGGTCGTGGAAGACGATACTCCTAGAAAATGCCCGACTGCATATACAGTCAAACCTAACAAAGGATAATATACATATATATAATATGGTCAAGAAAAGTGGGGAAGAGAATTCTTCTACCTTCAATAAAAAAACCAAAAGCGGCACCTTTGAATGACCCTCGTGAAAGAGTGACTTACTAGGTCACAGGCATAAAATACTTAGGGCTAAAGATAAATTAAGTGCATCGTGGAAAGACAAGGCATCAAAAGTGAGAACGAGAGAAAGGTTGAAGGAGTCCATCCACTTTTGCCTTTTCACGTGATGGTTTTACATAGCTCCCACCGTCCTCTTAGCACGCCCACACAACTACATTGCGATGGTTCTCGACATGACCCGCCTATCATCATGAATATCCACATTCAACGTAGACAGAGTTCAATGATAAATTGAGGCACGTCGGTCATGACATGACATAAATCGTATCTTTCATCGATTGATCCACTTAATCCGTTCAAACATGAATCGGCATATTAAAAGTAACACATAAATAGACTTGAATGATAAGTCAAGGCACGTCGGTCCTGACATGACATAAATCACATCTTTCATCGGTTAATTCGCTTAATCCATTTAGACACGAATCGGCATATTGAAAGTAGCGCATAGCTTTTTTCGTACATGGCATTATTACTTTTCATGTGATAGTTTTTCATTGCTCTCTTCGTCCTCTTGACAAGTTGATGCTGTTATATTGCGATGATGATTCTCAACACGACCCATTTGTCATCATGAATGTTCACATTCAACATAAACGGACTCAAATGATAAATTGGGACATGTTGGTCATGACATGACATAAATCTTGTCTTCTGTCGGCTCTCTGTTTAGATACAAATTGACAAAATTTAAATTAACGCGTAACTTTTTGTACACAATATTATGCTTTTCACACGATAGTTTTCCATTACTCTCTGTATCCTCTAAGCATGTTGATACTACTACATTGCAACCGACAATTTTCAACATGACTTGTTTGTCATCATAATTTTCACATTTGACATAAATTAACTTGAATGATAAATTGGGTACTTTGGCCATGATAGGACATATATTGCATCTTTCACCAACAAATCCACTTAATCTGTTTAAATATGAATCGGCATATTTAAATGAACGCGTAACTTTTTGTATATGATATTATTACTTTTCACCTGATAGTTTTCCATTGCTATCTTCGTCCTCTTACCACACTGACGCTACTATATTGCGATCGGTAATTCTCGACACGATCCGTTTGTTATCATAAATGTTCATATTCACGTTAAACATACTCAAATGATAAATTGGGGTACGTTGGTCAAGACATGACATAAATCGTATCTTTCGCTAGCTAATCAGTTTAATTCTGTTTAGATATAAATCGGCATATTTAAATTAACATGTAACTTTTTATACACGATGTATTGCTTTTCACATTACAGTTTTCCATTGGTCTCACTGCTTTCTTAGCATGTCGACGCTATTACATGGTGACCGATAATTCTTGACACAACCTATTTGTCATCATGAGTGTTCGCATTTGACATAAACACACTCGAAAGATAAATTGGGACATGTTGGTCGCAACATGATATAAGTCATATTTTCCGTCAGCTGACTCGCTTAATCTATTTAGACATGAATTAGCATATTAAATTAACGCGTAAATTTTTATACGTGATATTATTAAATATGTTTTTATCACTTTAAAATTCTTTTCCATCCTTTTAGGAGTTCATAAAAGCGATACTCACAGAAAAAATAATGATGGGTAAATTAGAAACGCACTTGCGGACACGTAAGCTCATGAAATGGTTTAGCGTATTGTGCGATGCCGACTCCCAACTGTTTAACAATCATGCTAATCGCGCCGCATCGTACGACACCCGCCTTGTTAGGCGTGTCGTTTTCATGTCGAGGAAGCTAAAGATCCGTCGAATCATCAAACATGACGTGTTCAAGCTAGTTTTGCTTCTTCTTGATTATAAACTATACATACGATTTTAGTATTGCTTTCCGTTTTTAATCTTTTCAGGGATTGATCTCCTCAAGGTATTAATGAGATAGGACCTAACGCAATATCGAGTACTCCGTTTTTTCAATGCTTGAATTCCTCACGCAAGTCCAATCTATCATACTTTCGTGATCTACCTTACGCGCACAGGAATCGAAACGCAAGCATTACAATCATCGTGCCGAGGAAGAAAAGGGAAAAGAGGCAAAGCGAGTCGTCGATGCATACTAATCGAGGACCCTTCAACGCCTTCCCCCCAACTTTTTCCATTTCACGTGCGCCTCGTGCCACGCTACCTTATTGCGCTCCGGCGGGATCATGACCTCGTTCATGCATTTTCCTGTTTTTCGTTGCATGCACTTGCGGCAGTCGCTTGTGAAACTCTCCTTTTCTCCGCGCGTAACGCCACCAAGGTGTCGGTCGATCTGCTCGTAATTGTGGGCGCTCGAGTTTTCCCATTCGGACGGCTTTAAGACTCGGTCGATCTTGAAGGTCCAAAACCATGATTGCATGGAGGAAAACCTAAATGCCATTGTCCTTCCTTTGCTCGACAGAAACAGTAGAAATGCCAGACTCCCGATGATCGTGATGAAAACGGCGTCCATCGTCGCCTTTTTGCGTCTATTCTTCCAATTTTCCAAGATTGAAAGGCGCCGCGTGGCAACTCGAGAAATCAATGCCCATCTGGCCATCGTTAGAACATGCTTCCCGAGGGAATATTCGACTTTTAAAACATCGATATGTAACGAGACAATCGATATGTTGTAAATCATAACATTTATACGAGAAGGTTTTTTATTTTTAAAAATGGTTAATATCATGAAAATTCCTTTAGTGGTATACTTATAATAAATTTACGCCAAACTAATTTTTTACCCAAAAAAATCAAAAAATGATACATTTATGACTACTTTATTTCCATTAATTTCTGTTAAATTATATTAATATCACGAAAATTTATAAACTAGGGTAAAATCCAAAATTAATTTACCTGTTAATTATCACGTATCATCTAATTCAATAATTTAACAATAAAATTTAATGAAAACTAACATAAGTTAAATTTATCTTAGTGTCTAAATTTAGGATTTTTTTGTGATAAAAAATTAATCTAAAATAAATTTATTATATAAGTGTATAAATTTAAAATTATTCATGATATTAATTTTTTATTTTATAAAATCCACGACTTAATTGCTCTGTCTTTGCAGTTTTACTAGCTATTTGTGGGCTAGATTTTACTCTATGATAATGACTTGATTTAACTGGATAAGAGCTGAAAACGGCAATGTCAACTTTTCCCAGAAAATGGAGAGAGAAGTGGGGTTTTACCGATTCGGGTCATATCACCTCAACTAAAGATCACATCGACGTGATTTGTATGCTTTACCAAACAGTAAAAGCCACCTATTGACCTTTTCACTCCCCGTGCGGATCGTTCATGATCCGAGCAAAAGAAAAAGCTTGCGGCTGTAATATATCTACATATATTTATTTTTCTTTTCTAGTAAAATGAAAAAAATAGTAGATCACCAAAAAAGAAAATCCTTCCGAACGTGATTAAAAATGTCGTCAAATGTGGAATCGAGCTTCCATTGCATTTTTTCTTTTTATATCGTTTTCCTTCTCCTATTTGAAAAATCAAAGTAAGAGCATGTCATTAAGAGGAGAATCTCCCCTTTCGAGGGCTCTATCTATTTTGCTAAAAAATATCATTTTAGAAATGATCGTTTGAGGCAATTTGTTAATAAAAAAGTACTTCATTATCGATAATAACTTAAATCAAAACATTTTCATAGATAAGAAAAAAAAATTTTGTTTGTTAAATTTTGTAGGCAATACATGTGATTATATTCAGGATATTATTTTCCAAAATCATTTGTTTCTGCAAAACAAATGCATTTAATGCTTTAATTTGTTTCGTTGAAAATGAATGATTTATAAAATAATTTTCTAAACATAATTGCTTATATCATTTGAAATAAATAGTCATTAAACATTTTTTTCATCATCAACAATGATTTATATCTAAACATATTCACGGACGATGAAAATATTCTTCATTCATTCATTTTTACAAGCTATTATTTTTAGAAAAAAATATTTACATTTTAAATCCTCTATTTTCCGAGAACTAAAAGGCATCCTAAATTATCTAATTTTCAGTTAACAATTAGAGAATGAGGTTATATGTTTCTTAATTAACGTCATTATTTTTTATTTTTTTATTAATAAAGCACCCTGAGTAGCTGAAAAGGTTAGGTCCACTTGTTGCTTTAATCCAAAATGGAGTAGACTCCCATGATCCAAAGTAAGGTGAGTCACTGGAATGTTGTGATTCAAGTGGCATGAAATGCTTTGGGAAAGGAGAGTCCACTTTCGTGCCACCACTCCTTTGTTGATGGAAACCCGTCATCCGTTTGGTGTTTGCTGATGTTTCTTCCCACACATTCACTCAATCCAACATTTTCTTCTTATATATATATATATATATATATATATATATATATATATATATATCTCTATTTGTTGTGATAGATATCATATCCTATTTTAGATAAGTTATAGTGGATTATATATATGCAATATAATATTTTCCTGTTTGATCTATGGTAGGCGACGCATAAAATTTGACATAAAATAACCATCGCGTGCATTTGAATACGAAATCTTGTGCTTCTTTTTTTGACGTGTAAGCATATCGAACGTTTTCTTCGAATAAGATAACCCCATTATATTAATTAGTTTTGCACTTTTCCTTTTTAAAGTCATGATTGGCCTCATTGTTTTAATCCAACTCGAGTAAGAGCGAGTTGCACGTAATGCACACACAACTTAGGTTTTTTTTTTTTTTTTTGATAATCGAGGACTTCGCATTGACCTGCCGACGCCCAATGACACTGTTGGACTTGACTCTTATACCTCGGGGGAGACTAGCACAGAACCACAACACCATAACCCCCCACTTACAACATTTTAGCAACTGCGAGTTTTGAACTCTCGACCTCGACGATGAAGAAGAGACTCTAATCCAACGTAGTTACCCACGGTTGGGTCACACGACTTAGGGTTTATCGCAAAAAAAAGCATATAGACCACTTATCACTTAAACTCACCAAACGGATGGGTTAAGTTGAAAATGGTTTGATCCAAATAAATCCATTTAATATGTTTTGATATATTTACATGCAATACAAATCTAACAACACATATCTGACCCTCACCCATTTTGTTAAAACACTTCCATGTTGAACCTATGAATTCATACCCAAACTGAGGTAAACCACTGGAATTCGCCCAGTGGCCACCCTTCCAACATGGAAGGGGGAGGTGAGGGGTTCAAACCCCCACCTTCTCAGGGAGGAATGGGGTGGAGACGCGCAAGTTTCAGGAGTGGGTTTCGACTCCCACGCCCCGCAAGAGGCGGGGCAAAAGTCTGAGAGTGAGTGTAGAATAGATATAGAGTAGGACTGACAAAAAAAAAAAAAAAAAAACTGAGGTAAGAGTGTGGAGTAAGTATGAGATTGAATGAGGATGGAAAAAAAGAATAGAGAATCATAAATGCTGGTTGGGTCTAAATAAGTTGTAAACCTATTTATGAAACATTTAATACCCCATTTAACACCCATGTGGATTAATAAGTGGGTCAATGACCCATTTTGACGAGTCTATCACTCATCTTCTAAGTGGTTTTGACGACAATAAAAAATCCTCGTTGTAATAAGTGTCATTATTTGTTTGTAAAATAAACAAAATAATGTTTTTCCTTGTCCCATATAGAAAAGTTGGAAGGATGTGGACCACTATATAAGTGTGGGTGTCTTTAGGCTTGCTTAAATGAAGACAATGAATTGTGGGTTAGATTCTCAATAACCGCATGTAGGTGCATGATTATTAGGTGCACGCTCATGGATAATAATTAGCACTAATCCTCTATTTTATTTTATTAGTATTATTATTATTTTCGTGCATTTATTTTGCTAACATGGATTAGTCATGTCACAACCTCTGAAAGGTTGAATTTATTCAATTAGTATTTTCAAAAGTTATGAAATTCAGAATTTAAAAAATTATATTATTTTTTATTTTGGATTTTTGAGATATCTTTCAAGGTAATCCATGTGAACATAAATGTTTACTTTGCAATATTTTTCGAAGGCTTGTCTCTATTCATTAATACTAATATAAGTGCGTTGGTTTTGGAATGAATGATAGTCAAGTCTTGTCAAATTTTCTTTTAAAAAAATTACAGCCAACATATCAATTATTTCTCTTGAGAAATTTTAGAGAAATACTAAAATTGCTAATTGGTATTCTCAATCGAGACTGTATTGTATTCTGAAATTTTTTTGTCGATAACCATTAGTAATATCAATGGCAAATAATTCCTTAAAGAGAATATTATTACAATTTAAAGTCTCATTCCATTTATTCCCATTCAGATCATATTTCTCTCTATAACCAGCAATTACTTTATGTCACATCAATCACCTCATTAAATTGGCTTCTCTTCCATTTACTTAGTCATACGTTACTGGGGCTATAAATCCTACCGCTCCGTTTGGTAAGCAATTTTATGTGATTGTCAATTTTAAAGATATTTAGGTTAATTATGACGGTTTTCGGTATCTTTCAAGCTTGTGTAAATATCTCTATTTGATTGTGTATATCTTGATTGATATGTTATCTTATTTTATCATTTCATAAAATCTATAGGTAAACTTATGTATTCTTTATAATGATACGTTGAAACATAAATTTCACAATTCTGTCTTCTGCCTTAGTATTCTTAACTGTCGATGCTCCTGATCAGGGATTGATTAGTCTCATCTATGCTCCAAAAATGGCAGCTGAGAGTTCCTTCAAAGCATATATGAGGCTTTCTCTAAGTGGAAATACACATGTTGATTCAAAATGGTATATGGGTAACGGGTCAAGGGATGCGATTGCCTGAATATAAACATAAAAAATTTATTCATAATCTAGGGACGGAAATCAGAAAGATGGTTAATTATGCAGTCAAAGAATATGGGCTATTGGGACCTGGGACGAGCAAAGGCAATTTCGTGACGTGCACAAAATATGCGCTAGACTTATGGTACCTTCTTTTTAGGGACTTAGGTAGCATTTGGTTTTGTAGACATAGACTTATAGTACCTTACTTTGTCCCACGTATGTTTCGTGAAACGTTCAATCCTAGGAATATTTTGTGGGCCAAAAGGCATCATGGCAAGGTTTGGATGGAAATCTTATCCTTTTATAGGGTTTGTTCTCGCTAGGTTGGACCAACCTCTACATATCTTGTTATTCATGAAGATTATGTTACTTCTCTCATACTATCATGCGAGAGAGTATTTCATATAATGTTCATACTAAGAAACATGTGGATGCACACCACTGATTGAGTGGTGCTTATGTTTATTATTATTTATAAACAATGAGTGTTTATTGGTAATATTACGTCATAAAAAAGCGTGAATTATATATGCCTCGATTCATCGCATTAAGTCTGTCACGAAAGATTTTAGAGATTTTGATCGGGAGCTTAAAAATCATTTAGGATTTATATTTTAAGGGCATTCCAGAGCACGTGCTTTTCTTTTTTGCGGTATAAAACCTCATTGGCATCTGGTGCATGAAAACATGCGCATGTATTGCTGAGAACCTACATTGGCATGTGGTTTTGGGTTAGGGTTCGGGATGTTGACGGGGATGGAGATGGAGAGTGACCCCCCCAATTTGTACGTTTGTGTGCACTCATGTCGTGGTAGCTCCTTTCTCTTTTAAGAGAGATAAAATTCTATTTCTGACTCAAAAATATACGGATGCTTTTCCTTATGGGTAAATTTCAATGAGCATTGCGTTGACGAGTGTCAACAATCTAACGATCAGAAACAAATCATCGATCTTTTCTCCGGACGACTTGCTGATCTCGTGATTGATGAGATATAAATATGTGTATATCATCCACGTGCAAATTCAATCATTTACTTATATAAATGTTGATGAATCATTTAGGAGATTTGTTAGAGAGAATTTTATCCTGTCATTAATGGAGAGAAGTATAACCTTTGAAAGAAATATGTCATGCATTATTCGAAAAGTGACGAGAAGAAGAGAAAAAATAAAAGAAGAGGGATATATTATAAATGCCCGACGACAGAAAAAATTGGTGACAAGTGAAAAACAAAAATGATCGAGGCACCAAACACGGCTGAGGATGGCTCCATTACAAAAGATGCAATACCCAGAAAAAGCTCCCTACTTCTCCAAGTAGCACTACAGATACTTGGTAATGGCAGATCTTCATGCTAGATTTAGATGTTGCCCACCCAATTCCAGCAAGCGCACACACGAAAAAGCTACACGCATAAAGGATGAGAGAGAGAGAGGGGTGGGATCGCAGATAAGGCTATTGCCTCTAGCCCATGTCATTCTCAAATCAAGGAAAGCTCCGGAAATGATAAGAAGGATGAAAAACGTTATCGTCCATCCCATCGTTATCGCATTTTCCTTCTTGGTGTATATTAACCATGCCCCCATTTAAATTAGTATAAATGAAGATCCATCTTCATAGGCGAAATTGAATTGACCTAATTTCAAGATTAGCCACACTGTAGACTCTAACAACTTTGCACCGTCATTAAGAATGAGTGAGTAATTGCACCTCCATATTGAGTTCTGGATTCTAATCTTGCAAATGGTGTTTATGACAGAATTAATGATATTATGCGATCAAAAATAAAGGAAAAAGAGGAAAATATTTCATGTGATCATATTGAAAGAATAACTGGATTTGCCTCTTAATCTTTTGTTGTACGTCAGAAAGAAATATATAAATGCACGAGATACATTGCCCAAAATGGTTTTACTTACTTGAGCTACCGTTTGAGCGTGTTACTAAATTTTTTGATCATACCAATTTCAATGCTATGAAAGTTATTTATAGTAAGGATGTTTTCTTTTGAGTGAAAGTATTAATCTTTTGTTGTACGTCATAAAGAAATATATAAATGCACGAGATACATTGCCCAGAATGGTTTTACTTACTTGAGCTATCATTTGAGCGTGTTACTAAATTTTTCGATCATACCAATTTCAATGCGATGAAAGTCATTTATAGTAAGGATGTTTTCGTTCGAGTGAAAGTATTAATCTTTTGTTGTATGTCAGAATGAAATATATAAATACACGAGATACATTGCCCAAAATGGTTTAACTTTTTGAGCGTGTTACTAAATTTTTCGATCATACCAATTTCAATGTGATGAAAGTCATTTATAGTGAGGATGTTTTCGTTTGAGTGATAGCATTAATCTTTTGTTGTACGTCATAAAGAAATATATAAATGCACGAGATACATTGCCCATAATGGTTTTACTTACTTGAGCTACCGTTTGAGCGTGTTACTAAATTTTTTGATCATACCAATTTCAATGCTATGAAAGTTATTTATAGTAAGGATGTTTTCGTTTGAGTGAAAGTATTAATCTTTTGTTGTACGTCATAAAGAAATATATAAATGCACGAGATACATTGCCCAGAATGGTTTTACTTACTTGAGCTATCATTTGAGCGTGTTACTAAATTTTTCGATCATACCAATTTCAATGCGATGAAAGTCATTTATAGTAAGGATGTTTTCGTTTGAGTGAAAGTATTAATCTTTTGTTGTATGTCAGAATGAAATATATAAATACACGAGATACATTGCCCAAAATGGTTTAACTTTTTGAGCGTGTTACTAAATTTTTCGATCATACCAATTTCAATGTGATGAAAGTCATTTATAGCGAGGATGTTTTTGTTTGAGTGATAGCATTAATCTTTTGTTGTACGTCATAAAGAAATATATAAATGCACGAGATACATTGCCCAGAATGGTTTTACTTACTTGAGCTACCATTTGAGCGTGTTACTAAATTTTTCGATCATACCAATTTCAATGCGATGAAAGTCATTTATAGTAAGGATGTTTTCGTTTGAGTGATAGCATTTTTCGCGAATTAATTTTCTGAACTTTTACAATTTTAATTTGCTGAAGACGATTGATCAATGTAAAATTATTTAGGCTCAAAGAAAACATGCTTTGCTTATTATTAGGAAAATGAATTCCCTAACCCGAAAAGGTGGAAACATTTTCCTATAAAATGATTTTTTACAAAGTTTTTTTCCTTTATTATAGCCCTAAATGATGCTATGGAATTAAGAAAATCAATGTTCTACTATTAAACCCATTTTAGTGGAGGATGTGCTATTCGTTCACATCCCTTAAGTCAGAATGGATTTGATGCGGACTTTGGAGGGGATCGAATGGCTGTTTATGTGCCTTTATTTAACTTTCCAAGGCCCGCCTCATGACATTTTAGTCGAGAGACAAAAACCGAACAAGCATGGCCGTCCCTTATAAAAACAATAAGGAAGTTTGAAAGTTCAGCTTATAAAAAGAGAGAATGGATCTGATTGGGGGATGGGGGGCCTCCCATAATTGTTCTATACAATTGATGAAATATATATGTGGATGATCCACTTAAAAAAAGAAAAAAAACGTTGCATGTATTCGAATCACGCTCACGCATGACGTTTCCCTACATTGATGATATTTTGAGCTCCTCATTTTCAACACAATCCTGCTTACCATAATTTAATACAAGATGATTGTCGTGTTAATTTCTTCAAAACAAAATCTTTAATTTTCGCTTATCCAACGCGAGAAGGGACGTGCTTATCCCTGTCCCCTTCGAGACAAACCAATGGAAAAAATGCATTTTATTTTGTTTTGTCGGCAAGTATTACATTAATTTGAGTTGGTTCTGCTGACGCGCGGCCGCACAATTCCAAAATTTGTTTATTTTATTTTCTTTTGCAGGCAGCAAATGCATCCATTTCAGTTGGTCGTGCTGACGTGGCACCATTTCGGGATTTGCGAGTTTAATTTTAGCCTCCGTTTTATTTCGTGACAAA
Organism: Eucalyptus erythrocorys; assembly: GCA_014182555.1. Taxonomy (NCBI): domain Eukaryota; kingdom Viridiplantae; phylum Streptophyta; class Magnoliopsida; order Myrtales; family Myrtaceae; genus Eucalyptus; species Eucalyptus erythrocorys. The sequence goes on along the minus strand of CM024601.1, from coordinate 469,925 downwards.
AATGAATAATTTATTTTATTTTTTAAAAACGACCCCTTAAAATAATTAACTTATGAAAAATATTTTAATTTTTTTTACAACAATTTTTACTTAAAACATTAAGCAATACAAACAATCGTTTTTTTAAGAAATTTTTTTTTTTTTCAAATGATTCATTTTTCAAAAAGTAAGTACACTTTTGACCACTTTGTTCTTTGACTTCGACTAAATGTGCTGATCTTAGGTAATTTCATTTCCTTCTCTCGACCACGAGATGCATGCGAGTCAATAAAAAAGATAGTTACTAAATAAAATGGATGAAGTGGGTGATTATTCAATACAAGATGGGGGTGGACACCAAAACTTTTGAGTTTGTTTTTACATATGACTAGCCCTCGAGCACTAGCTCCGCTCATGTAGCTTCTTCTATGCTCTTTTGGAACAGTGGATAAGTGGAGCAAAAAAATTTTGATTGATTAAGAACCCTTCGAACTAATGGGCAAGCGACGCGCATTTTCCTAACTGCTCTAATCTTTTGGCCAATGATGAGAATTTGACGATTCATACTGAATTTGAACAAAATAATTGAAGATAGGGAAATCGACAAGCTTTTTTTTTTTAAACAAGGGGGGTGTATATAATATCTTTGATCAGTGATTTACAAGTTCCTTTTACTCTTTGAATAAAGATGAAATTACAAACGTCATATGTTTCGTGCTTAGCTCATGCGTGATGTTCGGGCGTGTGTCGACATTATGACCATCTTCGTTCCCTCATCTTCGTTTTTGCTTCACGCCATGTATTAAATCCATGATTTGTACAGGGTCGCATTCGAAAAGATATTATGATATCGGGAGTAATTATAAATAATGTATGTATAAAAGGTTCGTTAATTCTCTCTCTATCTCTCTTGTATTTAAGTGAAGGAACAATGCTGCAAATATCAAGACTTACCAATTAAAATAGTCGGCTATGAAAATGAGACGGAAATGCAATATTACGTATATATATTTTTGGGTTTAGGAAAAGATGGTTAGCCAACTCTGATGAGATAATGTTCAAAATTGGTAAAGAATTGCAGAGAATCAGTCGTTGCCTGATTTTCCGCTTTCGCATGGTGCCAGCCGAGCGAATCTCCACTCATTGAACTCTCCCTCTCTCTCCCTCTCCCTCTCCCGCTTGACATGGAGAGGCCAAACAAACAAACAAAACAAAACAAACAGTCACGACACACATGGAGACCAACAAATAAACGATTGCAACACGATCTCTCTCTCTCTCTCTCTCTCTTTCTCTGTGGAGTAAATAATGCAGAAGAAGACAAGGGGGTGTCATCGGAGTCGGCGATGCATTTTGCAAACATTGGCTTCGTTTGTCCCTCTGTTTGGCCTCGTCTGCATCGAGATTTACACACCCAACTCCTCCCCCCCTCCCCCTCTCCCCCCAATAAAAACACCCTCGTTTTGACTGCAATCGGGCTCCTCTCAGAGTTCTCGCTCCCTCTGGGTACCCTCCCCTCCCTCCCTCTTCCTTTCCATTCACCCATTGCTCGTGTTCTTGAATTCGTCCTCCTTCCTCCGCTTTCTGGTCCCCTCCTTTTTCTCTTGTAGAACAAGTTAAACGAGTTCGTTTCCTTCTGTAGTTGACGGGTATTGCCCGCCTCCGCATGCCTCCGCCTCTGTGCGTGCGTGCGTGCGTGCGTGCGTTCGCGTTGGTGTCTCTTGTTGACCTTAATTCTCTCCCTTTCTTTTCTGCTTTTTTTCCGTTCTCTGTTTGTGTTCTTGGGTTGTCAATTCCGAAACTAATCTTCGCTTTTGGCTTTGGCTCGATATATACAGTTTGGACTATTCGCCAACTCCGTTAGTCGTTGATCTCTGTTTTCTCTTTGCTTTGCAGCACCGCCCCGGTTCATTGAAGCGAGTACCGGTGCAGCTTCCGCGAAAATTCTGAATGGTTGACTGAGTCGACCACTTGAAAACGGAGGGAAAGAAAACGAAAGACGTCGGAATTCATACCGCACTTCTTGCTTTTACCAAACTTGGGCTGAGGAACTGGTTCTTGTGGCATGTAAGTTTTTCATGCTTCATTAGTCTCAGGGAGATTTTTAGTTTTCGTTTCTTTGAGATTCACCCAATAAGTTCGTCTGCCTATATTCCATGGTTTCTTATGTTGATCGTTGAATGAGTATATTCTTCTACTGGCCTTTCAATTACGAAGCAGAGCATATACTTCTTTTTACTTTTTTATTGGACTTGGAGATTTAATGGGAAATTTGAATCTGCTCTTGTTAAGCTCACTCTTCTGGGCTTGAGGAAGTCCCAGAAAGTCAATATGCCAGCTGTTTATTTGTTTGGTCTTTCTTGGACACAAGCTCCTACAGTGGATGTTCTTTACTCATGCATGATGCCAAATGTTTGTTTCTCTAAAGATTCAAACTTCTGTCCTCCACTGTTTCACCTTAACATAATTTACCATGTTTGACTCTCTCCACCGAAGAAATTCAGTTTGTTGAATGCCTACGTAATCTGTTTTTTTTCTTTTGCGTCTGAGTATGTACTACATGGCCCTCTTAAGGTAATTGATTACGTTAAAGGCAATCACATCACGTCAGTACTTTCACTGTTCTATTCATCTTTGGTGATACTTATATTCATTTTCTTTTTTTTTTTCGCTTATGTTGCAGCCGAGCGATTTTGAAGATGTTGGACACGACGGAAGGCATGAATTTTGACATTGTTATAGATGAATTTGAGGCTATGACTAAAGACGCCAGAAGGGTTCAAGAAGAGACCTTGAAGAAGATCTTGGAAGAGAATGCTGAGGCAGAGTACTTGCAGAAATTGGGGCTTAAGGGAAAAACTGATCTCGAGAGTTTCAAGACTCATGTTCCTCTGGTTACTCACCAGGAATTGGCGCCTTACATCCAGAGGATTGCGGACGGTGATTCATCCCTGATCCTCACGGGAAAACCCATAACCACCATATCATTAAGGTAATAGAGCCTCAATGATTCTATTACTATGAAACCATAATGAATGGACTCTGTAGCCTTAATTGATTCTCGCATGACGTTGCAGTTCTGGTACCACTCAGGGAAGGCCAAAATACGTACCCTTCAATGATGAGCTGGTAGAGTCAACCATGCAAATATACAGAACTTCTTTTGCCTTTCGAAACAGGTATACAAGAAAAGCTTCTTGCTAGTTTCAGGGCTGTGCGACTACTTTCAAATCAGTTTCAGCATAATATTAACCTTTTTGTTTGTGATCTGCACTGTCCTTTCGATAGATAACTTAGGATGATCTACATGAATTTAAAATACTGTATTTGGGGCACAATTTATCATTTACATAATTCCAGATTTCTAGACAAAGATTTTGTGGAATTCTAGAACACTAGACATCATCTTCATCACTGTCTTGAATTTTTTATGTGTGCTGTGAAGTTTTATTTTGAAAGTCAATTATCCTTCACAGAGAGTACCCTATTGGGAGGGGAAAGGCTTTGCAGTTCATTTATAGCAGCAAGCAGTTTAAAACCAAAGGCGGCCTGGCAGCTGGTACTGCCACAACTAATGTGTTTCGAAGCGCACAGTTCAAAAGTACTATGAGGGCAATGCAGTCTCTTTGTTGTAGTCCAGATGAGGTGATTTTCGGTCCTGATTTCCCCCAGTCCTTATATTGCCATCTCTTGTGCGGGCTCATCTTCTGCAATGACGTCCAGTATGTGTCCTCCACATTTGCTCATAGCATCGTCCACGCATTTCGAACCTTCGAATTAGTTTGGAAAGAACTGTGCAATGATATAAAGTTTGGGGATCTAACTAGTCAAGTCACTGACACATCTATTCGAGCGGCTATGTCGAAGTTGCTTAAGCCAGACCCTGAGTTGGCTGATCTCATATACAGTAAATGCTCCCGGTTGAGTAATTGGTATGGAGTAATACCAGAGCTTTTTCCTAACGCCAACTATATTTATGGGATCATGACTGGGTCAATGGAGCCGTATGTAAAGAAAGCGAGGCACTATGCCGGGGATCTGCCTTTATTAAGTGCAGATTATGGATCGTCTGAAGGATGGATTGGAGCTAATGTAAATCCTAAGTTGCCGCCGGAGTTGGCCTCTTTTGCTGTTCTTCCTAACATTGGCTACTTTGAATTTATCCCTCTCAGGGCGATGACTGAGTTCTCAGGGAAAGATAATGAATCATCTACTTTGCTTCGTGTCGATCCAAAGCCAGTGGGTCTCACCGAAGTCAAGGTTGGTGAGGAGTATGAGATTATTGTCACCAATTTTGCAGGTATGCTTGCTAACTTTATGTCTAAATGAGGACAAGTTCTCTTCATTGTCGTATCTTGCAGTATCACACGCGCGCGCGTGGCTGAAATTTCGACTTCCGGACCACGCATGAGGTGTTCCACCGTATTTCTTGTCTGGCTGTTTAACTTTTAAAAAAAGTGCAAAACCTTTTTCTGTTTCCAGAGGGAAACAAATGCTAACCTGTTGAGTGTTCCAGTGTATGGAGGAAGATCTTTATGGCCAGCTTAGGGTGGTTAAGACCCGTGTGCTAATAGGAGTGAAACATACCATTTGTTCTTGTGCTTAATTAGACGGAACCATTAACCATGATCTATAAACTTTAGCTCTTTTGATTAGTGGAATAAGAATATGAAATTCGAACATTGAGATCAGCCTTATTTCTTTATTTGAAGTCATTGAGACGAATTGGTGCCATATCTAAGTGGTCCATTGTATCTGTTACAAGATGGACGGCCTGTCCTTGTAGAGGATCCACGTGTATTATGTCGCATGTTTGGTGTGTTCTGTGGGATTCTCGTGGTACCACCTCAGAGATTCCTAGGTCCTTTTACCTCTGTTTCTATCCCAAAGTTTATTTCAGAAGAGAAAATCCAATGGTCCTTCCAATACATGTGTCAATATCGGCAGCTATTCGTTGGGTGTTCTTTTAATTGGCTCGGGGTTGTCTGTTTCTCTGTGCTTGGCCGGCTCATCTTGTTTTATCCGTCACAAACAAAGCCCTGCATCTATCTTAGCTTTTGTTTTTATTGCAAGTCCATTTTCATTCATTAATATTCAGGAAAAAAAAAATATCCTTTTTAGGTTGGATTTCGATGTATAGTGAAATGTTTCCCTCGTGCGGAGACTTCTTGAACCTTAACATTATCTTTGCTTTGCGATTGTTCACCTGGACGATAGGTCACCTGTAAGTGGTGACTTGAGTGGAAGACTCTTTTCCAGTGCAAAGAGAAGAGCATATGCTGGCTTCCATTAAGGACGGACGAGACTTTTGCAGCACTTAGATAAGAGTCAGTGGACTAGTTTCCATACGAGAGAGAGAGAGAGAGAGAGAGAGAGAGAGAGAGAGGCGCTACATCTGTTCTTCTTTTTTTTTTTAGGATTTTGTTCCACTGGAAAAGTGATGAATTTCAATTTGCTGCATACTTGAGCAGCGAAGAAATGTGCAACGTGAAATTTATTCCACCACCACTTCCTGTTGGGTAAGTGGCCACTCCTTTTGCAGAGAAAGTAGAGCAGAATTTCATTTGAAGGTTATGCCCTAGAACTATTCATGCATCCACCGCAGTACAAGATCACTACTTGCTTCTGTAGAAGGAAAGTTTTAAAAATTGACTTAAGAAACAATCAAAATACGCCTGCTTCTTCAAGGAACGAGCCAGAAAAATTTCTTGGTTGTTTCCTTGCTCTAATAGATTTATTTCGGTCCCCACCGGGACCACATTCAAGTTCTGATTGAAGACAAACAAGGGTTAGGTGAATGCCTTTGTTTTCTTATTTTACATCATTATAGACATAAGTTCATATGAGTAAACATCGAATAGAACCTGAGGTCATCGCTTCTTTAGATAGAATAAACTTTTCCGAACCAGAATAAATCCACGATCCTCCAAATTGGATTTTTTATATATATATTTTTTATCATCTTAATTTTGTTGCCTGCTGGAAATGCCAGTTTCTGTTAGGAGAGTTATGCATCGATATGTGCGATGTCAATCTATGCAAGTTCTATATGAGGACATTCTTCTACTGGTTCTTTTCTGCAGTTATTGTTTTTATCATCTCTATTCCGGTTATTTCCTCGAATGGTAATTTTCTGAATTTAAATTTTACAGGGCTGTATCGATACAGGCTAGGAGACGTGGTGAAGGTTGTAGGATTTCACAACTCCACCCCTGAACTCCAATTTATCTGCCGAAGAAATCTCTTGCTTACCGTCAACATTGACAAGAACACTGAGAAAGACTTGCAGTTAGCTGTCGAAGCAGCAGCCAAGTTACTGGGTAAAGAAATGCTTGAAGTCGTAGATTTCACCAGCCATGTGGATTTCTCGACGGAACCAGGTCACTATGTGATATTTTGGGAGATGAATGGCCAGGCGAGTGAGGAGATCTTGAGAGAATGCTGCAACTGTTTGGACCGCTCATTTGTTGATGCAGGGTATGTTGGCGCGCGCAAAGTGGGCGCGATAGGGGCCCTCGAACTCCGAGTTGTCCGAAGAGGTACATTCCAGAAGATCCTAAACTATTTCTTAGGACTAGGAGCTGCCGTTAGCCAATTCAAAACCCCGAGATGTATAGGGCCTAGCAACAACATGGTCCTGCAGATACTGTGTAATGAAGTCACTAACAGTTACTTCAGCACAGCTTTTTGATTGGAAATAATTGATATTCAGGTTGTTTTGCTGTTCGTGGTTTCAACAATTTTCTTGTTTCTTAGGCAGAGATATTTGGCTCATGATGCAGAAAACATAGTTCTTTTTATTGGACTTGGTCAAGTTTTCTGAGATTTGGCTGCCGAACCTGTGACATAATTGAAAAAGACGAGACGAATGTGGACAACGAACATGCCTGGACTTGCAAATAACGCAAAAGCGATGGCATTCATCCTTGAGCTTATCCATCTTTTGAAATAAAGTAATCTGATTAAAACGTTGGCAAGTTGTGGGAGAAAGGTAAAGCGGAAATTGGGGCAATGTGAACAATGCAAACGACAGAGACATGAGAGAAATAAAAAGGCAAGGGCTTTATTTTGCATGGATAGTTGTGTAGCGACCGACGTTGGATATTGGAACCTTTTGTTTGGATTTGTTCTCGGAGCATTTCTTACCTAATGACTAGGTTAAAAAAAGGGACAATGCCGTTTAATATTTGTTTAACAGGGCGATGGCATGTGATGAGACGTCCAATGATCTTGCAATGATGGATCAAAAGCCAGCCCTCACAGCTTAGCATGAGAAATAATCCTCTGCGATCAGAGAGGCTAGTTTTCATAACGACACTGACAAACACCTCCTTTTTTAATGTTGTGCGGCCTTGTGCGTGAGTTGATCATTCGAGTTGACCGCGAATGGACCCGACTTTGCTCTCAAAATTGGGAACAGTCTGTCATGAGTTCATGGAGCAACAAAAATGGGGGGTGGTTTGCTTGTTTATTGGTTTGATCCTAACGTGCATGGCATCAAGGGGCATAGACCTACTAACCCCCTTCTAAGATCCCTTAAAAGAATGCTTATCGGTCTTGGCTCCTCATTCATCAAATCCCATCAACGACTACCCATTTCCTAACGGCCAGCTTCCTAAGTTTGCGGGCATTGCAAATAGTGTGATTTGTTCATTCACTTAAATTCAATTCATTTTGTCGGTTTGATCAAAAACATATTACCCATAAAGAAATTCGAAGATTTAGAAGGAATTACATTCTCGTGGTAGCTTTTCACGAATCGCTATGCGCTCTGCGTGTCAAAGGAGAGCTGTCGATATCACATAACAATAAAGGTTTAAAGAGCTGCTAAGCATCCCAATCAGGCACCATTTTTCACAAAGAAGAAGCAGCCAAGATCAAAGAAGAGAAAAAGGAGATATAGAGAAGGTCCTTCCCTCCGAAAGAGGCTGTTCAAGTTTTGTCTGAGGAAGTGGGCCGCGCCTCAGAAAGAAAGGGTCCACGCGCCAAAAGGCAAAAGCCTTGCAAATGCTGCATCGATGACTCGTTCAGCTTCCCCCTCTCTCATAAAAGGCAAAAGCTCGTCTCCTTCCTGTCAACCACTTCGTCGCTTCCGTGAGCTCCTCCTTTTCTCCTTTCTCCACCTCCTCTTCTTCCGTTTGGTGTTGGCTCCAATGAGACACCGCCAGGCTGGCCACTTTTTCCTGAGAAAATCGCACTACCGTCCGAACGTCCGAACCTCTAAAGTCAACAAGAGTGCAGGTGGGCCCCGCCTTACGGCTTGGGTTGGGTTGGGTGGGGTGGGGCCCCAGCATATCTCAAGGCAGGTGAGAGCACCGGTCAAATTCTCAGGAAATCGTCAGACTTGTAGTTTTACGCGCCTCTCTCTCTGTCTCTCTGTGTCTCTCTCGGTATCCAGTGCTCTGGCTTTTCCCACTTTTGCTCTTTCACTTCTTTTCAGGAGAGTCCAAAACAGTGCTTTCCTCTCTCCCCCTGTCATTTCCTCTTTTCGTTTCTCCATATTAAAACAAAAGAGCGAATAAAGCTGAAAGCCTAATACATAAGGAAATAAATTGACTCGGAAAATAAAGCAAAAGCGCCACTTCCTTCCCATCAGCGCCATGGAATCTCGCTCAGGTGATAGAAAAGCAGTCACACACCCCTTTACTCATCGCCGCTAATCCCGAACGAATGGATTACGGGATCTAGCCATGGCATTTGAGGAGTTACTAATTACACCGGACCTTGCTTCCTCCTTGGCTTAAAAAGAGCCCACTCATAAACCCAAGCTCACGATCATCTCCTTGAGTTCGAGACCATGCGTCGGTTCTGATTTAATTCGATAAATGGAGGTAAGTTCTCTACTCATTGCAATGACGGTTTATGGAATGAAGATTTCAAATTTTGGACATAATATCGGATAAGCTTAAAAAATAAAGCTTTTTAAGATGATAGGTGCACGACAAGCTCAGTACCCTTTTGTGAAATCAATAAAATAATGGCACTTGAGTCATCTTTATAATCACGAGATCTATTGCTGAACAAGCAACCGCAGCAACAGCAGTGGACATAGCACATAATTCTTGTCCTCGCACATTTGTCCTCCTTATGTTCGAATCCTAGTCACTCCCCGACACCGAGGAGCATCATTGGCTCGTCGACGCTGTCCCCCCCTTCCACACGACGTCGTCTCCTCTCTCTCTCTCTCTCTCCCTCCCTCCTGTTCCCATTTGCATTTTCCTTTCGGCATTAACTTTTCCGCGGCAACGGCAATGGTCTTTGGAAAATGATCCTTCCCCCCCTCTAAAATCCGAGCCACAAGCTTCCATTTTCTCTGCAGATTCCCACGAGCTCGAGGGTCGTTCGTAGATTTCTACACCAATGTCCTCAATTCCATCCCTCCTCTCTCTCTGGGTCGTCGTTGCTTGCTGACGAATCTGTAGAGTGGACAATCTCAAAAGAGAAGACTTGGCAAGTCTCGACTTTTCGCGGACCCGCGTGTGACTTTCGCTTCACATTGCAGACCGCCCAAAGGCCTCAGGATTCCAGCTCAATGGCCTTCTCTGCCCTCTGATTTTCTCCCATACAATAAAAGAAGAAGCTTTTTATGTTTTCTGCTTAGACTTGTCGGTCTGGTTCTCGGAGGTTCTTCTTTGAATGGCGAGCGCGGAGAAAGTTCGGCTGGTTCGGTGCCCCAAGTGCGAGAATCTGTTGCCGGAGCTCGCCGATTATTCTGTTTATCAGTGCGGTGGTTGCGGAGCTGTTCTTCGGGGTAAAGTTCCTTTCTTTTTTTTTTTGCTTCGTCTTTTCTCTTGTTTCGCGCTCGCTGGGTAAATTTGAGTCTTGCTTGGTTAATGGGAATGTTGTGGGCGGTAAAATGGAGATGAATGGTTCGCGATTTTGCTGAAAAGTCGAGGCATTGTGTTAGATGCGTTGGTCGGAACTTTGATGTTGTAGCGCAGTATGATGATTCGTGATTGGGGATTGTGAATTCTTTCTTTTCGAACTTCGATATGTCCCCCTGTTTTAAAATGATGGCTTTGGCTGTGCTTGTTCATTGGGATTTTTGCTTACGGTCTGATAGAGGGCTTCTTGTGATTGATTCGATTGGAAAAGGAGGAGAATGATAGAAGAAAAAGCGTACATGTTTCACTTTAACATGATAAACAAAGCCAAATCGTAGAAGACTAGGGAGGTTTAAAGGACATTAGAAGTACCTTGTCGAACTCAAAACCCTGGTACTTGTCATTTCTGCTGCAGTCAGAAGATTTGGAACTCGATGTATGTGGAAACCATAAGGTGGGTAAATTAACTATGTTTGCACATAATAGAAACGTTGATCTTCAAGCTGAACTCTTTCTTTTCTTGACATGCAGCAAAACCTATAGTCCAGGGATCTGAGTGCTTATCTGAGAAGTCTGATGAAGAAAGGATCGGAGGAATTTGTGAAAAATCTGAGATTCTCTCAGAAAAAGCAACAGCCAACTTGTGCAGCTCTTCTGCTTTGGATGTCAAATCCAATGTAGGATCTTTGAGTTTTGATCATAGGGGTTTGGAGGGAAATTGTACAGTAGGCAGTGAATTTACTAATTACGATTCCAAAGACGCAACTCCAAACTGGCTTGTTGAGAGTGGACTCGATCAGAATGATGCGGGTAAGGGGTTTTGCGCTCAAAATGTTTCCACAATTGGGCCTCAAAGATCAGGAAAAATGGTCGATCGGCAAACTAGGGAGATGGGTGGCAAGGTTGAATACCCGAAAAGCATGCATGGTGATTTCCATGGTGTAAGGTTATCAACTTCTAGGTATCCTGATGAGGGTCCTTCAAATTACCAGTTAGATTCTCATTACAGTCATGAAGCACCATTTAGGAAACACAACGATCTTCATGAAGGTAACAGAGTTCATTACCTGGAAGGTGATCGAGCTGAACTCCTTAGAAAACTGGATGAACTTAAGGATCAACTTGCTCGGTCCTGTGATGTGGTTGATAAAGGCAAGGATAGTTTTCCTATAAATAGAGGGACCGTTGCTCCAGATACTCATGCTGGTCCAAATGCATGCTTTCCCGTTGGCTCTTCAGATTTGAATAAAAACCCCTTTGGGTCCTTTGATCCTTATATACATGCTGCAGGGCTCGCTTATAAAAGTCAGCAGCAAACCAACCAGCATGATGTTCTGCATAGATTTTACAGCTCAATGCAGAACCCCCATCATTTCCCTGGATACAAAGATACTTATGCTTCTCATGTACATGGGACAGCTCCAGGTGAATATCATCGACCGCCTCCTCACATGTTCTATGCAAGAGAGTATACTGATGCTACTTCGGATCCTTCTAGATCATACAATAATTCAGGTCTTCATCAGTCCGCTTGCCGTTGCTACCATTGCTGTGACAACCATCGGGAGGTTTCAACAGCAGTTCCACCCGCTGCATTCTACAATAAGAAGTTCTCTGATGTCCCACAACATAATGGTTTGTATCATCATGAGGATCCAGGTTCACTGGGTTATCATTCGCTCAATCCTAGGTTAGCAGTCCCTCCGTTTATTTCTCACAAGCCACAGTCCCATATTAGACAGCCAAGTGACTTGAATTATGCAATGGGTGGCTTGGTGCGACGCCAACCTCCGAGGGTTGTTTTAGCTGGTAGTGGTCGTAGATTGCATCCCATAGCTGGTGCTGCCCCATTTGTAGCTTGTCACAATTGCTTTGAATTGCTGCAACTTCCCAAGAAAGTTCTGCTCATGACAAAAAAGCGGCAAAAAGTTCGATGTGGAGCCTGTTCTACAATGATTTCATATAAGGTTGTAAACAAGAGACTTAGTTTTTCTGATCAAACGGAGGCAAAAGAAGCTAATGCCGACTGTGAAGACAGCTCATATGAGGCACTGAAAGAAGATTATGTGCATTCCCATGGCTATGTCAACAGAGACAGCGCCAATTTCTCTTCTGATGATTTCGATAATTCTGGTTATGAGTTTCTTTCAATGGACAGAAAGCAAGCTCCATTGACAACATGCCATAACTTAAGCCTGAGCGACTCTCAAGAGATGGAAGGCCTGCATTCTACCTCCCCAAGTATCTCGGATGATGAGCATAGCCCTGACGGTTTGATTGGATTGAGTGACTCGGCGCAGCAGCCAATAAATGCAGCACGGTCTCCACCACCTGCTGGTTCACCTCTACAAAAACATTTTGATCACTCTTCCCATAATCATGCAGTTAACCGGTTTGGTAAGGGGAATCGCAGTAGTCGATCTGATCACGAAAAGGTCTTACCAAACAAGGCTATCTTGCGGCAGAATTCTCTACAAGAGGCTTCACTTGCAACTGAGATGGAAGTTTCATTCAATGAGTGCTCTGATACTGGGGTATCACAAGAATCTGGAGATGCAAGCAGGGAACATGATCAAACAAGAGGTAACAAGGGGAACGAATCATTTTTCATGAACATTATCAAGAAGAGCTTCAAGGATCTTTCGAGGTCAAATCAAAGTGACGAGCATGGCAGAGCCAAAGTCTCAATAAATGGGTATCCCATAGCAGATCGTTTGATACGGAAAGCTGAGAAGCTCGCCGGACCAATACAGCCTGGAAATTTCTGGTAATTATCCAATCTCAAAAGTAGCTTTGGTTTCTTGTTCTATCAGTAGATTGTTCTTTGTCATTTTTTTTATAGGGTTTTACTAATATTCCTAGTACGATCCCTTTAATTTAGAGAACCTATAGACTTTTGGCCTATTGAGTTATTTGTGCATGCTTTTCCCTATGGGTGAAGTGCAAAGTGTTTTATGTATGAATCTTGCTCCCACTTAGAGCTTAGGATTACCAATTAGTTTGAATAGGGATACTTGATCTGACCAGACTGAATGTTTCTTTCAAACTCATTCTCCTCTTGAAGGACTTTTGTTGTGTGTGGAATTATCTATTGTGCACATTTGTTAGCTATATGCATTTCCCTCACAATTTTGTCCTTAATGTACTTAACCCAGGTATGATTATCGAGCTGGTTTTTGGGGGGTCATTGGTGGACCTTGCCTTGGCATAATTCCGGTGAGGCAGCAAATACAAACTCGTCTGACTGAATGCTTAATATGATGTTTATGCATATTTCACCTTTCAAATGGCTTATTTCTGGTTATGTTATAAAGAATCTCCCTCTCTCTCTCCCCCCTGCAGCCGTTCATTGAAGAATTTAACTATCCTATGCCCGAGAATTGTGCGGGAGGAAATACGGGCATCTTTGTTAATGGTCGAGAACTTCATGAAAAGGATTTAGCTTTACTTGCTTCCAGAGGACTTCCGACTGATAGAGATAGGTCATACATTGTTGAGATCTCCGGACGAGTCTTGGATGAGGAAACTGGTGAAGAGCTGGATTGCCTCGGTAAACTTGCTCCAACGTAAGTGCTAGTAGGATTTTCGCAGTCTAATTTATCTAGTCACGTTTGAGGCTAATGAATTAAATGTCTGAATTTAGCTACAGATAATATTTTGGACTCCCTACCACAGTCTCTAAAAGAAATTATGGTGATTTACCAATGAAATAATGGTTACAATGATGTTTAAAGCCATGAACAAACTTGATAGCAATAATTACTCTCATTTCTCTCCTTTCTTGTGATATTCATATAGCCAGGACACATTTATTTCTTCAACTTCTGCTCATCGTTTCTAGTAAAAATCTCTATTATAGCAAGGTCTATGTCAAAGTGACATAACAGAAAGTAAAGTTTACATCTAAATTAAAAAACTGCACTGTTCTGTGTTGAAACTGCCATTTCCCTGACAATGAAGGTAGATCACTTGTTAAACTCAATGCTTGTTTGATTTCCTCATTTTTTAACAGAGTCGAGAAAGTGAAGCATGGGTTTGGTATGAAGGCTCCAAAAGCAGCTGATTACTGATTTGCATAATGAGCATTTCAGAATGCCCAAGTGATATTATGATGTTATCAAGTTGTACCTGCGGGAATTCAGACTACAGGGAATTCAGCTTGGAGAAGTCTTGCAATATGCTTGTTCGATTTACCATTTTTGACTTTCGTGATTTCTGGGAGGTGGTTGTTTGAAGCTTAATGCGCGATTCATTTAGAACTTGAAGATGTGGGGCATGTGCTGAGATTTCTAACTCTAGCTTGCTTGCAGACACACTGTATGTCGTGTATTATTTGTAGACCTTAGAAATTCAAGGATTAAAATGGAATTTACAGATATGACATCGGATGAGGATATTCATTTCTAATGCTGTACTTACAAGTTGCTTTGTATATCGTGTATTATTCTGGTCTATATGTGTTGTGCTTGAATTGAAGGTATTTTTCCTTGCGTTTGCCCCTGATCTCATGCACTTGCTGGTATACAGTAGGGTTTTTTTTTATGAATGTGACAACCTGTAGCAAAAAAGAATGTTATATGCAGCACGGATATTACGTTTCCGTGAGGCGTTGACTCTAATCCAAGTACCGAGTTTTGGAGTGTGGGGTGTGGGTGGGCTGGCTCGCACTTCTAAGGAGATTGGGCCAATCATTGACTTGTTCGGTACGAGAGCAGCAAGACATCCGCTGTGTATGCGTGGCCTGGCCCTTCATGAGAAGAAGAGGACAAATTCAACCCCACATGAAGCGTGCTCTCTGAACTCTCGATCTCCCTTATGCTTTTTTTGCACTGGGCCATCAGAGAATCAGTGTCGTAGAGAGTGGTTTCGACTTATCAGGTGGTGGGATCATCCAGTGCCGCCAGATCCAAATCACAGATAATATCTTTAGTTTGTGAGAGAGAGAGAGAGAGAGAGAGAGAGAGATTGTACCTGCTGCAGGTATATTACGGCGCTTTCGTTTCAGAGGGAAATTCGTACTGGAATCCTCATACTGAGTAATCCAAGAATGAAACTCATTCTAGTATGATGACATGACCGAGACAAATGGCATAGTGTTAACAGTTGCATTCAAAGGAGGATGGCCAGAAATTAGAAACGGCTTCATTTTGGTCGGTCAGCCGCATGAGAAATCATTCTGCCACTCCCCCTTTGTTCACCTCTTCCAGAGTTGTAAATCGATTTATTAAATTAAGGGGAGTGAACATGTTACACCTAATGAAAATAACAAAAACTTAGAGAAAGTGAAAAAGCTAAATCAAATTGAACTTGTCGTGGATGTCACTATTTGAATTCGTGATAACTGGCTTAAAAATTGTTGTTTTGGGAGGAGAACATGCATGATCGCAAAAGGAAAAGCAAAACGCCCATTGGCTTGAACTGGGGGGACTGGCTGGACTGGGCCACCGTTCCAAGAAGATGCGAGAGAGAGAGAGAGAGAGAGAGAGAGAGAGGTCCTGACAGGACCACTCTCCCTCTGTCTGACGTTGCCAATGCTTTAGGTGTCGTTGATGGTTCCCCGCCAGCTGTGCATGGTCTTTCCACTCATTACCCTTCTTAGATCTAAGTTCTTATTATACCTTCCTTAAAACCGAAGCATGTTATGTCTACCACCCCAAAAGGAAGATACGAAAATCATTATTACCAATTAAATTTTACATCCAAGTCCAAATTAGTTGCGAGAGTGACATTCGTGCTTTCTCGATCCTGTCACTGTCCGTAAATAAAAAAAGAGAACCCATTATTCAATTGGTACTGAATTTCCTCCTCCTTTATTCGACGACAAGTTTCAATGCGCAGTGTACAATTGTACCCGCTCCAGGTCTATCATGGATTTGGATGGGAGCTCTCGTGCAACCCATCTACCGCCTTCATGCATTCAATTTTTTTATCTTCTTCCCATGCTGCAACTTGGTTATGGCATTACGTGCCTACTGGTTTTTTGTTCCTCCTCTTCTTCTTTTTTTCCTCCTCTGTTGTCTGAATTTCACTGCATGTTTTTTTAGGTCTGTGTCGATAGTTTCCGTGTGCATTAACAGCTTGGAAGTGGGTAAAAGGCGATATGACACGTTGCTTCTCTCTTTCTCTGTGTCTCTCCCCCACAATCCGTCCTCTCTCTCTCTCTCTCTCTCTCTCTCATAATTAAACTTCCTGGTTCAACACCGCTTGGGTTGTTGCGAAAAAGCTTGTCCACACTTCAACAAGTAATCACTAACCACCCTCTCTCTCCTCTCTCTCTCTCTCTCTCTCTCTCTCAAACCTTGCTATGTCTTGATCCTTTCTTGGGCACGGGGAGTTGAGGGAAATGAGGCCTGAAATCAACCCATCATCCCTCCACAAGCAAAATTACGTCTTTGCCAAGTTCGCTCTGTCATTTCTATTGATAGGTCTCGCTTTTCGCCTCTTCGTCTCCGATTCCCTCAGGTTGCCGTCGTCAGTCGTTCAGGAGCAACCCGTCTCAGAATCAATAACCGAAACTCAATCGCCTCTCGTGTCTCTGCCTATTCAAAAGCCGGACGAGGTTGATCCCTCGGCTGCTTTCACGGCCAAGAATGAGTCCCTGATCAATCGGACAGGTGGGTTGCTTTCTACGTTCTTGCTCTGCACGTTCTGCGATACAGGGCTTGCCAGAATGACAAAATGCATTGGCCAACGCAATGAGAAAACCGAATTCTTTTTTGCCTGTGGAGTTCTTTAATTGATCTGTTTCTTGCTTTATTTGGTTTGTCTTCCGAAGTTTTCCAAAATTCGCTGTGAACGATGCGGCGTCAAGTTAGATCACTCTGGGCTAGCAAAATCTGATCTGTTCTGAAATGTTCGGAGATGAATGCAGAATCAAGGAGCTCATTTTGTGGCGTCTGCTTTTATGTTTTGGAATTTTCACATTAAGTTGTCTTTCTCTTACTCGAGTTCATGAATTGGTGGAAAAAAAATTAGATTACATTATGTGGCACTCTGCTTTACACACTGATCCTACTTTCGGACTGCATTGCTGATTATTCATGGTAGTATATCTCTATATCCTCTGTTTTGTTGACTCCTTCAATAAGGAAATAATTTATGGTTGGAATTTTGCTCAGGATCTTGTTTGAAATTAAGATCCTGAACAAAATCTTGTTTGAAAATAATATGTGGTCAGAAATTTGTTCAGGATCTTAATTTCAAACAAGATCCTGAGCAAAATTCCAACCGTAAATTATTTCCTTATTGAAGGAGTTGACAAAACAGAGGACATATGTGTGTGTGTGTGTGTGTGTGTGTGTGTGTGTGTGACGGAAAATGAGAATTCATCTTTGATAGATGAAGGTCGGTTCTCTACAATCTAATATGAAGCTTACTCAGTCATTGAATGCAATCAATATAAATCTCAAAATTTCCCGAAAACATAAGCATTTTTAATTTTGCTGCGCTGATATGTATAATGCACCATGCATAGAGCAATCAGACTTGATTTTTCTTTTGCATGTATTAATCTTCTCTTCCAATTTTGATTCTTTGATCGGATTTGATGGTGTGCTGTGTTGTATCATTAATTGCTCTTTCGCCCAATCTTTTGCAGAAACTTGTGATATCTTCGTTGGAGAATGGGTACCTGACCCATCTGGTCCCTTTTACACCAACGAGAGTTGCCACGCAATTGAATCTCATCAAAATTGTATGAAAAATGGACGTCCCGATTCTGGTTACCTCAACTGGAGGTGGACTCCCCGGGACTGCAAGCTGCCCAAGTTTGATCCTGGGAAATTTCTTGACATGATGAAGGATAAGTCATGGGCGTTTATTGGTGATTCCATCTCTCGTAACCATGTTCAGTCATTGCTCTGCATCCTCTCTCAGGTATGTGATCTCAGCATCTGCCTCATAATATCTACTGCCACAATTGTTCTGTCACTTCCCATGAGCCTTTGTCCAGTCAATGTAAACCCAACGGAGAGAGAAATTGGTTTTAAACAGACTCATAAATGTTCATGTCAAGTGCTGTACTAGAACTATTTGCTTCAAATGACTCTTGAATACGAAAGTGAGTGGAAGGTCGTGAGTTATTCACGTGGAATTTTATGATGGAAATTGCATTATGCTCTTTCCATTGTTTCTCTAGGACCCTTTCTTGCAGATTATATGCGGGGCGCGATGTATTTTGGTACACTGTTTGGCAGATTTTGGCTTGATGTCAGAACTGGTTTAATTTCTTGATGTTGCATCACCGACAGATTGGTGTTTTATTAGTTTATTTTATGTAGTGGATACCTGCAACTATTTTGGTTGGACTACTGTCTTTGAAGAGGCTGCCAAGTTTTTTTTCCTGGCTGTCCGGTTTACCCACCACCCTTTTAGGGAGTCGATTCTTTGTTCTTTTTATAACCACCTCGTTATGCTATAATTTGCGATGTTCTCTTGCAATTTTCCATAACAATAACAAGACCTGTCAGTTCTAATTAGGCATTAATGTTTTTTCCATGTTGTGACTAAAATAAAAAATTTGTGATGGATTTTCTTCATCTTTTCTGGTGCTCTTGCTGTTTTGTGGACTTCTTCCTTGAAAGTTAGCCCCATTTCCACCATATGGTAATGGTAGTTCTTTAGATTCTTGGGCACACACTCAGTTTTGCACGTGGCATCCATCAGCCAACCAAAAGTTACTTTAAATTATTGTAAGTGTGGATTTTATCCAATTGAGACAAGGTTTTTCAGTCACTTATGAATAGAGCAGGTTTGACCTTCGTGTTCAGTTCGGTGTTTCTGAACTCAAGCGTATCCTTGTTGTTGTAAGTACGTGCTTTTTAGTATTGGGGTATTTTCACGACAGACTTCCAATGCACATATCAACAAGAAACTCAATAAGATGGTGGGACATTTTAGTGAAGCACCGATATTAGACTCCATCCTTGTAATCAGGTTGCACATTTATAAGATTCTTCCACATAGTATTAATTGGACTTATAATAGCTGCGCCATAAAAAAATCCAGCTGTCCCCAATTGTTATCCTCAGGCCCCATAGCAGTTGGTGAGGTGTAGGTCCGTGAGGCATATCAATCTCATTCAAACTTTACTTTATGATTATGTTATGCAGACTGAGGAAGCCATTGAGGTCTACCATGACAAAGAGTACAGATCAAAAAGATGGCATTTTCCAGCTCACAACTTCACCCTGGCGGTCATATGGACTCCTCTCCTTATTAAAGCAGACATATTTGAAGATATAAATGGAGTGTCCTCATCAGAACTCCAGCTTCATCTCGACAAACTTGACAAGATATGGACTGAGCAGTACAAGAACTATGATTACGCCGTGATTGCCAGTGGCAAGTGGTTTCTGAAAACTGCCATCTACCATGAAAACAATACAGTCGTGGGATGTCACAACTGCCATGGAAAGAACTTGACAGAGCTAGGTTTCGAATATGCATACAGGAAAGCTCTTCAACTAGTTTTGAACTTCGTCACTAATTCTGAGCATCAGGCATTTGTTTTCTTTAGAACCACCACCCCGGATCATTTCGAGAATGGGGAATGGTTTAGTGGGGGTACTTGCAATAGAACAGTTCCATTCAAAGGTGGGGAGGTGGACCTGACGGATGTGGACGCAATCATGCGCGACGTCGAACTGGAGGAATTCGAGAAAGCCGTGCAAATAGGATCCCAGAAAGGGGTCACTTTGGCATTACTTGACACAACGCAGATGTCCCTGTTACGGCCCGATGCACACCCAGGTCCGTATCGGCAATTCCAACCATTTGCTCAAGACAAAAATGCCAAGGTCCAGAACGATTGCTTGCATTGGTGCTTGCCAGGGCCGATCGATTCTTGGAATGATCTGGTAATGGAAACGTTGGTGAACCTTTCAAAAGGAAATCTTCACTAACATGATTTTGGGCAGTACAAATTATTTGGAAAAGAGATGGTTTCCATCTCCGACGGTACGGAGAAAAGGTCGTAGCATTGCCATCCCAATTTGGTCAGTGAAGATAAAGCTTGTAAAGGGATCAATTACAAATACTTCATCAATTACGAATACTTACATTCCTACCCATTCTTCAATTCTTGAATCGTCTTTGAGGGAGCTACGAGATAGTCTTGCTTTAAGGCAGATTGCTCATCAGCGTTCACTTATTATTTCTTTGGCCGTGGCAGGGCAGCCCTTCTTGCAAGTTCCTTTCAAGTTATTTGGTGACAATTATTCGTATGCGGGAGATCGTATACAAGCTTTGAGATCACCCGTCTGTAAATGGAGAAGATGTCTAGTTTTGCCATAAAATTGTTCTCATGCTCCATAGGAAACTCACCAGTTGACGGATCAACGACATCACAACATTTGCGACACTAAAACTATACTTATTCTATAAAGAAAGGATTCCCCTTCTTCGTTCGCTATATATAATATTGTGCTGAAAGCAACCATCAAGAAGATTGTTGAGCAAGCAAATCACCAAGCTTTTTGCGCCCCGGATGCCATGATAGAATCAGCCAATTGCCGCTCGAGCGAAAACTAGGCCTAACTCAGTTGTGATACATTTGGGGTGGAAGTGTGTGTTTTGCAGTGTATCTAGTGAAACCAGTTCTAGCTCTTAGCTAGCCCCAGTATTCCCTCTTTTATGGGGAAAATTGGCAAAGTGATGTTCAAATGTCCTCAGTGAAAGCCTGGGCCTTGTGCCTGGAGACTTTTTTTTTTTTTTTTTGGGGTGGGGGGGGGGTTTGTTGTTTCTAAGCTTGGAGACTTGTCGCGTAGATCATTGACATCATTTTAACTTAGTCTAAAATAGAGTTAGGTGCTGCTACCTTCTAGTTACAAATGCTACTTGCAGAAAAATTGTAATCTGCATTTCGGTTGGATGAATATATATGAATTGAGAAGTTTGGTGCTTTTAACCTTCCAAACAGTAATCAATTGAGAGACGAGCGTTTTATTTGCCTAGTACCAAATAGCCTCAAACACAAAACTAGATGAATAATAGAAAAGCAATAATTAGAACCTACCACGAAAGAAAAAAAGATTTCTAGATAAGAAAAATAGGAAAGTACTATAGAATGACGGTAGGTAAATTAGAACGTAAAGACCATGAAGACGTAATTAAGAAAATAGCAAACATCACCTCAAGAGAAAATCTTGGGTGACTAAAAAAAATTATGTGAACTCCTAAAGTAAAAAGGAATGACGATACAATTGAAAACGCCTACGAGAAATAAATATAGATCAATTTGCTAAAGATGCCACTTAAAATTTAGATTTAAAGATTTAGTATTTTAAAAAAGAGTACTTTTCTATGTATTTCCTTTGTTCTATTGATTTGGTCACTTTTTGCTATATTTAAAAAAGATGCTTTGATCACCTTCAATCACAACTGGGGAAGCACGGTTTAATATTGTACCAAAGCCGGCCTTAAGTTCGCTAACAAGTAACAGTGATATTGAAGCTCTAAATCACTATTTCAGAAACATCAGCATGACAGTTCATTATCTCTGCCACCAATGGGAACATTTGCATCAGCCACAGTGTTCACTGGCCAAATTCAAAATAACTTATTTTTGGGAGTCAAGCAGAAAATTGGGACAGAGCAGCATTCAACAAAAGAGAATGGCCAGGTACATTGGGTTGAACAACAGTCCGCAACTAATATTTCAAGATACAACTTTCTGTTCCCATCTTAAGGTTCAAGAACGCTCAAAACCCAGCCCAAAGATGGTCTCACATTCACTTGAGTTCTGACAAGAGATTCCAAGTTATTGGCATGTCCGAGCAAAAATCCAACAGAGATAATGACCAAAACTTTGGGAAAAGGAGATTGCTTACACATCACGAGGTCAGTTGGTGGATGATGGTGAATACTCCTTCTTTGGCTCTGGCTTACGGAATGGATCCTATAGATACCACAATGTATAAAGCAGGTAAGATTATCAAGACAAAAGTGACAAAATATGACTTTTCAACTCAATTGCATGCTTAGGCAGTGATACGTTACATAAGGGACAGCAGAAAAACTGCTCGATGAACTGACTGAAGTTAATTGGACCCTAGCAGTTGTCGCAATTTGTCTTTCTCAAATTTTCAATGAGTGTTTAAGTGAAAGGTTGGTGCAAGCATATACAATGTCCTTCCTATTCTAGCTCAAAAGCCTTAGCAAGTGAGATAGCATCACCACTTGTAATAACAGAGGAGCTCAAGTCTAAGTTATATGGGTCATGTACATGTATTTCTTATCCTAGTACAAGACTAATTTCCATGGGAATGAACAAACGGTAAGAGACTGGGCAGACCAGACAGAAGGAAAGTTCAAGAATGCACATAACATATATCTCTCTCGCATCCATCTTGAGCCATGTCTATCCGACAACACTGGATTCTCATAAATATACCAACAAAAGTAGGTCTTTCAGTTTCATCCTACAAGTTCAACTCTATCTCCCAACCATCCCTTTCTTTCAAGCATCAGTCCTAGTGGTCCTCTTGCACTAGATCGAAATCCAGAAAGAGTTCCGTCGCGATTATGGACACCTACTCATGCCGAGAAACAGCAAATGTGGCACGAAACAACAGATTTTCCTAGTATAGGATTTTAAAACCACCACCCGACCAACGCAATAGAAAACCTTTTTATAAGTCTAGGAAATGTTCCCATTACTGAATTCCCAAGCTACTTATAGATTCACAAGCACTTCTTTTCCTGTAATTCAATCCAGTAACATCAAGCATGAAGCTTTGCGACAAAAACAGAACTTCCCTTAAAACTATTTCTATAGCATCGAAAAACAAGTAAGCACCAGACATGACATACGCAAAATCATCCATCCGATTCAGTTAGAAACATATCATCTACTCGTTGTCAACTCACGCTTGAGTCAAAACCAATTCCATGCGACTTGAAAGGATTTCGTAACGCGAGACCGATGTACCCATAAACTCGTCGCTTCAGGCATTCAAAAAGCTCAATCTATCCCAACCGCCCCCCGGGGGCAATCCCCATCGGCCAATGACCAGATCCCAAATCGCCACCCGCGTAAAGCTCATCGATTGAAAGTTACGAGCCAGAGAATCCGGCGGGAGGCGCGCGATGATGGAGCCATGAAAACGAACAAAGAAAAGAACTTTTTTTAATTTTTCCCATGAAATTCGGGGGAGAGAGAGGGAAAGAGATGATTACGCCGAGGACGATGTAGTTGGCGACGACGACAGCAACCACGACGCCGCCCAGTATAGCGACGGGACCAGTCAGGAGACTCCATTTGCGGTGGATCATCTTCTTCCTCCTCTCGCTCTATCGCTCTCGATCAGTTGCAGGCACTGTTTACCAGCGGCTTCGTTTCAGCTTCTGACTTTTGCTAGACGATGGGGACGGCGAGGTGGGTTTGCGGGGAGCTCTCGTGTCCCTCTTTTGTTGGGCCCTTTTGCTTGATTGGGCCTGGGCCTGGGCCTGGGCCTTGGCCTTGGTCCCATGGCTCACTTGATCCTCCCTCTTCCTTCTTCCTTTGGTAAATGTCAAGCCAAGGGGGCCCACATGAGCTGGCCTTCATCCCTATCATCTTTGGTTTGCGTGGGTCCCACATGGACTCCACGTCTCGAGCTCATATGATGATTCGCAATCGAGATGGACTTAGGATAGATAGGGCGCGTCGCTTCCTCGCTGGTGACCTGAGCACATTCGTCGTTGTTGTTGCCGACGGTAGGCATGCAAGAGAGGAGATCTCGTTCATCACCAAATTAGAGTATGAAAAAGTGATCCGGGTCATCACTTGTCCAAAAAGTTGGTTTGGTTTCAATTTGTAACGGAGTAAATCATAATATAGTTTGCACACTCTTTTAAGCTTTCGGATTTTTTTGGTCGGAAGAGAATTGCAATCTAAAAAATCAATATGTTAAGTGATGCAGTGTGCTGTATCAAGCATTGAGTATGAGCTACCCATTTAAAAATTCAATCATAACATTTCACATCATCAAATATGCTAATTAGTAAGCGTATTGCTTAAGTTGCATATGAGTATAATCTAATATGTTTTTTTCTTTTTTTTTTTATATGACCGAGAAATCCACCACTGCTCGTCGATACCCAATCGGCACATAACGGATGGGCGCCTATAACTTGAGAAAGATTAGCATAGGACCCCAACATTATAACCCCTATTTACAACGCGTTTAACAGCAACTAGATTCTAATTCTTGACCTCGACGATGAGAAAGGAACTTTAGTACCAATATAGTTGCCCATGACTGGGTAGTAAAATTTAATTATTTTTTTTTGTAACCCAAGGAACCCCGTAAGTCGACAGCCGGTGAACAAACCCTAAGGGAGCGACTATAGAACCCATTACCATAGTGCTCCAAGTAAGAATCCTAACGATATCTCTGAGATTCGAACTTCTCCCCTTCGTGAGAGGAAGAGAGCCTAAGCCAGCTGCATTGCTACGGGTGGTAATAAATCTAATATGTCTGTACCAGGTAAAAACGAAAAACCATTAAGACTGAAGGGTAAGCTAAAGACATACGCTCCATTAACAACTGATACAAAGGGATTCTAGCTGAGGCCCCCAATGCCATTTTGATTAACGTAGCCCCGTTTGACAGGTTTGTTACTTCTGTAAACAACAATAAATGAGATGCAAGCATCGTATGGTTGGCATTGGTGACAGTCTGATCGCAGCTGTACATTTCTTAACCCGACATTCGATAATTGAAGGGCTCGAATTGTCAAAAGTTGAGTTGAAGGAATAAGTCTTCGACCAAACGCTCTCATTTTGGTAAGAGACAGCCTTGTGGGAGACATTGACACCTGAAACATGCGTGGGGGGGCTTGTTAGGTTTTTCTGGGCCTTTGCAGATCTGACCAGTGGAACATTATCAACTTTGCCCTTTTCGACAAAGAATCTATGTGCCATTTCAGAAAGGAAAAGATCACTCTCCCAAATCACTGAAATCTCAATGCCAAGTTACCACCTTCAATGTCCCAACTCCAACCCATAGAGAATGGAAAGCTCTAGTCCTGCTTACCAAGTTATAAACTGGGAGAAAAAAAGGGATCACAGCAAACTACCGCCACGCTTTTATTATTTGCCTCGACTGTATATGGATGATCAATTTATTTTGCCATGTTAATTGGTGACAGGCTCAAGATGCAATTTTGGGAAGTCCAGACTACAAGATTATATCGTGAAAAAACTCGAGAAAAGACTCTGGAACTGGGGAAAAAAATCAATCTTGTGAGGACGTATCTGTGTAATTGCAAAATGAATGTATTACTTACTATACTGTAGCAGTCTGGCAGCAAATGTTTCATGTGGTTAAGGCATAGCACAAGGAAGCAGAACATCATGAATTTTAACCAGAACCGTATCTTTTTCCTTCAAATCTCCCTTTGGTGAAAGATTTAAGAAAGTGACCGATCGACCATCCAGAATTGAAAAGCTTACTGGGGGACCACATACCAACTGAGAAAAGCATATTAAATAATCGAAATGCCCAGAATCTTTGTTTCTTTGGGATGGATTTTGTCCCTTCTCCTGTCCTATTCTGAGAGGGCCAATTTGCATAGGTTCGAGAGTCCAAATGTTCCGTCTCATTAATAATCTAGCCAGAAGGGAATGTCACGGCCATAGGTACTTTCAGTTTCATCCAACCCAAAAAACCTTGTGACATTTTACACATCTAAGCTAATCTAATCTAATCCGAACTAATCCTAGGAAAAAGAGAGAAGCTGCAGATTTAGCACCCCAAAAATAAGTAACAGAGGATAGAGCAGAGAGAAAAAGAAAATCTAGATATCTAGAAATCTGATGTTTTAGAAGGAAATTAACATTTAACATGAGGACTTGTGTCTTCTCAGCTGTCTCCTTCTCTCAGCAAAAACCTCTCCATGTCTCATGATCCAAAATCTCTCAATTTCCTCAGCCTTCCGGCCCGGAATCCGACCCGCAATCAACGCCCACCTGAGAAGTACATTGCCATTTTCTTTTATTCCCATGTAATAAGCAACTGAAAAGACAAACATGGTCTACTCAGCCGTAAATTAATTCTGCACTGAAGTTAAATCACCGAATGATTGGCATTTACAGTCACTAGGGATTGATGGGCGGTCTATTTCTTAAGCGGTGACCTGAAAAATGAAATACTTAGGCCTCTGTTCTAATAGGCGCTCAATGTTCCGCTTCTAGGTCCCTGACATGTTGAAAGACACTGCGGAACAGCCTTTTGCCAAGGCTCTTTGCCAATATACAATGTGGCTTATCAGGTGGGCCTGACTTTACTTTGTCCTAAAGTCTTCGGAGAAAAAGAAAACCACATTGCTTTGCTTTAAAGCTGCTCTAATAATGCAAGTTGAAGAAATGAAATGGATGAAGAAAGAAAGAAAATTCAAGCTTTAGCTGCGCCCTTTGTACCTGTCGCCAACGAGCTTGTACATTCTGTAAATAAGGTCTTCTTCTTGCTCTGACATGTTTATGAACTCCCACTCAATGCTGCTCACCTCTGCCAAAACATTGAACAGGAAAAAAAAAAAAAAAAGATTATAATCAGACCCTCCAAATATTTATGCATAAATCCGAACAGAAAGAGCAGAGAGTTATTATGCAGAAACGTGAAGAACCAAAGAAGACACGAAGAAAAAGATGAGGAGCAAAGGAAAAGTGACAATGGCAGGAATAAAATAAGACGGAGACATGAACAGATAAAAAAGAAAGAGACCGAGAAAAGAATAGGCGAAAGAGAACTCACCGTCGGAGCAACAACTGCTGGTCCTCGCTTGCTTATGGCGGCGTTGTTTATCCATCTTCCTAGGGACGAGACTGTGGGTGTCTCTGTGTGTTTGAGAGAGAGAGAGAGAGAGAGAGAGAGAGAGAGAACAAGAACAAGAAGAAAGAGTTTGACGGTGGCACAGCAAGAACTGGCTAGTGGTTATGGGGAAGAAGAAGCGAGTGATATTTAATAGTTTCTCAAGAGAGGGATTTGCTTGGAGGGAAATGAAAAAGGAACAAAGGAATGAAAATAAATTCATATCCTGAATTGGGTTTTAACGGGTTTCTTGATGTCCATTTCTTGACACAGCAGAGGGGGAGAGAGAGAGAGAGAGATGATGCTTTGCAATTTGCAGACTCGGTGAGCGAGTCTCGGTGAGAGAGGAGCGAACGACAGGTCCTACCAAACGGACCATATAAAAACCGGTCGAGTTGACTTGTAGTTGCTATGTTGACGTGTACTCTTAGGTCAAACTCACAAATTCGTTGTTCTCGCCTCTAGGACTCGTCCCTTTTCTTTCTTCCCACCTTTTAAGGTGGGATCTGTCAAAAAGCTTCCCTCTCTGGCCCAAAGCATGGTGCCATTTCGTCTTCTCTCTGGCCCTCTCACATGTAAATTACCATCGAGAAACTTCTTGATCATCTCAAGTGCATCGAGTGACGGTATTCCTACATTGTCGACGATGAAATGCTCGACTCAATATCGGACCCTGCCAGTTAATAGTTCATGGTCCTCGTTAGCACTACTAACATCGTAAGTCGAAAGTCAATGAGAGGCTCGAGTCAAGAATGGCTACGAGATTAGAAAATACCATCACCAGCAAGTATGCTTTCAAACGGCATGACTATAAGAATAAATTCTGGGCGGCAAAGACAGTCAGTCCTTGGGCTGTGCACCGTGCGACTTGGGTTACTCTCATCATTCCAAAACCAGACAGCTGTATGCGCATACATGCATGCATATTTATGTGTGTATTATTGGTTTTCTGCACGCCTCGGAAATGGGGTCAGTCTCGTTATAAGTAGGAGATTATCGTGTTCATCGTAGTCATTTAGTAATCAGAATTTTGGTACACCGTGCAGCCTAGTACCTGAATTTTACCTGCTCGTAGGTTGTTGATGATACATTAATTCAAGCTAGCTCTATGTACCTCTATATCTATTAATAACTGATAGTTGATGGTCAGGCGCATTATTTGAGATCAGGGATAACATCTGAAGTACAAGTTTCAGAGAGAATGGGATTATTTGCATGAAGGGTAGCTTAAGAAAATTGGAAACGGGATTTGCAATCAAGTATCAGAATCTTTTTGGCAGTTTTCACCTTAATTTTAACTTTCTTTTGAATCCCTGCCATGAAGCAGATTAAGTTGAATTTGAAACCCAACCAACCCACCAGTCATTGACTCTTGAATAAAACATTGCTTCCCTGTTCTTTTTGCTTACGTGTGAAAACATAGAAAATCAGCATTTTCTGTTGCTGCCCTCTACTGTGAAAACGGTAAAAAAACTTTCCTTTAAGTAAAGAACTCGAGCTCGAAAAAAATAAAAAATAAAATAAAGAACTCGAGAATGAAGCATTTCCTTTAGTGGCTCTCTGTGAGGTGGATAGCATGTCGTTTTCTCCTAGATGCACCTTAATCTTATCACCTTCACATGCTTGTACTCGCTTGGTCGAGCCCCAGCATCAACTCCCCTTTTTCTCTCATTTTTTTCCTGCTTAAATTAAATTTGCTTGAGAGCGACATCTCTCGATTAATAAATGCACTCAGTGTTCGGAAAATCTTTGATGGGAGCCTTCGTCTTTTTGTCTCTTCTCCAGTAATCTACCTATGCAGAAAATAGAAGAAGCTAGAGCGTGGGAAGTCGCATTTGGCTTTAAGATGCTACAACCCACAGATGCAACGTGCACGTACGGTCTTCGCCTATTAATTGCATTGCATGAAGCTGTACAGTCACATTGCTTTTTCAAGAGAGCGAATCGACCCATTTCCTAAAAGTCTCATGACTAGTGAATCTGTTTGTAAATTGTAAATTACCTCGACTTTAGAACTTCTATAAGAATTTCCAATCTGAGAAACCTTGAGAAGCTTGTTAGATGGCATGCGGAAAGATGCATTTAGCAAGAGTTGATGATCTCTATAACTTCTGTGGGTGGGTTTTTTCTTTTTCTTTTTCTCCCCAGTTAATGACTTATAATGTTGTGTTAGAAGTAGAAACCCTACTAATGTAGACGTTAACTGCTTAAGTAGTTTCACTTGGTAATTGACTTGTTAAGCTAAGAAGATGGCCGAAAGAGAAGAATGTTTGGTATGAAAATAAGGATCGACAAGGTCAAAAAGAGAGGACGAAGTAGCTTTTACGTGCCTTGTGTCAGTCATCTCTTTCCCACCTTATCCAGGCCACACAACTCAATAATATATGCATTTTTTCTCTATTCTGCTCTGTGCCCAATGCATATCTATATATACACATAAATATATTATTTTGAAGCTATGTTTGTTTTTCTATTAATTTTTGGATGGAACAACCTGTGTAGTTGCCACAAGAGAGCCTCACATCCAACACATTTTGGCAGCTTTTGGCAAGATGTTTTGCAGCCCACTTCTGAAGTCTTTTGGAGGGGTATTATCAACTTTTTTCAAGATTGGATTCCTCTATGGCTGGTCACAGATTGGTATGCATGTCTTCTTCTTGACCTGTGAACTTTATGTTTTATTTAATTGCCTAAATCAAAAATCGATAACATTTTTCCCCTCCTCCTCCTCCTCTTCTTTTTCATTTATTTATTAGTTCTCAGTAGAGCTTCATGCTGTGATGTTACGCTGGGTGTCCCTAACCAATGAAAAAGCACTTCGGCAAGTGGAACAATGCCAAATATACCTATAACGGTTCGCGAAGTTGATAGATAATTATTGCGACGGTCTAATAGATAGGATTTTGAATTTCACATGTTCAAATGTAAACTTGTAAGTTTGACACGCGACTTAGGCCCTGTTTGTTTAAAATTATTTTTGTTTCCTGAAACAAAAATTTATGTATTCTTTTATTACGAGGAACAAAAAAAAAGAATAGAAATATGTTTGGTAAAATTTTTATTTTTGAGAACAGATTTAAATAAGAAGTAGAAAAAAGTTACTTTTTGCTTCCACGAATAATTTCGAGAAACACTTCTTTTTTCTTTTTCTTTTCTTTCCTTCTTCTTCCTTTTGGCCGGTTGCGGGCCTCGGCCATGGCCTCGGTTGCCAGATCGTCGTCGGGCCACCATTGGGTGACACCAACTTAGCGGTGGCCCGGCGAGGCCGACCTCGCACCACTTGGGTTAGGCCAAGCCTCTCACCGGGGGCGGCGATCTCGCCGGCCCTCGCCCCCCTCGTCGGCCATGGCCGTCGCCGGTCGATGGTCGACGCCGGCGACTAGCCAAAAGGAAGAAAGAAGGAAAAAAAAATGAAAAAAAAATATAATAAAAATATTGAAAAATTAAAATAAACAACAAAATTATAAGAGTTTACCAACAATTTCTATTTTTGAATAGAAATTTTTTGTAGTTACCAAGTGCATGCTTATATTCAGAAATTATTCTCGAGAATCTATTTCTATTAAAAAATTATTCCACATTACTGAACACGTCCTTAGTGTACTAACTTTTTGTAATAGACTATAACTAGCGTCACTCAGAGAGAATGTCTTAGTTGGACTTCAATCTATCCAATAAATGCCGTTCAGATTTGGATTTAATCATGAATCGTAACTCCTGGTGTACTGCCCATGAATCAATCATGAAGTACTCCCACCTGCTATCCTGCCATTCTCAAGTTTTTATTTTGTGCGTCGGAATCCTGCCATCCTCAAGTTGAAATGTATCATGAAGTACTCCCACCTGCTATCCTGCGATTCTCAAGTTTTTATTTTGTGGGTCGGAATCCTGCCATCCTCAAGTTGAAATGTACCAGAAGCTGATACTTATCCATTCTCATCTACGGCAGACACCGGCGTAGAAGATTCGGTGGGAGCCGAAAAAGAATGGAGAAAACAGTGTCATACTCATGCAAGAGACAACAAACTTAGTACAGACAAATGAGAATCTCCAAGAACTAGTTTTAGCTACAAGCAGTACTTTCAGTTCCAAGAGTAGAGAATCACAATACTTAGAAATTAAAAGAAATTGATCTATGTAGGCGACATACAGAATTTATTGACAATCTCTAACTTTTCTTGTGATAGTAACATGAAAAAGGATCAAGACATCAACACATCTCTAACTTTTTCACAAGAAGACCCCGAATGAGGCCTCAATTTTATACTCCAAATAGAGCTAAACAGACATCTACCAGAAATCCAAAGCTAAAGTGCCTCAAATTGATTTTAAATGGTGACACGATAACCATAAATTATGACAACTCAAGGAGGAGCTTTGCTAAGAGGGTACCCAATGCCACCCCGAACTTGAAAATCACTCTTGACTTATACTTGAGAAGTCAAAAGATGTGAATTACCAGCTATAGTTGCTCAGGCACGGATGCTATCATGCGGGACTTCCTCAAAATATATCTCATGGCTGCGATGGAGAAGGCGATGTTGGAGGCTTGAAATCTGGGTACTGCAACCAGAAAATCAACGGTACATGAATCAATAAAAGATCTACTTATCAAATATAATCAAAATTGGTTGGATAATGTGAATCTTAAATAAGTGAAAAGATCAAAAGAAGTTGAGAAATTCCTGAGAAACCTTGCTGTATTGCCTGTAACAAACTTAATGATTATTAACTCCTATGGGAGATGTCAAAAGAAATTGGGGCTCTGGGTGAGTTAATTAAGAAACCTTAGAAGGATGAAGGACACTAATAGGTTGTGCCAAATGCATATAGAATAGATCGGATAAATCTAGAGAAAGAAGGAAGTGAGACTTACATATGGATAAGGAGAGAGAGCTCTCATAAATCCTGGAAGTGATTCGGCTGTTACTTCCTTCTGGGGTACTGAGTTTACTTCAATAGGAGGTTCTGCAGCTGCTTCGACTTTTGGCTCCGGGATTGGTGCAGCAGGTGTTTCAATCTTCTGCATGGTATTATTGGTGGAAGCAGGCTCTGAGCTAGTTTCTGTCGGAGGAGGAAGAGCTTTGCCACTAGCTGTCGTTGGAAGAAGTGCCCTTCCAATTTGCTGAAATTTTGAAATAAAGTATAAATGGATAGAAGCATGACTCACTGGAACTGCTTATAAGCTTGAGAAATCACATGTACTCAACCATCTCCAAAAATTGTAAGTAAAAATATTATATGCATTTTGCACTATAGATTGCAAAGTTATCATCATCTCTCCAGCTCAAAGATTATGTAGTCAACAAGAGTACCTTTATTTCATCGACCAGTTCCTTGGGAGCAACTTTAGTGTTCAAGAACTCATCAACTTGCTGCAGTGTCCCCTTCCGGTCCTGCAATTGACAATGGTAGGGAACTAAGACTTATTATTTCACTGCTTAAGAAAGGCCGGAAAGCAATTTCTTGCTAAAAATGTCATTTTTTAGCAATAAGATCGATAATCTCAGCGGTGTCAATAGGGTTTTCAACATAAATCGTGTGAAGCAGTATCTCAGAATCCCTTTACATCAACAAAGAGACGTTTCCTCCAAAGTGCCTCTTATCTGGCAACTTTAAAACATAGCAATCCAAGAAAAACAATGTACTGGAGAGTGGAGCCTTACCTCAGCAAAAAGAAGTTTCTTGCTGACAAATTGGACAATTGCAGCAGAGCCTAAAAGTTGTAGGATTGTCTCTACCTAAAAGAAAAATTAGATTCGATTTTATGCTTGGGTGGAGCCAACAACAATGGAGCCAAAGTACTTATCAATTAGTGCTATAGGAGAAGATAAAATATGGGGTTTGAAAAGAAGAATCAGTGCAATGGACATAACAAACCCACCTCTGAGAATGCCAGCAGACCTAATCCAGTAGCTGCTGCGACACCAAGGGCAACCGACAAGCCATCTGAGCCATCCTGCAAGCACATATTGACAGTAACTTTTACTGGAGAGACCACTTAAGAAATCAGAAACAGCGGCGAGCGACAATGGACAGGTATACATACATTGACTGCAAAGCATTATTCATGTTCTACTATTAATTTGTTGTATCAACTAAAACCTGTAAAGCGTGTTTCTGTGTCCACTAAGCAATAACTCTTCACATTTGGAGAAAAGAAAGCTAAGCAAAGGAAGTTTCTTCCCTATCTGAAAAGGTAAAAGAGTTAGTGCTATAGCTGTTCTCCTAATGTTATGAACTGATGCAATGCCATTGTATTTGTCAGCTATATGCTTTGTCCTCCAGCTTCACATTGATATCACAAATTCAGCAAGAATCTTTCTTTTAATTCTGATTGTCTTCAATTCTGAAACATTCTATATCTATAAAAATCCATGGGACATGACAGTTTGTGAACCATTATCTCTTAAGCATTCTATAATTAGCCATCATCACAAAACTAGTATATCAAAGTAAAGTGAAAAGCTCAAATACGCACGCCAATTGCTCCGCTAATAGATTCTGTGAGACTGCTAAGATCAAGACTCAATGCTTTCCTTGGAGGTATCCAAGGGAGATTGCTATTCTGCAATTTCACAGTCCATTGTGAGAACCCACACAAAAGGTCCAAAGATAAGTTAAAGAAAAAGTGAAATGTGGCAAAGACCATCCATCCTCGGGGTCCTTCTGCCCCATCTTTAATTGCATAGGCTGCCTTGAAACCATTCACAGTGACCAGCTCTGCAACAAGTTCAGAATTCCCATCGAATCTGGCTTCCAGCAAAACAAAATAACGTGAGCTTCCACAGCTTTGCTGCAAAAATGGAATATTTAAAGCAGATTTATCGATTTTACTCTCCTGAATTAACAGATTAAACATGCATGGATACGTTTTCCACAACAGTTCTAAGGTGAAAATAGTAAAAAGTATACTATGAAATCAATTGGTTTACTGAATCAAGCCACATTTGACTGGTTAGCACAAAAGGCATTCAATAAATTTCTTCTATGCACCTTTTCTTCTGCAATGGCAAATTCTAGTCTAATTACAGGATATTTCTTAATCTCAGAATTTGCTGGATCATAGTTATGCTTGGCATTTGCTGTGCTCCAGTCAAGAAAGTCTTCGGTCAAGTGAATGGCTGAATGCTAACTTACAAACTTAGAGGTCATGTTTTAACTCGATATTGCCATGTACATGTCCCTCTAGCTAATTACACAAGCCATGCTGCTTTCCAAAAATCCTGGGTTGCTCCCAGGATCAAATTCAAGTGAGGGTATTAAGGCTGCAGATATGCCTTAGCGGATATATTTAATTATATGATTACTCCAGCAGTTATACTAAGTTGCCAGGTGCGAGGTCATGCGGTCCCATGATTGAACTGAGAATATTCCAACCAGGTGTACAAAGAGATCAGCTATATGCTACAGATAATGGCATTCTGATCAGTTAACGTAATCTTACTTGTCAAGAATGAACAAGGTAGTGTTTTCTGGCTCCTTGAACTTCAAGGACAGCTTCTTCAAGAAGCTTGGCTTATCATCTCCCTTATACACAATTGAAACCGGTTTTTTGCCCAAACCGCTGACATCTGGACTACCCACTTGCCTGAATTCTACAGGGGCTCTTATATCAAGCAGTTGAGCACTCGCATCCTCACCGAGCTTTGCATAAGCATTCCTAGCAGAATCAAGACCAAATGGCTTCGATGGCTTGAGAATTTGAGACAGAACCAACGGAAGCGCCAAAATAACAGCCCCGCCCACTATGACCACAGGGTTCTCGGTGGCAAAACTGATGACATTATCAACAACACCGCGCCCATCAAAGTCGAGGCCGCCCTCAGGGGCCGAGGCGCTTACTGACTGTTGCAGCGCCTCTTCATATGTCAAGGCCTTGGCAACGCCAGTGCTAATAAGAGACGATGCAAGAACAAGACCTCCATGGAAGCCCCTAGACACAGGCTCTTGAAAGTTCGGTGAAGCGTTGCTTGAAGAAGAGGAATTCCATAATTTGAGTGGAGAATTCGAGGGGAGGGACAAGACTTTTCTGGGTTCTCTTTTTCTGTCGCGAAGGACTGAGATTGGTGTCAAGCCAGCTGCATTGATGAGGGCCTCCATGGCATAATTCTTATGACGTCGAGACGCTTGATGGGGTTCTCAATGAACTGATGAAAAAGCTTGGGACACCATCAGCACTCGGACTTCATCGCCAATACGGTGGCAGTCGACGGATTGAGGCAAAACCTTAGCTTCAGTCGAGTGCAATATGATTGACTCTGCATCGAGTGGAAGGAAAAGATGACGTGGCCTGGGCGGGGGTGGGAACCAACCAATTGCAGGGCGACGCGTGGCAAATGAGGATGTGGTCACCTGGGATGGGGTTAGGCCTAGGCCGCTTGAGTGTTGATGGTTTTGTGCATGTGTGGCTGAGATTTGAGAGAACTTCGTGAAAGGTTTTGGAACTCTCGAGAAAAAGTACGACATCAGCTGCAGTACAGGATCGCAGAAGTGCATTGAATTGTAAAACTCAACATGTACGTCTAGGAATACGCATGGTTCGAACGAGTGATTTCCAATCTAAAATTGAAAATCGCCCTCATTCTGAAAAATTACAATTAAAAATCACCTATTAATTGTATGAACCCATTTGAGAACCCAATCGTGGGTCTGATTCGAGAAAAAGTACTGACGTAAGTACTCTTCAGCTGATTCGATTTTTTTTTTTTGGACAAATCTTTCAATTGAATTGGGTTAACAGGATCGCCAAAAGAAGTGCATTAGAAACAAAACAAAATTGTAAAACTCACCTTGTACGTCTAGGAATCTGCATGGTTCGACGGAGTGATTTCCAATCTAAAATTGAAAATCGCCCTGATTCCGAAAAATTACAATTAAAAATCATCTGTTAATTGTGTGAATCCATCCGAAAATTTCACCAAAAACAATCGTGGGTCTGATTCGCTATTTTTATTAAATTTCAGTTAAATAGATTCATGGGATCGATTTCAATAATAATGATATTTGTTACAAATTTACCGGTTTGGGATTTTTATGGTCAAAAAATTAATTTGGGGTTTTTAAATTCCACAAAAAAATAGTTTGAGTAACCCAAAAATAAATAAGAAAATAAGAAAAATAAAATAAAATATAAAAAATAAAAGAAATAAAAAAAATAATATTTTTCTTTCAATTGAATTGGGTTAATTAAGAGTATTTTTTTATTTTATTGAAAAACACTACCAAAAAAAAGAGAAATAGGTTTTTTTCTTGTTTTTGAATCATTTCAATTAAAATCTAAAATATGCTTTAAGTTCGAGGTTTTGGATTATTGTCCTATGTAGATTGTATTTTCCTTTATTCCCTAATAGTGCTCAATCTTCTATAACATTTGCTTTATTGAATTCTTTCTATAGAAACATTTCCACCAATACTTAACATGTTCTTCAACAGAGTGTCCCGTGTAAGTTCCAAAAATATCATTTAAATGAGCCATTTGTTAAGTTGTTGAAAGACAACTTAATCCCTTTAATAAATTCTTATAAAAACACAAAAATCGTGAGAGGAGATGTAGCCCTAAAATTTGGATGTGCTAATTAGTAATTTCAAAATTTATTTTAATACTAAAAATTAATATATTATTATAATATAGTTAGTCCAATTGGACGGATTCACCCATGGAACTGGAAACTGGACCAATAATTCAAAAACCATCGGTTCCAAGCGATTCTGGTCTAGTTCCAAACGGTCCGGGCGAGTCTCGATTCTTTTGCACACTCATCAAAAATGGTTGAAGAACTGGAACTTGCACATAGAGCCTCAAAACCTTTTGTAGAAATTGATATCTTCAATGATACCGTACTTCTAGTGGA
This sequence comes from Eucalyptus erythrocorys, assembly GCA_014182555.1. Taxonomy (NCBI): domain Eukaryota; kingdom Viridiplantae; phylum Streptophyta; class Magnoliopsida; order Myrtales; family Myrtaceae; genus Eucalyptus; species Eucalyptus erythrocorys. Next base: position 433,475 of record CM024601.1, on the reverse strand, counting down.
AAACAGAAGGTATTCAAGACGAGACAACATCCACCCAGAAAAGTCATCAAATGAAAAAAAAATCACCTTGTCTACTGAAATCGCCTTTTAAGAATATGAAAGGGCAAATTCGGGACAAAAGAAAAAGAAGAGCACCACCGTCTTTAAAACTGCAGAAAAAGAAGCAAAGGGGAAGGCTTTATTCAGCTAGTCCATTCATGTTGTCATCAGCCCAAACAAAAGCGAGAGCGATTTGTGGCGATCTAGAGCAACATTTCATCATTGATGCTGCAAGCACCTGCTGTGACCTTGACTCCTTGCTTTCCTTGTTTTTTGGTTAAATGACTGGCCTCTTTCACTAGATAGATAGCACTAGCAGAAATCAGTCATCTGCGCATAATCCGAAGCAGCAGCACTCGCCTAGCAATCGCACAACTAGAACAGTCACGGGAAAAATTTATGAGGAAAGAATATTGCTGGACTAAGGGGAACTCAATCTTAAGCCATTGTGACAATATGAGCTTGCACATTGAGATTGATGATCCTGTCACATCTCTTCCTGGTATTTGTGCCTTTCAGATTGCAATGGCATGGTTGTGAGCCATCACACCTCTGCAAATTATAAGACCAAACATTCGACTGGAAAAAAGACAATTTCTTCGAAGTCAAAAGACCATTGAAAGGCATTTTGGCAGATTTCTATACCTTCCAAGAATCAGGACAGAACACCGTGAAGCCAAGGTTCTAAAGAAGATCGTAAAAGTAATCAAGTCCTTGCCCTATTTCCCAAATTGAGATGCCAGCTCCCCAATGCCGTGCTTCCTCTAGGCGGCAGAATATTGACATCAATGATGGGTAGAAAACTGCATGTTTGGCATTGTTTTGATCAGTGTACACGAAGAAGTGCTCCTCACTGTTCTTTTCCCACCGCAGTAAAGGCTTGTGCTTTTCCAGCAGAGACAAGTAATCTGCTCCGGTAATTGCTCCACCACCTAAACCAGGAATTCAACAAAAATCAAACCGGAGTTCACCTGAATATGTGAGTGCTTCGTCTTGACAATTTCTTGAGAAACTTTGGAGCGTAAAGGAATCCCTAGGTGACTTGGAGAAAAAGTTATGATACAAATAGAACAACCAAAAAGACCAAGATACTACCAAAAATAAAGAGGACCAAGATGATAAATGACTTGACAGGGTCTGTATCAGTGAATCATGTCTAAAATTCACCATGGCTGATACCCCTGAGATCAATTTCTAGATAAAATGACTTATGAAACTGGTCCATCTGATCATTACCAAAAATAAAAACTGGTCCATCTGAATGATGTCACAAAACCATTTTTCCTTTAAAAACTAGCACTTTAACCCAAATCACAGATAAATTCAGATATAGAATGAGCCTAAACCATCCATAGTACCTACTAAGTCTTGAAGTCAGACGCAACAATTTTCTCTGAAGAGGTACTGGGATACAAATTGTCACCTCATGCATGTATCTCTTTCAACACCATTAGCAACAGTATACTAATTGATTGAGGAATATTAAGTACCTCCAGAAAGGTCAAAATCATTTCCATAGAAGTTGAGACCCACAAATATTTTGCGGCCAAGTCCTTTATCCCCACCAGTACCTAGAAGCAGCCGCATTACGAAATGAATCCACTTCAAAGGGGCATTAGGACCAGGATTATCAGGGCCTGAGAAATCATAAGTCATAAGAGAATAGCCATCTACAGCACCGTCCAAGCTTTGAAGATCTGCTGGCCCGAAGTCATGCATTTCTAGCTCTTTCGAACGTGGGGGACCTATTACATAGACCAACTGCAAATTTTGTCCCCCATTCCTCTCCAAGCTGACAGAATGAAGTGCACGTCCAAGTGCTTGTATGAATTGGAGTGCCTACATCCAAAACAGCAGATTCTTCAAGACAAAAGGATCAGAATTCTGTATTGTTGGAGCTCATAGGGACTATATTGAAAGATTTATCTAGCTAGAGTTGAAGCAGGCTACATCAACTCAGCATTACAATAGACAAATCACTCAAAACTATCAAGTATAAACATTCTGGTCATAAGAAATCCAATATTCTGATACACTAGGACAGCTTTTAGAAAAATCTGAATAACTGCATAAGCAAGATTGAATTCTTGATTCAAGCGCAATTTCATACCATACTCCGCAAATCGGGATCATTTAAGACCCCATAAGCAGCCCACCTTGACCAGGATTCTAGCACAATGCCATCATAACCCATTTCCCTAAAAGACAAAGGGCAGTTAAAGAGTTAATAAATGCCAAGTATCAGCATCACCAATATTTAAAAACATCTCACCAAAAGGGCCCTTCTTTATATTAGATTGGACAAGGGAATTGACAGGATGATGCTGAGAGAGGGGAAATCGTTCTACATCATGCTATATAAATCACCTTCCAGTCGGTAAAACCTCAAATAAACTGCAAGGTAAATTTCTTACAGATATCTAATTCATGGCTTAACAAGTGATGGGACTTTTTAAAAAATAAAATAAAATAAGTAACCCACTGAGGCTGAAGGAAATTTACTTGCACTCTGTTACTATGAGCTGAATAGCTTTAGCCCTCTGCTTCTTCTTCCTGAGCAGCTCAGTAGGAAGTGCCTCCAGAACAACTCTAGGTAAAACCTGATCACAAAGAGACCCATTAGGTTGAAAGCGCTGAGTACAATACCCTAGAACTTAGAATATAACAAATTAAACATAAATTATGGACAGGTCTCTGGTCAAAGCTCCCCTGCAGATTATAGTACGACTTAAAGTGGCAACTCAAAAGTAGGCAAAGGTAGAAGGTACACCAGTTTAGATGCCTCAACCAAAACCATCTTTGCCAGCACTAAGTCTAATTCGTAAACATCCAAGCGAATTCTCAAGCAAGCAATCTAAGAGATTAAAATATCCAACTTGTCAACCTTAACCTGAAGTCTTAAATGATAACATTACCATACCTGAGCATCCCCTTTCTTTCTGAGCTCTGAGATCCATTCCACATCAGCATTATGTCTCCCATCCAAGGTTAAGCTGCTTCCTTGGCTGTGGGTTGAGAATTTACAGGTGAGTGGGTATCATTATATTGCCACTCTAGATTCCAGAGTTCTCTTCTTATAGTAACATACGATGAACTCTAGCCTCTGGAGACATTTATGGAAAATAAAAATATATCTTCACACACAAAATGATACTTCTCCAAAATACCTAAACACAGTTTCCTAACATCAGTTCTCAATGTTACTTATTAGAGGATATGCAAAACCAGGCAATACCACACTCTAACCTCTCAGGACTTGCCGCTTCTAAGGAAAGACGAGATCAATCTGTTTTGTAGGCAGCTGAGAGACCAATAGAGAACTAGACTTCTTAAATTAGCAGACATAGCTTGTTAGAAGTGTCTAAACCAAAAACTTAAGCTATTAGGTGGAGGGAGATTATATGTATATAAGGCACATGATGACCATGTGTTTAAGTGATGCATGATTATACTTGTCACTCCTCACATGCAAGCCACCCCTTTACACGTGCTCAACTCGGCTCTATATCCAAAATGGGCACGACCCTCATCGTGCAAGGAAGTTGTTGTAACCCACCATGAGCAATGAGTTTGAGAGAGGACTGCCAGGATTTCAAATATTGACTTAGACTGTAATACCATGTTTGAATGTTTGTGACCCAAAAGCTTGAACTATTAAGTTAAGGGAGATTACATGTAAATAAGGCACATTATAACCACACACTTAAGTGATGTGGGTTAGAATTAACATAGCTAATGTCTGAACGATATCTGGAGTTGGGCATACCTCTTGAGTTCATACCACACAGGAGACAAATGTGTAAATTTGGAGTTGAACTGCTTTGCTATCTCATAGCCCTTTGAGTTCCTGCAAAGTATAGGTTTTTTTATGTTCAGGATCTCCCTCAAGCGAGAACCATAACATCTCAACATTCACAAACACCGCAAGAAAACGATTGAAGCACCAGTACGGTAAAATCCAATCCGAAACTTGGGAGGCAACCTAAGTTGAGCTAGGTGCATTGCTCCAAAAAAGCTAAATGACAACAACAATATCCTACCCATGCTAACAGGAACTACATTTGTCGACCAAACGCAAGCACAGAATTTTCTAAGCGTGCAATTTTATATGAACAGAGACCAATCTCTTACAATCCATCAAACCATTAGAAACAATATCAAATTGTGAGATATTGTGAGACCACTGTCAACTGTTCTATAAGCACGAAATCTCACACCAATCAACTAATACAAGCTCCAGTGGAACTTATCAACACCACGTTATAGATTAAGCAAATCCGGATTGACAATAGGACCTACCATGGGGTGATGTAAGCAAGCACTGGATTACCGAAATTCCGCCGGGAGGCATTCTCGGAGACCCTAGAATTCTCCTGAATTTCTTCACGAAATTACGACGCGGGAAAACTCAAAACTCCCCTCTCTGCTTTTTTTTTAACCAAAATTCGACAATAAAAATGAAAACTTTCCCCCCTCTCACGGAGCGGCACTTACAGCGAGAACTTCCTGGTAAGTCACATCAGTCTTGACAAGCCCTCCTCCTCCTCGTGCAGAAGAGCCTGGGGCCTCCGTAGCCGGAGCGTATTTGAGACGGTACACGAGCACCGCGACGGCAGGGGAGAGTACGAAGAACACGACGAAGATGAGGAGGAGCTTGCGATCCGAGGCCGAGTCGCCCGGCACGCCCTGTTCAGCGGATGCGGATGCGCCGGGTCGTTTCCGGCTCTGCGCCGCCGCCGCCGCCGGTCCGTCTCGACGATCCCGTCTCTTTGCCGGCTTCGCCATTCGCCTCGGATCACCTCTTCAGCTCCCGCGACTGAGTCGAGCTCTCAAGTTCATGACTCGGGCGACCGTGGAAATTCGTATTATTAATAAAAACCAAAAGGCACGAAAAGTTTTCATACGAAATACGGCAGATCGGACAGTCTTAGCATTGAAAATCGGATCGGACTAGTCCCAGACCAACTGGTCCGATCCGGTCCAATAGAATCGAGGACATAGCAAAAACAAGTTAAAAAAATTTATAATTTTATGATTTATTGCTATTTTTAAGAAATTCAAAATTATATTTAAAAAAAAAAAAAAAAGAATCAGCCTAATTGGCTCCGACTCCATCTCGAAACTTAAAAACCAGACCAAAAATCACCAATTTCATTTTATGAAATCGAGAATTGAACCAATCCCTTTGGGAACTAAACCAAATCAACTGATTGGGGTGACTTGCAAGTGTCAAAATTAAGCACAGAGGAACACTTGAGTATTAAAAATTACGAAAAATATATATAAGTGCCACTTTTTAAAAAAATTAAGACATTGAAGTACCAATCCCAAAAATCTTGTGGCATTTTTTTAATAAATTTAACTTACCTACGTAGTTCGGAAAGTTGAGTTAGCAAAGAAAAGTAAAAACGACGTCGTTTTACCTCTTATTTAAATTTTAATATAATATTAATTAAAATTAATTATTAAAAAAAAAAAAAAAAAGGATATGGCAAAACACTTTGACAAGGGCTATGCAAGCTCTTGTCGACGCCTTGCCACTTGACGACAGTGGGGAAACGGTTAGCCGAATTCGCCAAGCCATGACCAACTATAGCCCTCGGCCAGGGTAAGTGAAGGCTGACGACCCTCATTGGATCTAGGGGAGGGTTGCGACCCTTGCCCTAAATTTAGGCGAGGGCTCGTAGGTAGGGATGTACGTGGTCCGGACGGGCAGTTCTCGACCTAAAACCAAGAACCGCCCGCTAATGGCCAGTTCCGAAAAATTGAAATCAAGATCCACCCATTAATTGCATGAATCTACCTAAAACCGGACCGCCGGCCCTGGGTCCAGGTTCGGGTGGATTCTTGAAACCGATCTCACAATAATAATAATAATAATAATATTTTCTAAATCCCATCATGAGAACTCTTTATATCGAGTAATATACTAGAAACCAAAAGCTACAACAACTAGAAATCAAAATATAATGTCGAGTCAATATCATTGCCATTTCTAGATTGTTATATAACAAAAGTACAAAAATCAAAAGATGAGTCAACCATGACCACTTGAAGATAATAAATTCTACAAAAGACTAAAATAAAATTTTATCCATTGACTATTAGGCAGTGAACTCAGTAGATTATCAACATGTTCCAATTAATGCTATAATGGGTGTTCAGATGTTAGACCAAAAACAAGAGCAAAGTTAAACTACAAGATTTAGAAGATTGAAAAGAGAAATTTGAGAGATTAATTGACTGAGCTAAAAATTATCATTTCTTTTCTTCCATAAAGGTTCAGGGAATAACTTCAATTCTATATGCTCTTCACCAATCTTGGATTTAGAAAACATGATTGCTTTTGAAAGAGAGGTCATATAAGAAATTTAGAACAGCAATCTAATCAATTAACCAACCTCTGCAGCTGCTTTTTAATGTGAGAAAACTTGCAGAAAGGAAAGAGCAAAAACGGACCATTTTTCTCTTATTCTGGAATCGCATTAGGAAACTTCTTCAGTCATGGAAAGAGCATCCTACATTAAGGAACAGTCGCTAATCAGGGTAACTCATTAGCCAAGTATAATTCAATGCTGAACAATGTTAGACCTTTTTCAAATAATACTCCAAAATATTGAAGATCAAGACTGGAGCGCTTCAATTACTAACAAGTCGCAAAAGTAATAACTACATGCAACTGTAGATAAATAACACATATAACCAAATTTTCATTATCATCTCAATGCTGTCGAAAAAATAAGTTTTGGGATGTCGTGTATTAAAAACTACACTAGCTTTTATATTAGGACCTCTCCATTTGGTCTGACCGGAGATTACCCACTTTAATTAATTTTTTTAGTTATTTGATTTGGGTTTGTTAATTAGTAATTTCAATTTTTTTAGGGTGGACGAATCCGCCCGTGGAACAATGAACTAGACCGGTACCCACCGATTTCCATAAATTGAAACTGGGAATCGGATCGGTTCCCTCAAGAACCATCGGTTTCGGCTTGTTCCGGTTCAGTTCCGGACGGTCTGGGCGGGTCCCGATTCTTTTTCACACCCCTACTTATAGGCCCTCGTTGCTAATCAATCAAGGTCACCAGCCCTTGGCCAAGGCCTGTGACCCCGATTGACCCTCTCCCCATTGTCATTGGCTCTTCTTGATAGTGGCGGTGGCAAGGGCTTGTACAAACTTTGCCGAAGCATTCTACCATCTTCCTTCTTTTTTTTTTTTTAGCTTTAAATTTATTTTATTACTATTTATATTAAAATTTCAATCTAAGGAAAAATAACGTCTTTTTCAACTTATCTAGCTATATCGATGTGCAAAATGATGTTATTTTACACTTATTTAGCAAAAAAAAAAAAAAAACGCATCACCCGACATGGTGGCTCCGCTGGGTAGACTTCAGACTTCCTTTCGCTTAAAGGTCTGGAGTTCGAAGTCCCTGTGATGCAAGTGCAAGGAGGCTGGCATGAAATATTGACGACCCCCAGTGGTTTATCTCCGGTTGGGTCGTGCGGGGTCCCGAGTCATCATCTAAAAAAAAAAAAAAAAAAAAAAAAAAACGCAACATCAACATTTTAGCAAGAATTTAATTTATTTCTATTGGCACTTAAGGATTCATTGTTATCTGATTTTGACACTTGTGACACTTAAGTGTTTCTCAGTGCTAAGTTTTGACGCTATATCCACACCTCTATAAAATTCCTTATATTTTAATAATTGTTGTGCCATTAATAAAAGCAAACTAGTGGAAAATATTCTTATAGAATTCTTTTTTTAGAATATTTATCGTTATCCCTAATAAATTAGGGAAAATGAAATTAATATAGTTTATGAACTCGATTTAATGTACAATGTGACATTTGAACTTTAGTCAAATTTGCATTGTCATCCCTAGATTTTTAATTTGTTTGATGTGAACCTTAAATTTTTGGTAGATATTCAATTTAGTCCTTAATTCAATAATTCAAGTTTAGAGATAATATTAAATATTTTCACATTGTCCAATGACTATATTGAATAAATAACAAATAAAAAATTTATCCAAAGTTTAGAAAATAAAATTGAATAAATAAAAAAATTTAAAAATTATATTGTACATCGAGTCAAAATTCAAAAATCATTTATATCATTATCCCAAAAAATCATTGTAACCGTCCTAAAAGTTACAAGCTGAAGTTAAAACATTCTTGGAAATTTCTTAAATAACAAGAAATTTCATCATGAGTTCTCACTTATTTCTAAAATGAAATCCGAATCACGTGTTTATCTTACAGCAAAAATCTATTTGTAAGGATTAATCTCATCGGCTGCGGCTCCTCGCTCAGCTCAGCTCAGCTCCCATTTCCGGAAATTTCCCTCCTGCTCAGTTTGGGAAGTGTCTGCATTATCCCTTCCCTTCGATGAGATGAACCTGGCATGAAACAGAGACTGCTACTTCAGCCCTCAACTCCTCTTCCTTTCTCTCTTCTCGAAAAACCCAGATGGCCCTTGAAACCACGCGCCTCATGCTCCCCGTATCATCCGGAAAAGACTCCATTTTTGGGCAAAGCTTTGATTTTGCGGGAGAACAGCGCGAATCCGGGACACCCAGTACGAACTTCTTGTCCAATGAGGGCTGGGATGAAAAGAAGGAAGGAGCTCTCCTTTGATAATGTGATACAAAGAGACAAGAAGTTGAAACTGGTCCTCAAGATTAGGAAGATCCTTGTGAGCCAACCCGACCGGACGATGTCGCTGAAGGAACTGGGTAGGCACAAGAGGGCTCTTGGGTTGGATAAGAAACGGCGATTGATCGCTTTGTTGAGGAAGTTTCCTGGTGTGTTTGAAATCTTGGAAGAAGGGGTTTATTCTTTGACGTTCAAGTTGACCCCTGAAGCAGAAAGGCTTTATCTCGAGGAGTTGAAAGTGAGGGGTGAGATGGAGGATCTGTTGGTAGTCAAGTTGAGGAAATTGCTCATGATGTCTCTGGAAAAGCGCATTTTACTCGAGAAGATTGCGCATTTAAGGACTGATCTGGGGCTTCCATTAGAATTCCGCGATACGATCTGCCACCGGTATCCACAGTACTTCAAAGTCGTAGCGACCTCGCGAGGCCCGGCTTTGGAGCTAACTCATTGGGATCCCGAGCTTGCAGTATCTGCTGTGCAGCTTGCTGAAGAGGATAACCGAGCGAGAGAGATTGAAGAGAAGAATTTGATCATCGATAGGCCACCGAAGTTCAATAGAGTGATGTTGCCCAAGGGTCTGGTCTTGTCTAGGGGTGAGATGAAGAGGATTCATAAATTTAGAGATATGCCGTATATATCCCCTTACTCTGATTTCTCGGCATTGCGGTCAGGTACGCCAGAGAAAGAGAAGCACGCCTGTGGGGTTGTCCATGAGATTTTGAGCCTCACTGTTGAGAAGAGAACTCTTGTAGATCACCTCACTCATTTTAGGGAGGAATTTAGATTCTCGCAGCAGCTGAGGGGTATGCTGATAAGGCATCCAGATATGTTTTATGTATCTCTAAAAGGGGACAGGGACTCGGTATTCCTGAGGGAAGCATACCATGGATCCCAATTAGTAGAGAAGGATCGCCTGTTGCTTATCAAGGAGAAGTTTCGGTCTCTTGTTGCTGTCCCTCGATATCCGACGAGGGTTGTTTCCAAGAAGGATGACGATAGAGCAGACCCAATGGCAGAGCGAAAAGATGCAAGTGATGAGGAGGGTGGTGAAGACTGGTCGGATGTCGGTGACCTGATGATTGAAGGTGAAGATGGTGATGACAGCGGGGATGTTGACTTTGATGGCAATTATGAGGATGATTGGACTCGGGAAGATGAAGATACACCGCCAGATTTTGATGAAGATGGCAGTGTTGTGAAGGTTGGTGTCGCCAAGCCAATTCAGCAGATTGGTAACTCCACAAAGAATGAAGAAAAGCTTTATGTTGCCACGTTTCCTGATGGTCGTCCTAGAGAACGCTGGTAGAATTTCTATGATAATATATGATTGAAGAGTCTATTTACAGAAGGTGTGTCCTGGCGTCCTTTGAAGCAGGATGCAGTCCACAGTGTCCTCCCACCTATAGGTGATTTACAAGGCTCTTATTGTCAATTACTGTCCTTAATAGTCTACTTCGAAGAGATTATGTTATCGGCCAAAACTTTTTTGTAATCAAACCAAAGACCTCTCATACTTTAAAGAGCATTTATGAGAGCTCAAAGAAGAGAAGAGTTGCACGTCAGTGTTCATCAGAAATGAACACAAGCAAAGTCTCTGAGCATGGCCTATGTCTTGTCCTGGAATTTTATGACGATGCCTGGTGAAGTACCATAATTATTGGTAATGAATAACTCCGTCATAATTCTGTGTTGATCAATACCAAAGGACAGGAAATTTGTGAAGCCAATTGCTCCTACAGGCTTTTCATGAGATAAAGCACTGCAGAATTTATATATGAACATGCAGTAATCTTGCTGAGTGGCCTCTTTTGTTGTGTGTCTTTAAGGTGTCAACCCAAGTTTTTTGTACACAATGATTTACTACTGTCTTTTGTGATTGAACAGCACTAAAGACTTTCTAGTTATAGGAATTCTTGAACCTGACAGGAAAAAAAAAAAAAAAGTTAAAGAGTTCGTAGTTGTCCGATCTTGATCCAGGATTGTGATTCCAGCTGGGCTATGCACAATGATTTTGATGATGGTTATACGGTTGATGTGGTGCATGCACCCTATGTTGTGCCTAAACCCCTCACTAAAAGCCACTGCATTATCAAATTGGAGGCTTCAAGACCACATTATAAATTGGCCACCGTCAATAGAAACTAGCATGCCTATAATTTTTGGGTATCTGAAATCTTTTGGTATCTGATCTTTTTTAAAGTTTTGGCACGATTTTTGTTCCTAAATAATTTGTTTTTCGATGACGACAACAACTTTGATTCATTCACTTTTTCCAATGGACTTGCACTGTGTTAAATATTGAAGCTTTGTTTGTCCCAACCATCATTAGAATGTTAGAGATGCTTCTTCCATAGTTGTTTGTCCCAAGCCCAGTGGATGAATATGGCAAGGCCTGGGCCTCAAGTTTTTTCTTGTGGAGTCACCACCTATAACTATTAGGAAGGAATAAAGGGCGAAAAGACAGTTGTGTGACTAGATAATCGTTAATTTAGGGAGGCTGGACGCTCACTTTTCTGTGTGTTTTCTACTGACAACTCAATTTGTTTCCTTTGTTATTCTTTCCAGTCTCTCTGGGAAGAGGAAGGGCTTTAAGACGCTGCAGATCATTTCCCACAACAATTTAGTATTGCTGGCGTCAGTATAATCATGGGCTGCTCGGGCTACTGGGAGATAGTCATGACTGAGACATGACAAAAAATGTTTTATGGCAATTTTTTCATGTAGGGAAAAGCGGACACATCAACATAGATACTTGGTGCTACTGAAGTTCAGTGTTCTGGTGGATTGGATGCAGTTGAGGCAAGCTGGATAACATGACAATGGATATGGGGCGAATCTAAGAATATGGGCAGATGACGGATGAAACACACGATCAAATATAATCCCAACTTGCGATTTGTTATTGCTGGATATGGAGAATTTCTTTATCCATGGAGTTGAAAGAGGTAATGGATGCGGTTGAGATGCTTACACTGCTTTATTCTTTCTTCAGTTGGACTGATTTTGCTATGTCAATTTGTAAACTGTGCTTGGTCCATGTGGAATGAGACTGGCCCACCATTTTGCAGGAAGGATCTGATTATGCCACCTGCATTTTTTCTCTGCAGGAAGGATCATTGCCCCAGATTTGTAGGCCCTAGCCCGCCTCTCTCTCTGTCTCTCTGTCTCTCTCTCTCTCGTCCACGTCCATACACAGACATATGCATGCACGTGCTTGTTGATGGCCTATAAAGAGGACCAGCCCTCCTCCAAGTCAGTATGGCCAAGAGAACTTCCCACAGGTACTAGAGCCTGTAGCTCTTATCAAGTTGCGTGAGATGAGTCTGTTCACGGATGAAGGCACAATTCTGCCTCAATGTACGGTCTGCGAGGCAGTGGTTGTTCACTCCCCCTCAAGGGCTTCCAACTTGACCTCCCTTTTATGGGCTCAACTAACTAAGCAGGCTGGTGGCTCTTGAGGGGGATTTGCCTCCCTCCCTCTCCCTCCCTCCCTCTCTGTGTCTATCTGTGCATCAGTTGACATTTTGCTGCCAATGAATCGAACTAGAGCTCTGAAGCTCTTATAAGAGCACACTGGAAATCTCATATGGAAGAGTAAGCGCAGCCGGTAAGAACTAGTCTAAAGTTCCTTCTGTTAAGTACTGTTGTGCTCCCAATTTTTCAACTTCACGCCAGCAATTCCCCCTGTTCCTGAAAGTGGTCTTCTTGATGTATTCTTCGATTTATTATAGGTGGTAATCTATGATTATGGTCTAGACGAAAAAGTTACACGTTCTCAATGGCTGAGCCAGCTGTCAAGATGTGCCGATTATAGCATGTTCTTGTTAATAAATAATAACAGTCAATGCCAAGGATGAAAACAGAAAATCTTCCACCAATAAATTTAGTCCAGCAAGATCAACATGCTGGACAGCTAATAAGTGGGTTTCTCTCTCGATGGATCTTAGTACATGTTTCCTTATGGGACTATGCATAACCTCTGTACATGTGAAGGAGACTAGGTTCATAAATTATACCGAGAAACAACGCCTGAAATCATGAGCTTGGTTCTGGAGATGTCGATGCCAAATCGAGTACTGCATGATGACACTTATCATCAATTCATCTCTGGATTCCTACGGCAATCATGGAGAGTTTGGATCGAGGAACGTCTACAAAACTCTGATATGCGTACTTCACTTCAGAAGCTTTTCAATTCCCACAGTATGTACGGCAATCTTCTATTGAATTGGTCAATTCATCTCTGGATTCTTCCGGCAATCGTGGAGAGTTTGGTTCGAGGAACGTCTACGAAACTCCGATATGCGTAGTTTACTCCAGAAGCCGTCCTCAATTCCCACAGTTTGTATGTCAATCTTCTATCAAATCGGTCGTACTTGGCTTTACGATTAGGCTGGAAAAACCTTTGTGATGTCCTTCTTCCCAACCCCATTCGTTCTCCAAAAGGAGCTCAGAGAGTCCTTTTTTTTTCTTTTTTTTTGATCAAGGAGCTCAAAAAGTTGACTTATCATAATTATCTGGCACATTGGCAATAGAGAAAGATGCTGCTACTTCAACACTTCCGTTGACTTTGAATAAACCAAGTCGAGAAGAACATGGAACATGCCAAGATTAACGCAAAGAATCTTAATGCGTCAGAACATTAGAATACTCACAACTGTAGCCGTATCAATAATTCAATACAGCACGGCAAAACGACTTCATCATGGAACTGGGTTGCTGGAACTAATCTATTTCATTTTTCAAATAAAATTTTGGTTGGGGACATAATCCTTCTCGACTATGGACAAAGCTTCTTGCTTGTATAGCCTAACGGGTGTCAGCAGGGGAGTCGCGCAGTAATAACATCAAAGTGACCATAACATGATCAAATACTTGCAAGCTAGTACAACAGCCTCAAACGAAGGACTCTGCACTCCTGACCCGAAAGGTGTGAAATCACATATTCCCCTAGAAAATAAGGGTATCTGATATTGATATTTACATACCATTGCATAAGCACCATAGAACAAATACCTAGTAATATTCAGGGCAAAAAGGAACCATCCACTCCATTCAACAAATGCATACAAAAGCCTTTGTAGGACTCTAATTTGCAGATCACTGCAAAGTGAGAAGAACAGACTGGCAAAGCACAAGCTTGCGATTAGCATAACTATTTCCGAAAGACATATAGCAGCCATGGATGCAACCGGCACTTCTGACAACTTGGATGGATGGTTTAACATTAGGGAGCTCTCAGGATCCAAACTCCCCGGCACCGCAGCACTAGCCATCTAGTTCAAAACCGATTAATGGGTTCCGTCCGGTCCTGCACAGCCATCCTCTCTGAGACATCGGCCAGAGATTTCAGATTGCACCTGATCAAGGCCTCAACAAAGTAGCACGTCTCATCCCTCGTGTTCCCTTCAGGCACATCTACCACAAAAGATTCAATTACCAGCGTCCCTGGTCTCCCATCGATGACCTCTGGATGGACCGTCATTATTGATGAATAATTCTGCAAGGCAAAAGAACGTGTAAAGAACTTGCAAGCTATCAGCAGCAACTCCAGACAGTGCATGATGAAACCGATGGCTTTGTATTTCCATTTATCACTACAATCAATATACAAAATGAGAATTAACACTAGAACAAACACTTGTATGTCCATGCAAGCATGTACCCTAGACTATTATCGATCCGAGCATGGCGGTAGCCCTGCAAATTTACTTCATTCATGCCCATATCCTTCATGAGAGGCTCTCCCTTGGTCAAACAGATTCAATTCTACCCTTTAAAAGTTTAGCGATTCTGTAGCGAGGAAAGTCGGCATAAAAACATGGCAGGGCATAGCCCCTGTAAAAGTCAGTTTTCTGTAAAGCTGAAACCAGAGGAAGAAGGTCACGCTCTACAATTTGAACCGGTCAGGAAATTGTCCTAGAATACAGAGTCAGATTCCTCAAAAGGATACCAAATGAGGCAAAAAAAGGAAAAGAGAAAAATGAAAGAATGACAAAAGGGATCAGATTTAGAAAGCCGCAGAACTAACAAAAGACAAGAGAGAAGCCGGCGTCATGTCCTGTCCAAACCACACGAAGATAAAAGACCATGCAGTTGCATCAAGGCTCACCACCAGATCATAAAACTTCAGAAAACCTGGATAGCAACGAAAATGCCCCCAAGAGAAGCTCGAGGTTGATGGTAAAAGAAGTAATACCCTTAGCCTGTGATCGCCGCCGACAATCCGAACTCCGAGAATGTGCTCCTCATCATCAAGGAGCTCCAACCTCTCCGTGCTGGTGGTGGCAGGAAGACCGGACTTCACATTGACTTCGCGCACGCTCCCGATCCCGAGCTCCCCCCTCATGGTGCATCGGCTGATGAACGGCTTGTACTTCTGGGGCTGGTCGAATCTCCTCACGAGAGACCACACCTGACGCACACCAACGCAAGAATCAACAAAGCAATCCCCCCAAAAACAATCAACACCTGCCAACTCCCTCCCCACTCTCTCATAGCAGAATCACTCGAATCGGATCATCATCATCATCCATCATCCATCATCTCCCGGAGCTCGTCATTCGATTCCGAGACAAAAACGATCGACAAAGCCGCGAATCGGCCCCAAATCCTCGGGAATGCTCGAACGCGTCAGATCCACACCGTCCACCATCCGCCGGCGGCGGATGAAGACGGGCGGGCGATCGGACGGGGAGGGAGATAGGGGGAGAGAGGGAAGGGCGTACCAAGTTGACGGGGGCCTTGATGTGCTTGAAGAGGGCGGAGGTGCACTGGTGGTCGCGGGGGTCGTGGCGGTGGTGCCTCTGTATGTACTGCGCCTCCATTATCCCCACCGCGTCCCTCCCGTTCATCTCTCTACCAATCTCTCCACACCTCTCTCTCTCTCTCTCTCTCTCTCTCTCTCTCTCTCGCTGACGAAGGAGAAGAAGAAGATGAAGAAGAAGATTGAAGTGTAGAATCCGCGGTTGAAGAAGAAGAAGACGCAGAAGAGGCTTGGCTTAGTGTGCGAGAGAGACAGAGACACAGAGAGGGAAGAGACGACCTTTTTGTACAGCTCTGCAGCTCGAGTCGAGAGCCCGTCAAAAATCTCCGAATTCACCGACATATCTAATTTTATATTCCACATCCATTACTGACTTAAATTATAATAAAAAAAAACAAATCTAAATTTTATCTAAAATAACACATTTATTTTAAATTATTTTTTGTGACACCCAAAATTCCAAAATCCTAAATTTTTTTTCTTCATGACAATCCAAGAACCGCCCTATAGCGGGTGGCCGATGATGTAAATTTGAGGGAGTACTATCGCGGGGATCTACCACCAAAACCCCAAACTCTTTTTTGTACACAAAAAGCCTAAATTTTTACCTTTGTAAGTCTCGAACTTTTTTGGGATATAAATTTAGAATTTTTATTGTCAAAAAAAAAAATTAGAATTAAATTTGAGATAAATACATCACGCTATGAGTTATATAGAAATAAGTTTGGAATTTTTTAGTCATGGAGCAGTTTGAAATAAACATATCATAAAGGGTATGATTTGAGATTTTTGATTATTTTTATCCAAATGAGAAATTTTCTTATTTTTTAAAAGGGAAAAGAGGAAATATTTGGGAAAGTCGCTTTAGGGAAGCTTGCACTCGTTTGGGTGGGTGGGTGGGGAGCGGGGCCCACCACCGTGACGCGCTCTTAAATATATATAAAAGAGGAATGCTTATCTTGTGACGATTAAATTCCGATTAAATTAAAATTTGGGGTTTCTCTTTCCTTTTCACCCTAACTTTGCCTTTTCAGCAGTCGGCTCCTCGGATTGCGATCGGCCCCCTTGTCTTCGCTCTCTTATTATAATCGCAAATGCTCACCCAACCAAAAATCAATGAATTAAATAGTATTGTGAAATGTCGTATCGATAATCGAGCTACGTCACCCGTATATTTTTTTAAAAAACCAAGTGCGTACAAAGTGAAAATAAAGAAAAACGATTCCCAGCGCTTTTCCTCGATCTGTTCGATATTTGTAATAAAGAAAAGGGAAAGGTCGGGGCAAGCGAATCGCCCTCTCCCTTATCGTCAAATTATTGGAGGAAAAGTCTACTTGCGATATTATATATTTATATATATATATATATATATTTATTATTACCGCAATTACTCTGTTTTAACTTTTTTTTCTTTTTTTGGGAACTGCAGGAGTGCAAGAAGTCGGCAGCTTTTTTAAGGATGCATGTTTCTGGCTATTGGGGAAAGAGGGCGTTGGCAGTCTAGGCATGTGTAGTAGGCAGAGCACTAGGAACGGTGGTGGATTATGGTGGTGTTGGTGGTGGTGGTGGTGGTGATGGTCGTGGTGGTGGAGGACCTGTTTCATGCTGTGGACGGTTTTGATGAAGTGGGGATGACGTCTGCATGACTTCACTCGATTTTTCCTTCTTTCGAATGCCCTACATGATCACAAAACGCGTACCGGGTGATCGTCAAAATCAACTCTTTTGTCGCGCCAGTCGGTGGTGGATGGTCTCGGGACTTCGAACCCGATCGAGGAGAACAGAATGGGAAGAGAGAAAGGGATGAGATGGAACGACCCGAGTTATCTGTCAAAGACTTCATTGGCAAATAGCTTTAATTTTTTAAGTCTATTTAGCAGGTTGATGGCATGGGCGCTCCATGAATGGACCGACCCAGTTCGCTAACCAGTCCAAAAGCTCGAAACTTTGGGACCACTTTGGAGCGACTAATTAGCATCTCTTGTCAGTCGAAGGACCAATTTCCCCGAAAACCCCCTTGTGTCCTCGACCTCGATATAATAAAAAACATGGTCTCCTCCGAAGAACAGAGACCTTTTTCAAAAAGTGCCATCCTCCACATGAATGGACGCGGGAGGCCATGAAAACTCTCTTTCTGCACATGTTTCGCCAGTGCAGCACTGTACTGTTCCCCCCTCTCAGTCACCCGTTCCGCCTCGGCGTGATCCTCACGTTGTGGCTGGAGCGTGACAGCATTCTCTGGAGATTTTTTTAATCCCTCCCAGAAAATTCTAGCTAAAAACAAGACGACATAGTATAAAAGGAAAATGACATCAACGGCCGATGGCCGACCACTTGTCTTTCTTGCAGAGGACGGAGTAAATTTTAACCCTCCACACACAAAAAACAACAAAAAAGGAAATGGTTTGTGTGCTGCTGTGCTAGGGCCACGTCTGCCTATTCATCTTGATCCGGACTCCATCGAGGGTAAAGTGGATAAGGTCCACGATTCACCGACCATGACCGAGACCAAGAATTCCGGGGGAAATTCAGAGCAAAAAATGCATCGAATGCAGCACCAAATATAAGGAAAAGTGATCTCATCGGCAGAGTAGATATTTTTGGGGTAAGGGGAGTAGGTGGCCGTGCACCGAGCCATCATTCATCATTTTCGAGATCGAAATGAGAAGTTTCCGTCCCGGTGTGAGTTTGTGGAAATTGACCTGGTTCGAGTCTTGCAAGTACGTACGTCGACTTTACTCTTACTTCTTCCCTTGTTCATCCGTAATTCGAGGAGGGAAAAAAATGGACATGGGCTTGAAGTTTACTCAGAGCTCGAGGCGGACCATGTGATTGGTGATTTACTATCGAGAGAGATTGTCGGAACTCGCGGGAGACTTTGTTCGGTCGACATGGGAGTCGCGATCGCATTATGTCAGGGGTGCATGACATTTGAGCGCATTGCCAAAAGAAATCGAAGCTAATTGGGTCTTTGACTTTTTGTGCCAAGTACAATGGTTCCACACATATTTTTAATCGTTTCTTAAGATGGTGGGAAGTCCTACTAATATAAAAAAAAAATGACTATGCACGATGCACTCACTGACCCTCATTGGCAGCCTCAGGAAAAGGAAAGTGAAAAGATGAGAAAAGAAACCATATCGTCCTGGGATGGACAAGAAAGAAATGAACTTTTGCTCGATTAGCTTTCAGCCCTAGGTCATCAACTTAAGAAGCTTGAAACTCGAGATAACGTCTTTACAATGACTAATACTCTCATGTTCATCCGTGAGAACTTGCCGGCTTATTTCAACGACGAATTGACCGCGAGTGATCAAAAGATTTGGGGTTGTGTGAAAATTGGGGCCGGTTCCTTCTGTATCTCTCATTAGATGAGCTTAGTTTTAGTGCATCAAATTGAATCCACCTTTCCGATCCTATTTAAGTTAGGACTAGAAATTCAGATGGAATTGCCTCTTTCATATGACCGGATGAGTATGTGCCGAATGACAGGACTTAGACGATGGGATTGAATTTAACACACCATTTATTGGGAAATCTCTCCATCTTTCTCATGCAGCCTGAATTGAATTGACTCTGATTGTGGGGGTTGGCTTTCTCTTTAGTCTTTCCGTGTAGCGATAACTATATGCGTTGATAGGAATCTTTACACGATACTGCTTATAGCAATAAACTAGCATAAGGCAAAACCCCAGAATAGATATCACACCAATTATTGTTGCTCGAGCCCATAAATGGAAATTTGACAAACGAGTCATTGGCATCATCCTTTCTTTTACTTTGGCCCTTTTCCGGCTAAATTTGATTAGCTCAAAATAAGATGAGGTTTCTCTATATAGAGTGGATGAGCCTCGATGATACCTCGGTTAGATGCTGAATATTGGATTTAAAAGAGGGGCTTTTCCCCAAAGTAGGCAGAAAGGGAATGCGAGGTGCATGCGGATCTAATTTAATACGTCGAACCATCTTTCCTGGGCCACCCCATCCCCTCAAAGTTTGGGACTGTGCATGCATGTAAATGAATTGCCCAACACTCAAAAAGGGTCCCATCCAATTTAATGGATGACGACAGCGATGGAGCTAATTATCTTGTTGAGCGAAGGCTCGAGTCTCTTAACAATCCAATAACTTGCCCTGGAGTTCATTATCGTCTTGTAGCCGCTGCACTTACCATGCGCCGCAGTGGGGGATGCCGATCAGACTCAATTTATAAGTCGATGTGAATTGATTTTTTCCAAGAGCTAGGTTCAAACACGTACTAGATATTTAGCTATAAACGATTGAAGGACGCAACACATTTTGTGGATCCGGTTCACCCGGTTCCAATAAATGGGGCAAAAGTACATCTGAAAATCTTAACCCATGGACTAACAACAAATACATTCACTTCATGACCTGGTGAATTGTTAGATCATTGAAGAAACTCCAGCCCCTGCATTCGGCTTCTATGAGAGCACTGGAAAATTGCCCTATCAATTCGGCTGCACAAATGTAAATCAAGAATCTATCTAGATCGAAGGCCGGGCACATTCCTGAGGCCCATCTTGCCCAGGACGAGCTTAGGAATGGCAGGAGGGTTGTCGAGCCCCATGCTACGGCTGAACTCATTTGCCAGCTCCACAAGCCTGAACTTGTCGCTGCCGATTTTCTTGTTCGAATTGTAGTAGCCAAGCCATGCCTGATAGGCTGATTCTTTGCTTTTCATCTCCACATGAGATAGAGCTCTTTCCACCTGTTCATAACAAAATAATCAGTACTTTTCCATTCCTCCATCGCCATATGCTGTGAGTATGAATTTTTTATCATGCTACAAATATAGTGGTGTGCTTAAATATGAGAAAAAGAATATACCATGAAATAAAAAGATGGATCTACAGAAAAAGAGAGTAAATAATGAAAGGGCTCATCTAAATTACCATTTTCTTTGTATCAGGATCTACTGTAGGCACAGGAGCCTTTGTGATTGGTAAATCCTTTACGGTTGACAGAAAGAATTCCTCCCATGGCGCCAGTAACAAAATACCCTGCCCTTCTTTGCCTTTGCGTCCTGTCCTACCAAGCCTATGTATGTATTGTTGTCTATCTGCGGGCAATCCCACCTGCCACGTGGCAAAGAAATCCAATGATTATTTCCGCATGCTGAGCCACCCAACTTCATCCTTAAATCTCCAACAAGCTCAAAAAACACCAGCAGAAGTCCAGAACCCTCTTTGAGAAAAGAGCAAACGCTTACTTTCATAAAAATTAGATCAAATTATTAAAGATAAGAACAAGTGAGGAAAAGAAGGTTCGTAACAGTTACAGATGAATGCAGAATAAGGTTCTTAGCAGTTACAGATGACTATGGGAGGAACCCCATAGAACTTCTCAGTGAGATAGAGATTGCAGCAATATATAGTGCTCAATCTTGTTTCCGTGTTGCCACCTATAGGAGAGAGAACTATACATTGACTTTGCAAAGGAAGGAATTCGCATTATGATACCTGTATGACAAGGGTGACATCAGGATAATCAACTCCACGTGCAGACACATCTGAAGTTACAAGAATAAGACCCTTCGACTTCCGAAACTCATCAGAAACCCTTGTTCTATAAGACTGTGACTTTCTTGAATGAATCTCTCTAACATTCAATTTCAGCTCACCAAGGACATCAGCAACAAGTTTGGTCACCATAGCGGTTGTGCAGAACACAATAACCTGAAGAACTAGTTGCAGTTATTACCCATGAATGAAAAATTGAAACAAGTTCACTTAAAAAAAAAAAGATCATTCTCAATTGGAGCAAATTGTCGCTTCCCAAAAAAACCTTAAATCGGTGCTACAATGAATAAATTGCAATTATGAAGTGGAAACTACTCGAGTATGCCTGTACCTTATAATTGATATCATCTGCAACATGCTCCTTTAGAAGAGCATAGAGCAAAGAAAATTGCTTGTCTAAAGGAGCGGCTAGATACATCTGTCTGACCTGAGATTTCCAGCCAATTGAGAATACTAAGCGACCAAGCTAATTAGAAAAAAATTGAAAACTGAAGATAATTATTCAAGATATTAAGAGAAACTACCTGCGAGTGTGTCTCCTCGCTTCCCTCTTCAACGGTGTTAATGAATTCATGATCTCGTTTCAAAGCAATGTGGCACATTTGTCGAACCTGAGAAACAAAGGGCACCTTTTTAGGATTTTGATCATATTTACAAGACAAATCAACTAAAGCTTGGCATAAAGAAGAAAACCTCTGCTGGAACAGTCGCAGAAAATAGAAGGGTCTGCCGCTGCTTTGGGACAGCATCGATTATTTTCTCAATATCTTTGCGAAATCCCATGTCTAATAGACGATCAGCCTCATCAAGTACAAGAACTTTCACGCCCATCAGCCTGGTTGCAAATCCTGCAGTATTTTCAATATGATCTTTGAGCCTTCCAGGTGTAGCCACAAGTATCTGCATGGTGGGGGGAAAACCATTGAATAACTAGAGAAATTAAGTAGTCCATGGAAGCTACACAGCACTAAATAGAAGGCACACCACAGAGGTAATTTGACATTTTCCGAGATAAAGTCAAGTCAACTTACAAGGATTGAGGAAAGCAAATTCTTGATGTATTCTATGATTAAAATCTTCTCAAGAGTGAGTATACAGAAACAACATCTTATGATTAAAGTCCCTGCAGTCTCTTTTCAAGTTTCCCAGAAGTAGATGAAAATGAATCCAAAAGCCTTTTGGATCCATTCCCCACAAAGTAGTGAAAATATTCCTCATTGAAAGAAGTTCTCTTCCAACTGATGCCAAAATAGTTAACTTCCAACAATTAGTGAAGTATGACACAGATTAAGTAGACTTACAACATTCTTCTAGCCTTTGAAATTCAATGATAATTTTTGTCTAAAAAAGTGATGATAATGATGATGCATTATACAGTTTGCCTAAGTCGAGCTTTTCTAGGGGACGCAAGACCACATAACCTCCAGGATTGAAATTTGACATACTTTTCTCATCTCTGGAGCTTTAGATAATATCTTAGCTAATTTTAGATGGTATGTCGAGTCTAGAACTTTTTAGCAATTATGTGATTTCCCAGTTTAAATTTTACACCTCTAGGAATCGCTAGGGTTGGCAGATTATCTGTTCATCATTTTCTTAGGTAGGAGAAGCTTTGCCTCTTGAACAATAATGTCAAAAATTGACTTTTTCTCTGTTCTTGCACTTTGATGCATGTACAAAATTATGTGGTGTTTATCTAGTGTAATCGACATTGGTTTATCCAGCCTCCATTGCATCAAACAACCTCCAAAATGATTTTCCAAATTTTCTTATTCGGGAAAAGTCTTCTGGAAATTTTAACAGCAGTTCTCAGCCTCTTGCACAGCAATTACCTCCACTTTAGACTGTTTAAATTTTCTAACTACAGAACATTATATCAGATTCAGGACAATGAAACAATTTCATATTTCCTCATAGAGACTAACCTGGCAAGGATTCGCTTGCATGCGCTTCTGTTCTAGAGCAAGTCGTGTCCCTCCTATAACAACTTGAACACCAAAAGAAGGATGATACTTCAAAAGGGCATTCGCTTCTGCAGCCGCTTGTACTGCAAGCTCCCTGGTTGGACATATAACCAGAACGAGAATTGGTGGTCTCTTTTGATCACGAGCAGGAGCCGATGATTTTATGACAACTTCAATTGATGGAAGCTGAAAATAACTTTTAATTATTAGAGATACCGTAGCATATTCCAAACCAAAGTAACACCAGTTCATAAATCAGAACTTACAGACTCAATTTTTGCTACTCTCGAATCTTTCTAATTTCAAGTAACCCCAAATACAAAGATGGACAAGAAAGCCATTCAACATCTGATTTTCTAAAACAAGCGACGGCATACATTTAGAGTAAAGAAAAAACTTTGTGACTTTTTTCTGCTAAGTACGAGAAAGGACACAAAATTGAAAAGCCTAACTGACTATTTTTTTCTCACATACTCAACAAGGTATTCTGACAAACGAACTCCCTAAGACTAGCAAGTAGCAAGAACTCTCTTCTCATTAACAGAAAGCAAATGTAAATGCACGTTTCTCTGTAGAAACTGAAGCATGATCCTTTGGGAACGAATGGACGCCAAAAATAATGTGCCCTCGGTTAGGAGGTAAAATGTTGCACAATTAAATATCTTACAAGAAACGCAACAGTTTTTCCAGTGCCCGTCTTAGCCTTGGCCAGAACATCCTTACCTGCGGGGAAAAATTTGACAATACAAAGTTAAAGCTCCAAGCATTGAAAAAAATAAAGGGAAAAGGGGCGAGGGGGAATACAAGGTTATATCAACCTACAAAGTCAAGTTAAATTACCAATGTTCAGCCAAGCATAAGAACACAAAACCAGATACAAATTCTCAAACTAAATGTTTAAAAAATAGCAAATTCAATTTCAGTAAGATAAAAAGTGAAAGTCATAGTGTCCCTTTTTTTCTTTGTGGGGGGTTCAGACATGTCCTCTTCTTGAAAAATGTGATTTTACTGTTCAGACTAGGAATAGCCAATGGGCTGTACCATGCCGAATTGGGCCCATGAAGGGCCTGTTAGGAAAAAGGGTCATGCCATGCATGGCCCCTTTGCTCCTGGGCCGCTTGCCTAGGTGAAACTAACCCAACCGGGCTCATGGACTGGGGATGGCCAAACTCTGGCGTTCTCCTAATCTTTCAATGGTGGCTCATGACATGCTAGCCCACTGTCATAAACTGTACTGCCAGAGTCCACCTTCAGCACTAGAAACGACTGTTGTCCGCACATCTTGGCTCTAGGAAGAAATGAAGCCAGATGAATGAGCACAACACACACTGCGATGGACAAATCATTGTAGTCATGGCAATGGGGTTATTTACATTGCTATAGCAATGGATGACAAGGTGCACAGCAAGACTTGGTTGTGCTTTTTTCTTTTTTCAAAGCATGCACCTAATTGTACATTTCTCGAGTTCTATTTTTCTGCTGCATTTGTATTTTATCTATTTAAATTGGTTTGATGTTATTTTAATTAAATTTTAAATACACTGATATTTTTTATTTCATTTTTAATTTATCAGTAGAATTCCTGTGAATTCTTCTGAATTTTTAAATTTATTAAGAATTGTTTAAATTATAAAAAAAAAAAAAGAAAAGAAAAGAAAAGAAAAGAAAAGAAAACTAGGTCTAGGCATGACGTTCCTGAGTTTGGCATGGCCCATTGGCCTTCCTAACTCAGACCAAGTGCTTGGCTAGTAGACAGTGCATTATCAGTAGCATTTCTTTAAAAAATAGTCAACTCAAACCTCCACAATCTGTTTTAGATAGTGCCACAACTCTAAGAGAAAGCCCCACCACCTTCAAAATAATTGAACTCCCCGCAGGACTATCGTTATCAATTCGACTAAATTTCAGCAAGAAACTTGAGGTATCCAATCAACAATATCTTCATATGCCTGAGCCTATAAAATTGTTAGGTTGGGGACCATACCTTTGAGTATAACCGGGAGTGTGGCCTCTTGGACCACAGTCATCTTTTCATAGCCAGCATCCTTAATTCCTTTCAAGAACAAGGGAGAGATTGAACATTGATCAAATCTGCAGACATGAGAACTTAAGTGAGACATTTACCATATTTTTACATGCTATATTGATCTAGAGCTGAACCATAAGTACCAGACTTTTCTTGTTGTCCCACCAAAGCATATTCATAGTTGATGTCTCAAAGGAGCACGAGATGTATATACTCTTTTTACTGATAATGAACTCACAGTATCTTATCACATTTCACAATTTCGCTTCACAAGGAACTATACAAGACAAACATTGGGCTACCAGAGATCTATGCCAAGGCATAATTGAAGCAGGCATACAAGTGGATTCGGTTTTAACACATGGTAATCGGAAAGAACTTGGATTTATGGCTGCAGAACTGATTTCAATGAAGCTGAAGAGTTCCTAAGGCAAAATGGGGAAGGAAAGGTGGGGCACGTCTTACTCATCACCAAATGCAGAAAAAGTCACATTCTATTTATATCCCCCTTGTCACTTGGCAAGCAGGGCTCATAATTCCTGCCTTTTCGAACCACAAACGAAAGCTCCACAACAGTAACTACAGAAGAGAATGCCTCGGCCAAAATGAAAGTCGAGGAAACATTTAGAAGTTCTTGCTAGGTGTCAAAAGTTCTTTTCCCTGGCCACGATGGATGATTAATTGGCACTAGAAACTACTTATTTTATCAACTCTAGCAGCTAAAATTAATATAGAAGTACAAGACAATGAAGAAGGTGTACCTAGTTTCACTCAAGTAAGAATCAGAACTCTGCTGGGAGATTCTCTGTGAATTCTCCACAGCAGCTTGTTTTTCCTTGCCAAACAACGAATTCACGCTCTTCTTCACAAACTCCTCGTCGTCGTCATCTGTGCCATCTTCTTCGCTATCCTCCTCGCTGATCAAATCATCAATCCTCCCCATGAACTCCTGCTTCTCCTCCTCCTCCTCCTCCTCATCATCATCATCCTCCTTGTACTTATTCAACGGACCTGCATTCCTTCGAATGGCATTTGCATTTCCTCTACCATTCTGCGCAAGTCGTGAATCGGAATCTCTATCGCCCCTCTTCCATATCGAAGATCTCGCGCTTCTACTCTTGGACCTATCATCAAACCTCCTCCGTGGGGACGAGAACTCCTCACGCTCTCCCAACTCATTCCCATACCTCCTCCTAGAATCCCTCGAATCAAGCCCCTCCACCTCCCTCCGGCCCTTCCTCCGGCCCGAACCGACAAAATCGTCCGACTGACCATACCTCTGCCGCTTCGCCCCGAACGAATCCTCATCCGCGGAGCTCCTCCCCCGGACTCTACCCGGACTCGCCTCCCCGACTAAGTCGTCCTTCCCCAGCCCGCTGACCCAGTCGCTGAGCTCGGCCTCGTCCTCGATCAAGCTCTTGGGAGACGCCGCCCGCGAGCCGGACGAATGCAGAGAAGACGACCGGGACGAGAGCCCCCGCGCGGCCACGTGGCCGCCGCCGCCGCCGTTGGGTCGGGAGGCGAAGAGGCCGGCGTGGCGGAGGCGGAAAGGGAAGGGCCGGCAGGGGGCGGCCGGGGAGCGCGAAGAGTGGAGGGACCGGGAGAGCCTCATGGAGGAGCGGAGAGGGAGAGGGAGAGGGAGAGGGAGAGGAGGAGGCTGGAGGAGGCGGAGGTTGGCGAGGAGCCTCGCCGGCGTCATGCGGATTCGCGACGGAGATTGGCGATTTCTTTTAGGGTTTAAGGCTGAAGGAGGGAGGAGGGAGAGATGTGGATAAGAGGGGCACCGGCAGGGTTTAGGGACACGGAAAGAGGAGGCGCGTTGTCCGCACCGTTTTTGGTTTCGTCGGGTGCGAAATGGGCCTTGGCGCGCTACTTCGTGTCGGACCTTTTTATTTTATTTTATTTATTTATTTATTTTTATTTTTGGTAGGAATGCGGGTTGGAATTTTTGAACTGATCGTGAGATGGGCTTGGGCCTTCTATTTTTAGCATGAAAGCAAGTCAGCTAACCATATTTACGGCCTGGAACTCGAAAGAGAGAGAGAGCGAGGAGAAAGCCCGTACCTGTGAGCTGATTTGGCAACCCCCTGCTCGGAAAACGTCGAAAATCAACCCGTGGATCCATTGCTGGTGTTTGCAGGGATGCGGATGGAACGCTGCTCGGAGGTTTCGCACGCCAAGTCAGAGAGTTCAATTCGGCTCTCCAGGCGGAAACCCTAGCTTTGCTCGAGGGTCTCTGAAGGTCGCGCACGAATGGGGGAAGGAAAGAGGAAAAACCGAAAGTACAGTAGTGGAATCTGACTCTTCCGCAGCAGTTCACGTGTTGCAGGGGAGAAAGCCACCACCGTGGGACATTGCTGGTCAAACAGAGATGGGCCAGGCCTATTTGGATTCTTCTCAGCATATAAGAATTGCCCATTGTTATAGAGAACAAAGCAAATGTGCCGACTGGGTGGCCAAAGCAAAATTTGAAGGGTGTCTACCGAATGATTGGGCGTCCATCCCACCGCCACCACTCTCTGATTTTCTTTGTTCTGATGTTAAGATGGCTTCTTGTTCTATGTTATCTAATTAGTATGAAATGAAATGCATCTTTTATTCGACAAAAAAAAAAAAAAAAAAAACCATTTTTACCATTTTTTTTAAAGAATAAAGATCCGTTTATTTCGAGAAAATTGAATGATTAGGACGTTATCACTTGAAATAATTAATCAATAAAAAATAATTTTTTATTACCTACAACAATTTATATTTAATTATTTTTATTGATGATATAAATATTTTCCGTTTATTCATTTTTGTAAAGCAATGCAACCCATCATTTTTAGGAAAACATTTTCTAAATAATTTATTTTTCACAAAACGAACACATGAATCGTTTGCTTTTCAACTTTCAAAAGTGAGAAAATTAATTTTCGAGGACACTAATTGAAATACTATGGAAAAAAAAAAAAATCAGTTATCTCGGAAATGAGAAACCGACACAATTTATTATTTGGGAAGTAGAAAAATTTTGTATGTCATATTCAGAAAAGTGGTTACCATGGTTTCTGATTTTAGATAGAGGAGGAAATATTGGCTGAAAAATGCTCTTTTATTTAAGAACCTGTAATTAGTACGGAATTGAAAAGAGGTATTAGTGCCTTTGATACTTTTTGGTGAATGGTGAAGTTGCAAACTCAATCGCAATTCATTATTAATACCATCACTGGTGATCCATTTTATATTATTTGATTAGAGCTGGGCGCATTTAACTTTTCGTTTATCTTTCAACATCTTTCAAGAGTTGAATTTTATTTTTCATCTTATAAATAGAAATCACGTTGCTTTGAATTGAGAAACAGAGCAGTTTTTCTGTCATCGAGATTGTTGTTTTTTATTAGACATTAACTAGTAAATTAACAAAAAGTGTAACTAGCACCTTCACTATGAGAACTATTGGTCAGTGAAAATAATATTAAATAAACATTTGCCATGTGGTGCAAACAGGCAAAATATTTTGTTGAGAAACGTTTTTAATAAATTAATAATAAGATAAATGATCTTGTTATCTATAACAAAAGATTCCAAGGTGCATCTCAATCTGCTATGAAGCGAAGCCACTTGTGGATTTCTTTTATTTAGAACTTTATTCTTTCTCTTTTTTTTTTTTTGGTTGGAATTGCAGAAGATTTATATTAAATTCTTGACATAAAAAAACTGACTAAGTTTTGGTTATTATCGACGAGTGGCAAACTTAATTAACTCCCATAATCTAATCCCTATTATTGATTTTTCATTTTTCGAAGAAAAATATTTGTGAATATATCACACGGTTATAAGATATACGTCGGTGCTACGTAAAACTTAAAAATTCATAACATACAGGACCAGGTTGAAAAGAGAACAGTGACGTGGAATCGAAATAGACCAAGCAATCACGCGATCCAAAACATGTCAGGACTAAAAAGTAAAAGTGGAGTTATCTAATTTGGATTTTCGATAGACCAAATAGCCACGCAAACCGTGCGTCCTCCTCTCACGGTGCAAAGCTGAAAAACCAAAAAGGCAAAACACCTGCGTCACGTCAGGGGCTTCGCCTTGAATTCTATCCACGAGAGCCCCATTCAGTGCTCTTAATCATGCGGGGCCTTGGCCTGTATTCACCACTAGCTTAAAATGAAGGAAGCTATCCGGTCGATTCTAAATTTATCACGTAGATATCAATTTAATCATAAACTCTATAATCTTACAGATTAAATCGAAAATCTTCACGTGAAATTTTAATATATATTTTCGACGAATTTTCGTTATAAATCATTAACGTAATGATATGTTATGTGTCAACACTAAAAGGATTAAATTGAAATTTTGTGTAGAAATTTATAACTCGATTGATAAAATTGAAAAGTTCAAAATTGATATGATATTCGTAGGATGATTGATAGGATATTTTTTTTAATTATCCCACGAGTGCCGTGATTAAAAAATGATGGAGAAAAAAAAGAATGATCAAATCAAAGGGATGAAATTGACATGGACAACGCTTTGATTTGAACCCGATTAGCCATTATTACATACTTCGAATTTTCCTCCTAACTTTGTTCCAGAGGAAAATGAAAAAAAACGTGGGAGACTTTTCTCGTGGAGCATCGATGTCCGGTAACCTCCAAGTAGGCCGGCATCCTTTTCTTTATTTATTTATTTTTTGGTCGATGGCATCCTTTTATTGACTCGTGAAATTTAACATTAATTTCTCTATATCATTTAGAAGTAGAAAGGTCATATTTAATTGGCTTCGCTTTGCCATATATATATATATATATATATTTTTTTTTTTTTTTAAAACAAATATTCTGCTCGGCTCTAATGAGGTTGACATTAGAGTCGCGCTCAAAGAGTCGACCAGAGCGCCAATGAACGGAAGGCCTTATCTTGAATTTTTAATTGCTAGTGTTCCTTTCGATCGCAACTTGCTAGCTAATCCGTCAAGTTGGGAAAAAAAAAAAAATCTTCCAATTTGTCGTTGAATTGTTAAAGATTCAATAGGGACTGAGCCTGAAAAAACTATCGTCCCGACTTTAGATCCGTAAAAATCTGAGGCCTGCATTCCATGCGTGTAAGAAGGAAAGGATCGCATGTACTATGAGCCAATAAAAATCATGTACCTTCGTCCTACAGCGGAAAATAAAAGGAGGGTTTCAGCTAGGCTTGAAAATCATACCCAACTCATCGTCCATGTATTTCTGGTCTTGGGCAAACCGGGCTTTACAATAAAATGCTATTTGATCAGACTCGTTCAAAATTACCGTGGAAGACACGTCGGGTCGGACCGGCCTGCCCGAAAAGCACGTCGTATTAGCTGCTAATAAAGCAAATATTTTATTGACTAGTGAAGTCAATCTGGCAACGAACGTCCACTCTCTCTCTCTCTCTCTCTATCTTTCTTTCTTCAATCCCGCTTCAGGCAAATTGTTGACCTCGGGGCATTAAAAATCGTTTTAAAATCGGTGCTTCATGCATTCAAAAATCGTAGTAACAACGCAAGTCTAAAAGACCACTATTCTATTTCGCTTTGGCCGTTAATTTAGTAAGTTTTCTAATGAAAAAGATACTAAAGGAGCAGCAGTACAACCGTGTGAGGCGGGAAGTCTCGGTCCAATCCTTTTCTATCCTCATTTCTTTCCTGTGGGTCATGTACAGTTCCTTTGGAAACAGCGACAGGGAAAAATCTGTAGATCCTAAAATCCATTCCGCGAATTTGTGATCACGAGCTCAACTTTTCGGTTCCGGACCCTACTTTATGACCGATTTAACTCTCGATGGACAGACGGGTATTGTACAATCACAATGAATATGAGCGACATCGATAGCGACGCTCTGTGCAAGAGCTACGTGTAAACGGGTTATGCATGTTGGGGCGGTTGGTGAAGAAAATTAAACTCGCTCGGGTCGTGAGGTATTATCGAACATGACATCTTTGAACAAGTCATGTTGCGGAGATTTCCCAAAGGGGGGGCCGACTCTTCTTTACGCTCTCCTTCCGTGGTCTGCTGCGTATGGAGTTGACTTCAACCGGTCAAGCCCTTCGCTCGGGCCGATCCCTGTGTTTGAAACGCGAGACGCACGCGAACGACTCGAAAAGGTTGATAAGAGGGGAGGGGGAAGGGGGTGTCCATCCACGAACTTTCTCCTGAAGCTGCCATTTTGAAGTTTCTACTAATCCACGAACTTTCTCTCTTTCATAACGCTTCCTCCCTTTTTGGCTTTTCGCTTCTTATGGGAAGACCCCTGCTGAAGAACTTGATGATATTCGAGCTTTGCTTCTGATGGAGCAGAGGTGAGGATTCATGTTCGTTCACCACGTGCATGAGCGGATAATTCTCTACGGTTTCATGTAGGCCCTGCGGTCGCACTTTCTTCCTCACCTTCCCCTCCTGCTTTCCCGCCATTGATGGGAGGTAGAAAGCTCATAAGAAGGGACGGAGGCCGGGAGGTGTAGTCGCCGAGGCAAAAGCAACAGAGTTTTTGAAAGTGGGAAGGTGGGTTTTTTGTTTGGTCCTTTTTCTTCACAGATAAGAATTGAAACGCCATGCTTGATTTTTTTGTTGTCTTCCTAGCGTTGTGTTTGAACCCGTTTATCGCATCACTGCTCCGTATTTTGATGTAGCCATGTCATAGGATGGGTTTCCTCCATATTCTCCCGAGTTTCTGTCGCTGGGTCTATCCGTGTGAGAGGCTAAAGGATATTGTTGTTAGAAACACTTTACCACGTTCAAATCGTGCTAATGATAATTGTTTCACTTACGGTTCAGATGAACTATACCGAACCGCTTTGCTTATCTTAGTCTTTATGGTTTGCTTGCACTTGTAGGCTGTGGTATTTCAATAATCAGTTTTCAGAGAGCCTCGTGTAATTATATTGACTGCAGAACTTAATCTTCGATACGGATATTTGTTAACAGAGTTCATCGAATTCGAGGAGAGACTGCGAACCCCATCGGTGGAAGAACATGAATTTCGGGAAACCCAAATTCGTGAGGTTAGTCCTGCCGATGATCTGCTTATTGGTGTTGTTATTACTCGTCTGTATCGCTTGCTTGCATTTCACTATATCATTTTCAGCCTCTTACCTGAGTTCTGTCTGAAGATAGAGCTTGTATTCATGAAAAGCGAACAATCACGAGCATTACCCATCTTTATAATTCAGAGTTGCATGTTCTTTGGGTTGCCGTTGTAAAGAAACATGGTCATGGACAGTCAGTCTGCACTTTCGCTTCGTGATGTTGAAGTTTTTAACCTGCAAGCGGTTTTGATGCCTTTCTCGTTTCCTATTCTAATAAGCTCTACTAGAAGTTGATTTCATCTCCTTGTTGTGTCTCTCGTTTGGTCAGGTTCGAAGATTGCAATTCGGAGAAATCGTGGAACTCAGAGCAGCCATATGCCGCTAGACCCGGGGCTCAGCCAACCAAATTTAGAATGATCATGAATGAACTTTTAGATGGATTTCAGAGAGGACATGAGAGTTTCTGCGAAAAGATAAAAAGCACGAGAATGCCATTGAAATCCCCGCTTGTATCAGATGGAACGACTAGAGCTAAAAAGTATCACCCTGAGAAGAAAATTCTTGATCCGCAAGGGCCATTTCTTCAAAAGTGGAACAGGATATTCTTGATCTCGTGTGTTTTCGCGCTGGCTTTGGACCCACTGTTTTTCTACATCCCTGTGATTCACGTTGAGAAGTGCCTTGATGTAGACAACAAAATGAAGATCACTGCATGCCTCGTTCGAACTGTAATCGATGCGTTTTACATTTTCCACATAATCCTCCAATTTCGTACTGGGTTCATAGCCCCTTCTTCGAGAGTGTTTGGAAGAGGGGAGTTAATTGATGATCCATCAGCTGTATCACGAAGATACTTATCGTCCTACTTCTTCCTTGATATCCTAGCGATTCTTCCAATCCCGCAGGTATGAAACCCTACTCTGATTCCAATTAATTTCTTTAGTGAAATATAGTTTGGAGCATTCTCGAAGTTCCTATTTGTCCTTCACTTTACAATCCCTTTATCCGATTGGCAGCTCATAGTATATATAATCATCCCCATACTCCACGGGCCAGTTCCTTTAATGTCGAAGGAGTCACTGAAGTTTGTCATTTATGTCCAATATGTACCGAGAATTGCTAGGATCTATCCCCTGTACCAGGAAGTGACAAGAACTTCTGGTATACTTCATGAAACAGCCTGGGCTGGAGCTGCCTTCAATCTCCTGCTTTACATGTTAGCCAGTCACGTAAGTTTCTATTTCAAGTTTTTACCTTTCGTTTTCTGAACTTTTCTTCAATTAATTTAATTTGTGCTGAAACTGTTATGTTATTTTCTGAATTACCAGGTATTTGGAGCTTTTTGGTACTTATTCTCTATCGATCGAGAAGTTAGGTGCTGGCGCCAGATGTGTCAAAAACCAGGCTGTAACTCCACATTATTATACTGTGACCCAGCAAAGAAAGGGAACAACGCTACGTTTCTTGAAACTGCTTGTCCTCTGCTTGAACCCGATGAAATTAAGGATTCGAGACAGTTCAACTTTGGAATAGCCATCGATGCCCTCCAATCTGGCGTGGTGGAGTCAGAAGACTTTCCAAGGAAGTTATTCTACTGCTTTTGGTGGGGATTGCGCAATCTTAGGTACGTTTAATCTCGTTGCCGTTTTCTTTTTTGGTTAAGAGGATTAGCTTCTAAAGTCACTCTCTGTGCAGCTCTTTGGGTCAAAACCTAAAAACAAGCACCTTTGTGGGGGAGATTGTCTTTGCTGTCAGCATAGCTATAGCCGGCTTGGTCTTGTTTTCATTGCTCATCGGCAATATGCAGGTATTCTACGATCCTGCTCCAGTTCGAATTTGCAATGATTCTAGAGCCCACTTTTGCAGTATGATTGAATCTGAGAACTCAATACATAAGAATGTAACTTAAGCAGGAAATGAAATTAAGAACCATAGTGGGCGTGTTGAACTAAAATTCCCAGAAAAACCATATTGCTGTCACAGAAATATCTGCAGTCCACTACAGTTAGAGTAGAGGAGATGAGAGTGAAGAGGCGAGATGCAGAGCGATGGATGTCGCACCGTATGCTTCCAGAGGGTTTAAAGGACAGGATTAGGCGGTACGAACAGTACAAATGGCAAGAGACAAGAGGTGTCGAGGAAGAATCTTTGATCAGGAACCTCCCTAAAGATCTCCGTAGAGACATAAAGCGTCACCTTTGCCTGGACCTTCTAATGAGAGTGAGAATCCTTTCGACTTTCTCGTTGTCTGCTGATGCAAATGGACCTCTTCGGTATTGATCAAAAGTTTCAGATGCATTGCCTGACTCGTGGTTTCTTTCAGGTGCCCATGTTTGAGAAAATGGATGAACAATTGCTGGACGCAATGTGCGATCGCCTCAAGCCAGTCCTGTACACAGAGAAGAGCTCGATTGTGCGTGAGGGGGACCCAGTCGACGAGATGCTCTTCATCATACGAGGCAGGTTGGTGACCATGACCACAAATGGTGGAAGAACAGGATTCTTCAACTCAGTCTATTTGAAGGCAGGTGATTTCTGTGGAGAAGAATTGCTTACTTGGGCCTTAGATCCAAATTCTTCCTCCAATCTTCCCACCTCGACGAGAACCGTAGAAGCTATCACGGAGGTAGAAGCCTTCGCGCTCACTGCCAATGACCTGAAATTTGTGGCATCTCAGTTTCGGCGTCTTCACAGCAAGCAGCTCCAACATAGATTCAGGCAAAGCTCGAAACTCCCCTTTCTTCCTGTGGTATCATGTTCACTGTTTGTCTACACAATTCCAAAGACAATCTCCAGCCACGCATAGTCTTAGAAGTTTTCCTTTCCATTTTATGGTACTTACGTAATT
This sequence comes from Eucalyptus erythrocorys, assembly GCA_014182555.1. Classification (NCBI taxonomy): domain Eukaryota; kingdom Viridiplantae; phylum Streptophyta; class Magnoliopsida; order Myrtales; family Myrtaceae; genus Eucalyptus; species Eucalyptus erythrocorys. The sequence continues at coordinate 398,583 of CM024601.1, read as the reverse complement.
ATATAAAGAGGGAAGGGTTTGGTAATATTTTTTGGATATATGTGCATTCAGGTTCTACTCGCAACAATGGCGGACGTGGGCAGCTTGCTTTATACAAGCTGCTTGGCACCGACACTGCAAGAGGAAGCGTGATAAGGCTTTGCGCGATGCAGAAGACAGGTTACACGATGCTTTAGCAAGGGACAGCGGCACTTCGCCGAGCCTCGCTGCTACTATATATGCATCAAGATTCGCAGCCAACGCATTGAGGAATTTAAGGAAAAGTGGTAGCATAAAGACGCCGCAGAGGTTACCTCTGCTCATGCCTCAAAAGCCAGCTGAACCTGATTTCACAACCGATGGCAGTAACTAAAGATCCTTCCAAATCTTTTGCTCAAATATGGCATTGTTAGAGGATGTTTCTACTCAGATGTGATATGCAAATAGATAACTTAGCAATATGATGTACTTATATGTGATATGCAACTCTATCGTTGAGCAAAGGACAAAGTTACACCTAGCAAATTAATGCCTCTTTGAGCAGATAACTCATGTTTCACCTATCCTAATTTTGTTTCGTTGCCTTCATCTTTTTCTCTTGAGCTAGAGGCTTGAGGGAATTGCTGCAATGTAGAAGCAGCTGAAACTGGTATCTCAGGAACTTTGACTAATTTCCTGACCCCCGGCTGTTGTACCACCGCAATAAGTTGATATATACACAATGTCATTGCAACGAAGAATAAGATCCCATGGTTTGACAACTCCTGTCCTCAAGACCAGCCTACAAAATATATGAAGTGCATATTTAAGTGCTGCAACTTAACCGTTCTTGTCAAATGAGATCTATATATATAATGTTTAGATGGACAACTACAATCACTTTAGTGGTTTTGGCATGAATAATGCCAATTTAGTGCAATCAGAAGGTCAACCCTTGCCATACACGATTGGGCCCTTCACTATCAAAGAAGCTTAGCACGACAGTGGAACGGGGAGAGCAATCCATATATGAAGCCAGAGGACAATACCATTGCACTTATATGTCCAAAGGTCCCCACCTTGCATCTGACACTATCACACCCCAAAGCCATAAGACAATACTAGGGGTGTGCATGGTCCGGGCGGGCAGTTCCCGACCTAGAACCGGGAACCGCCCGCTAAGGACCGGTTCCAAAAAATTGGAACCGGGATCTATTCGTTTGTTGCATGGATCCACTTGAGAACCGGACCGCCGGTTCGGTCCGGTTCCCGGGTGGATCCATGGATCCCGATTCCCATCTGTTATGACCCTTTGCGATCTGGTCTCAGCCCAAAAAAAAGAGGATGCCCTCGCGTCTCTAGGTGAGGAAAACTTGTAGAGAAACCACAGAAATTTCTCAGCCCACCTCCTCCAAGAACGTCGAGCATCTTCCTGCTCTCTCCAAAAACCCACCAAAACCAGCAAGAACTCTCCTTCTTGCTTCTGCCAAAACCAGCCTTTCCGAAAATCACTAAAACCAGAACGTCTCGACCTTGCCTCACGCAGCGAGCATGCTCCCCCTTTTCTTTTCTGTGGCGGGTGGCGGCCGTCGCGAGGGGCGGACAACAGCGGTGAGATGGCGAGAGGAACCAGAGGCAGCCGCAGAAGAAATCGAAGAGAAGTGAGATCGAGCTGAGAGTTGAGAGTCGAGAGGGTCTGATTTTGACTAGGTGTTTTTTTAGTAATTTTTTTTTAAATATTAAAAGGGAACCGGTCCGGTCCGGGTGGGCGGGGGCGGATCCGCTCATGGAACCGAGAATCGGACCGATTCCCACCGGTTCCCAAAAATTGGAAGCGGGAACCGGATCGATTCTCTCAAGAACCGCCGGTTTTGGGCGGTTCCGGTCCGGTTCGGGCGGTCCGGGCGGTTCCGGGCATTTTGCACACCCCTAGACAATATCTCCAGTCGGCATCGCCCAGTGGTGACCTGGCGAGGCCAAGCCTCACTGGTGGCTGGGCGAGCTTGGCCTTGCCGAATCTAGGCGAGCTCGAGCTCACCCAGGCAACTGGCCAAAGAAAAAAAGAAGTGTTTCTTGGAATTGTTCCCAGGAATAAGAAACAAGTTTTTTTCCAAATCGTTCTCGGAACAAAAAAATATATTTTTTATTTTCGAGAATAAAAATTGTAAACAAACGCATTTGCATTCTTTTTTGTTCCTCGGAACACACCGGAACAAAAGAACAAAAATTTGTGTTCCGGGGAACAAAAACAAATTTAAACAAACAGCCCCATAAGGCGCATTTGGTAACGTTTCTGTTCAAAAATTGTTTTAGGGAACAGAAATAGAAAAAATTATTTTTGTTCCGAGGAACAATTTTTATGTTTACTATTTTTGTTTCAAGGAACAATTTTTGAACATAAGAGGGCGTTTGGTAATCGCATAAAGTTTTCGTTTCTAGATTAGAAAAAGAAAAGAAACAATTTGGTAAATTTGTATAATTTTTTGTTTCTTTTAATTTTTTTAATATTTCTATTTTATTTTCCTTTTCCTTTTTTTTTTTCTTCCTTTTGGTCGGCGACCTCGCCTTGGTTGGGTGAGCTTGCTTGGTAGTGGCTCGGCGAAGCCGAGCCTCGTTGGTGGTTGGGTGAGCTCGGCCTCGCCGGGGGCCGGTGACGCTCCAACGAGGTCGTTAGCCAAAGAAAAAAGAAGAAGAAAAGAAAGAGAAGGAAAAAATAGGAGAGAGAAAATTGTTTCTTTCCGAGAACAAGAAACAAGTTTTTCTCATTTCTTGTTTTTGTTTCAAATTTGTTCTGGAAATAAAAAAAATGGATTTTTTTTTCCGCGAACAAAAGTGTAAGGGCCTATTTGTTTGGCTTTTGTTTCTATTTTTCGGAACACAATTTTTGTTCTTTTATTCCGGAAAACAAAAAAAGAGCAGAAACGCGTTTGTTTACATTTTTGTTCAGGGAACAATTTTGGAATAGAAACAAGAAACAAGAAAAAATTATTTCTTGTTCTCGGGAACACTTTCAAGAAACAATTTTTCTCAATCATATTCTTTCCTTCTTTTTCTTTTCTTCTTTGGCTGATCGTTGGCCTTAGCCATGGCTGGCGACCTCGCCGGCCCCCGGCGAGGCTTGGCCTCGCCTTGGCCGGGCGAGCTCGAGCTCGCCTAGATCCGGCCGAGGCCAAGCTCGCCCGACCATCGTCGGCCCGGTCGTCGACCTCCATGGCCGGCGACCGGCCAAAAGGAAGAAAAAAATAAAAAAAATAAAAAATAAAAAAGGAAAAGGAAAAAGGAAAAAGGAAAAATAGAATAAAAATATTAAAAAATTAAAAGAAACAAAAAAATTATACAAGTTTACCAAACTTGTTTTTTTTTTTTTTTCTATTCCAATAACAGAAATTTTGTGCGGTTATCAAACGCGGTTTTCTGATCAAAAATTGTTTCCGGAGCAGAAATAGTTTTTTTTTTATTTCTATTCTCTGGAATAATTTTTGAACAGAAACGTTACTAAACATGTCCCAAACATGTGCATTTCTGTTCTTTTTTTGTCCCCTGGAACAAAAGAACAAAAATTGTATTCCGGGGAACAAAAACAAAAGCCACATAGACATGCCGTTACTTACCAATACCCAATCACGGTAGTCACTTCCTTAGAGTCTTTACTATAAAAAATTCCATAGTTTTCTCTGACTTCCATTACTAGATCCGTACAATGTTGCGAGGCAGTGAGATAATCGGGTTCACTACCTTATCAAGTACATCACATTATAGAAAGCATTAGAGAGAGGCAACATATTGAAGATTCCCGGGGCTGCAATTTAAACAGACTAGAATTCTTAGGGATGCGAATGATTATTCCGAAGAATTCACACAAATATTTCCATCTGCAAGCGAAGTGCATCTCAATTCATGAAGATGGAACTTCTTTTTACCCCAAAAAGAATATTGCATGCACTTTTAAGTGCTTATTACATTTAAAACAATGGTAGCTCGATAAAGCTTACACCTCAGGAGTGCAAAATTCTACTGAAGCAATATTTGCATAACATAAAGCATTCAACTTTGTTTCTTAGCACACTCGCGCTCGGGTCACAATAGTTTAAGAGAAGATTGATTCCAAGTTCAATTAAAAAACCTGATAAATGAAGGATTATAAGCTTCGTAGAGATTGCGAAAAGTTCAATAGATTTCTCCACACGCATAGAGAAGGAACTTGGACTATTTCAAGCTAATCCATATTGACTTAGAGAACAGTTCAAACAGCAATTCAAATAAATGACCAAGGAAATCTCTTATCATCATTAAATTATACTTCCAATTTTTTTTTTTTTCCCAATAATACTCAGGTCAAAATGGCTCGTCATTGTGCTAGATAAGAGTCGCAACAATTTACTCGACTCAAGTTGACGGTACACACCACATGGCAAATTGAAATAATCAAGCAATTTCCTTTTTCCTCACTAAGTAAGAATTTGTCAGAAAACAAATTGCCTTGGGGTGGGGACTACAACAAAATTAAAGCCTGTCGTTGAGCAAAGGACAAAGTAACACCTAGCAACTAAATGCCTCTTTGAGGAGATAACTCATATTTCTCACCTATCGTAGTTTTGTTTCGTTGCCTTCATCTTTTTCTCTTGAGCTAGGGGCTTGAGAGAAGTGCCGTGATGCAGAAGCAGGTGAAACCGGTATCTCAGGAACTTTCAGTAATTTCTTGACCCCTGGCTGTCGTACCACTGCAGTAAGTGGAAATAGACACAATGTCATTGCAACGAAGAATGAGATCCCATGATTTGACGACTCCTGTCATCAAGACCAGCCTATAAAATATATGAAGTGTATACTTAAGTGCTGCTACTCAACCAATCTTGTCTAATGTGATATATATTTCTGTCTACATATTCAATAATGGTAAGATGAACATCTACCATCACTTGTGGTTTTGGCATGATTAACGCTAATTTAGTGCAATTGGGAGGTCAACACTTGCTGTACATGATTTGGGCCCTTCACTGTCTAGAAGTTGGCATAACAGTGGAATGGGGTGAGCAATCTATACATGCAGCCAGAAGACAATGCCATCGCATTTATTTGTCCTATAGAGTCCCTACCTGGCATCCAACATAGGGTTCTGATTGCAGCATCTCAAGAATAAATGGTGAATAATTTCACAAGGACGAGAAGCATGAAAGAAGCATATCAATTGTATTCCTGGAGGCTTTGGAAAGTAGTCCTTACTTATGAATATTCACTAAATTCACAACTTAATTCTCTAAAGGCGATTCTAAAAGTGGAGTACCGTTGGACCTCTAGCATTCTCATATCTCTTCTTTTTGAGGGTGAAGGTATAAAAGTGAATGCAACCGTCAGAAGGACTGACCTAATCCAAATGCGAGGGAGAATATGTTGGAGGTAAGCCAATAACCAAACATTGCCTGCAATTGACAAAGGAAAAGGAGCACTATCAGTATACTGATCACTAAGAACAAACAGCTAGAAATACAAGCAACCAGTTAGAACTATTGGAAAGAGAATCCTGATTCCTATGATAGACACAGTACATACTTCAACATCACTTAGCAAGTAGGTGTTCATTAATCAAGCCATATAGGTCATTGTATACCTAGTATTGAAGCTAAACATGAAGTCTTCCCTTGCATTGAGAACCTCCTATTAATTTACCCCAAAAACATAAATAAAAGAACACTGTTGCCACCAACTCAGCTGCTATATGCTTGAGAAATCTCAGATTTGCTTTCAGATGAACAAAAGACTATTAATATGGGAAGAGCCTTGAAAACATAGTCTTAGGCATAATACCTTTGGGAAACACATCATAACTGGAATCAAGAGAACAGTGAAGACCCTAAAGAATTTTTTCAGGGTACCAGCCACAGCAGTTCCTTCAAGTCCTTCTTCCAAATGGAACTGATAAAGGAAAATTTTAGTTCAGTCAAGTCTATTGGACAGAAATCTATGTATGCAAGCAAAAGAACGAATGAAAGAATAATCTTCACGTGAATTTCCAGGTGCTAGCTGAGATGCATGGTCAATGCACATCAGATCAACATACAAGCAAAGTGAATAGCTCATAGATTCTAGAGACTTCATACTACCTCGTTAGATAATATGATCCAAGATCTTTAGCTTTGCAGAACTTAACTAAACAACAATGAAATGCTAACCTCCACAGCAATCCAAAAGGTCAGAGATGTCAGGATTGGCAGGATGTAAAGGCTATCTGGAGTTGCCAGATTGATAAACCAGAGAGTTCCACCAGTTTGAAAAGACGGAATTTTTTCGGCCATGTTTCTTATCTACATAGATCAAGTCAGTGCAGGAGCCTTGTCAAAATCAATTGCAAATCAAATATACTGCACATACAGTGTGAACTGAGGCTTGGATCTTACAGCAAAGAAAAAGCTAATGAAGACAGGACCTCGAATCAGGAGTCCTTTCAGAGGAGTGAATGGACTGACGCCAAATCTGCAAAGACCATGGTCACAATCAGAATATTCAAAGGAATACTCATGACAGGAAAAAGTCTTATATGGGGACAGGCTAACAAATTCCCTAAGAACCAGAAGTTCAGATAAATGGATTGGCACCACATACACACTCTCTCGCTCTCTCCCTCACTTCCTCTCTCTCTCATCACAAGGAAAGTTACACCTGTCTACCTCAGTTTTTTTAGTACATAAGAGACTGAGCTCAAGCTCTTTCCTATGGCTAATTAACTTAATTATTTTTTCACTGCTTGTGTCCTCATCTCTTTCTTTTGTCCATAGCAGTCAGTCTCATCATGCTTCAAGTTAAAGCCATAACAGAGTTCAATTGCTCAACTTCACTTTCGCAAGTGATGAAAATGAGAATCAAACGGTTGTCCACCCTGTTCAGCCACCTCTTTAACTGATGTATGTATACTTATATAACACCAAAACGATTTCCACACAACTTTAGTAATCAAAACACAAAATTTACTAGAGGAAGAGTAATTGACTTACAGATTGTCTAAACAGAAATAGGAAAAGCTTACTCTTTGAATAATGATGCGAAACTTTGCAGGTATTTGGACGCAGCATCAGGAGCATTTGCCTGCATGGTCAAAATACAGGCATAAGGTGACTAAGGTCATTCACTTAAAGAACGTTTTTTATTCTCATGCACCAAAAAGTAGTGAGTTTTCACAGTTGATTACTAAGACAACCAGACATCAGAAGATGTGCTCAGTGAGAGAGCTACTTCTGCTGTTCAAGATGATGATTCTAGATTAAAAAGACATCTTTACTTTAAGAGATTTTCTTGTCCCAGCCAAAGTTTTGAAGTGCAATCAAGCAACTGCTATTGTTGGAGCATCTCAATGACTAGCAGTCAACAGCATAGCAGACCATGTGTCAATAAATATCAAGTAAAAATTCACAATCATTTCCAGGATAGCTTCTGTTACTCCAATTTCTACCAAAACATTATAATAAACTGCAATACAGACGACAACTCACCGTCTCCCTCAATGTTCGGTTCAACTCTTCCACGCGTGGTCTCATTAACTGCATAACACCAATTACTCATCATTAATACAAATAAGAGGGCCAAAGATTGAAAAGCTCAAGATAATCATTATCCCTTGGGCACCAGAAGGGGGGAAAACAAGAGTGGATGAACTAATGGCTGTAAGAACCTCTAAAACAGGCCCTATCTGCTCTCTCTCTCTCTCTCTCTCTCTCTCTCTCTCTCTTCTCTCTCTCTCTCTCTCTCTAAAGAAAAAAAAAGTGGATGAATTAACGGCAGTCTAAAACAGGCCCTATCTACTGTCTCTCGCTCTCTCTCTCTCTCCCTCTCTCCCTCTCTCTCTCTCTCTCAATCAATCAATCAATCAATCAATCTATCTATCTAATTCAAGGCGGTTATCACATCCTTAAGCCAGTGAAGGAATGATGCAACAATCAACCTGCTGTTGGGAAGACTTTTAGGTTTCCTGTGACTTCAAATGAGCCAGAATTGCTGGTGCTTTGCTAAGTAAAGCAAAGAACCTTTCCTTTATCACTTTTAGAAGCAAGCAAACATGCCTTTTAAATATTAGACTGGAACTTATGTTGTGGACTAGAAAGTTTGACATGTTGAACATAGGAATATTAAAGAAGAGCAAAATATAAAATTTTCTTGTAACTTTGCATGTCAGGATTCATTCCAAGTAGATCTTTCCCCTTATTGTTTATAAGTTCAAAGGCTTAAATCTTCATGTTCCACTCTTTCTATGATAATATCCAATTGTATCATATAAAGATTCTCGGGTTCACGTTTTCACATTGAAATTACATAAAAGGTGATTTAATCAAATTCGCATGATGTTAATTCAACTATTCCACATTGAAGTTATATTTCAATATTTTTAGGACTCATTGAAAACCCCAAATTGATATATTTGTGACAAATATACCATCTGAAATTGGATTAATATCGGAAAAAATTACAAAACCAGTACAATTGTGACAAACAGAGAGTAAAATCCCAAATTGGTCCATGTGTCATTTGACTTAGCAATTTAACAGTAAAATTTAACATAAGCTAATTAAGACTAAATTTGTCATAAGTACACTAGTTTGTGGTATACCGGTTTGAGGTTTTTCTTGGTCAAAAAATTATTTTGCAGTAAATTTGTCGTAGGTGTATCAGTTTAGGGTTTTTCGTGGTATTAACCCTATATTTAAACATCTTTAGGTCGCAAAAATTATCCAACAGTAAGTTAAATATGATCCACCCTGACATGAAATGGCAAAAACAATTATAGAGAGGCACAATAAGTAAATTGAAGCACCCTGTGGTTTAGTAAAACAACCAAAATAGTTGCTGATCTAAAAAGGTGGGACTAATGGCTTCATGGGCAAGGGTACTCCAATACAAGTAGTCACGCATTGATTTTGAAGCCAAAAAATTGATAATAAGAATTATAATTATATTTGCATTGGCTATTGGACTGAAATGAAATACATGAAGTAATTAAAAATGCCAAATGCCTAGCACAACAGGACTTGAAGATTACACTGAGCTTTGCAGTAGAACGCATTTGATTTATTTGCAGCGGAACTGTCGCTCCTCTGATTAATACAGTTGTCAAGGCTATAGATGCCCACCTATTCAAGGGAAAAAAGTGAGAAGATATTCTTGAGGCAACATTTTCATGTGATAGGTAGGTGGTAACTTAGACCTGTTTTTGCCTATCATGCATTAACATTCACTTCTTTGATCCGTTTCCACGCCAAATTAGAAAATGCCTTATGTAAATTACTTAAGCAAAGCACAAGAAACTGCTTATCTCGAGACAACAAGTAAACTCTCGTGTATAGTTTACCTTAGACAACACTTGATTATAGCAACATCAACCTGGTTTTTGGCAGATCAGACAAATACATCACATTTAGATCTTGCATGCCAAGTATCTATGCAGAAGCATAGTGGAAGCTCAGAAGCATGACAGCTAGAATAAGCATCAGTGACTAAGCCTAAGCCAGTCACTCATTGATCCGCAGCAAAGAACCACACTGGGCATCAAACAATGAGGAAACAAAATTGTCATGATGCCTAAAGATGCATACCAATTCAAGCCAGTAAACGAATGGACTGCACCAATCAGGTACTCAATTCCGGCAACAGGGTAAGAAGAGTCTGCTGCAGCAAGTGCCACCTCACTCATAGCAGAAGGTTGGGAAGTGACCACATCCATCACCTTCTCGGGGGTTGCTTCCCTAACAAAGTCATCGATCTTAAACAAGCTGTCATCTCCACTGGCATTGGACATATATCTACACAGCGAGGAGCTGATCCCGGGAGGCAGCATGAACAACAAACCCCATCTCTCCATTGATCGAGGGCTGAGAAGATTCCTTGACCCGGAAGAAGCATGGGGCAATGAGTTGATTGAAGTGGATCGAGACGAATAATCCCTTCCTGGCGAACAGCAAATTGGTTCATCGCGGTTGTCGCGGTGAATGTGAAAGAATGACGGGCGGAGCCTTCTGGCAATTAAGGTTCCGGGGTTGGACAAACAGCGCCTCCAAGCCATATCCTTCTACTTCATCAATCAAGTAATTTCTCTCCTTTTGTTTTTGGGTCTGAACACCAAGCAGCAATTGTTTAGTCAATGCGAATCACTGGACAGATGAAAGAATGTATTTTTTAGCGCACTCATGTCTCTCATTCACGAATTTATCCTCAACGTAAAGCGAGCTAATTGGTCTCATCAGACTACTAAAATGAAGGCATTCGTACTTGACTTCGTTAAGATCACAGCCGAAAGATAACTCAAATGGGTATCCAGAAGACTGGAAGCAAACTAAAACGCCGCGCCAGTTCGGCTCAAGTATCAATTCCAAAGGAAAAGATGAACCTCGACTCTGCGATTCTTGATTTCATCAGCGGGCCGAACGCCAGGAAAAGCAAACAAAGCGGCACATGTAAACTTGAAGACTCGAAAGTGGTCGGCGACGACGAGGAGAGTCGGCACGAAAGTCGATACCTTTGAACAGTTGGCGGGCGGCCAAGGTGAGATCAAGCTTCATTCATGCCGCCATTGCTCCAAACTGAGCAGCGAAGTGTTGAGTTCCTCCGCTCACTCAAAGCCCGAAACGCAAATGCGTTGCGCTGTTTTCACACAAGATCTCTTTTTATTTTTACTCTTGTAGTGTCACTAGTGTGTTTCCTTTTCTAGGTAAAAGACTATTTTAAGATATTTAAAGATTCTATTCTACTCAAAAAGTAATCAATATCAATCTGCCAAATTGGCATGTCAACTAAGCACTAGGACGGGGAAGGTGGGGATACTTTTTCAAAATTAGTTGAAGTGGGGATTAAAAATAAAATAGTATCGACAAAAAGAATATTGACATATTAATCAATTAATATTTGAAAAAAATTTTGTCACATTAATTTCATATATTTAACTTTATCCTTTCAAAATAAAGTTCATTGTAAGTTTCAATTTATCAATTCCACTCACTTAATCTGACATTTTCATACTATTTTTTTTTTTTTGTTATGGCCTGTTTTTCATAAATTTATCTTGTTTTTGTTATTGTCAAACAATAAATGGGGAAGATAACCCATTTCAAAAGTAGGGTCTTGCTCGGGTTATAAGCACCAGTTCATTGTAAGTTTCAATTGATCAATTCCACTCACTTCATATGACATTTTCATACTATTTTTTTTTACAACCTATTTTTCATAAATTTATCTTGTTTTTGCTTTTTTCAAATGATAAATGGAAAAGATTCCCATTTCAGCAGGCCCGTGCTCGGATTTTAAGCACCTTACTGGACGCTACATGAACAGTTTTAAGCACATAGAGAATGAACTTGCACTAAATTGGAGCCTATCCATGTAGCCCCAAAAGAAGGGGTCGAAACCCAGCTGACGTTATCAGGTCAAAATGGCAGATTGTCCTCTCAGATGATAATCACAGCTAGTTTGCACGGTGAGAAGATTAGGTAACTCGTATATCTAGCCTATTCTTATTCTTCTTTTCTTGCCTTCATCTTAATCTTTGGACTTGATGGAGATTGCTTTCCTGCCAAACACTCGTCGAAGGTTCTGTTTTCCCAGCATCATCTAGTCGAGACACTGCAAACAGAGAGACAGGTTGCTCACGACCAGAAGCAGGTGAGAAAACCAGTCATATTGTTAAGACTCTGCATGCTACCCATGGTCTCAATGCACCTTTAATATTGTTAAGACTCTGCATGCCAATGGCTGAGAACAGTGCATAGGCCGAGTCAACATCAGCCCAACACCCTCGAAATGAGGTCACGAATCAGGTTCAAGAGGAAGAAGCTGATGCTTCAACGCATCGTGCGGAAGAAAGAAGGCAAGCGGACCTCACACCGGTTATGCTTGCAACTGAGGCGAACAATGGAAGAAACTGAAAATGAGTTTGCTGATTACATGATCAGACGAATGACCGATGTAGTTAGACCATTGATCATCAACCGCACAGAGACAACATGGTGTTCCAATGAACCCAATTCGGCCTCAAATCGGACAAGTCCCCATTTTGATTAGGTATGAGTATGTTCTTGTATCATCAGCTTCACAAACAACAATAAGTAATGTAGGATAAACTACGTCGACTAGACCCCCTTTTAGAATCCCGCAAAGGGGAGAAGTCATTGCGACCATGTAAGCAGATGGGTCTATCAATGCGCATGTCATTACAAATGCTGATCGCGGTCCTGCAGTGTTTGTTCTTCCAGCAACTCAACAAAATGCATTATTGGAGAATGCCTCGGGAATGGGTCTAACCCAGCCAGGCCCTATGTTAATGCCTCAGGCGAATGCGTTCCCTATCACGATAGGGGTTCCTAGAGTTGTACTCCAGTTTGGGGGCGGGACCAATTATGGCAAGTGAATGTTCAGCCCAAGTTACCCCAAGTCGGAATACCAAATGTACACACCCAGATACCTCGGTTAGGGCCTCTTAATGCTCAGCAACAAGTCCCTAATGTCTAGTCCCTAATACTTCTAAATGTTCAGCCTCAAATGTTACAGCAACCTTTTCCTCTCGCTCAAGTGAATATCCCCAATCCACAAATAAATTCGGTACCTATAATACTGCTACAACCACAATTCTATGGGCCTTAGCAACAATATCATCAAGTTCTTCAACAAAATGCAAACCTAGTATTGCAGCCTAATTATGTTGTGTAACCGGTCCCAGGATTTCATTAAATGGCTCCAATTCAAAATCACCCAATAGTCGAACCATTGTTGAGAGGGTATGGCAATGACATTGCATGTCTGGCCAATATTTACGAAAAGCCATACCCATATTAGATGGATACTATACCATACCCATGGGGTTTTAAAATGCCTGAGTTTACTCTATTTATTGGTGAAGGGGATCAGTCAACTTTTGAGCATATTAATCGTTGCTTGGCACAATGCGAAGATGCAGCACATGCAGACCATTGGAAGCTATGGTTATTCATTTTATCATTATTAAATATTGCTTTTACTTGGTATATTGCATTGTCACCACATTGAGTTAATTCATGGGAGTAAACGGAAAGAATGTTCCATACTCATTTCCAACGGGCTGTCCCAAATCTGTTAGTAGCTGACTTATCAATCATGAAACAAATATATAATGACTTAGTCGACCGGTTTATTTTTATTTCGATATTCTAATAAATACTTTGTCATATGTTAATTAACTTAAGCTAGTAAATCAATGATATGGTAAGTGGTATATAAAAGTAATTTACCTGATTATTTAGTTATATTGATGGATGATGACAATTAACTAAGTGATGCTTTTTTATCAATCACAGGCAAATTTATAATAGTTAAAATGTTGGTATAAGTGTAACTTGAAGATGTTGTATTTAAATTAATGTTGTGACATCCTCAATTCGACCCCAATCTAAGGAATATAATTACGATAGTAATTGACAAATCATGGAAAAGGTAAGGGATGATCACCTTAGAATAAAAATTCAATTTTACATTGGTGGATAGTAAATGTTCAGAAAAGTGGAAACAGGCTGTGAACGAGGAGTTACGAGGGCCCAAGTTGCGGACAGGCCCAATAGGCCTCACGCCCATCATGGACGGCCCAAATGGGCCCATCAAGGGCAACTAAGCCCACACTTGGCCTTTTGGAGGCTTGCACATTATCCATGTGCACGAATAGTGTTTTATACTATAGTTCGATTAAATCCCTAAATTACCCATTCTAGAAGCTTGTTGGCTTAATGAAATTGTTGTCTTCCAAGGGAGAGGTAGGCGCCCATTTGACGAAAGGAAGCGGAAGAGACCAACTTAGTTAGCTTTCTTAGTTCATTTCCAAATAGAGTACATGCTTGAAATCTAGCATTAATTGAAGAGTGGATAGGAAGATTTCAAGAGGAAGATTTCAAGAGCTCTTGGTGGCCATTTTAAGAACTTGGCCAAGGGTAATTTAGGGGATTTTTTACTAAGCTCATTAAGACTTGGAGGAAACTTGGAAGAGAAACTCCTTTCTCTCACTCTTGGCACTCTCTCTCTCTCACTCTCACCATCGCCCCCCCTCTCTCCCTCTCTTTTGCCGTTTGCCATCGCACCGTGATGCCATCATTGCCACCCAAGACCGAGCCCTCTCCTTACTGTTCACCTCACCACCGTCTCAGCTGCCTCCTTGCCATGCCGCATGCCACCACCACTGTCCATGGTCGTAAGCCGTGTGCCATCGTTGCCACAGCCGCTCGTTGTCGAAGTTTGAAAGACGGTCCCATGAGTGACTTCCTAAACCTTGACTAGGATAGTAGTTATGCTTGGGATTAGAGGTATGATTAATGTTAATGATAGTTAGATTAAAGGATAAATGGATTAGGTGATAACTTATCTTGAAAAGTGATAAGTAATTGTGATAGCTTTTCTTGAGTAATTGTGATAGCTTGTCTTGAAAAGTGACGAGTTATATTGATAAGTAAACCCATGGTATGATATTGTGTGGAATTGAGGGGTGATTACCATGAGAATGAAATTCGGTAACTTTTGTTCTAAAGTATTGTTGAAAAGAAAACTTAGAAACGCATGATAGGGTTGATTCATGAAGTACTGTGGTGAGATGTCAATTTTTATGTGTTTGCATTAATAATAGGGGAATAAGGTTATCGTATGATTATTTTGGTGAATTAAAAATCAACGGATGATCAAGTAAGATTATATTATGGCATTTTTGTATGTACAAAATTGCTAGTGTATAACGCGTGAACACTGAACACTCTTGCATTGGCTAAATTGGAAGATAAAAATTGGCTTGAGTGGTTGGTGTGCTCGCATGATCACTTAAATTGTTCTGTACTCGTATGACTACGAGGGACGATGCCCATTAGATTTCGGATGCCTAGCGGAGGTTTGGATGCCGTTCATGGATGGATTTCAGAAAGATGCTCTTAATTGAATGCCGTCTTTTGCCATGCTTGATGAAGTGGGATGATGCCTGATTACGTTGGAAGACCACCAACGCAAGTGTCAATCATGACCAAGAATGGTCGTAATAATCTGGACTTGTGTGGATGCATTGTGCATAGAAGTGATAATGGTTGTGTTTGAATTATTATTTGTATTTGTCATGTGCCTACTGGAATTGTAGACTCACGTGGAGAATTATTTATGTAATTATTGGATACATTGTTACGGCATTATACGGTGAGTTGCTCATTTCATGTTTATAGATGATGCAAAGCAAAGGCTTTGCTATTGATCTGCATTGACAATTAAGCCGTATGTATGAGGTGTCTCTAAGGTGAAGCACTCTCCTATGTAAGGTTTAGGGAGTTTACTTATTGAGTTTTCTCACTCATTGTGGTTTAAATTTTTCAGGCCCTAACCTTGAATAGTCCATTCCGCCATGTGCGTTTTGGGATGCCCGTAGATCAGGACACCTAGGTGACCCCATTCTCAATAGAGGGGACCGACACCATATACAAGAAGTTCGTAACCACTATCTGGGTGGACGAGGGATTGATGAACTTGGTGCCCCACCGGTTCGTGATGTGGTACGTATGGTTGGAATGGGAGCTCTTTG
The DNA here is from genome assembly GCA_014182555.1 of Eucalyptus erythrocorys. Taxonomy (NCBI): domain Eukaryota; kingdom Viridiplantae; phylum Streptophyta; class Magnoliopsida; order Myrtales; family Myrtaceae; genus Eucalyptus; species Eucalyptus erythrocorys. Next base: position 383,081 of record CM024601.1, on the reverse strand, counting down.
GCCCTCTTTGGAGTTTTGACGGGCCGCCTGGCGAGGGATTTGGGGGTGCCATGTAGGACCCCATAGTAGTGGACGTCCTCAACTACTCCATCACTGACTCGGAGTTAGACCCAGACACTGAGTCCAATCTCGAGCCCGAGCCATAGTACTACAACATGGACATGTACTAGGCACATAGGGGAAATACCACTTTTTAAGGTTGCCCTCATAGATAGAGGAGCTAAGGAGTTTTGACGGGCCGCCTGGCGAGGGATTTGGGGGTGCCATGTAGGACCCCATAGTAGTGGGCGTCCTCAACTACTCCATCACTGACTCGGAGTTAGACCCAGACACTGAGTCCAATCTTGAGCCCGAGCCATAGTACTACAACATGGACATGTACTGGGCACATAGGGGAAATACCACTTTTTAAGGTTGCCCTCATAGAATAGAGGAGCTAAGCTAACCCCCAACTCCTTTTGGTAAATTGAAAAGAATCTGCGTTGTGGACATATAATTATCAAACTTTTGATGTACTAAGTTGATGTGTGTGTGTGTGTGTGTGTGTGTGTGTGTGTGTGTGTGTGTGTGTGTGAAAGTGTGTGAAAGTGTTTGTTGATATGTTTTCCTTACTATCCCTATTGGTGTGTATGATTGGGTGGAGTTGTCTGCTTCTGCTTGCGTTTAATCGAAAGATAAAATAAATGGATCAGCGAAGCCTCCTGAGACATCGCATTTAAATGACCGAAAGAAAGAATGGATGTTGCATGTTCGAGAGTTGGGATGTGACAAATGTAAGACAAATCTAACAATTGGTGATTCGGAAAACAAACCAATACTTGTTCTCTGATTTAGCTCAACACCCTAAACTATGATTTCTATAAAAATACGCAACTTAACGACTCTAAAATCGGACTTCACCGCTCGATTTTCCAAAAATTCCAAATTTGAGCCCTAAACTCGTAAATTACTTCGATTGGACGAATGATGAGCCTAATCTTTTACTGGGCGCCTTATGGAGTCGAGTCGGCTTGGCGAGGCATTTACAGTGTGCACGTACCAAAACCCCTTTCTTTTCTTCCTCTTTCTCTTCTTCTTACTCTTCTTCTTTTTCTTCCTTTCTTTCTTTTTGGTGGAGGGAGCTTTTAGATTCTATTTAGCTTAGCCCCCTTGGTTTTCTTTTTTCGCTTTATCGACTTTTCAACTTCCTTTTCTTTTTCTTCCTTTGGGGGTATACTATCCTTTTTTGCTTTCTTAATTTCTTTTTCTTTTTCTTCTTTTGGGGCACACTATTTTGCTTTATCCGCTTTTCAACTTCCTTCTCTTTTTCTTCTTTTGGGCCCACTAACCTAATATAACAGTTTTCCTAGTAGGTGTTAACTCCGACTGGAGGTGTCCGTCCACGAACTTCCTCCTGAAGCTGCCATTTTGAAATCTCTACTACTCCACGAACTTTCTATCTTTCACAAAGCTCCCTCCTTTTTTTGTTTTTTTCGCTTCTTATGGGAAGACCTCTGCGGAACTTCATGATATTCAAACTTCTCTTCTGATGGAGCAGAGCCGAAAATTCATGTTCATTCACCACATGCATGAGCGGACAATTCCCTACGGTTTTATGTAGGCCTGCAGTCGCACTTTCTTCCTTATCTCCCCGTCCTGTTTTCCCGCCATAGATGGGAAGTAGAAAGCTGGTAAGAAGGAACAGAGGTTGGTAGGGGTAATCGCTGAGGCAAAAGCAACGGAGTTTTTGAAACTGGGAAGGTGGTTTTTTCGTTTGGTCCTTTCTCTTCACAGATAAGAATTGAAACGCCAGGCTTTTTTTGTCTTCCCAGCGTCGTTTTCGAACCACTTTATCACATCACCGCTTTGTATTTTGATGAAGTCATGTCATAGGATGGATTTCCTCCATATTCTCCCGAGTCTCTGTCACTGGGTCTATCTGTCTGTGAGGCTAAACGAAATTGTTGTTAGAAACTCCTTACAACTTTCAGAGCGTGCTAACGATTATTGTTTCGCTTATGCTTCTGATGAACTATACTAAATAGGTGACTTTTGCTTCTTTTAGTCTTTATGGTTTGCTTGTACGTGTAGGTTTTAGTTATTCAATAATCAGTCTTCTTAGAAACTCATGTAGTAATATTGACTGCAGGGCTTAATCTTCGACACCAATAGGTGTTGATAGAGTCCATCGAGTTTGAGGAGAGACTGCAAACTCTATCAGTGGAAGAACGTGAATTTCGGGAAAACCAATTTTGCGAGTTTGGTCGAACTGCGGAAGATCTGCTGAGTGGTGATGTTATACTCTTTGTCTATGTCGCTTGCTTTCATTTCGCTGTGTCATTTTCAGTGAGTTGTCAGAAAATAAAAATTTTCCCCATGTTTGCTTGTTCTTTGGGTTTCCGTTGTAAAGAAACATAGTCATGGATAGTCGTCTGCACTTTCACTTTGTGATATTACGGTTATTAACCTACAAGCGGTTTTGATGCCTTTGTCGTTTCAGATTCTAACAAGCTCTACGAGAAGTTGCGTTCATCTCCTTGTTGTGTATATCGTTCAGTCAGGTTCGAAGATTGCAATTTGGAGAAATCAGGGAACCGGAGCAGTGATGTCGGAGCAGTGATGTGCTGCTAGACACAGGGTTCGGCCAACCAAATATAGAATAATTGTGAACAAACTTTTGGATGGATATCAGAAAGGATACGAGTGTTTTTGCGAAGATCAAAAGCTTGAGAATGCCATTAAGCTCCTCGCTTGTATCAGAGAGGAAAATGCTTGATCCGCGAAGTCCATGTCTTCAACAGTGGAACAGGATATTCTTGATCTCGTGTGTTTTCGCACTAGCTTTGGACCCGCTGTTTTTCTACATCCCTGTGATTGACGTTAATAAGCGGTGTCTTGATATAGACAACAGAATGAAGATCATTGCATCCCTCCTTCGAACTATAATCGATGCGTTTTACATTATCCACGTAATCCTCAAATTTCATACGGGGTACACAGTCCCTCCTTCCAGACCGTTTGGAAGAGAGGTTTTAATTAATGATCCATCAGCTGTATCCCGAAGATACTTATTGTCGTACTTCTTCCTTGATATCCTAGCGATTCTTCCAATCCCGCAGGTATGAAACCCTGCTCTGATTTCATTTAATTTCTCTAGTGAAACTTAGTTTGGAGCACCCTCGAAGTTATTATTAGTCCTTCACTTTACAGCCCCTTTATTCGATCGGCAGGTCGTGGTATTTGTCATCATTCCCACACCCCACAGGCCAGGTGCTTTAATGATAAAGAAGTCATTGAAGTTCATCATTTATGGCCAATGTGTACCGAGGATTATTAGGATCTATCCACTGTACAAGGCAGTGACAAGAACATCCGGTTTACTTCTTGAAAAAGCCTGGGCTGGGCCTGCCTTCAATCTTCTGCTTTTCATGTTTGCCAGTCACGTTAGTTTTTATCTCAAGTTTTCATCTTTCGTTGTCTGAACCTTTTTTCAGTCAGCTTAATTTGTGCTGGAACGGTCTTTGTTATTTTTGGAATTACTAGGTATTTGGAACTTTTTGGTACTTATTCTCGATCGATAGAAAAGTCAGGTGCTGGGAAGCGGCGTGTCGAAGACCAGACTGTGACTCTTCGTATTTATACTGCAGCACAGCACAGAGACAGAACTATACGTTTCTTGACACTGCTTGTCCTCTGATTGAACCCAATGACATTAAGGATTCGAAAGAGTTCAGCTTTGGAATATTCATCGATGCCCTCCCGTCTGGCATGGTGGAGTCAAAAGACTTGTCAAAGAAGTTACTCTACTGCTCTTGGTGGGGATTACGCAATCTTAGGTATGTATAACTTCATTACCGTATTCCTCTTTGGTTAAGAGGATTAGCTTCTAAAGTCACTTTTGCCGCAGCTCTTTGGGTCGAAACCTACAAACAAGCACCTCTGTGGGGGAGATTGTCTTTGCTTTCAGCATAGCTATAGCCGGCTTGGTCTTGTATTCATTGCTTATCGGCAATGTGCAGGTATTCTACGATCCTGCTCCAGTTCGGTTATTGTTCTCTACTAGGACATGAGCCCACTTTTGCTATATTATTGAATCGGAGAACCTAGGAAGTACTAACATTTTCCAAGAACTTTCGTCTCATGTTAGACACTTCAACATGTGTTCGATACTTGATCAATTCTTCCGACACATCAGTTCAAGATTATGACATGCGAGTTTGGAATTCTAACATGTTATTCCAACATAAACGGGTCAATTCTAAAAATTTTTAATGAATGAGAAGTCAAAATGTAAGTAAATAAAAAAATAATAAATAATAAAAATAATGAAGGGAAAAAAAAAAATCTAATCTTCTTTTCTTGACTATCACTTTCCATGACATATGATTCATCGCTCAATTTTTTTTTCTCTTCTTTTTCAACACGCTCTAACACGCGAATCCAAAATATGGATTGCTTTTTTCTTTTTTTCTTTTTCCAAAGTTTTATGGATTATTGAAATGAAATTGAATTTGTCAAATTCAAATAATGAATGATATTAATAAATGGTAGGATGATATTTTTAATGTAAATTCATTTTAGGCTATTTTTATTATTTATTTATTTATTTATACATTAGAATCAAATTAATTTCATCAAAACAATCATTAAAACAATAATTTATCACGTATATATCAAAATATATACTTAATATATAATGTGTCTCAACATGTCAAAGTTCTCTATTTTTTTAGAAACCACATGTTGGCATGTCGCATCTCAGTATTGGTATTACTTAGCTGAGAACTTCAATACATAAGAATGAGAATTTTAGCAGGAAATAAAATTAAGAACCTCAGTGGGTGCGTCGAACTAAAATTCCCAGAAAATATTGCTGTCACAGAAAACTCTGCAGTCTACTAAAGTTAGAAAAGCAGAGGAGAGGAGAGCAACCAGGCAAGATGCAGAGCAATGGATGTTGCGCCGTATGCTTCCAGAGGGCTTGAAGGCCCGAATTAGGCGGTATGAACAGTACCAATGGCAAGAGACGAGAGGTGTCGAAGAAGAATCTTTGATCAGGAACCTCCCTAAAGATCTCCGTAGAGACGTAAAGCGTCACCTTTGCCTGGAATGTCTATCGACAGTGAGAATCCCTTCGACTTTCTCTTAGTCTGCTGACACAAATAGACCTCTTCGATACTCTACATGAAATATTGATCAGAAGTTTCAGATGCATTGCCTGACTCATGGTTTCTTTCAGGTGCCCCTGTTTGGGATAATGGATGACCAATTGCTGGACGCAATGTGCGATCGCCTCAAGCCAGTCCTGTACACAGAGAAGAGCTTGATCGTCCACGAGGGGGACCCAGTCGATGAGATGCTCTTCATCATACGAGGCAGGTTGGAGTCCACAACCACAGATGGTGGAAGAACAGGATTCTTCAACTTAGCCTATCTGAAGGAAGGCGATTTCTGTGGAGATGAATTGTTTGTGTGGGCCTTGGATCCAAATTCCTCCTCCAATCTTCCCTCCTCGACGAGAACCTTAAAAGCTATCACGGAGGTCGAAGCCTTCGCACTCACTCCCTATGACCTGAAGTTTGTGGGCTCTCAGTTTCGGCAACTTCACAGCAAGCAGCTCCAACATACTTTCAGGCAAAGCTCGAAACACCCCTTTCTCTCTGTGGTATCATGTTCATTGTTTGTCTACACAATTCCAAAGGCAATCTCCAGCGACGCCTATTCGCAGAAGTTTCCTTTCCATTATATGGTACTTACGTAATTATATAAAGAGGGAAGGGTTTGGTCATATTTTTCAGATATATTTGCATTCAGGTTCTACTCGCAACAACGGAGGACGTGGGCAGCTTGCTTTATACAAGCCGCTTGGCGCCTGCACTGCAAGAGGAAGCGCAATAAGGCTTTGCGCAATGCAGAAGACAGGTTACACAATGCTTTAGCAAAGGATGGCGGCGCTTCGCCAAGCCTTGCTGCTACTATATATGCAACCAATGGCAGTAACTAAAGATCCTCCCAACTCTTCTGCTCAAATATCGCATAGTTAGAGAAGTTTCTACTCAGAAGTGATATGCAAATGGATAACTCAACAATGTGATGTACAATCTTGACATCGGTAAATGATTTGGACAGTGCTGTACAATACCATGCCTCGCCTCGAGAAAAGATGCCCATTGTTACCTTGATGTTTAGCTGAGTTCTCTTCTGTTATGTCAAAGCAGCTTAATTGAGTCGCATACCGAATCGCTGATTTATTTACCAACACTGACGCACGGTAGTTACTTCCTTAAAGTCTTTACTGTGCAAATGTCCATAATTTTCTCCTACTCCATTCCTATATAAGTCTTTACTGTGAAAATGTCCATAATTTTCTCCCACTTCCATTCCTATGTTGATGTCATGTTGCGAGGCAGTGAAATAATCGGATTCACCACCTTATCAAGTACATCACACTATTGAAAGCATTAGAGAGGACAAGTCATTCCGAAGAATCAATTCTTAGGGATGCGAATGATTATATCAAAGAATTCACACAAACCGACCCGTAGTTCCGTCTGCAAGCAAAATGCATCTCAATTTCATGAAAATGGAACTTTTAACCCCAAAAAGAACATTGCATGCACTTCGTGTGCTTATTACATTTAAAACAATGGTAGCTCAATAAAGTATAAACCTCAGGAGCGCAAAATTCTGCTGAAGCAATATTTGCATAACATAAAGCCAATAACTTTGTTTCTTAGCACGCTCACGCACGGGTCACAAGAATTTAAGAGAAGATCGATTCCAAGTTCAATTAAAAAACCTGATAAATGAAGGATTATAAGCCTTGTAGAGATTGCGAAAAGTTCAATAGATTTCTCCACACGCATGGAGAAGGAACTTGGACTGTTTCAAGCTAATCCATATTGACTTAGAGAACAGCTCAAACAGCAATTCAGATAAATGAACAAGGAAATCTCTTATCATCATTAAATTATCCTTCCATTTTTTTTTCCAACAATACTAAGGTCAAAATGGTTCGTCATTGCTCTAGATAAGAGTTGCAACAATTTTACTCGACTCAGTTGAGGGTACACACCACACAGCAAATTGAAATAATCAAGCAATTTCCTTTTTCCTCACTAAGTAAGAATTTGTCACAAACAAATTGCCTTGGGGTGGGGACTACAACAAAATTACAGTCTGTCGTTGAGCAAAGGAAAAAGTTACACCTAGCAAATTAATGCTTCTTTGAGCAGAAAACTCATATGTCTCACCTATCCTATTTTGTTCCGTTGCCTTCATCTTTTTCTCTTGAGCTAGGGGCTTGAGAGAATTGCTGTGATGCAGAAGCAGGTGAAACCGGTATATCAGGAACTTTCAGAAATTTCTTGACCCCTGGCTGTTGTACCACTGCAGTAAGTGGAAATAGACACAATGTCATTGCAACGAAGAATAAGATCCCATGATTCGACGACTCCTGTCATCAAGACCAGCCTATAAAATATATGAAGTGTATACTTAAGTGCTGCAACTTAACCAATCTTGTCTAATGTGATATATATTTCTGTCTACATATTCAATAATGGTTAGATGAACATCTACCATCACTTTTGTGGTTTTGGCATAATTAACGCTAATTTAGTGCAATTGGAAGGTCAACACTTGCCTTACACGATTTGGGCCCTTCACTGTCTAGAAGTTGGCATAATAGTGGAATGGGGTGAGCAATCTATACATGCAGCCAGAAGACAATGCCATCACATTTATTTGTCCTATAGAGTCCCTACCTGGCATCCAACATAGGGTTCTGATTGCAGCATCTCAAGAATAAATGGTGACTAATTTCACAAGGACAAGGAACAAGAAAGAAGCATATCAATTGTATTCCTGGAGGCTTTGGAAAGTAGTCCTTACTTATGAATATTCACTAAATTCACAACTTATTCTCTAAGGGCAATTCTAAAAGTGGAGTACTGTTGGACCTCTAGCATTCTCATATCTCTTCTTTTTGAGGGTGAAGGTATAAAAGTGAATGCAACTGTCAGAAGGACTGACCTAATCCAAATGCGAGGGAGAATATGTTGGAGGTAAGCCAATAACCAAACATTGCCTGCAATTGACAAAGGAAAAGGAGCACTATCAGTATACTGATCACTAAGAACAAACAGCTAGAAATACAAGCAACCAGTTAGAACTATTGGAAAGAGAATCGTGATTCCCATGATAGACACAGTACATATTTCAACATCACTTAGCAAGTAGGTGTTCATTACTCAAGCCATATAGGTCATTGTATACCTAGTATTGAAGCTAAACATGAAGTCTTCCCTTGCATTGAGAACCCCTTACTGATTTACCCCAAAAACATAAATAAAAGAACACTGTTGCCACCAACTCAGCTGCTATGTGCTTGAGAAATCTCAGATTTGCTTTCAGGTAATATGGGAAGAGCCTTGAAAACATAGTCTTAGGCATAATACCTTTGGGAAACACATCATAACTGGAATCAAGAGAACAGTGAAGACCCTAAAGAATTTTTTCAGGGTACCAGCCACAGCAGTTCCTTCGAGTCCTTCTTCCAAATGGAACTGATGAAGGAAAATTTTAGTTCAGTCAAGTCTATCGGACAGAAATCTATGCATGCAAGCAAAAGAACGAATGAAAGAATAATCTTCAAGTGAATTTCCAGGTGCTAGCTGAGATGCGTGGTCAATGCACATCAGATCAACATACAAGCAAAGTGAATAGCTCATAGATTCTAGAGACTTCATACTACCTCGTTAGATAATATGATCCAAGATCTTTAGCTTTGCAGAACTTAACTGAACAACAATGAAATGCTAAACTCCACAGCAATCCAGAAGGTCAGAGATGTCAGGATTGGTAGGATGTAAAGGCTATCTGGAGTTGCCAGATTGACAAACCAGAGAGTTCCACCAGTTTGAAAAGACGGAATTTTTTCAGCCATGTTTCTTATCTACATAGATCAAGTCAGTGCAGGAGCCTTGTCAAAATCAATTGCAAATCAAATATACTGCACATACAGCGTGAACTGAGGCTTGGATCTTACAGCAAAGAAAAAGCTAATGAAGACAGGACCTCGAATCAGGAGTCCTTTCAGAGGAGTGAATGGACTGACGCCATATCTGCAAAGACCAAGGTCACAATCAGAATATTCAAAGGAACACCCATGACAGGAAAAAGTCTTTTATGGGGACAGGCTAACAAATTCCCTTAGAACCAGAAGTTCAGATAAATGGATTGGCACCACATACACACTCTCTCGCTCTCTCCCTCACTTCCTCTCTCTCTCATCACAAGGAAGGTTACACCTGTCTATTTCAGCTTTTTTTGTACATAAGAGACTGAGCTCAAGCTCTTTCCTATGGCTAATTAACTTAATTATTTTTTCACTGCTCATGTCCTCATCTCTTTCTTGTGTCCATAGCAGTCGGTCTCATCATGCTTCAAGTTAAGGCCATAACAGAGTTCAATTGCTCAACTTCACTTTTGCAAGTGATGAAAATGAGAATCAAACGCTTGTCCACCCTGTTCAGCCACCTCTTTAACTGATGTATGTATACTTATATAACACCAAAACAAACTCCACACACCTTTAGTAATCAAAACACAAAATTTACTAGAGGAAGAGTAATTGACTTACAGATTGCTTAAACAGAAATAGGAAAAGCTTACTCTTTGAATAATGATGCGAAACTTTGCAGGTATTTGGATGCAGCATCAGGAGCATTTGCCTGCATAGTCAAAATAAAGGCATAAGGTGACCAAGGTCATTCACTTAAAGAATGTTTATTATTCTCATGCACCAAAAAGTAGTGAGTTTTCACAGTTGATTACTAAGACGACCAGACATCAGAAGATGTGCTCAGTGAGAGAGCTACTTCTGCTGTTCAAGATGATGGATTCTAGATTAAAATGGCATCTTTACTTTACGAGATTTTCTTGTGCCAGCCAAAGTTTTGAAGTGCAGTCAAGCAACTGCTATTGTTGGAGCATCTCAATGACCATGTCTCAATAAATATCAAGTAAAAATTTACAATCATTTCCAGGATAGCTTCTGTTACTCCAATTTCTACCAAAACAATAGAATAAACTGCAATACAGACGACAACTCACCGTCTCCCTTAATGTTTGGTTCAACTCTTCCACGCGCGGTCTCATTAACTGCATAACACCGATTACTCATCATTAATACAAATAAGAGGGCCAAAGTTTGAAAAGCTCAAGATAATCATTATCCCTTGGGCATCAGAAGGTAAAAAAAAAAAAAAAAAAAAAAAGAGTGGACGAACTAATGGCTGTAAGAACCTCTAAAACAGGCCCTATCTGCTCTCTCTCTCTCTCTCTCTAAAGAAAAAAAAGAAGAAAAAGAGTGGACGAATTAACGGCAGTAAGAATCTCTAAAACAGGCCCTATCTACTCTCTCTCTCTCTCTCTCTCTCTCTCTAAAGAAAAAAAAGAAGAAAAAGAGTGGACGAATTAACGGCAGTAAGAATCTCTAAAACAGGCCCTATCTACTCTCTCTCTCTCTCTCTCTCTCTCTCTCAATCAATCAATCAATCAATCAATCAATCTACCTATCTAATTCAAGGCGGTTATCACATCCTTAAGCCAGTGAAGGAATGATGCAACAATCAACCTGCTGTTGGGAAGACTTTTAGGTTTCCTGTGACTTCATCAGAGCCAGAATGGCCGGTGCTTTGCTAAGTAAAGCGAAGAACCTTTCCTTTATCAAAAAAGAAGAAAAAGAGTGGACGAATTAACGGCAGTAAGAATCTCTAAAACAGGCCCTATCTACTCTCTCTCTCTCTCTCTAAAAAAAAAAAAAGAAGAAAAAGAGTGGACGAATTAACGGCAGTAAGAATCTCTAAAACAGGCCCTATCTACTCTCTCTCTCTCTCTCTCTCTCTCTCTCTCTCAATCAATCAATCAATCAATCAATCAATCTACCTATCTAATTCAAGGCCGTTATCACATCCTTAAGCCAGTGAAGGAATGATGCAACAATCAACCTGCTGTTGGGAAGACTTTTAGGTTTCCTGTGACTTCATCAGAGCCAGAATGGCCGGTGCTTTGCTAAGTAAAGCGAAGAACCTTTCCTTTATCAAAAAAGAAGAAAAAGAGTGGACGAATTAACGGCAGTAAGAATCTCTAAAACAGGCCCTATCTACTCTCTCTCTCTCTCTCTCTCTCTCTCTCTCTCTCTCTCTCTCTTCTCGGCAGTAAGAATCTCTAAAACAGGCCCTATCTACTCTCTCTCTCTCTCTCTCTCTCTCTCTCTCAATCAATCAATCAATCAATCTATCTAATTCAAGGCGGTTATCACATCCTTAAGCCAGTGAAGGAATGATGCAACAATCAACCTGCTGTTGGGAAGACTTTTAGGTTTCCTGTGACTTCATCAGAGCCAGAATGGCTGGTGCTTTGCTAAGTAAAGCGAAGAACCTTTCCTTTATCACTTTCAGAAGCAAGCAAACATGCCTTTTAAATATTAGACTGGAACTTATGTTGTGGACTAGAAAGTTTGACATGTTGAACATAGGAATATTAAAGAAGAGCAAAATATAAAATTTTCTTGTAACTTTGCATGTCAGGATTCATTCCAAGTAGATCTCTCCCCTTATTGTTTATAAGTTCAAAGGCTTAAATCTTCATGTTCCACTCTTTCTATGATAATATCCAATTGTATCATATAAAGATTCTCTGGTTCACGTTTTCACATTGAAATTACATAAAAGGTGATTTAATCAAATTCGCATGATATTAATTCACTATTCCACATTGAAGTTATATTTCAATATTTTTAGGACTTATATTTAAGAGTTAATACCATGAAAATCCCAAACTAGTATACTTGTGACAAATTTACCCCAAACTAATTTTTTTGACCTCCAAAAACCCCAAACCGGTATGTTTGTGACAAATATACCATCCGATAAATTGAATTAATATTACAAAAAATTACAAAACCGGTACAATTGTGACAAACAGAGAGTAAAATCCCAAATTGATCTACGTGTCATCCAACTTAGCAATTTGACAGTAAAATTTAACAGAAGCTAATTAAGACTAAATTTGTCATAAGTATACCAGTTTGTAGTGTGCTGGTTTGAGGTTTTTCTTGGTCAAAAAATTATTTTGCAGTAAATTTGTCACAGGTGTATCAGTTTGAGGTTTTTCGTGGTATTAACCCTATATTTAATCATCTTTAGGTCGCAAAAGTTATCCAATAGTAAGTTAAGTATGATCCACCCTGACATGAAATGGCAAAAACAATTATGGAGAGGCACATTAAGTAAATTGAAGCACCCTGTGGTTTAGTAAAACAACCAAAATAGTTGCTGCATGGGCAAGGGTACTCCAATACAAGTAGTCACGCATCGATTTTAAGCCAAAAAATTGATAATAAGAATTATAATTATATTTGCATTCGCTATTATACTAAAATGAAATACATTAAGTGATTAAAAATGCCAAATGCCTAACACAACAGGACTTGAAGATTACACTGAGCTTTGCAGTAGAACAAATTTGATTTATTTGCAGCGGAACTGTTGCTCCTCTGATTAATACAGTTGTCAAGGCTATAGATGTCCACCTATTCAAGGGAAAAAAGTGAGAAGATATTCTCGAGGCAACATTTTCATGTGATAGGTAGGTGGTAACTTAGACCTGCTTTTGCCTATCATGCATTAACATTCACTTCTTTGATCCGTTTCCACGCCAAATTAGAAAATGCCTTATGTAAATTACTTAAGCAAAGCACATGAAATTGCTTATCTCGAGACAACAAGTAAACTCATGTGTATAGTTTACCTTAGACAACACTTGATTATAGCAACATCAACCTGTTTTTGGCAGATCAGAAAAATACATCACATTTAGATTCGCATGCCAAGTATCTATGCAGAAGCATAGTGGAACCTCAGAAGCATGACAGCTAAAATAAGCATCAGTGACTAAGCCTGAGCCAGTCACTCATTGATCCGCAGCAAAGAACCACATTGGGCATCAAACAATGAGGAAACAAAATTGTCATGATGCCTAAAGATGCCATACCAATTCAAGCCAGTAAACGAATGGACTGCACCAATCAGGTACTCAATTCCGGCAACAGGGTAAGAATAGTCTGCTGCAGCAAGTGCCACCTCACTCATAGCAGAAGGTTGGGAAGTGACCACATCCATCACCTTCTCGGGGGTTCCTTCCCTAACAAAGTCATCAATCTTAAACAAGTTGTCATCTCCACTAGCATTGGACATATATCTACACAGCAAGGAGCTGATCCCAGGAGGCAGCACAAACAACAAACCCCATCTCTCCATTGATCGAGGGCTGAGAAGATTCCTTGACCCAGAAGAAGCATGGGGCAATGAGTTGATTGAAGTGGATCGAGACAAATAATCCCTTCCTGGCGAACAGCAAATTGGTTCATCGCGGTTGTCGCAGTGAATGTGAAAGAATGACAGGCGGAGCCTTCTGGCAATTAAGGTTCCGGTGGTGGACAAACAGCGCCTCCAAGCCATATCCTTCTACTTCATCAATCAAGAAATTTCTCCCCTTTTGTTTTTGGGTCTGAACACCAAGCAGTGATTGTTTAGTCAATGCAAATCACTGGACAGATGAAAGAATGGATTTTTTAGCGCACTCATGTCTCTCATTCACGAATTTATCCTCAACGTAAAGCGAGCTAATTGGTCTCATCAGACTACTAAAATGAAGGCATTTGTACTTGACTTCGTTAAGATCACAGCGGAAAGATAACTCAAATGGGTATCGAGAAAACTGGAAGCAAACTAAAACGCCGGGCCAGTTCGGCTCAAGTATCAATTCCAAAGGAAAAGATGAACCTCGACTCTGCGATTCTTGATTTCATCAGCGGGCCGAACGCCAGGAAAAGCAAACAAAGCGGCACATGTAAGCTTGAAGACTCGAAAGTGGTAGGCGACGACGAGGAGAGTCGGCATGAAAGTCGATACCTTTGAATAGTTGGCGGGCGGCCAAGGTGAGATCAGGCTTCATTCATGCCGCCATTGCTCTAAACCGAGCAACGAAGCGTTGAGTTCCTCCGCTGCCTCAAAGCCCGATACGCAAATGCGTTGCGCCGTTTTCACACGAGATCTCTTCTTACTTTTACGCTCTTGTAGTGTGTGTTTCCTTTTCTAGGTAAAAGACTATTTTAAGATATTTAAAGATTCTATTCTACTCGAAAAGTAATCGATATCAATCTGCCAAATTGACATATCAACCAACCACTAGGATGGGAAAGGTGAGGGATACTTTCTCAAAATTGATTGAAGTGGAATTAAAAATAAAATAATATCGACAAAAAAAATATCAACGTATCAATCAATTGACATTCGAGAAAAATTTGTCACATTAATTTTGTATGTTTAGCTTTATCCTTTCAAAATAAAGTTCATTTTAAGTTTCAATTTATCAATTCCACTCACTTAATCCGACATTTTCATACTTTTTTTTTTTTTTTTTTATGGTCTGTTTTCCATAAAATTTTCTTGTTTTTGTTACTGTCAAAAAATAAATAAATGGGGAAGATAACCGATTTCAGCGGGGCCGTGCTCGGGTTATAAGCACCAGCTCATTGTAAGCGACACCCATTTAAGAAGGCCTGTGCTTGGAGTGTAAGCACCTCACTGGATGCCACATGAACCGTTTTAAGCACATGGAGGATGAACTTGCACTAAATTGGAGCCTATCCATGTAGCCCCAAAAGAAGGGGTCGAAACCCAGCTGAAATTATCAGGTCAAAATGGCAGATTGTCCTCTCAGATGATAGTCAGAGCTAGTTTGCATCGACCCTTGAGACACGTAGCACGGCGAGAAGATTAGGTAACTTATATATCTAGCCTACTCTTGTTCTTCTTTTCTTGCCTTCATCTTAATCTTTGGACTTGATGGAGATTGCTTTCCTGCCAAACACTCGTTGAAGGTTCTGTTTTCCCAGCATCATCTGGTCGAGACACAGCAAACAGAGAGACATGTCGCTCACGACCAGAAGCAGGTGAAAAAACCAGAGTCATATTGTTAAGACTCTGCATGCTACCCATGGTCACAATGCACCTTTAATATCCATAACTCTCTCGAGCGACTATGAATATTCTAGTAGCAATGAGTTTTGGGAGTTCTGTTTTCTCTCGTTTTTTAAACAAACAAGACTCACATAATTCTTTGACTGCCTCACTTGATATGTTCCTCAACAAAGCTACTATCATCAATGCAAATCGCAAGCCTTGATACATCATATATGCTTGGATATCAGAAGTGTCTGTCAGTAGATCCACGATTCGATTATGGCCCTGCATCCAAACACAAATTGATTATTTAGAAGTTTAGACGGATTCGTTTTGCGACTTTTGTGTGGTGGATCCAGTCATTAATAATGTGACAATGACGTAAAATTCAAGTCTCTTCTTAACTGATCACACATTGGGGAGAGGAGGAGGAGGATTTTGGGGGGCGGGGGGGGGGCGGGGCCGTGGTGGTGGAGATTTATTACTTGGAGCAGTCGGTTTTGCTGTCGATTGGAGGAAGAGTGATGGAGGCACCACAATTCTTAGGCAGGACTGAGATGAGCTGGGGCTGATACTTAACATTAGCCAAAGCTTTCTTGAGGCACCCACATATGGCTTGTCGATCGCCTTTGCTCTTGGCCTTGTTGCTCATGTCCAACACGCCAGTGCAGCAACTCTTCGATGGAGTTGAGCCCTCGCCTCTCAAGAATGGCAAGCAAAGCGACAGTTCAGCCACCACAGTGATGCACGGAGGTGCTAATCGTGATGGTGATGGCGGCAGCGTCAGTGGATCAGTGAAGGCCAACTTTGGATGTGCTAATAATGATGGTGATGGTGGTGGTGGTGGTGGTGTAGATAATACATGACCAAAGGCTGACTTTGAGAATACGAGGAATGTCATTAATATGGGGAAACTGAGTAAGTGAGTCTGCATTGCCTGATCTCCTACCCTGGTTCAAATGAAACAGACTTGCAATATGAGAGTATGATCTCTTGATTCGAGGCAGGTTTGATGCTTTTGAGTTGAGGATGAAACACTACTTGCACTGAGTTCTATATATATTTGTTCTGGGATGGTTATAATCTGGTTTTTTATGTTTTAGGTCATGCAAATTCCATGGTTCCTAGAATCCCTTCAGCTTCACGTCATCTGAAGAAGATGTGAGCAGTTACCATGATCATGTCAATGACGGTTGAGATCGCATGAGTAGTCATATTTGCATGTCAGCAAATGGTACGTCCATACATTTCTTATGGGATATTGAGAAAAATAAGGTGGTGCATTGAGCTATATTTAGCCTTAAGAATAGACAAGTATTATAATTTGTAAGGGGGAACATGAGCCTCGAAGCAATTTCATTTATGGAAGACTGAAACTGAATTCTGTTTCTACACAAGCTCTCCAAAAGCTTGCTGACTAAACTGCAAATGCAAGGGTCGAGATGCAGAGGCACTAGCCAAAGTGTGTCACGTCGTGTGGCTTTGCCTCTCAAAGTCAAATGTTTTAAATTCCATTGAGATTTGCGCCTGCCTTTTGTTATTCGTGACTTGGAATTGTGGACATCTCTGGTAGACAGTAATGTGGATTTGCGTCAGGATTATTTAGCTAGCATTTCTCCAGAGTCCTGATACCAGTCTCATGACCAATCAAAGAGCAGGAGTATCTCAACAAATCAACTCTCGGAGGTAAGTATGGACTCAATGTATTCTCTACGCAGATGCACAGTTTATGTTCTGCAGATATACGCCCTTTCTTCAAAATAATTTGTTTGGTTAAGAGGATTAACAGCGTAACTGCGAAGAAACTCGAAAAGAGAAAAATGGCCTTCAGTTATGGAGGTTTTACACCAGTTCAGCAAGAAAAAGTTAGAGATCCATCAAGTATCATTGGGAGGGACTGGTGATGGAGAGTTCCTGCAAACTGGACACATACTGCTTATCTTGAGCCATTCGTCGATGCACTCTGCATGGAAGCAGTGTGTACACTCGGGTATGCACCTTAGGATCTCTTTGGGCTTGTAATCAGCCAAACATATTGGGCAAATATTGTCATTGGGTCCTGAAAGGCGAAGACTCTCGCCAAGTACTATCTTTGTGAAAGATTCGATGGTGGACTCATCCAGGCCAACCGTCACAAGACTTGGTTGTGGGATCACCGCGGCTAGATCGATGCTCTGCAGTGGGTTGTTAGCCCTGTTCCTGCCTCGTCTTCGGTCCTTGCAGCATATGAAGACCCCAATCCCAACAGAGCTAATGATAGCTGGCAAAGCAATCGTGAGGCTTACAATCCTGAAAATCAAGAGACCCTTGCTTGTTCGATCTGAAAGCAGAAACCATTGAAGACGGAAGGCATAAACAGTAAGGAAGTAAAATCTAAATGATACAGTTGATGAACCTAAGAAGCATGGGGGGTTGAGAGCCCAACTGGAGGGTTGACTATGGGCCTCAGAGAGAAGACGTCAATTAATAATAAAATTGAATTGATAGCCGCGCAGTCGTGAGCAGCAAGGAAATGACATCGCAGCGCTCGTTTTTTAGTTCTCTAATATGGCTGACAATGCGTGCGATAGTCTTCAGTGCTTATAATCTATGGGAAGAGGAAAATTCCTAGAATACTTAAAGAAGCACTCTTGAGTTTGAAGTCTATTACCACCACAAAGATATGAGATTGTTTATTGCGAAGTGTCCTAATTAATACAAAATGGAGTTGTAGAAAACTAAACAGCTGCGTGTTCACCAGGTCAGGACCATTCTATTGGACCGGCCAAGAATATCCTGATCCTTCGTAGCGTCATATGGTTAAGATGAAGTTAACAAGTCATGACTTCAAAGGATCTAAAAGAAACACGTTACCTGTAGCAGGAATGTTGAAACAATCGATGTTTTGACTGCCATTGCTTGCAAAATTACACATGCCACCCTTCATTTCACAATCCATACAGTCAGGTGTAATCCAGGAGAGCTGAAGATCCTGATTCAGGTAATCTGAAAGGCCCTGACCATATTGAAATGGCCAAGATATCGGGATTGGCCGACTGACCATTATGCTGCAGACCGTGGCCATAGTCTGCACAAAGCTCTCATCCGAAGATGCAAGAACCGTGTGAGTACTGTTACTGAGGCAGCCAATGGCCGAAGACTTGAGCTTCATCGGACAGTCAAGGAATGTGTAGTTCTCATAATAAGTGGCCGAAAAGGGAGAATCCGAAAGATTCAGCTGAAGAAGTCGTGTAGGAAGGCAATCCGCTGGATCATGGAGCAGTATCTGCTGCCTGAGAAAATTTATATCGCGGACGAAGAATTCACCAGAATGAGGAAGTCTCAGGATTGTCCTTCCATGGTCGTCACAACTTAAGGTGAAGCCGGGGTACCCACAGCTCACGGGTTGCTGACTGCCTTCCAAACGGAAGGGAAAGCGAATTGGGATGCTGCTGCTGCTGCTGCTGCTGCAAGCCAAAACCGAGCAATTCTGCGCGGCAGTTCTGCTATGGAAGAGGAAGAGAACGAAGAGATTGACTAAGATATACATGATTCTGCGCGGACTTGCCTTAAGATTAAGAGTGAAACAGGCATATATACAAAATAAGTTGCTTGTGTCAAGTTCAAGACCCCATTGATAATAATATATCACTAAAGTCAAACTTCATAGCAAGTTGTCTTGGTCCTGCATCAAAGCAAACTTCCATAGAATATTATTCCCCAAGGAGCTGATGTTTGCCCAGAAGCCGGAGCTTAAAAACCAAACAAGGGTCTGCAAGCAAATGCTTTTTCCATCAGAAAGTGAAAATTTGTCAATAACGGAGATTGCCCGTACAGAAGGTATGCAGAAGTTCCGTTGCACAGGAATTTATTATATAACAATTAGCCGATTACAACATTAATTGATATCGTGTGCAAAACAAATGCCTAATCCTCATCATAAAAATCTCAACCTTAAAATCCAATCTCAATTTTACTCTGAATTTTTTACTTTCACCCTAAGTACCATATATGCAGATTCTATATGATTTGCATGTAGAACCTTTTCTAATTAATAGATGGGAACTTTCAAAATATGTCATGAGTGAAAATTTGCATGATGTAATCGAGACTAACTGTTAGATTTTTGGACGAAAGGTTAATGGATAATTCGGTATTAGAATGAAAGTTCATGATTTTTTTTAATAAAAGAAATTCGGGACAGAATTAAAATTAGACATAAAGTGAGTGGTTTTTTCAGGGGATTAGGCAAAAAAAAAATAATAATAAGTTAACGTGGTTTCCTCGTCAAAAACGAAAAACATAGATTTTGCAAGTCGAGTCTTGGGCCTATGCGGCCCGACCCGACTATCCTGGACCGACCGGACAAACCCGTCCAGCATAAACCCTCCTGAAAACCCTAACTGGCTTTCATTATTCACAGAGTTGACGATGCCTGCTTTCCTGGCAACGGTAGCTAAGCGAGAGGAAAAGTGCGAGCTTTCTCAACTTTTCCTCAAAGATCTTCCTCCAATGGGGGAAAAAAGCTTTATATTTTTGGGGCTCCTTTGGCCGTTTTGGTGCATGATGGTTTGTCGGATTGTGGCTTAATGTGTATTGATCTATCCTCCGGAGTAGCTTTCTGTTTCATGGAATTCGGGAAGGAAACTGATGAGAGTATCTTACATGTCAATCTCACTTTCATGGTTCTGGGCTTGTAGCAGTTGGTCCATTTTAGCTGATCTTTTGCGCATAGGGTGCAATTTGCACGAATTCAAGATTCCTCATAAAAAATCAGTCTTTTGCATTTGCTCAAACTGTCTCTTGTTTGTGGAGGAAATGCTGCTTATGCTCTCTGTCTGGGAATTAGTGATCCGTCGTCAGTCATGCCTGAGTTATGGTTTTCTGTCTATTGTTCGATTGTTGGGACTTGGATGTGATGTTTGAAAGTAAAAGGTCTGAGCAGGAAGATTATGCCAAGCTTATTCCGAAACTAAGAGGGCCCCAGTCCTTGCTCAAGTTGTGGCATTGTGACTCTCGCAACCTCTTGTACATTGATCTGGCCGTGCTTGACATCCTCTTGTTGAGTTTGGTCGTGGGTCGGATTAAAAGGCGTGGGTTGCATTCTAATATTGAATGCTAACCTAGACTTCTCCCGACATGATCGCATACTCCTGCATTGATCAGAATCCTTGTACTGATCCTTTGTTCCCTTTGTTATGCGTATTCTGTCTGTTGTGGCATTTTTCAAGGCGTGCATTGAATTTAGCTTAAAGGAGGAATGTCGGTGACTAGTTAATTGGACACGTTTCTGTGAGTCTGAACAAGGACAAAGTGTCTTCTTAGAGATGACTCAGCTTATAATGTTTGCAGGGTGATCATTAACCTATAGTGTTGACCAGAGATAATTTAGCTTATGTTGTTTGCAGGGTGGTCATTAACCTATTGTGTTGATCAAAGCGCATCTGCCTAATCTATTTGATGTGCAGGTTAAAGTAGAAAGGTACCTTTGTGATTCAACTGATTCCTATGAAGTGGCGGTTGCGGCTTTATTTTTTTCATCACTGTAAAATAAGTTGAATTCCATTCAGGTTGCCACAGCATGGCAATCTGTTGTTTTCTCTTACAATCATGTAGATCAACACTGTAGTAGACCGGCACCCACTTTTGGATCCGAATTATCTAGTAGTCAATGTAAGTTTGTGTATGCAGCAATTGTAAACGAAGTCCATCTGTTGAGTTGTTACTGAAGCAGCAAAATTTATGTATTCAGTTTGAGAGTGAGTTTAATTTATTTTTATCAAACCTTGTGGGTTTCTCTTGTATGATCGCATCCCCTGTTATCATTCCTTGTATTTTATATTTTTCATTTGCTTGTCTGAAAGTAATGTGAAGCTACATTGCTCATGAATGAATAAAGGAACACAATCGGTGTAAGCCCAGTAGTGAAAAAATGGGCATAAGCAAAGAGGTGAAGATCATTCTTGTCATGCTTTTGCAAAGTGAAGTTTTAGCATTATGGATTCTTATTTGCATTTGATTACGGTGAGCGCATTCCATTTTGTTATAATTGGTTGTATTGTTTATCCCTGGATTCATGGTAAAAGTGGAAGTAGATGTCAACTTATACAGGACGTGTATGAACATTGTACCACTCTGCCTTTCCGAATCTTCTTCCTTCCAATCAAGCAACTTTAAATGAAACTTGAACTTAGAAAAATTCATACATTCATTCTTTGTTCTTTTTTCCTCTTTTCACAACGATGTAACTTTTCTCAAAACACATCCAAAAGTCAAATAGGTAAGAAAATGAAAGCGGTACCTGCACACTTTTACCATGAGGAAAAAAAATGCTCCAAAACTTTACTTACATATTCTGACACTGAAAGATGTCACTAAAAAGAAGAAGCGGATCGGACCCCCTGAAAAGCTTGCAAGAGGAGGCTGAAGCTGAAATGGTATGCTTTTTGATAAGCAACACCCGCACATTCAAGACCATATTAGGACATCCTTGCAGGAGAAAATTGACTTCAGCTTGTGGGTAGGTCTATAGTTTACTCCCTACCTGTATGATGGCGGCGGCCCCAAATCTGAGCTTCCTCGTGATATATCAATGCAGAATTTGAGTTTAGTTAGAGTCAGCCCATTTCAACCAATTCATATGTTTTTTAACAACAATCAATTAGTTATATAAATAGAAGCCGAGGACGGACCTTTATTTGGCAATGCTTCTTCAATGGGATTCATCGGGAAGGCAGAAGGCACGTCAAGTCTTGTTGAATTCTTTCTTTTCATCCGAAACAACACTTCCAGAACAATAACTGCAACTATAACCAAGCTGACTAGAAAGCCATATCCTATCTTCCATCCATTTCCTGCGTGCCCTGCTTCTATCCCCAACACAATGTTTATTGCTGCAAAGAAGAGGGTAAGCCTTCCCACCCAGCTGTGGTACCAATTCCAATACCCTCGAAACTTGGAATCCTTGTCTGGCCGCAGAAAGAACGCCAATATCTGAAAATAAAACAACACATCAGATTAGTGAGCACCATAAGGGAATCTTTCCAACTGTAGTTATCCTATGAGAAACTTTGTAGCGACTCCTTATGATCTATTGGGACTTTTCATTGTCATGCATGACTTGTCAAATTCATCACAATCAGCTGGATAGAGCAACCTTTCTTCCAATCATGTAGTTTTCACAGTAGGTAACCATATGGCAACAAGTATTTGGTTATAGATGCCACGTTCACTAGGTAAATTTGCCAAGTGAGGAGGTATTGAATTTTGGAGGCATGAATCATGATCGCAAACTCAGCACGTTTTCAGAATTTAATATGATCAAGTTAAAGCGAACCTGAAGAATAGTTAGCACAAGAATAAAAATCCCAATTCCTCTGTGGTTTGGTATGTCGGGATGAACTTCATTGTAGAGTTGCAGTCCAACTACTACAGCTGCTAACCCGATGATAAACCCAATGAACTGTGTAATTATATGAACGTAATACCACTGGGGATCCTTGTGCCTGAAGTATCTGGCAACTATAGCCCCAATAGGAAGGATTAGACCCCATCCAATTAGGGCCAATGCCCCATGGGTTCTCTTTCTCTCCCTCACATATTTTGATCCTGGTGACGCTGAACCTGCACCAAGTAAAAATTCAGTTACTGATCTGGCAGAAAGGAAAAAAAAAACGTTAATTCCTTGCCTGCTGATCCTGGATAAAGCAACGGATGGTAATATAAAGTGAATGATATTTGACTTAAAATTGACATTATATCTTTGGAAAGACAACATTAGCTAGTTCAGATTATATGTAATGATTGCATCAATCAAAGATTTTCACTCCTTCACCACCCTCGGTCAAAGCATTAACACGAAAGACTCTCCAGCTGAAAATGGTGTTGCAATATTCAAAACGGAAAGAGCACAATCAAGGGAGGATAAGATCTAGTAGAGTGCCACCAACCTGCCACAAAGTCGACATAGATTGATGTTCTATTGACATGATGAGTTAGTCGGTGGTGCTTTGGATATTTAGTTCCAAAAGCCAAAATAACTGGTTGTCTGGCAAGAGGTTTGCTCAATTTCAGCTGAAAAGCCACGTAAATTCTAGAGAAGTGAAGTCCAACAGCTGCTGGAACTCCGGTGAGTGGCAATTCACCCTTGCCTGGTTTAACTTTAGAAGCAACAGTACCTTGCAGGTAGTACTGCATGATTTTTGGTTGGCCCTTTTTGTTGAACCATCCAACCATTGCACTAGAGCCAACCATCAACCCGTCCTTTGAGAAACCAATTCCAACCCATCCCGTGGTGTATACAGCAGATAACATAATCGTCAAAGTGCCGTCCTCACTCTGGTAATGCTGCGGCAAATGAGAATTTCAGTCAGCAAAGTGTAGTTATGCTGTGGTGAAAATGGATCTAGCACTGAGTTTTCTCGGCAAATATAATTGTTTTCCTTCGGTCATGCTTCAGTACCTTTCAATTAATTCTTCTATCTATTAGCTGCCACTCTCAAGCGCAAGTTTATGCCTTCGTATGAATTTTAGCGGGACTTCTCTGTTCCCTAAACAGAAAACTAGTACTAGAACCCTGGCAAATGGGAACATGCCTTGCCCACGCATCCAGACAATTCTCGAAACTAGAAGCTTTAAGAAAATGGCAAATAAAGATGACTCGCTAGTTCTTAACTTCGAGACCCAATGCTGAAGAATAAACAATTATGTTGGTGTTTAATTTCAATCCGTGGCTCATGGTTCCAGTTTAAACATCCAGTCTAATATGACTGAAAAACCAGAAGAAATCTACCGTGTCAATTACCAAGAATTGTACTCAAAGTTCCCCGGCTTAACTGCTCAACTCCAAAAAGAAACAGAACACAAGTAAAACAAACTCGTGCAGTTCCCATTGAACTGAGGCAACCATGTCTTTTTTTTCCATAATAAGCTAATTTGGCTCGATTATCTTAGAAAAAGAAAAGGACGGCAGCTACCTGCTCTACCACCAATAAAACACACCGAATTTCCAGACATGGCCTCATTATGGACCAAACATGATTGAAAAATGCAAAGTCCTGTCAAGAAATTTCACTGATGTGGTTGAAGTAAACTCACTCTCAGAACAAAAGTATTCCAAACGGTCATGCAGATCAGCTTGGATTGGGAAATGTTACTGTACGGCGGAGGAAGCACGGTTGTGAGATCGGTCCTGCACTCTTCTGGTCCTCCCACATTCGATCCAGCGTCATCAGCCACTGCAAAAATTTCATGTTCCAGCGCAAAAATGAGGGCACATAGCCCGAAGATGAACCTTGCCAGCACGACCCAAGATCCAAAACCTGCCATTGAAGCACTGCGCAGCTGAAACTAGATCAAAGGCTTCTAGAAAAGAGAGAGACCAGATCAAGATTGAGAAGTGTGATTGTGGAATGTGAAGGATCTTTCGGCGGTTGAGAGGTATCAGTCTCTTGTATGTGAAGCTGAGAGAGATGGGTTGGTGGCAAAGATGGCA
Organism: Eucalyptus erythrocorys; assembly: GCA_014182555.1. Classification (NCBI taxonomy): domain Eukaryota; kingdom Viridiplantae; phylum Streptophyta; class Magnoliopsida; order Myrtales; family Myrtaceae; genus Eucalyptus; species Eucalyptus erythrocorys. The sequence continues at coordinate 358,598 of CM024601.1, read as the reverse complement.
GTTAGCAATCATGTTTCGCTCCGAATTTTTGAGGGCTACTAACTACCCAACGGTAATGACTGATGGACTTGCTTAATCTTTCCTTCAGAAAATCATTTTTTGCACAACTAGTGAAAAAGATCAGATTTTTCTGCACAATGTACATAATATGTACTAATTCGACTCACTTTAACAATGTCATCTACCGTTTTATGCTGCTTCTAGTTCAACTTTGGAAATTCATCTTCTTATGGGGATCCGTGGGAAAAAAAACTGAAAAATTAATGTACCATGTAAGTTTATCCAATAAAGAAGAACCCAGCTTGTTTGAGTGTGTTCTTATGGTCAAGGCGTAGCGAGGGATCATGTACGCTAACTCTAGAAAAAAAAGCATGCAAGAGGCTAGTCCCGTGAATTTTCACGGCAAATTTTTTTGGGCACCTAACACTTATCCTTTTGGAGGCCCACCAGCCACATAGAGAATAGGTGCTTAGTCATTCCATGGCAAGTTTTCGACAATAGACACATTCCCTTGCCTTGCAACGTACGGTACATCAGAAAAGGTTCACCTCCAAACCTCCGCAAAAGGGGAAGCTGGGTCACCAAGATAGATCAGTTCATCGACTTCAATCGCACATTTCCTGCTAAATATCTTTATCCATAATTAGGTGGAAGCTGGAACAAATTCACCTGAAGCATAATTGCTATTTCAAATCATGGAGCGAATAATTAATATAATTCCGCCTTGTGATTGAAGACATTCCTAGACAGATGCCATTTTCAGGTGTAAAAGATTATGAATTAGGCTTTGTCAACCTCATCAATCCAGCAAACTCATTTCTCCATCTGGTGTGTACACATAAAATTAGCATTATCGCCTATAATTTATGTGAGGTTTTATAAAATCATTGTTAATTGTTCTAAAAACTCAAATTATTATATGAAAGTGTGGTTTATTATTTAAATACTCCCCCTCACACTTAGTATGGTCCTTTACTTAGTATTAAGTGTGAAAATTTAATTAGAGAAGCAAATGAAGCCTAGTAAGATTTGAACTCGGGATCTTCAACTCTGATATCAAGATTTTGTGGAATCACTCGACTGTTCTAAAAATTTAAACTGTTAGATAAACGTGTGGTTTATTATTTAAATAATCCTTATGAGTGCTCGTCAATATTTGTGTTCTATAGATCCATGCATGGTCATCTGGGTCGTTCCCAAAATTAAGAGCGACACGTAGAGGAGGAAAATGTTCTTTAGGATTTAGAATGAAGTAAATGTAAAGTCTACGACAAAAGAATGGACAGAATACAGGCAAAAGTAAAAATGCTAACACCCCTCAAATGAATGACCAAGAAACGCCTGGCAAATAGGCCATCTGCCCCCTACACTAAAATCCGCTTATAAAGAATCAGAATCTCCAAAGCCCAAGGACTGAATCACAGCTGTCTCAAAACTCCAATGTGTAATCGGCACCCCTCTCTACTTGGACCATGAAACTGCATCCATCTCTGCCTGTGCACTTCTGTATAGCTCCAACCTCTTAGCAAGGGAGGCACGCCGTTGCATGACCGCTGGATCTTCGTTCAGCAAAGAAGCTAACTGCTTCGACTGCAAATTAGAGAACCCAAAACGAGGATGGGAGTCAAAATTCAGAAAATGGGTAAGGACAATGGTGGGGGGATGAAAAACGGAATGAAGAAAAAGCAGGAGATCCAATCATCTTTACCTCCTTTTTACCGAGTTCAGCAAAGAAATAATCCATTAAGCTACGTTTGGCCTCACGTACTTGACAGTAGACAATGGACTTTGGGATGGAGTTCCTCAAAGTAGCACAGACCATGTTGATGTACGAGAGCACGGTCGTCCCTGTGTTGTTTAAGGAGATGTTAACAATAGAAATTAACATAGCTACCATAACCTTCACTTACAATTTACAACGGATCTAAACCTGTCGGTCTCCAGAAATAAGAGATGAATCTAGCTTCTCTCAGAATGAATCCGAGAAAAAAGACAAACTAAAACCTTAAATAGCCTTAGTGACAAAGACGAACCCTCCCTCCATGAGGTGTAAGAGGCCAAATAAAGCCAAGGCCCCAGAACTCTAATGCAAACAACTTGAAAAAATTTCTCCACAATTCCTCGTACTTGTGGCACCTAGCACTGTAGATATATATAACTCCATGACTTACCAACTCGTCGGAGGTATGCGTCGTTATATCTATCAAAAATCGAGTGTGTCGGATTTCCACCCTTCTCAGTATCTTGGGGAAGCTTGCGGAAGAATTCAACTGTCAGGTAACCACACTCCATGTCCACTAGCTGAAGTGTTGCTTTTCTGCTTTCTTCTTTCATTCTGTCCAAAGATTCACAAGCTGCAGCAGAAACTTCCACCTTCAAAGCGGGATACTGCTTTAATTCCTACAACAAACAAAAAGAATATTAAGCATTTCTACCGATATTTCAACATATAGTTTAAACAGAAAATACATTGCAAATATGGTAACCATGATTGGGCACCCTGAACATAAAACCTATGATAATAACTTGGTGTCAATGGCTCATTCTGGGCAATTCTCATGCAGAAAAAAAATAAAATATTAACAAATAGTTTAGCCACAGGATGGGACTTGCCACTGATTCGCTGATAGCCTTGTGAACCAAGTCCTTCAGTATCGCGTGTACCTAAAACAGCAATGAGAAAAGAAGCCATTATTACCAGGAAGGCCTAGGCAAACATGTTATTACAGTAATTATAGTAATTCTTGAGCAATTAAGAGAGGGAAGAAAAGAGAAGGGGGAGGGGGAGGAACTTGTGCCAGCGTCTGTGCACACCGGTGGACTGGGCATGTGCGACTGAGCGGTTGAGTGCACTTCCATACATGATATATTCAAGAAACCAATTACACATTTGTTTAAAAAAAGGGCACACCTTGGGACTTGAATGATTATCACTTGGAAATAGAAGTGTCATAATTGGGTGATACGGAATTAGATGAAATTACATACCGCATCAACGGCAGCCTCAGCAGGACCTTTGATAGAACCTAAGGAAGACTCGATAAGGCGACGATATCCCTGTTCCGGAGCTATTAGATGCGGTTGATAACCATCAGCTTCTGTTATAAGCTTTCGCACATGATCCATTGAAAGATTTTTGTCGAATTGGAGTCTCTTCATTGCAGCAGGAAGTTGGTTATCAAACACATTGTATATTTTATCACCACCAGAGCGGCTGCAGGAATCAGATGTCAATAGATCATAAGAAATATGGAAGCAACGCAAATTTTAACAGATCACTAACCATATTTACTACAAAAATTATTTAAGTAGAGTACGTACCTGCCATCAAGATGTTCTTTAAATATCTGATCAAAGGCACGGCATATTTCCATGATCATGTACAGTTTTCCCTGCATTATTACAAGTGCGTTTTATAGATAGCGTTACTTCAATGCTGGCAAAATATAATTTAAACATAAAGAATGCTGTTGAACTCTGAAGCACAAATCCATTGAAGTGAAAAGGACATGACAGCAGGATCAGAACAGTAAACCATAACTCTAGAAGTAACAGAGGCATGTAAACAAACTCGGCATGCTTACTCCAGCATCAGTCGCTATAGGCTTCCCAAGTCGGCTCAGTTCTGTTTCGAGTTCAATAATAGTCTTGCTGATAAGCGATTGAAGGGCAGGAATTTTTGACCTGATGACACCTTCCAAATGCTGAAAAACACAAGATTATTGTTTGTGGAAGGAAAAAAAAAATAAAAGACGACCATTTCTTTCAGGGAGAGAGTACAACAAAACTGATGCCCAGTGTTTTCACATACCTTAGAAAGCACCTTCCCAAGATGCTCAGAACCCATCCTTTGAGCAAGATGCCGATATTCTTGGGAATTAGCAAAATATTCTTTCTCCCTACGTCGTGCAGCAATCATGTCTACACTTTTGTTAATATCAGCTTGCGAGCGATTAACAACGCCGATCCAAGGATACTGGAGCTTGTATGATTTTCCTTCAAGAATCTAGAGAATGCAGAATGTTGGTGAAAGACATTCATGTGGCCAAGAATGGTAAATATTTCAAAAGTGAAAGGCTTGGGTGCACTGCAGCAGAACTTTTGGATATCGTCCGTGATCTTAACCTAATACAGTGGCACTCCAATTGTCACATTGGATTGAGGAAAGCAAAAGTAGCACATGAAGGGGAAAGTAATTTATGAAGCTTGGTCTTTGTCTGGCAAATCCCAATCTTTGCCACGTCTAAAGCCAAATCCTTCACCAATACCAAAGCAAATACTTAGCCTATGTCTTTGCTAGTGCTTATATTAAGAGAAGATGAAATATGTTTCCAACTCCTCGACAGTAGGAATTTGAATTGACTAATTCCTTCTTCTTCTTCTTTTTCTTTTCTTTTCTTTTCTTTTTTTTTTTTTTTTTTTTAATGAAAGGAATCAGAGGATGACTCATTGTTGGTCTCAGCTAGTGTTTGATTTCTGTGTGTTCTGTTAGAAAGGAAAATTCCCTATTGAAACAGAGTGACTTTTTTTCTTAGATGGAAGAATTAAGGATAAGATTACACGGCCTATCCAACAAAGAGAAGAGTATGCCACTCCACCAACAAATACTTAACATACACTCAGCTCATTTTAACATCATAACAAATTGAGAAGAACTAGCTTACGTCAACAGCATCAGTGCCCTTGTCCATCAGATCAATCTTTGTCAGAACTCCAATAGTTCTTTCACCTTAAAATCGACATGCAAACAAAAATAAAGTCAATTCTCATATCTATTAAGAGCATTAACAGAAAAAAGGACGTACCATTCACACAATCATCTTTTAAACAGAAAATCATATGCAGGCCAGATAGGTTTTAGATAAAAGTTAAGATGTTTAATTTCTTGTTTTAATGACCCCATGTCCCAGCCAGATATTCTTATGCCATTACTTGAAAAAATGGCATAAGTGAAGCCTCTTGATATCAAAAGAAATGTAAAACTTACAGCAGGCACCCTCTACTAATTCGATAAACTGCCTTGAAGTGGTAAAGGCAACAATCAGTCAAAGCATCCCAGGCAGCCATGCATTAAGACTAGAGATCCTTACTAATGATATGATATGATAACATTCTTCATTTGCATCTGTTCCATTCTACATCTTATACATAATAGGATGCTTAAACAACATAGCTGATAGATTGGACTTTGTCGCAATCCAATTGACAAATCGAACTTCCAACCTACTTACACTTCCAATTTCATGTTGCACAGTATAGGACTTCAAATTGCAAAGCCCACTACAGGAAGACAAAATCCTATGCTGCTCATGTCTACTATTTTTTCTACTTTCTTCTTAAGGTCAACACTGATAACTTCAATTCGCCAAATCCCCTCTCCTATTTCCTTCCTTTTCCTTTAACTCATTCATTTCCTTAAATAATTAATCTTAGATGTCAGTCCATTCATCCACATACAAGAGAAGAGGATGGTCTCAAAAGTGCCACAAAACAAAGTGACACGTTTCATTAATTTTTCTCCTAAACTTACCTCTAGGATCTACCTCACGGGAGATCTTAATTGCATCTGAGGTAGCAAGATCTTGGTTGGCAGGGGATATTGCCAAAATGATGCAATTGGGCTGAAACAGGAAAAGTAACTATCTTAATAAAGTTTGTCCATGCAAATTAGACCCAAGGAAACAAAAAGTAAAAGGAAGAATTAAGTTTGTCCAAGGAAAGATTCACCAAATTGAGTGGTTAAAGACATCGTTATTGCTAAATATGGCATGAGAAAATTCTCTACTGTATAAATTACCAAACGTAAGTGACGGCAAATTTATGCAGTGATCAATATCTAGTGCTTTTGGTGCATGCTTTCTGAAGTCTATTCTACCTTCACGTTAAAAAAATGAAGTTCATTATTGAACCAACTACAAGATTATCTTCTTCCAGTCAATATTTAACTTCAAAAGCAATTTTTGAGATTGATAATGCTTACCTTCTCAATATAGGACCGAACCATATTCTCAATGTCTTGCACAATGCTCTCAGGTTGACCCTCTTCAATACAAAAAAAAAAAAAAAAAAAAAAAAAAAAAAAAAAATCTTTGGCTGTTAAGATCTTATAACACATAGAGAAACAACTGTTTACCAAAAATGAAAGAATAAAGAAACCACGACTCACCAACTGCAACCTTCGTAAGCCCAGGAAGGTCAATCAAAGTCAGATTCACAACTGCAAAGGTTGCACATTGCATGTGAGCATTGGAAAGCTTAAACGTCTAATGGACACATTGACCAGCAAAGGAACATGCAAGAGGTAATTATGAATCAAAAAGTAATTATGAACCATTAACACTGGAAAGATTTTTTTTTTTTTTTTTTTTTTTTTGGGGGGGGGGGTGGAACTTTAGCAGACATTCCTCTTTGGTCATTCAGGGAAATTATCCATTTCAAAGGTACAAAGACCAAACATCATCGCTCTCTTGTCAAGCCCTTGAAATGAAAGAACCATAAAAGGCCATCACTCATCTCTTACCATTAGGAGAGTAGATGCTGAGATGGATTGGAACGCTGGAAATTTGTTTGCTTCGGCCGGTCTCTCGATCAGTCTCATCGGCGATCTCCTTTCTGACAGCAGCTATATAACAGACAAAACTGGTAAGCATCTATGAGCTAAAGGAAACAAATGAAAGAGTCAAATTTGGTCTTCAAGTTTTCCATCATATACATAAATGGAAGAACAACTTATAAAGACTTTATTAAGAATAGCTAGCACAAGGAAAATGAAAACAGAAAGGAATAGCTAATAGCAAAAAGCTCAAATAAATACATTCATATGCGAAGATGGTATACCAAAATCAGTGAACCTCTTCCTTGGGAGGTGCATAAACTCAGCATATTCTCGTCCTTCATCGATCTTGTGAAGCTGCAGAACAAGAGGGCGCCGGGTAACAATCCCTGCACAAAAAGGATTCCTATCACATCCAAGATCCAACCACCAAGGGGAAAATTGCCAGAAACCAGGAAACTATTGCTAGAGAGGGTGCATGGTCCCAAAGAGAAAATACCCGATCCACGAGGCAAAAAATCCTTCCCAACAACACTCTCCAGAACTGAAGATTTCCCAGAGCTCTACAATAAAAAAGATCAGACAAAATGTCCAAGCGCATTTATCAATCATAACACTTCAACTATTATCTATAAGCTCAAATACCTCATAAAAAGAGGGAAGGAGCAGAGGAGGTATTCTAAAGATGTTAAATGTATTCAAGGTTTATCAGAAACAGGAAAACTAAAGGAAACTTGAGGAACGCCAGCATCAGCAGACAGTGAATTTCCGAAATGAATATTAGTGATGAATCATTTCTAAGCAATTGTAAATTAACCCGATCACAATAGACATTGTCCTCTAAAAAATATGCAACCTAACTGCCTAAAATGAATAACTCTGGGCCTTTCGAATGATTTGGCAAAGTTATGACAATTTAAGTGCTAAACTACCATCAAGGCTTTTCTACTTATCATGTTTGCTAGCACGGTTAACCTGAGAAGCTGTGTAAAGCTTTGAACTTCAAAGCTTGCAGGCAGTGAAGAAAGCATTGGAGAACAACCGAGATCAGCAACAGTCATTATCTCATTGAATCAGTACAATGACTCGCCACCTTGGATCGAGGACAAATGAAAATAATTCTAAATCTATTGATCCAATCAGCCAGCTTTAGGACTAGAGTGATTTGAAAGCACAATTCAAAGTGCAGGGGAAGAATAAGAGAGGCGGAAAACTCGCAACATCAGCAATAGCAGCATAGAATCCACATCTACGCTAGCAACGACTCCGATCGTCGCACAATGAGCAGAAAACTATTCCAAATGCAGCAGCGACGAAATCGATCAACCGATGCAAAATGCCTCGGTCAACCCAAAAGGAAAAAAAGCAACAACCAACGAATGCAAAAAGCCAGCAAAGGCATTGATCCTGTCTCGTGAAGAACCAAAACCGCTAGGACACATCAAAAACGGGAGCCGATCATCGCCCAAAGCACCCGGCATCTCCGACGTTGCGAGAAATGCATATACGAAAAACGGGCGTCTAGATGGGAACAGGCAAACGCGACGAGATTCAAACGGAGAGAGAGAGAGAGAGAGGGAGAGACCTGGCCACCGACGACGGCGATGGAAGGCAAGGAGTCCCAGAGGGTAGGGAGAGCGCTCTCCTCGCCGTGATCGCCGAGGGCCGTGCAGGCCCTCTGAATCTTGTTGACCAGGCTGATCAGGTTCTCCATCGTCGGGGTCGGGGCCTCAGCTCGGGACTCGGATCGCGCGATATCGCCGCACGAGCTTTCTGCCGGTGTTCGTTGCCTATGGAAATGCGCGTGAGGCTAGAGAGAGAAAGAGAGAGAGAGAGCGATCGATCGTCTAAAAGTAAAACGATCTTAGGCAGGAAGGAAGGAAGGAAGGAAGGAAGGGAAGTGGGAGGGTCGGCGTTGAAGAAAAACCGAAACGCACGAGAGAACTCCTCCCCCCACGTATTTTTCACGTAATGAGAACAGGCGCTCTTTCTTTTTCCCTGGCTTTTGAAGTTTTTCGTCGGTCCAACCACACGTCGTTGAACGACGCGACCCTCTCTGCTCCCATTCCGTCAACTTTTATCCGCTGAACTTCAGCTTATCTGTCATGGTCTCATAATCTTTGGCTATATCGAGATTTCACATCCTTACCATAAAATTAGGCAGCGTGATTATTAGTATTCCGATAGGCCTCCCCGAAAATATATATCGACTTTTTAAGGATAAGGGTCATGGTGTCCATCTAAGTATCAACACAATTATCATGTTAACGGCAGTATGCTTAACTATGAAGAATGACCGATACGGCCCGTATTTACAAGAACTAATTTTTCATGTCGGTTGAACTAGCTATGTGTAAACTCATTTTCCTTTCTGGGTCTGACCGTGTTTGTTCCCCAACTTGAATTGCCACGAATTCGAAGAATTTATGGACATCGTGGGGAAATGAATAATCATCTTCAGGACATCCAGAAAATTCCGCATCGAAGAGCCCCGTGCTTGATGACTCGTTCTTTGCCACAAGTCTCGAGAGTCCTCATCTCCTATAAATAATTGGCTGTAGGGAATTTCTGGTGGACTCTTCAGCTCTCTCCATCTCTCTCTCTCTCTCTCTCCTCCTTTCCCTCTTTCTTAACTGCCCTGAAATGCAGACTGTAGTCAACGCAAGGCCTTCTGATGGATTGGGTCGCCTTCGAATCCACCTTTAGCTGCGTTTCCTGTAGCCCCACGATCCCTTCCGCCAAGCCTCTTCTTCATGCCACTGCACGCTGTTCCTTCCTTAAATTTTCCGACTTCAGGAAACTCAGGAGTCCTCCAACTTCAGCTTCTTTCAGACCACCTTCAAACGCCCGAAGTTCTCTTACCAACCAAAATAACAACTTCTGGGGATTAGTTAAAATCTTGCGGAATATCAAAGGTTCGATTTTTTCGCGAACCCAGAGATGGGCTTCCGGCATACCGGACTGTGGCGATTCCCAGGAGGTTTTGGATAGTCATAGTGATAATTACTTACAGAACGGAGGGATAGGAGTAGCTCTGCTCAGCGTAACGTCCAATGCGAAGGTCAAGATCAGTCCTTTCGTGGCGACGTTGGCGTCAAATCCCACGTTCGTTTCGGGTTTGTTCGCATGGTTCGTTGCGCAATCGATTAAGGTGATATTGAACTTCTTCGTTGAGAAGAAGTGGGATTTGAGGATGTTTTTCGCTTCGGGAGGGATGCCTTCTTCTCACTCTGCTCTCTGTACTGCACTGACGACGTCGGTCGCGCTCTGTCACGGCATCTCGGATTCATTGTTCCCTGTTTGTCTCGGGTTTAGCTCGATTGTTATGTATGACGCGATTGGTGTGCGGCGACATGCTGGGATGCAAGCCGAGGTGAGGGTCGTTTGTTTTGTGTACATTGGGCTCCTGGCTTTGATGAGGTTATCTGCATCTTATGTCAGAAGTATCTATTTCTCTATGTCAATAGTTAATGCATATAGCTTGTTTGACGTAGTGCTGATGAAGAGTTAATCTGGAGACAATTTGTATAATTGCAGTTTTTGTGGGAAATTTGGTGTTCTATACAGTTCTGTCACTTATGTGATTGAGTTTCCTGTTAATGATTCAGGAAACGTTACGCAGCGTCTAATGCTGCTACAGCTGACTAGTCTTTCTGAAGGCTTATAGTTGTAGAGGATGCTCTAGTATTTGGTCGTTAAATAGTGTTTGATGAATGCATATGAGAAGTATATAATCTCTTCAGTCTGTACTCTATAAGTGTTGTCACGCAAAATAAAAGTAGAAACTAAAGTGCTGTCCCCTAGAGCGAATTTGTTGCGATGGGAATCAAGATTGGTTTTCTCATAGTCAGTTCAGAGAGTATAGAAAGATTAAACTGGTCAAGCTAATGACATGTTGTTCCCTGTGGCGTTGTTCTATGAATTTCATACTTGGTCCCTTCCTTTTTGTGGAGTACTGGAAATGTAAGTAGACCTGGCCTGACTAAGGGGCTTCAAATCAATATGAAGAGGAGCACAAAGTTTAGTTCTCAGTGATGTTTAAAGTTTGGGGTAAGGACGAATGATGCTAGTGATATTTAGTTCCTCCTGTGCTGATGATGGATGGATGGATGGATGATTGGATGGATACTTTGACATGTCTCAAAATTTACTGCTGGAAGTTGCATGTTTGACAGTATTCAGAGTTTAAGTGGGCGTTTAAATAAAATAAAAAAAAAGGCAGTACAGATCTACTAAGGGGCCAAGCTGATGAGAAGTTAACTTGTTGCCTGTGGAGCTCTTGTTGGGTGTTTTATAATATGCACTCAATTAAGCCACAATGGCTGGTTAAGTATTGACTGTTGTGGTCTTTTTGATTATTATGCCACCTTCTCTTTGTATCTTTATTGGCTGAAGTCGATAGTCTAAACGTTCTCTAAGCTGAAGGAAGCAAAGCATGATGATCGTATAAATAAAGCACACAAAGTTCCTAGGCAGAACAGGAAACCTCCTGATAGGAAAACCCCAATTCCTCTTCCTGCCGAGAATTAAAAATCAGGGTAGACCCCATGGGCTTATGAGAAAACCAAAACTTTGAATTTTAATTTGCTTGCCACTGCCACTTGTGGTCTTAGAAATCCCTCCTTCACCTTCGCCCCTCAAATTATAGCATCTGCAAGCTTTGCTGCTTTGAACAGCTATCCATTCAAACCTTTGGTCTTGTACCTGTGGGGTTTGACTCCCCTTCACTGTGGGCTACTGCTCTCACCACACACTTGATACACCATCTGAGTTTCGGTATCATGCTGTTCTGTTTGTTGGTTAGTGCCTTTGCAGTTGCATGTCTAAAGCATGGTCCCAGTCGAGACAATGGAAGTTAGAAAACCCCCAAAAGGAATAAGGAACAGGAGGATTTTAGTCTTAATGGAAGCTTTTGCTATAATATTTCCATATTCATTTGAAAGTTTCCTCCTCTCCCTAGTTGTTTACCTGCTTTTAGCCTATCACTGTCTTCCTTGGTTTGTTTGTTCACTGCACTGCTACTGTTGGATGAATCATTTTTCAGTCTGTTAGCAATCATTTGAAATACCGTCAGCAACATGATTGAAATACCGTCAGCAATCAGTTTGTTAGCCTATCACTGTCCATTCTTATAGGATCATGCATGAAGTCATTAAACATGATTGAAATACCGTCAGCAACATAGATTGGTTAAATTTCCTTACAAGTCTTATCGGGGTTGATTAATGCAGGTTCTCAATATGATCGTTGAGGATCTGTTTCAAGGGCATCCCATTAGTCAGAGAAAGCTCAAGGAACTTCTTGGGCACACGCTATCACAAGTCTTTGCAGGAGCTCTGCTCGGGATTCTTGTCGCCTGTATTTGTTGTGGCGGTGGTTGCTTAGTTACAACCTGATTGTTTTGCAGGCTGCCTTTGTATCAAACAAATAATGCAACATTTCCATGGGTGGAAATGTTAAAAGTGAATTGAAATCGATTATTTCCTCTTCCTATTTTATGTAGCTTGTCAAAGGTAATAGAAAAGAGCCTTGGAATGGGAAACAATTTTCTTTGTACTAAAATGGGTTGAACTTGCTTGATATGTCCTTTCTAACTAATGTATTTTCCTCCCTTTCAAAACGCATTTTGCTACCCTTGCCATTTCCAGCTTAAACAGAACTGTATTACTGATTATCAGCCTCTCAGCCAACTCAAAGGAAAAAAAAATCTGACATAGCCTGGGTGGTTTCTCTGCAGTCTGATGGCATTACAGAGGAAGAAGATGAATGAAGCGACGGCCGAGAGCAAGTGAGAGCAAGTGTTAGCAATGCATATGCATTTGTACGACACGAGTGGGATTTGGAGTGTCTTCATAACTTTTGAAATTTTTAGTGACACGTCTTATTGTCCTTACCTGGGATTTACTTGGGACAACAGGGAGTAAAATGTAATAATTCGAATCGTGTCATCACTAGAATATTTTAACTTGACTAATTCTTATTAAAAGTGGATGAAAATGTCTCAATTCGTGTCAAAATCAAGTTATGTCATATTGCGTTGGGATTTCTTTAAGTAAATTCTTGGATGGTGTAAGAAATGGCATATTTGAGATAGTGATTTAATTTAATCATCTTGTAAATCTATCAAGTGGAAGTCTACTCCATTAAAAAAATGCTGGTAACTTTTTGAAAGAGGTCGTTAGTGTCAAAACATTATTGGTACAAAAATTTGTCCATCATTTAATTTTTCAGTCATTTATTGGTATGTTACCAATATTTTAATGAAATTACCCAACTTTTTAAGTTTGCATGATATTGATTTTTCTCATTTTTATCAAATTTATTGGAATGAGTGCACAAGATTTTTTTTTTAGTAAGTCTCACTCTATTCTTACTTTAATTTTGATTTTCAGACTTTTGCCTTATCTTTTTATAAGACGTAGAAATTAAAAATCATGCCTAAACTAAATTGTCTTTATCCCAAAAATCATGCCTAAACTAAATTGTTTCTATCCCAATCTCTTTTGAAAAACTGAAGATTCAAACCTCTCACCTCCTTATTCCCATATGGAAAGAGCACCAATGGAGCAAATCCCAATTATTAATCAAGATTTAAAATTGTAATTGTTGGTCAATTGAGGACTTAAATATTTTATTTTGATTCATCGAGAATTTAACATATTAAAAAAGTTAAAATTAGGTCTCCAGCTCACCATAGATGAGATTTAGGTATTGGAAAATTTGATGAGACTCACATGAAGTATTTGGTTGTTTGTCACTTGACAATTCCCACTAGAGTTCTTTTAAACCTTAAATGCTCAACTGACCAAAATAAAACCTTAAGCTTTTTATTAACTAATGAGCGGTACATTTTACTCATAAACTTTGCACTTATCACAATTTGATTTGTCTGTTAGACAACGTCTCAATTTTATTTGTCTGCCTTATATGAATTGACCAATTCTTATATTAAACGATTCACTTTTCCTCATATTAATTTATTACCGACATCTATTTTAATTATAATTTGCCAAAATTCATAACTCTTTTACGGATATACCGATTTTTGTTCTTACGATTAATCACCGTTCGTTCCCCATTTTCTCGCACGCGCCACCATGTCTGACTCTTTGTACTTTCCCCGCCGCCGTGCCGTGAAAAAGTCGTTGATACCGCCACAACCGTCCGTCCTTTGCCGCGTGATCTCGTGAGAGTTTTCGACCCTCCTAAAGAAAAGTTCGCTGGAAGCTTCAGGCGCATCAGAGCACAGGTGGAACACATTCACTCGCCGGCTCGCGACCGAGACGATTTTCTCTGTTTCTGGGTCCGAGATTGTCTTCGGGTTCCCGAGTAGAGTGGTATGGTTTTTTCCTGCTTCGCTCTTGCACTCAACACCCTGGAATAAGAACACCCAATTCATGACACAGATGAATAGAAGCTGGAAACGTGGGTTGACTTTTACCGATTGGACCCAAGTTCTTTCGTCTTTCTAGTAATTCCGACGATCCCATTCTTCTACGGTTTATGTCTTCGTCGTCTTTTACTTGTTGACCTGAGGATTATTTTGTTGCGAATGTGCTCTCTTGCTGGGAAAAAGCTGGGAGGTCCCATGAATGCTTATTGTTTGTCGTGTGAAGCTGACCGTGTTGTCAGTCTTTTACTTTGTCTTTGTCATCCGATGCAAATGCCAAATGGAGTCTATAACTGGTGTTTCTTGGGGCAGGTAATTCTTTTATCTCAATTGAAAGAGCATTGTTGCATAGGAAACAATCATTGAGCTGGATTGGAGCTTAATTTGGTAGATAATGGGTTGTGGTCCCTCCAAGCGCGCCAAGGAAAGCACCGCACCTGAAGCCAAACCATCAAGTGCATCGGCCGAACATATTGCCCTTGCTTCGGAAACGCCTTGTGAGTGCCTAGCTCATCCCCCTGTTGTGCTTGTCTATTTGGAATTTCCAAGGCAAAATCTTGGGACCATTTTTGTCTAGCAGCCGCATTCATGACTTGGTAAGGCATTGAAGCACACTCTTAAGGTCCTCCTAGTTCCTACCACCTCTCTGCCCATCCCAAAAGAGGAGGGAAATTAAGAAAGGGATGATGTACTTTTCATTTATCAATTCATTCTACTGCTTGAATCCATGGACCATAGACAAGTTCCTTTGAACCTGTTAACAAATTTCGTTTGATGTTCTTTGTAAATCTACTGTAGATTCATGTGCATTAGTTTAGAGGATGACATGCTTGACCTTGGTCGATTAAGGTATGGAGGGTGTAGTTGATTGGAAGTTTAGCTTGCAATGACTCTGATTCCCATGCACGTTGATACTCTGTTGTGCCTTTCCTTGGAGGCTGCTGGTAATTGGCAGAACCTGTGTCACCTGCAGTTACAGTAAGTGAAGTGGAATCCTTGTATGAGCTATTCAACAAGCTAGGCACTTCTGTGATCAAGGATGGGCTAATACACAAGGTAACCTGCCTCCTCCCCCACGTGGGGATAGAAATAAATGATATCTATACGACAGTGTATCATACCCTAGACTGACCAAATATTTCTTTCTCTTTGTGTGCTAGGAAGAACTTCAGCTTGCACTTTTTCAAAATAGCAAGAAGAATAACCTTTTTCTGGATAGGGTATGATTTCTAACTTCTTTGGCGATAATATGTCTTTTCTGCTGCCAATTACTTGCTACGAAGCTTGAGGTCTATAGAAGGTATTTTACATACATCCAAGAGATAATGAAGTAGAAGAACCTTGTAATATCTAGTTCATTATATTGAGGGAAAATGTTAGCATGACATAGCTAAAAGTTAAAACTGCAACTCATTCTGTTGGTGAAAAAACTAGGCATGTGCGCTCAATAGATATCTCAGTACCTCTTTTTGTGTCAGTGGATATAAATCAATTAATTGCAAAAGAGAGCAAAAGTCGCTTTCAATGAGTATTATGTATTCGACAGTCATTCCTTCTATCTCTCTTCTATCATTTAATGGAGAACATACTTTTTCTTTTTCTGTGAATTCGCCTTCCATAATAAGCATATCCTTGCCCCTTCTGCAGATGTTTGATCTCTTTGATATCAAACGAAATGGACACATTGAATTTGAGGAATTCGTTCGATCATTGGCAGTTTTTCACCCAAAAACTCCTGATGCAGTCAAAGCTTCATGTAAGAAGCAGAGTAGAAAACACTCTGACGGTGTTATGACCTTTATGAGTCTCTCCACACGGATGTTCAATCTCTGAGTACCTAATACCTAATATTCTTTAGTTCTACAGTTCAGAATTCATGCTATGCATTTACTAGTACTAAATGGAGGTTGTATTTTATGACAGATGCTTTTAAATTGTATGATCTAAGGAAGACTGGTTATATCGAACGGGTGGAGGTAAGCATATTAATCCGACAGGCTTCAACCTGAGGCATATGATGCTGCTTCACTACTTGTTTCTCCATGAGGGAGGGGGGGAGGGAGTAATCTACACAGGAATCTGTTAAACAATGGATTCCACTTCAATGAAGCATTCACTTGGTGCTCAATGTGGGTTTGACCATGTGAAAACTTTTCAGTACTCACTCTCATATGAACTCTTGATTTCCATCCTAAATCAGTGCTTGACAATAATAATACTCTTTAAAGTAAAGCCAGTGGACATTCGATGCATCTTGACTGTTGAAATTCCAATTCAAGTACGATCTGAATCTATTAAACGTATGGCTCTTAACCTAGGTCTTGATTTGCCACAATTTTTGTAGCATTTCGATCCTAATTAATGGAACCTTGGGGTTGGTATCATTGATGTACAAGCTTGTCTTTTAAAATTTCTTTCCAATTCGATCCTTAAGATACTCTCATTGATCCTTTCGTGTTTATTGATATCAATAATTTAGGTTCCAAACTATCAAGGATTTGGCATACTCAAAGCATGCCCCTAAACTTAAAAGTAGATAGTAAAAGAATTTTGTTGAAATTAAGTACTTGTTACCTATGTCTAAAAGTCTTCATGTTCTTTTACTAAGCATGTATTTTGCCATATTAACAGTTGAAGGAAATGGTGCTGGCCCTCTTGAGTGAATCTGAGCTGAATCTATCAGATGATATTGTAGAAATGATTGTGGACAAGGTAAAGAACGGCCTATATGTATTGGTATGATAACAAGTATTCTGACTTTTCTAGTTCTCCTGCTTATTTACTTGCTCTCTTTAAACAGACATTTGCAGAAGCAGACGCAAAAGGCGAAGGAAGAATTGATGAAGAAGAGTGGAAAGATTATGTGGCAAAGAACCCCTCGATGCTGAAGAACATGACTCTTCCATATCTGATGTATGTCAATTACATCACCTTCAATAAAAGTTTGCTCATCCGATCTTATGCACTTGCGCATAGAAGTAGTATCTTTTTACATAGCTTGACCTGTATTTTTTTGGCCATTATCATAAGAAGTAGCACCTTTCCCTATCTGATGCACATCTATTGCATCATTTGTGTGGTTTACACCTGCTTGATCTCATCACCCGGGATATTATCTCATTCATTTCTTTCAGGGAAAATGTTTGAGTAAAAACTAGCATCTTGGCATTCTTTGCATTGTCGCAATTGGCCCACTTTCTAATGGATTTCATAGCTGTTGAATTTTCTTTCCTTTATTTATTTATTTATTTTGGGTTTCCATTGCTCTATTAGTTCACTATCCTCTGGTCATGAAGGGCTCATATATGGTATAAGGTCGTAAATTTACTATCATTCATGCAAGGGATTGCCAAAGACAACTTTGCTATTTCCGACTGGCTTACTTAAGTTAGCTTCTCAATACCTTTTCAGGGACATAACCTCATCATTTCCCAGCTTTGTGTTGAAAGGTGAAGCACATGACTAGGAGTTGTAGGGAACAGTAACTCTTTACCTCCAAGCGCATGACTTCATTTTCGAGAAAAAGCCCGCTTTCTATTTTCAAGAGGATGCTGAAAATGCGGAGAGGGATGAATCCTGCATGTTCTTCAACCCATCATTCAGGAGCTAGTTGTCACAATTTGAAACCTTAATTAGTAGAGGTGCACAACTGTACGGTTCTCTACCCAAGAACCGGACCAGACCGCCCAAAAAAAAAGGTCCGGGAACCAGATCCTGGTTCCAAATTTTTGGAACTGGTGGGAACTGGTCCGGTTCCTGGTTCCAAGTGAAGACACACCTGGGAATTGGCCACTTTTGCAACCGTTTTTTAGCTACAGTAAAAGACCTAGTTTCTCTAAAATTCTAAACTCAGCCTCTTCTTTTTCTTGTTGTCACCTCTCTGTATCTCTCTCTCTCTCTGTGCAGCAAGCCAGCAAATTTAGCTCCGCTTCTCTCTTTTTTTGTGGCTTGCTGCTGTCAACGTAGGTAATGCCTGACCTCTGCACATTGTTCTGTTCTAGTCAAAGTCCAATCTGAAATGTAGTGTTCTTCGTTAATACACATGCTCGATCTGATTGAGATTATTTTGAACATCTTTAGTTGATTTAAGATAGATTTGTATCAAGCCTATATTTGTTAATGTGTTTCCTCATCTTTTAGCCAAACACATATAACCCGTTTGATATAATGCCTCTATCGTTTGCTCTAACAAATAAACATGAGACTGAGGCTTTTAACATTTCTGTGGGAGCATACACGGATCTGTTTAAGCTATTTTCATCAACTCCAAATGTCCTTAGAATGATGTAGAGTAATGTTGGTATCAAATCTCAGATCATTGATAGTCCTCATTTTTAGTTGGAAGCACAAAATCTGCTCGACGAAATGTTTTTGAGTGGCAATCTTGAAATTGTTCCTCCTATTGATCAATCTGAAAATGTACCAGTGTGTCTGCATGATGTTAACTGGGCTGTGAGTCATCATCCATGATATTTGGAATATTTCATAGCTACTAAAAATGTGTTGCTAAACCTTCGTTTCCTTTGCTTTGACTTTTGTGTTTTCTTTTGGTAATTTGTGGTGGACACCGATGAGATGAAATGGTATGGGATCAGAATGAGTTCTCGAGTTAACCTAGAATCAGACCGGAAAAACATGGTAGGTTCCGAAGCCAATTATAGGGCAATAGGGTAGCTTCCAAGTTCCAAAAATGGTTATAAAAAGGTAGGTTTCAAGTTTTAAACTAAAAGATACCGACCCTGAAACCGATCACTTCTATTAATTAGATCTTGTTCTTGTACCCAAACAAAAGAACATCCCAACTGGGCTTTTGTCTATTTCATAAACCTAGTTCAGCCGGTTCCCATTAAAGCCCAATGGCAACAGCTATGCGTTTCATTCTACCTTTTGTTAGTTATATAGGCTAAAGTTACACCAGTCGATGTATCTATTTGCAAAAAACTTTTTTCCGGCCTATTGGGGGTTAGACAAATTCTCACAGGACCAGTATAAAATTGCATTTTATTTGAAAGGTATGAGTGCCATGACCGGAGATCAATGTCTGAATGATGGTTTCGCCAATATACAATTGCCAAAACCAGAGAAAAAGTCTCTTATGTAACGAATAGGTAGTATTATATGATTCCTTGGTGGTTGACAACCTTATCTAATGGACGAACCCAGACAGTCCTGCTGAAGAACTTCCATACTCATAATTGATATAGACTATGATTGAACACCAAAACAGGCAACTTCCTTTTTCTTTTTGAAGGGGGGGGGGGGGTTCAGTAACTTCATGTGATTTCAAACAAAGACTATTTAGGGATACGTCGGGGCTGAGTCGCCGATGGATGCAGCCAATTTACAGGCACCAACCAGTGCGGCATGCAACCGAATGGGATTGATCATGGAAAGGAGATACGTTCCCCTAACAAAATCATCACCACGTTGATAAATCCAAGACTTGAGAAGGAGGAAACCACAGTTGTACGTTTTCCTTGAACAACAGATGAAAGAACCAGCTTGAGACTCCAACAAAAGTGACAGATCTTTTACACCAAAACAGGCAATAAAAGTAGCAAACCACTTTCTAAGTCCATCAACGTACTAATCAAAGAGTCAGATTGAGACTATCTCATACGGATTTCTGATGATATTGACATGTCTGTAGCTGAGACAAGGCTTGGATGGCTATGTAACTTGAGCGAGTAGAAGGTACAAATGAAAACGGCCAAAGCACGGTAGGTGCAACTTCAAGAAAGGATAAGGTGTCTTTCATTGTACAACGAACTCCCCAACCATAAATTGACACCGCTTGCATCCATTTCGGTTGGTGGGACACACGGACACATATCACTTGGCAACTTCTATTCATGATCGGTCGGTTTGGCTACGAGCCACTTGGCGAAGCAGTTTCGTCAGTTCATCATAAGCTCCCGAAAGTCGTTCATTTTTTTTAAAATAAGCTCCTGAGAGTCACTTCCTTGGACCTTTGGTTCATTACGTCAAAGGGAAAGGTTAAGAAAATAAACAAATTGGATCTAGCGATCACAACTGTCTTTGGCATGGTAGTGGAAGTAGTTCATCCACTCCCTTTAGTATTGGGCTAATAAGACTGACTCACCGAAAGAGTAAGATTAAAAAAACAAGAGAGATGAAAACAACTTCTCCGATGAGATTCATCCTCCAACAGGACTTTTGAGCACATGAGTGCTCATTTTTCGACTGCTATGTGGGAATAGCCTTTCTCAACCCAAGCTCAAGGTTGAAGACGCCATGTTACTATGCAATGGCAATGGGTCCTGAGATATACCAGTGTATGCAGTAGCTAGTTTGTTCCGGTATTTGAATTCGATATACCTGATGATCTCTTGCTATGATGACATTAACTCATCATCGAGGCACAGAATCGTGAAAAACATTATTAACAATTCGTGGATATGATACATCCAGCATCCTTACAAAGATAAATCTTGAGAATGAATTGTCGCAAGATTACATTTCCACAACATTAGAGCACGCAAGAGAGAGAGAGAGAGAGAGCAAACCATGCTAGCTACACAGGTTGGGTATGCAGGCCCCACCATCTGGATTCTGCTGCTCTTTCCAAATCCGTCCTGTAACCCGAAGTTTCAGCTCTTTTCTGTCTCCTCCAGAAAAGAAAAGTGCCATGTTGCGCTGTATAATTAGACCGTCGTGGCTGTCCCTAACCTTCCTATGGCTATCTCTTATGCTTCGTGGCGTCCCCTCCCATATGAGTTTCCGACCATTCCCCCCAACCTCCAAGCTGTAGCTGTAGTTCCGAGCTTCCATCTCATCGCCCATGAAACGAAGAAATGCCATGTAAACCGGAGCCATTCCAAGCTGAAATGCTTCAAAGTGGAGGCAGAAGTACTGTCCAAAGCAGTGGAAAACCTGAACATATGACACACAAAAATGGTTTTGGACATGAGCATTCAGTCACAGCTTTGATTTAGAGAATGCAGGGGAAGCTAGTTCAGGAATCACTCATGGATATATTAACTCTCTTAATTAACTATTTTGCAGTTAAATACCGAACCTCAAATAGTCCAAAGTTTAAGGTAAATATGGGATACAGACTTAGTGCTATCGTTATGACTACTAGTGGCACTTAAAAGTAGTCAATAATAGTTCAAAACTTGACCGGACAAGCATATCTCACTGTAAACACGGTGAAATCAGAGTGATTCTGAAGTGTGTGGATGTTGACAAGGCCACATAATGTACTTTCCTGTGTTGATAAGACAGAAAAATATATTGAAAGAAAGGAAGATTCCGGATGATTTTTTATAATTAAATATCCTAAATTAAATTCTTTCCCAATAAAGCAACTACACTTCTTATAATAAAGGCTCATTTTATCATTTTTTTCTCACAAAGACCTATAGATCATGGGTGAGTGGATACTCACGGTTAACATCCATGTCGCATTTTCTACTTCGCGTGGATTAGACTTCACATATCGATGGTTGAAAGTGCATCCAGAATGCATATCCACTTTGTGGTCATCCCTCAGATGAGCAACTAGGAATGGAATGTCCCCAGTGACAGAGCACTCTGAGCCGGCATAAGGGCAATTGTATGGCCTGAAGTTACAAATAGCCTCATGTTTGAGTTTACTGTAGTAAGGAAATATCTCTGGGCACCCAAGAGAGAAGTACTTGCAAGGCAGCTCAAGTGATTCTGCCACTTTCTCCAGTGCAAGACACCTTATATCACCAAGTTCCTGTCTGCATGTGGGACACCTATTATGAACCCTCGTTTTACAGGTTGAGCAAAGTGTATGCCCATTGTGGCACTGCAAGGAGAAAGTTGTACTGATTGTTTAGCCAAACAAACTCAATTCATGAAAGAGCTGCTTCTCTAAGTTCACAACATCCCAGGGGAAATACTCAGAAATGTGACTGGAAAGCACAGCGAAAGTTACATTGTAACCGTCCTAGAAAATACATAAGTTTAGATAGGATGAAAAATGGCCTCTTCTGATAAACATAACACATTTCAGTACTCTCGAAGTATTGCTTTAATTAAACAACTAAATGGTAGAGTATCATCTTTTAAGGGCAGCAAGCTAAATATAATCAAGTTGACAAACAAAGACGAAAAATAAACGACTAAGAAAAAAAGTTTGTTTGAATGCCTTCGCCTTGAAAGACATAGAAAGGGATGATTACCTACAATGCTCCAGCTCAGAATGGGATACAACAAGGAAAGTAACCCTCTCCACTACCCTGATTTCTGAGGAACAATAAAAGTATATCTGATGGAATTTCCTCATTATAGCTGAAAGGGCAGTGGATATATCTGGAATTCTTTCTATTTCATGAACTATAGTACTGAGTGACTCATATCTGGATGTTCAAGTCAAGCATTCCTCTCACCAAAATACTGAGCAGCAAGAGTGACAAGCAAATTGACCTTAGACAAAACCAAGTTCATATCGCAGAGAAGCAACTTCGACAAGTCACTAGGGATATGAAAGGACCATTTTTAGTTTCAAGAAGTTAATTATGACCCAGCAGCAGTCAAATCCCCCAGGAGCACGCCATTGTATTTAAAGCGAAATCTACCAAAATCTCACCAAGCTCATTTCCTATAATCCAAGAGGGTTCCTTCATCCCACAGCCCACACATGATCCACAAAATCATTCCACAGAGACTTCCATTACCTCAACCACTCGATTAATGTCGAAATTGAAGCCGAAATCAACCACCCAATCAACTCAAACACCATCCAACAAATTGATGGACATACTCACCTACCAATGTCCGAAGGTGAGGAATGAAGCAGCACCGAAAGAAAACACCCTATGAACAGGAAATCACAGAAACCCGTTGACCCAAGAGCGTCAAAGGATTAGAGGAATGACCTGATAAATTGGAGGGTACATCGAATTGGTGCATACTGGGCACTCGAGCAATTCGTGGACGCGGATGGTGCTGGGAAGAATCGCGGAGGAAACGACGCCATTGCCGAGAGAAGACTTGGGAGGAAATTGCGGGTGAAGATGGTGGTGGGGATTCTGCTGGATCTCATCCTCGTCCGTCCCATCTAGGGACGTTATGCATTCAATACTATCGGTTTCCATTCCAATCCCGACAGAGCCTGAGCTCGGAAACGTGGGAAAGTTGGCGAATTTGTCGGATTTACAGGCGCACGAACCGGGAAAGAGGGGTTGGAGGAAATGAAAGAAGGGAAAGTTTCGATTTTTGAATCGAGTACGCGATGGGTATGCTCGGCTCTCCTCGCTCAGAGAATCAGTGAGTATATTGATCTCTCAAAGAAGGGGGAGGAGTGATTTTTTTTACAGGAATGAAACGCATTTTCTGCGAAAAAGGAGGTTCTTTTCTTCACAGCTTAAGGGAAGAGAGAGAGAGGGAGAGGCGAGAGAGAGAGGGAGAGAGAGAATTCAGGGAAGCGGAATCCGACGGCGGAGAGACAATCACATGCGTGCGTCTTTCGTTTGTGCTCGCGTTGCGTGTGTGCGCGCGCGCGTACGAGAAAAGATCGATCTCGATTGGAAGAAGGGGAAAGGGCCCAGCGGTCGGATGGTGATCGTGCGGATTCGGAAGGGGTATTAGATTACTTAATTATTGAAAGTAATCGGCCAACGCTCATCTGTACGTGACTACGTATAACATCCTCATCCATTTTTTTTCGTCTCCTAGATTCTTTCTTCTCATTTAAACCACCAGCAAAGTTCGGACACCGGGTCTGTCTTACGAGGCATTTTGCTGATGTTCATCGGCACCTCGGTGTCGAGCTGCTGCTGCATTTTGCTGATGTTCTCGTATTGCGTAGAGCCTTCGAGAAAGGGAATGTAAGAAGAATGATTCGTGCTTGTCTGGTCTATAGCTTAACCTACCAGTTATGGGCATTTGCCCCCAAACAGAGTGGCTTTGGCATCATTCGTGACTTGGGTTCAACGTTACTTCAACTGCTCGTGAGTGCGCACTCCCCCTTTTTCCACTTTTCGGCCGCACCAGTCTTTGAGCTACGAATCATCATCCCCCCTAAAGCTACTCGAATGACTGACCCTTTTCCATGCGATGTTCATTGCTTGTGCAGCAGTTGTTTCTACATTTTTCGGATCTGTTCATGTTCTTGTCTTTCCCAATAACTAGAAAAAAAAAAAAAATGGCCCCAAGCACCCGACCTGATGGTAAATGAGTGGTTGAGGTTGAGCAACTTTGGGCATTCATGTTAGGTGAGGAGATTAAATCCCGCCGCAATTACATAAAGTACGGTAATTAGAAAAGCTCTTCCGTTTGAGTTTAATTTCTCTCTTAAACTCTTCAATGAAATGCGCTTATTCTAATCTTTTGGGAACGAGGCATATTGGTAAATAGATATGAGAAATGTAAAAATTACTGTAAACATAAATGCGAGAGAATAAGGCATATTGACGAGTCGAATTATTTGACTTTCTCTTGGTTACAAGGAATAAATTAAGGAGTCAAAAGCTATTTCACAATTGCTTAAGATTGACTCCTTCGCCGCTTTGAATTCAACTCGCTTAAAATTGACTCCTTTGCCACTTTGAATTCAACTCATTTTTTCTCGAGTCAGAGTCGAGTTCAAGCACTTTTGTTAGGCTTAATCTAATAATCTAGCTATTTATTTGTTTTAGTCACATGTATGCATTTGTAAAGATTATAAACCAGTAGTACTTTCAAATGAATATATTGTGCTTTAGGAATTCAAGCTCGAGAGCGAATTCAAACTTAGCTTGAGCCTTGAGCTTGAGACTTTACTTGCTGATTGAGTTTAATCCAAATCAAGCTCACGTTCGTTGGAAACCAACTAAGTTGACTCGAGCCCAATCTTGATAAATCAAGCTCGATTGCATGATCGAGTCAAGTCAACTTTGACTATAAAATTGTGTGAACTCAATCGGCCTTGCTTAAATCCTATGGCTAGAAAAATATATAGAAAGAGAAAATCTTATGAGTTTTTTGCTTTCTATACCATAGTAGGTCTCATATAACCATCCT
The DNA here is from genome assembly GCA_014182555.1 of Eucalyptus erythrocorys. Classification (NCBI taxonomy): domain Eukaryota; kingdom Viridiplantae; phylum Streptophyta; class Magnoliopsida; order Myrtales; family Myrtaceae; genus Eucalyptus; species Eucalyptus erythrocorys. The sequence continues at coordinate 333,660 of CM024601.1, read as the reverse complement.
GGCTCTACCAAATTTTTTGTTTTATCTCTTTTGGAATAATCACAATTTTTTTTTCGTGGATCTGCTACCATAAATTCAATGTATAAGCATATAATTCTAAATAATCTCATTTTTTTCAATTATTCAACCATATCATATTTTATTAGAAGCAGGAGTGCGTACCTAATTCATTTAATTTATATTTAGATCTGATTAAATTATAAAAGAATTCTTGACAAATTCAAAAGTAGAACAATCCTATATATGAATAGAATATTAGAATGAGTAGGAATACAAGGAAGATAAGAAAACTTCCCGCTTGTTGCACAATTGGGGATTCACCTTAAAATTAGTGTTGTAGTCAAGAAAAGTAATTTATGCAAACGTTTTTACCGAATGATTTTGTTTCTAGCGAAAAAGGAGGCGGTCTTTATGCACAAACTGGAGTTAATCTGGTTCCTTACTTCATCAGAGTAGCAGCATCTAAAGAAACTAATTGACTGAATTGCCAAGAATCCAAAAACTTGATCCTGAACCATAATGAGCTATGAGTGAATAAAACAAAGTTTCCTTCCCTTCAAACATAAGAACATGAGCCCTTTATGCAAAGCAATCCTAAAGATACAATCAGCTCCTTGCGCTTTCATAATTCATTCCATCCTCGCAGTCGGCGAGATTATGATATAAAAAAAAAGGTTGGATCAAACAGAGAATCAGTGGCAATCCTACCAATGTTCATTATATGAGCGCCACAATGAAGCATTATCTGGAAATATCCGATGAATTCCCTCAATATACCATTACTTTCCTCTAAACCAATCCCCGCTCTTCCCACCAGTTTTACGCTCAAGTCTTACGTTTGAAATCTGGATATCCTTTGAAGCAGCCTTGCACATATCATATACTGTAAGACCAGCTATGGTCACAGCCGTCATCGCTTCCATCTCGACCCCAGTTTTCTCGGAACATGTGGCCTCCCCTTCTATTTCCACGCTAAAGTCGTCAGGATTCAGCTTCAGATCAACGCGAACATGAGTCAGCGTGATGTTGTGGCACAAGGGAATGAGGCTGCTCGTGTGCTTCGCCCCACTTATTCCTGCAATCTTGGCCACACTTAAGACATCACCCTTTGCCATCTGGTTGGCGGACACCAAATCAAACACCTTCTTCCCCAGCATTACTTTGCAGCTGGCAGTGGCAGTTCGCTTGCTAACTACTTTGGGAGAAACGTCAACCATCTGAGCTTCTCCTGTATTGCCGATGTGTGTCAACCCACCTGCACCTTCTTCAGATCCTTGAGACGTAAATTGGGTGTCCTGTGCCCTAACACCATCCGCCGCAGAAGTGCCTAATCCATTTGATGGTGGCTCACCAAAAACAACTTCCATTTCCTGATGCAACATCAACAATTTTGTATCTCAAAATCTGTTAGCTCCCAACAAAATGTTAAAACGGACTAAATAACAACGATGAATCAGGAGGGCAGCCAATCACATCAAGTTTTAATGCTGCAGGAAAATGCATCCTACGTGTTTCATATCTCCATACAATGTGATCATTGTCTGCCTCCGAACCTTGTTACTAATGTTATTTTTCTTTCAATTTTGTGGAATAGATTACCTTACCTTATTCAGTTCGGCGATGGTTGTGGCTATATCATGTCTGGTGTTGCTGGAAAAGGGTCTTGCTGAAGCAGCAGCAAACTTTGTGGAAATTCGACGAAGCAACATGCTAGCTTGATTCTGCTGGAGCTAAAAATACCGAGGAAGCTGGAGAAATATAACAAGGCAATAGCCAGTGAGAGGCACCAAACTAAATTCTGAAAGCAGGACGCAAGCAGCGTCCGTGTCAAAGTAAAGAGCTTTCGAGCAGAAACGGATCTCATGGCGGTCGGGCATTTCAGCAAACAGGCGGGGGGCGTGACGGGCGAACAAAGTTGTATACAAATAAACGGAAGGAAATAGGAAAACCAGTCTTCAAACGTCATCAAAGGTACACACCTGGACGTCGCAGTTGAATCTTGCTAGGCTTTCTACAAGTTATCGAAGTCTTTCAATGCCTGTGAGCCTTTGCCTTGGCTAAAGATCCCGCATTTTATGTCCTCGCGGGGTAGACGAAGATGGCTCTCAGCCGCCCCGCTGCTGCACATGGCCAAGATATACCGTAATAATAAAAATAAAGAGTACTTACAAAAAAGACGTCTTTTTTAAATAAGAAAAGCGCTGGATATATAATGGGGCTGCTAAAGAGGGGACAAGGAGCTCAAACTGAAGTAGCTCCTCCCGCCCATCCAGAAGCAGCATGGAGACGAGACGGAAGATCGAAGAGACGGTCGTGGCGATACTGCGGAGCGCCGACATGGAAGCCATGACCGAGTTCAAGCTCCGGAGCGAGGCCTCCGAGAAGCTGGGCTTCGATCTCTCCGACATCGACAGCAAGAAGCTGGTGCGGCGCGTCCTGGAGTCGTTCCTCCTCTCCGACGCTGCGGGCGAGGACGGGGGCAAGGGACGCGGATCGGATGTCCGAGGAGAGGTCGACGGGGTCGCCGGAGAGGCGCCGGCGAGGGAAGTGAAGAAGGAGCTCGGCGAAAGTGGAGAACGCCTCATTTGTGAGGTTGAAAGCGAAACCCTACCGCTCTGTTTTTGGATAAATTGCGTTCATCGACTGCATGTACAGCTAGTGAACTCCTTCGTCCGTCACTTAGTTTTTGTCTGCTAATTCATGGCGAGATTGTATTCAGCTGCATAAATTGTGTTTGAAAGCCATGGTTGTCCGGCAGTCGAAAGGAGATTTCTTTTTTCCCCCCGCATTCTTCTGTAGAGGACAGTTATAGATTGGGCGAAGATGATAGTTCTGCAAAAGCTTTATTGGATGCAGTCTCTTTGTTTGCTGAAGAGAACGGCGAGTTTACATTTTGGCTGTCTAGTTTGCTGAGGTTAACTTAGGGAGCATTAAAGAGGAGTCCTTACTTCTGAAGCCCTGTGGCTGCAAGTAACATAGGAATCAGATTGGTGAAGAGTCCTTATTGGAGGAAATACGACAGTTTTAGACAAAAAGCTATCGGCAGTAGTAACTCCAATATTGTAGATTCTCACTTGGCAGAAGTAGATTAGTGCAATAGGCAGTTGCAAATCTAACATTGTAGATTCTCACTTGTTGGGTATTGTCTTTCTTGGATTTTTCGTGGTTTTCCTTGGTTGGCGATTGGGACTCAGCTCGAGAACCTCTAGAGGACCTACTTGCATTGCTGTTAAAAGAGTTGGTACTGACTAGTAACATTTTCATTATATTCCTCTTATGGCCAACTGATTATTCTACATTCTATGAATGGATAAGCCACGTCAACAACTTTGAAATCATCATTTGATGTTGGTGTAGCTTTCAGATAGGAGGTACGTGACTATTCAAGATTATAAAGGCACAAATATGGTATCGATGAGGGACTACTATGTCAAAGATGGAAAGCATTTTCCCAGTGCTAAAGGTGATTGCACATATGTATAACATTCTCTCCTTTATCTAAATCCACAATGATGCTCGTCTTTTTTTTCTAGCTGGTTCAGGTATGATAATTGTGGATGGTCTTTCTTACTCTTTGCTGCCTGTGATCTTGCCTAAGCTTTGATGACAATGGTTTATCTGATCATTGATTGATGTTGCATATAATTGACACTCGTGTTTATGGTGTAAATATCTGCAATTCCAACTGCTTTAGTGGCTTTTGCTAAAAGGGTATGTTCATCTCAGTATAATTCTTTGCATTTCTATCAACGTTGTGCATCTCATTGTCTTGTATTGACTCCAATATGCTGCTGTGTAAAGAGGTATAAATGTGCTGTGGTGGCTTCTGAACCTCTAACTATAAATATTCACTGTAATTTGCTGAGATTGAAGTCCCACAGCAAGTCAACTCCTTTGGAGCTTTCTATGGATTTGCATTGGCTTCAAAATTATTATATGTGTAGAAGACAACAAGGCATCGAATGTGATCATATTATTGAGGCAAGAGATGCATGGAAGTTAGATGGACATAGTGAGTAAGGAAGTGTCTCATGTACATTTAATCACCCTTTTTTTCTATATCTCCAAGCATTAGAGCACTGTTCTCTCTCTCTCTCTCTCTCTCTCTCTCTCTCTCTCTCTTCCAACATCCATTACCTTTGTCTCAAGCCTATATGGAAGGATGGCACATACGTGAAAAATCTGAGAAGATTACTATAACTTATCTTCAGGTCCAAGAACTGCTTTTGCTTCTTTGTTCTACTGCCTGTCATAAATGTTAATGCTGCACATTGCTAGCTTACTTTTCTTTTTTCACACTAGATTTTTGTAGTCCTGTATGTTTTTCTGAATTCTATAAGCATTTTTGTCCATGTATTGCCGGATTTGTAGTTCTCCCATTTTGCCATTAAGCGTGTTGATGCAAATATTTATGCCTGTTCTGATGCATTCTAGGAATTAGCTTAACAAAAGACCAGTGGTCAGCTTTGAGGAGCAATCTCCCTACAATAGAGGAAGCTATTAAAAAGTTGGAGTCAAAATTAAGGTGCGAATATCACATTGGAAATCTAAGTGATTATTGATGTATATATGTAATGGTCAGAGCTCAGGGATGTAATCCTTACAGTTGTTATATGATTCCTTCCTGACCAATACACAATGACAAGTGGATACTTGTTTCCATACTCTATCGAAGAGCACTCTTTTTACAAAGTCGTTTAGCCGATTGGCCATTGAATGGTTTTAATCAATTGATTGCTGCAGGCCGCAAACCATTGATGTTGCCCTCAATGATGTTCCTAACTCAATGGCCACATTAGTTCAGGGTCTTGTACCCATTGAGATTAACCGTTTTGATGGAAAGAATTATCACCACTGGGCACAACAGATGGAGTTTTTCCTGAAGCAATTAAATATTGCATATGTTCTCACTGATCCACACCCAGTGGCCAATTTAATACCAGAAGCAAGCGGTGGAGAAATTGCTCGAGCAAAAGCTGCTGAACAGAAATGGATGAATGATGACTACATTTGCCGTCGGAACATATTGAGTTCTCTGTCAGATGATCTCTTCTATAAGTACTCACAGAACACTCACAGTGCAAAAGATCTGTGGGAAAAGCTGAGACTGGTTTATCTTCATGAAGACTATGGGACGAAGAGATTGCAAGTCAAAAGGTATATTGAATATGAGATGGTTCATGGTAAATCAGTCGTTGAGCAAGTCCAAGATTTGAACAGCTTGGCAGATTCAATTGTGGCTGCTGGAATTTCAGTAGATGAGAATTTCCATGTCAGTGTCATCATATCTAAACTACCCCCATCTTGGAAGGATTTCTGCTTGAAGTTGACGCACTATGAGCATTTGTCTTTCCAGGTGCTGATGAATCATTTAAGGGTTGAGGAAGAGTTGCAAAATCAATACAGGTCCAAGGAACCTCCTGCTACTCAGCTATCAGGTAAAGTTAGATCCAGCAGTAACAATATAAGGAACTCTGGAAAATCTCCAAAAATGAGAGAATCTGAGACAGTTGGCAAGCCGGTGGTTTGTTATAATTGTGGTAAGAAGGGGCACATTTCGAGGCATTGCCGAAGTAGAAAAAGTGACAAGGAAGCTAATCTTATAATAGAGCCAGAAAATCTCACTTTACCTACACAAACAGACGTGGGACATTGCTGATGACACTGGAGTCATTTTTGGATATACAGACCTTCCAAGTAGTAGCACCCTATACACGTGCTTGATTTTCTGCATTGATCCTGTTGTCTGCAGATCTAGAATTTAGGGATCACTTAACTATGAAGTTTTCCCCTGAGGGCCGGGATTTGTTCAATAGCTTTGCTTATGAAGTTGGTGATTCTATGTATCATATTGGATTTTCGTGTTGGCAATTGCTGAGAAAAAGTATAGGGTGATCGATAGCATAAACAAATCATTGACGTTACTCTTTTCCAACCTAAAGCATTTTCATTCACAAATATAGATCTATTGGAGAATTTTGCATTGGACAGCAAGCGGATACATGTCGACTAATGCAGCGTCTCTGCTTTTTCTTGGACAAGGTTGAAGCAAGGCATTGCTTTCCAAAAGCAAAAACCTTTTTGCTTTTTTTCTTTTTTGGGTCAAGCATAAGCAGAAAGGTTGAAGGAAAGTATTGGCACTACAATGGTGCTATTGTTCGCATGATGCTCACACAGCAAGCTCTTTGTTTTTTAGCTGATTACCTATAAATTTTCCGAGCCCGTGATGAGCAATTTCTACTTTCCATGATCTTACTTTTGCCACTAGGTTGAAAATTAGAACCAATATAGGGTTTCGTAGTCGCAGCTGCCTAGAAAGACATGGCGTGAGAATTTTTGCGCCGCAATATGTTCTCGGCACAACTGTCCTCCGGTATTCGACATCCGCAAGTCATACCTAAATTCATGCCGTTGCAATGCTCCCTGCAAGCCCCTCTCGCTGTTGCCTGCTAATGCAGCCCACAAGGAACACGCTTCATGAAACCGAACATTCACTGCACATTTCTTTTGTCAAAAGCAAGCAGGACAATTCCGTCCATAGGCTCAGATTCATTCCCTCCTAAAAAGCGGAGGCCATGATAGAGATCGACTGTAGCAATGAGAAAAACGTGCCAGTACTTCCAGGTTAAAACTGACTACGAAGGATTCAACTTGCCCAGGCGACAGAGACAGCTTTCCGCTTCAGTGGAAGAGCACTTCAGGAACCAGGACTGACAAATAGAAAATGAGTCTGGACACAGAACACCCAATGGAAGAAAGGGCAATGGAGAACTCAACTGCTTCGTTTACATGTTAAATGCAAAATGATTCCTCAACTTCCATTTTAATTACTTCATCGAACTACACAAATTTCGACAGAGAACACGAACTGAGTATTACGGAAAAGTAAGTGAATACAAGGACTATGAGGGTAAACCATCTAAAGGAAAAATATAAAGAGAAACTATTTTAATGTTCAGAACAACCACAAATGGTATAAACTTACAGACTCAATTAAACTTTCAAGAATATTTGCTTATCGGAGGATTGTTTACCATGAAAAAAAAAAAAAAAAACAAAAAATGAAAGTAAATTTGCTGTCCTAATTGGTCAACAGGAAGTCATTTTTGTCCTTTTGGCTCAACCACTCCTTGAGGAAACTCTGCAGCAATCCAAAACTCTGATCGAGCTTCCAAAGGGGCTTTTCCCTATGCATTACGCCTATCCACTATAGCATAAGCGCACATGGTACGCTAGCCAACAGACGACAATGGCTCTAAGGAGTTGGATTCACGGGAAAATGCTGCAGTTAACTTCTCCTTTGTCATCTGTTCAGACCCTTGCGACTTTATCAGGAATGTATGGAACACGGTATCATTGGCTGTCGAAAGCTTCGAGTCAAGAACGGTGACCTGCGCCTCTTGGAAAGCCTGGATAACTCTTGACGCAGGGTGAGAATTCAAAGGACAGCTGACCCTCACGACGACCTCATCAGCAGCAGTAGCTTGGATATCAACATCTGGAGATTGGTTTGATTGCTCTGCGGTGGCATTAACCTCGACGTCTGATGCATCTCTTGAAGTACTTCCAAACCTCTCCCGATCTGATTCCATGATTTTGAGCTTCGCTTGAAGCTCATTTATATAAGCAATGGCATCTCCTAATAATGAAGCTTTATCCATCTTGGATATATTAGGCACCACCGCACGAAGGGCATAGAACCTCTGGTTCAGCTTCTCACGTCGCTGCCGTTCTGCCTCCACATGATTGAGAGGTTCTTCTCTTCCATTCGCAGGCTTCCTGCCTCGTTTTCTTGGTCTCTTCTCGTTCGCTGCACCACCCTGCTCTTCCTTGCATGAAGCTTCAACATCAGAATGCTCAGAGTCGGCAGTGAATGGTCGGGTTATCACAGAAGGCCTTGAAGTGGCACCTGTAAAGTCGATTTGCATTTGCACCTGCTTTTGTGCTGGGTAGCGGTTCAATCCAAAATCATTCCTACCGCTGTTCATCCGCTCCTCTAATTTACTGGCCGAGGTTTGAGAACCATAAAATTCCACAGGACTCAACTGCTTTGCACCATGAGCATGAGCCCAACTCGTGTCATGGGTGCCATTTCTAGGAGTTGAAAATGGGAGTTTACTTCCGTTATGGTGAGGTTCCCACGATTGCCTGGAGTCCATCTTTCTAACAGCGAGTTTCTCCCTATAATGGCCTTGACTGTTACCTGCGGTTAACTCCTTACCAAATATCTTGGAGACTCCCTCACCCTTACCTGCCAACGGCAAATTAGGGAAGGGTGCATTTTCGTCCTTCTTTTCGTTCGTCATGGGTAAGGCAGCTGTTGGCTTAACCGACATAAATGAATTCGTCGAGAAAGACAATCTTATGGTCTGCACCACCTCCGAGCTTTCCGGGACAGATCTAACTGAACCCAACTCTACAACCCCAACGTCAGTGGGAACCAAAACTATTGTCCGAATCCCCGCAGACTTTGCAAGAAACGACCGAACGCAATAATCAGAAGGCGACTTGAGCGCATCCGTCAGCCATACATGCTTCTCCGAGGCAAAACATTTGCCTGGACCCCCTTCTCCCGAGGGAAACAAGAAGTACATGGACGCCAGAAAGAACATCTCCATGTCCGTCACCCGGTCCAAACCGAGAGCATAATTGTCCTCATCCGACCCACCAAAGACAGTGTGCAACTTGTCCAGCACCCGTTTCCTCATCCTCTGCTGGCCCTCGTCCTCGAGTCTCAAATTAAGGATTCGAGTCGCTTCAGATTCTTCTCCATCTTTCGGCTCCCTACAGGACCCATCCCCCCAACCCAACAGCCAATCCCCCGACTTGGACCTGGAAATCTGCCAGAAGATGGCATAGTTCCAGCTGAAGTTGGAAGAGTTGGGGTGGTCCACGAGATTCGAGAGCTTGTCCTGCATATTCTCGTCGCTTCCAATGGACATCAAGAGATTTTCATTCGAAACCGATCTCGACACTAAGTAATCAAATGCCCGGGTTCCCAAGACAGCAGCCACCATGGCTTTCTCTTCATCATTCCACGGGCCATACCCAGCACCTAGCTCTATCTTCATCTCTATCCCACCCCCACCAAAAAGAAAAAAAAAAAAAAAAAAAAGAAAAGAAAAGAAACACCGACGACCCACGACCCAGAACAACCCACAGCCCTCGCCGCTCACTACTAAAAATCTGTCCAACCTCGAAAACCCAGATCGAATCTCAGCTCGCGAAACCCGCAAAGCAACCCAAAACCCTTGCTTTCTAAGGAGAACTCCAAATTCCCACGCATTCGACCGCTAAAAAGCAACCGCCCCGAATTTCACCCTCGCACTCCGCCATGGGCTATACAATCACAGATCTCGATCACCAACTAGCGAGAGCATGGAAATAAAAAAAAGAACAAACCCAAGGAACCCGGAAGCAAAAGCAGACGAGATACAAACCGGCGGAGCAGGGGAGTCAAATGGGATCATCAGACGAATCGCCTCAGAGAGAAAAGGGCGCTGTGGGGGCCAATCGGTCGGCGGCGAGTGTCGGGGGAGGGTCGGAGTGAGAGAGAGAGAGAGAGAGGGAGAGGGAGGGAGGGAGGGAGGGAGAGAGGGAAATTTGCAGTCGCTCCTTTCCCGGTTAAAAGCAGGGGATGTGGGGGAGTGGGGGAGGAAGGGAAAACGCACAAATTGTGGGGAGGTCGGCAAAAGAGGGTGAAGGAATTTTCCCAGAAAACGAACAGTTTTCGGTTAAAATGGTACGAGAAAATGAGGAAAGCAGGAGGAGGCTTTAAGCTTTCTCTTTCTAGCAAAGCGTATGTGAATGATGGGAGAGAGGGAGGGGGGGAAGAGACGGGAGGGAGACAGTCAGAGAGAGATTTGGAACTCTGGAGCTCATGGAACTGCAGGAGATGACCAGGGTTAGGGTTAGAGTTTAACCGTGGTTAGTGGGGGGGGAAGACGGGTTGAGGGGGCGCTGAGGAGGAGGTGGGAAAACGTGATTGGAGGACTCTTGGGGTTTTGGGGGAAGAAGGAGGGGATGCCCTTTTATTAAAGCTTAAAACGAGGTCAGTGTTGTTAGCAGTAAACGATGTCACGTTAAGCACGGTCTCTTTTCTCCTCTCTCTCTCTCTCTCTCTCTCTCTCTCTCTCTCTAACTCTTTTCTTATTTTTATATTCATCATTTTTGTTTTTTATTTAATTTTATTATTATTTTTTGATGATTTTAATGTCCTCCTTTTGTTGCTGTTGTGTTTCACTGTTTCTGCATGTCGCTTTTTATGCTCTCTCTCTCTCGCTCTCTTTCTGGTACACACACGCACATGAGATTGCGTGAACCTCATGCCCCATTTACTTTCCGCACATGAACCACCTGTGACTGCACTTAATCCCTCCCCCCCCCAGAAAAAAAAAAAAAAAAAGTCCCCCTAATATTCGATATTTTCTAAAATACTATATTTTTCGACTAAAAATATAATATTTTTTTTATAATTCTGGATATTATTGAGATCACGCAATAGAATTGGAGTACTTATTTTTTGAGGAGATTTTCAAAAAAGAACTCAAACCCAAATCTATCAATATATTTATTGGACTCATACTTCCACTCAAAAGCCTAATCGATTAATAGAAAGTAAATGTGGGGAGGTCGGCAAAAGAGGGAGAAAGGAATTTTCCCAGAAAATGAATAGTTTTCGGTTAAAATGGTACGAGAAAATGAGGAAAGCGAGAGGAGGTTTTGAGCTTTCTCTTTCTAGCAAAGTGTATGTGAATGATGGGAGAGGGGGAAGAGACGGGAGGGAGACAGTCAGAGTTCTCTAACCCTGGTCATCTCCTGCAGTTCCATGAGCTCCAGAGTTCCAAATCTCTCTCTCTCTGACTGTCTCCCTCCCGTCTCTTCCCCCTCCCTCTCCCATCATTCACATACGCTTTGCTTGAAAGAGAAAGCTTAAAGGCTCCTCCTGCTTTCCTCATTTTCTCGTACCATTTTAACCGAAAACTGTTCGTTTTCTGGAAAAATTCCTTCTCCCTCTTTTGCCGACCTCCCCACAATTTGTGCGTTTTTATAATCAATCAATATATTTCACACCGCATTGATCTTCTTATGTAATTTTTTTTTTTTTACACAATTCACATATTCATCTCAATATATTTTGGATTGTGTTTCTAAAATTTTCGCTAACATAAAAAATATTGGAAAAAAAAATCCACCGAACAGCTTAAAGAATTAAAAGATTATTGGGGAAAAAAAGAATAATTATTAACACAGTACGATTTAATACGAGGTTGGTACCGGGAGGAGACAATCTATCAAACACTGTCCGTGCAGACTTTTGCGCATCACTCCCCACCATGATTAGGAGGTGAGGGGTTGGAACTGTGCGGGTGCGTGCCTGAGCAAAGACGAAATTCGTGCGAGTGACTACGCATTGAGATTTGAGAATTAGCGATTCCCCTTTTTCTCTGTTCAAGAAGATCAGGATCTAAACGTTTCCGGGCAGCTCACATGATGCGTAGTCATACCTTAATTTCCTCGAAGGAACCCCGACCGGGGGGGTTAGGTACCATGTCAAAGTACGAATCCTGAACGGGGCTTCGCATCAGAAACCCTTAAAAAAAAGTGGGGAAAATTTAAAATTAAAATAAAGGAAAGGGCCTTCTCCGGGCGCGAAAAGACGAGACGACCCTCGCGCGGGCCCCGAGTGGGGGGCCAGAGTGTCAGATGATTGGCCTCGTCCGAGAAATCGCGGCCGTCGTTTTACGGAGTTCGTTTTTTTTTTTTTTTTTGGGTATCCTCCCCCGCCCCGGTGAAACAGTGAAAAGAAGAGATGGGCCTTTTGAGGCCGAGCAATCCATGTCGAGTTCAAGGGCGACAATTCCACGATAGTCAAGTCAGAAAATTTAAAAAAAAAATTTAAACAAAAATATTAGATATTAAATCACACATTCGTAGCAGTTTCGCACGTAGAATCATTCAAAGTTTTGCACGAAATTGGGTGAAGTCCGATATCGTGCGAGAGGAAGCGTTAAAATATTTGAAAAAATAGGAGTTGGGGGAGTCATGCATGTGGTGTTTTCGAGTGTTTTGTGTCTGCATTGACACGGCCGCGTGTGATGGCGTGAACCGAGTCAAAAGAAAGGAGTCACGCAAAAAGCAGCGGAAACAAACGACACGTACCACTCGTGAACTCAAAGGACAATCAACATAATTTAAAGAAATAAAAAAAAAAAAAAAAAAAAAGGGAAAACCTTGCCCTCCCCCCGCCGAGGAGTGTCCGAAAGTGGCGTTTCCTTCCTCCCCCCGTCCTGAAGAGGGGGCCCACCCATCGTCCTTTCACGCGTTTTCGGGCGACTACTGCCCGCCCCTCCCCTCCCCTCCCCTTTCGTCTTCTCTCATCGCCGACGATTGGCGTCTCGTTTTGTCCCGTTCCTCCCCGCGAGAAAATCAAGATTCGCATCGTACGGTGAGAAGAGAGAGGGGTATGAATTCCGCCCATTTTCGACGTCCCATGACGAGACGGCTGTAATGGCCGCGGACTTGCCTGGTCCGCGTGGGCCCCATCCCAATCCCATCCCATTCCTCCCCCCCCCCACAACTCCCCACAGAGAAGAGAGAGAGAGAGAGTGAACAGTCGCGCACACGTTTACCCACCCCCGGGGGCGCACGCGTACCACGCGGGGAGGTGCGATCGCTCGCGGGACACTTGTCCCGATCTCGTCGACCGATCGACCGAATCCTCCCCCTCACGAGACGAGATAGGGAGGAGCGATGGCTCGTGAAGGGCACATGGGTTTTGACGTTAAGCCCAGGAGCCTGCGGGCCCCCACCCCCACCCCCACCCCCCTCCGCAACCCACCATTTTACGTAAAAAAGGTGAGAAGAACGTGCCCCTGCTCGGCGCTCACGTGAGCCTCGCGTGACTTCCCCACCCTTTTTTCTTCTTTTTCCTTTTTGGCGATTTTTCCTCTCTTTTTTTTTTTCTTTTTCCTTCATTTGCTTGGTCGGGGCACGTGATTGAAGCGCATAGCCAGCTCCATAGCGCCGCACGTAGGAAGATTTTCTCTTGGAAATACCGTTTTTCTTTTTATACGATCGATAAGATTGAGTTTAGAGTTCGACAATATTAATGAGATAATTTTTATGAATCACAACGCCGATCAATAAAAAAGAGTATATGAAAATACCAGTACAATGATAAGATGAGTTTAGGAAATCTAGTTATAACAATCAAAGAAGATTGATGCGCGTGATTTTTAATTTCTTTCTCTTTTCTTTTTTTCCTTTTCTTTGATGGTTTTTCTTTCTTCCTTTTTTAGGCCTTTTTTTATGTATCCCTCAATTACTTGGTCGGGACACGCGATTGACGCGCATGGCTAGCCTCATAGCACCATAGGCGGAAAGATGTTTTCTTGAAAAATATCTTTTTTTGGCCAATCAATAAAGACCGAGTTTGGAGCTGGGTGATATTGATTAGCCAAACTTTATCAATCACGTGGCCAATGAATGAAAAAAGGCATGTGAAAAAACCAGCACAATCATAAGACGGGTTCAGACGGATCTTCCGAACGGCAGCACCGGCATCCTTGAAGGGACATCACGTCGTCGTGGGGATCCCGCGTTTTGAAAGCGGTGTGATGGATACGGATGATTTGATGATTTGGAAATCGGTCAACGAAGCGTTCTTCTTCTTCTTCTTCTTCTTCTTCTTCTTCTTCTGCTCCTCCCCATTAAACATCTTTTCAAGGAATAAAAACCTAGCGTCCGCATCCGGCTACGTTTCGGGTCCGTGGAAAAGTCAAACCACGCTCCGCTCGCCCCTCCCCCCTTCGTTGGAGGACCTTCTCGTCATTTTACTACCCGCTGGCACGTGTATATCGTTTTTCCTATAGTATCCAGAAAGGGAGAAGCGGGCGGGTCAGCTCCGCCTTGGTGCCCACAGGTTTATCTGGGGGAGGTGTCCAGCTTTACCGGGTTGCTATTTGTGGGAACCGGAAACCTTTTCGAATGTAGTGGTTCGGAATGACTGTGTTTGGGGAGGCTTGTCGGAGCTCAGTTTGGGTGATTGCCAAGTTAGCCGGAGCTTCGAATGGAAAATCCACGCGCAAAGTAGATTCCGAGCTAAGGCATTTTCGATCGTGTATTCAGATTGGCCCTCGAGAGGAAGAGCTTTTAGAACGATAAGGTTGTTTCTAGGCTTGTATTTTCGTGTCTAGATTGCTATTTATCAGGTAATTCTGTAGTGAATTGTCGGGTGATACTCGATAAGTGGATGAGGTTGCTAGACATTGACGTTCGTATCGTTTTTAAAGGTCATTCCATATCTGACTTTCAAATAATGATCATACCATTTTCTCTTTCAATAAGTTAATTTTAAAATGGTGTCGTGTCTTATCGGCTACGCAACTAAAATCCTAAAATTATGCTTTTTAGCTTTGACGGATCTTGTGGTCCAGTCATGTCATTTAGCCCGTCCACATAAACGGAACATATGTCGGGAATGAATTAGTCAGTTAAAAATTAAAACCACCTCTAAGAAGGTTGATCGTGCCCACGCGGTCGATGTGCATGCGGACTTCACATAATATGGACTACACTGAGCGTGGAAAGCATCCTTCGCTTCTTTTTGCAATAAGAAACTTTTCTCGATAGGTTTCTATTGGGCAAAGTTTATATTCTAGCATCAGCGAATCTTATAAAACTAAATCTAGTCAGATGGTCGTGTATTCTTTTCGTACATTCTGTGTGATAACCTATGTGCAACATCTGGAAAACACCGAATTGACGTTTCTGGGAGCCTCGTTAGGGGATCTGTATTAGGCGACAATGAGCAAAGCTGACACGTCTTCCCTTGAAAATACCCCCAACTGATAATTACAAGGTACAACTGCATTGGGAAGACACTCGTGCTCGCCATGTTCTTTCCCATCCCCTGCACAGCGTTACTTCTCGGCACAGGAGACGGCTCTGGCCTTGGCCCGCACGTGAAAGTAGGCATGCGTTTGGCGTCTTCGGTTTGAACCCCTGGGGTGGGCTCGACGCACGTGGCGCCTAGCGTCTTCCTCGATCTAATCCAGTCGAATCGAGAGTTAGCATCGACTCGCGTGGACAGAAAAAAGAAGAAAAAGATATCGTGTGGTGTTGGCATGTCAAGGGATGCTTGACATTCCCGATATCACTTATCTTTCGTTCTCACACGATGCCGATGCCTTGCTTTCAGTCACATGAGCCCCGACGTGGACCTTCTTTTGTTTTTGGCCGTGCACGCGGACAAGATGAATAAGTATATCCGTGGGGAAATCGAAAGGTTTTTGATATTTACACACCGGCTCAAATAGTGCATTTATTGGGATTTGGACTTTGGTATTTGTCCCTAACTTAGTCACCTCGTCATAACAAGCCACTCCTAATAGAGGTGAGCATAGTTTCTAGATAAGATCGAAAAGCTAGTCCGGTTCCAAATTCCAAAAATTAAATTAGAAATCTAGAACAATTTTTTGTATTTATCTTGTTCTTTGTTTTAGTACAATCTTATCGCATTCCATGACGTAATGTGCAATTTGGAACCACTAATCTAAACTTTCATTTCCGATAATATCTATTACTGAAACTTTTACTTAATTAATATTTCATAATTTTTATGTGTCTAAAATACTAGTTGTGATCAGTAAATCGTAGCAAATGGTGGTCATTAAAGACAATAACTGTCTATAAATAATTCACTTAAAAGTACAGATGAAATTTGGATAAACCATGAAACCCATGACAAAATAGGTTCCAAGTTTTTGGATACGTGAGATAGGTTCTAGATTCAAAAAAATTGAGGAACTTATTTTGACAGGTAGAATCTGGATTTTAGGTGGAACTTAGACAAAACCTATAAAACCAATCACCCCTAACTCCTAGATACAATGGATATAATAAGCAATTGAGTTTCATTTGAATAACAAAGTGTTGAGGTGAGGTCAACGAGGGATTGATCCAAGAATAAGTTCCAGATTCTAACAGTTAGTTTTAGGTAGAACTGAGACAGAACCTAAAACTACTCATTTCTAACTCCTAGATACAATGGATATTATTAGCAATTGAGTTTCATTTGAATGACAAAGTGTTGATGTGTGGAAAATAAGAGATTATAGGATTCATAAAACCTGCTTTGATTTGTCCTTCTTCACGAAGTATGTGGGGCTATCTTTAAGTATCCACTTGAGCGGGGCATGGATGGCCTATCTTTGAATGAATATGGTAGATGAACTTAGGATGGTGAGTAGGTAGGCCAGGCTGGCCAGCCGACCCTCGGGTATAGAATTTATGAGGCGTGTTTGGGGGCGAAGGCGAACCACGTCCAGGAGGCTTTAGCAAAAGGTCAGTGCACATGATGATACCAGCCCATGGCCTTCGATGGAGCCTTGGTCCATGGGTATGCCCAATCCAATTTCAGACCACGCATACCACCTTCCATTTTGGGAACTCAAAGGAGAGTCCATCGAACGCCTGGCCCAATGGCGAGGTTATTCGGACATCAAGCCTCAACAGCAGAGTACTCACTTTCTCTTTCGTACACCATATAAAACATGACATCTTCAAGATCAACCCAAAGGGTGTTTTTCTTGCCCCAGATATGCTGACTATTATATATCCTGTGATAACGGAGCCATGTAATTCGGATGCATTTGGAAACAGAAGATAAGAATCAGATGCAGCCTTTTGAGGTTCAAACACCGTACACCTTTCCAGGGGACAGAGCAATGTGTCCAGATTCCCTCCTCCATGATTGAGTCTGTGCATCGTAAATATGATAGTAACTATGATAGTTTCGTGATCGCCATCGACCGCGCCACTACCGACATAAAATTTCACGACATGCTGGTGTTAGTAATCCACACATTCTAGCAGCTCAGCCAAAATCATGTCTTCCCAATTCCAGGACACGGACAAGGCGGGATGGCAAGTAGTTGCGTGCACTGTGCAGTGCGTAAAGAACACAAATTCAAGCCATGGTCCGGTACAGACCAATGACGGACCCAAGATGATATAGCATATGAGATTATAATGAAGAGATGGCGATATTGGTTATCATGTATTGAAGTTGAATAGCTGCACAATACAATCTTGTCCACACCCCACGCCAGAAAACAAATATCTTTCGCCGAAAGATTCCGTCGGGAACGCTGGGTTTTTACTGGAGTCACGTGTCTTTGATTGACCTCAAAGCTAATTAGACAGCCCGAGCGGTAAGCGCCATCGCCATTCTCGTTGTGAGAAAGCGACCCGACTGCAATGCCTGGGAAGTTCCCTGGAGGACGCCCTTCCCCACAGGGCTCCGTGATCCGTCGGTCTTTTGTGCGGTGACCACAAATGTGATCGCGACCCTCTCATCCTTTTGATTTATAAGTGGCTCGAGTGTTGCCAACCACGAATACTTTTGCATGGCTAAAGAAAGGCTGTGATTCTCAAGCGCGACCCCGCAGCCCAAATTTATGATCGAGGCTCTCCATAGTTGATCATCGGGTTAGGGTTCGCAAAGATAGTGTTACATTATGTTTTTAAGTATCCCGCATCATCGCCAGATCTATCCAGAGCTGGAGAAACGCATGATCACAGAGAATTACAGCAAGCTAAACTTTATTATCCCATGTTGCTCAACTTTGGCTGGTCCAGGAACTCTTATTTTAAGACGGTAGGGACAATTGCTTCGACATGCATGTCAGAAAGACATCAAATTCTCCTTTAGGTGCTTTAACTCAGGCTGGATTTGAACCGATGACCTACTTCATGAATCAATTCCTACAATTCATATTGTTCAACAAATGACCAGCTTAAAAAAGAGATACTTTTACCCTTTTTTAGAAGGCATGCACAACTCCATCACTCATAATTGACTGTAGACTTGTCAAGACTGACTTCACTCGTTGATGACCCTCGTAATGTAGTGTTGAAATGAATAACCTCTACGGTTGGCATTGTTGAGTGCTGACAAAATTGGAAAGTTCCTGAAGATGAGGTTACTTACAATGGCGAGGCACGACTGTCCTTGATGATGAGTAGAGATTAGCACGAACCTAAACACCTCGACGGTAAGAAGGAAGCAAAGATGAGAATGGTTGCAACCGAGATAATTATAGAGAGGACGAAGCTTAGAGAAGATGATGGCCGGCTTGCTTGCTGGCTTGATGGAGAAGAAGACAAAATACTCCTTTATATTGTTGATTTAAGACCAATGGCAAAACAGAAAGATAAAACTAATGGTTTGGTTTGGGTTCCTCTCTCTTGGTGGCTCACTGATCATGTTTATAAGGAATATTCAAGAGAAGGGGAGAGAAAAAGGAGATATTTAAAGGCTACGTCTTTCTCAATTGATTTAATCTTTTATTGTATGAACATAAAGGTTATTTACATCCGAATAATATTTACAAGAAACAAAGTAATCCAATGTAATTATTTTAGATAATATCTCTTACAAAATACTCTCAATTATTTCTAAATATATTTCAACACTCTCCGTCAAGTTAAAGCATTTGGCATTTCAACTTACATATAAGAGATGCCTAAACAATAGATATAGGTAGGGTTCAGGACAAGCTAGACCTTAGGCGACAAATATGCATGGACATGACTTCTGCATATGGAATTGCAATATAAAAACCCTCTTACTACATTCATATTCTCATTAAGTGCCACGATAATCATTAGTCACAAATTTCAACACTTCCTTCTTGCACATTGGAAGTTGAATTACTTCGCTAGAAAATCTCAACCCTAACAGAAGAGCACATGTACATTTGATGATCATAAGTTGCGAAAGCGAGCAGGAACGTCTCGTACTTGAATATCAATAGGCTGGCGTTGGTCCCGGCTGGAGAGAATCTTATTGAATACTCAACAGACAAGATGTGACCTCATCGTTGTCTGTACTCACGTATGTAGTACAGGAAATTTGGGGGCCATCCGAGGGTATCTACGTAATTGCGGGCTATGCACTCGGCCAGAGCTTCTAGGATCTTAGAGCACTGTCTTATAACTGCGACGACGCCGACTCCCGAATGGACCATCAAGTTCCCAGCATCAATGGAGCAACCGCCACTCGCTGAACGCGCCTCGCCGGAGGCAGTCTCCGGCGAAACGATCCGCCCAACCGAAGGCAGCACCCGCCACCCCATTTACCGCGGCGTCCGGAAGAGGCGGTGGGGCAAGTGGGTCTCCGAGATCCGAGAGCCCCGGAAGAAGTCGCGCATTTGGCTCGGCTCGTTCGCGGTGCCCGAGATGGCGGCCAAGGCCTACGACGTCGCCGCGCACTGCTTGAAGGGACGGAAGGCTCAGCTCAACTTCCCCGCCGAGGTCGACGACTTGCCCCTCCCCGCCAGCTGCAGGGCGCGGGACATCCAGTTGGCGGCGGCCGAGGCGGCGCGGGCTGTGGCGGCGAGCAAGAAGGGTGGCGGCGTCGATGGTGACGACTTTTGGGCCGAGATAGAGTTGCCGGAGCTCGTGGAGGACGGGGAGCGCCACTGGGACGCCTGTCTGTGGGCCTTCATTGCCGAAGCCACGTGGAGGGACGACGACGAAAAGGCGACGGCGACGAGCTCTTCTTGGCACGGACATGTCGCCACGACGTGAATCCACTCGGTGGGTGGATCGTCAGTACGTACTGATTGCCTTGGAAACGCCACTGCAGTTTCGCCAGATCGTTTTCTTTTTATTGTTTTTTGTGGTGATCCAAGGAACCCGCACGGCCGGCCGATAGCCAGATCGTTTATCTTCGAAATCTTCATTATTCTTGTGTTGTTGCTGCTTGCTGCATGCACCTGTTGGAAATTAATAACAAGGAAATGCTTCTAATTTTGGAGAAGTCGCTAATTACATCTTATTAAGCAGTAGCCCCACATATTTAAACTCTCTTGTTGTCTGCTTTGAGTCCATACTGGCAGTAGATCTTCGACTACGCAAAATCGAACTTGTTGAGTTAGGAAGACTCTTATAGTTAACTTGGTCACTGACCTGAGCGACGATCCAGTCCCCCTTGCTGGATTAACCATTTGAGTCCCGACTCGCGGGTTGATAGAGTTGCAGACAGACTGACTGCAAACAAAAGCCCCGTTTGGTTCGGTTTTCTCGAGGGGCTTTGAGCCCCCAAAGCCCCTTGAGAAAAATTTTGGGTGTTTGGTTCAGTATTTAGAGGTCTCTTTGGCCAAATGTTGACCTTTGAAATGCTGAAGAGGGGTTTAATGAATTTTTTTTCTTCCAATATTGCCCATAATGATAATTACGTTTTCCTATTTTACCCTAAAAAACTAGGGTTCATCGTTTTCCTCGTTGGACTTGTTTCTTCAAGAGTGAAGCTTAGCCGGTGGAGCTCAGCCAATTAGATTTGGTCGCCCACATACTGCCGTCACCACGCATCGCCGTCACCACACATCGCCGTCATGTGGGTCGCGGCCTCAGGTAGCTTGAGGCCGCGATCCACGTAACGGGCTGAGCGATGCTCAGTCGACCAAATCTGATCGCCCACACGACAGGCTGAGCGGTGCTCAGCCGGCCACTAGTGGCAATGGTGGTGGGTCGCGATCGCAGTGTGTGGGTCGCACGGCCCCGAGCGGTGTCGCTTGAGGGCATGCGACCCACAGGACGGTGGTGTGTGGGTCACGTGACCCAGGCGGCGTCGCCGGAGATCGCAACCCACGCGACGACAGTGCGTGGGTCGCGCGACCTGCCGCCTCCCCACCACCACTGCCACTAGCCACCTCCCTACCATAGCCACCAGCAGCCTCCCCCACCAGCTCCGGCTACCTCCTAATCGTTCCCCTCTGCTTCAGCATCTCCTCCTCCTTTTTTTTTTTTTTTTTTCTCTTTTTATCTCGAAGCTACTTTACAAAATATCCCAAAATAAGAGTACTCAAACACTTCTATCTTTACCAAATGTCCATTCTTCTAATGATACTAAAAAAAATGCAAAGTCATTTTTTTAAAATTGAACTAAATGGGCCCAGGGTAGGTCATGGTAACTTTCAGGCTACGTCGGATGATGAGTGATCGATTCCAAGGGAGAAAGGGTAGACCAAATGACCGACTGGATGAGGCTACTATAGCCTATAACCTGACCCTATTTCGCCCCTTACGTCAATCAATCCTTCCTCCTGCGAGAAAATATTGGTTGGGTCTTACCCAACACGTAGGCGGTGGGTTAAACCATTCAGGAGTCGACACGTGGCGCCACGTGTGCGAGCGCGTCAGGCGTTCAAAATTCGCCCGAGCCGCGTGTGGGGCCCACCCCACAGCTCTGTGACGCCTGCGCCCCTGTCGAATCATCCTCCCTCTCCTCTCTCTCCTCTCTCTCTCCCCGTTCTCCGTTCCGTTCGTCGGGGAGAACAAAAGTCACACCCTTGCTTCTCTCCCCCTCCTCTGCTCTCTCTCTCTCTCTCCATTCTCGCCGACGAGCTCTCTCTCTCCGTTCTCACCGACGCTCCTCCGCACGATGCCGACGCCGACGACGCCGCCTCCGCCTCCACCTCCGCCCCCTCGCGACTCCGACGCCCCTCAAGCCGGTTGCCTCCAACGCCGCCTCCGCCCCGACGCACTCTCGCGACTCGCCGCGCCTCCGACTCCGACGCCGACGACGCCGCCTCCGCCCCCTCCGCCCTCTCGCGACTCCGACGCCGACGACGCCGCCTCCGCCTCCGCCCCTCAAGGTCGTGTTGCGGGTTCGCCGGTTGCCTCCGTCGCCCCGACTCCGACAACGACGACGCCGCCTCCGCCTCCGCCTTCGCCTCCGCCCCCGACGCCGTCGCCAACGCCCTTTCGTAAATTTTTTTTTTTGGAGATGCTTCTTTCATGAGTCTTACAGTTTATTCGGTAACTCACACGACCGTTCCAATCCTATTGGTGGAAATGCGGTGAAGGTCGTGTTGCGGGCTGATATTTCGCTGCTACATATGACAAGGTCATCGTTATATCGGAGTTAATGTTGTCTTCTGCATTTCTATCGTTATATAGGTCATCATTATATATATATATATATATATATATATATATATATATATATATATATATATATATATATTGGACTTTTTCTATTCTAAGGTAGGTTTTGTTTTATACCTTATTAATCCCAAACCTTGACCGTTAAGTGTTGAGCTTTGTATCTTTTCTTTCTACGGTGACCATCAAACGTTTTGGTCTGGCCCTCCGAGTTGTATTGCCTTCAACCTTCAGCCTTTTAAGCACATATCTATTGGTCCAATTGATCGTTGTCATTGCATGTTTTCAGGCAATTTGCGCGATTATGGTCTCAAGATTGACAATCTTGATTCCTTGATTGACGGAAAAGCCATATGGTGCTTGCTTGACTATTACTTTTGCAAGGAACTTCATCACTCTTGTCCTTTAAAGGTCTCCTGGAATTATATTTTGTTGACATGAATAATTTCATGCATTCTTTTTTGAATAATGGTAGTGTCATTTGTTCAGATGAATAACACTGATGTTGTTTATTCAGGACAACAATGGAGCAAGAGGTGAAGCATCGAGTCATGGCTGCTGCGATTATACGAGATGCGAGTGCACAACTTTATTTTATCGCAGAAATTGACAGGTTTACTTGGAGATTTTCTGAGGTATGTTTTATAGAAGATTTCTCCAGCATGATACCTCACATTATATACTTTTCTTCGAAAGTTAGAAAAGTAGTTCGGATGTTTACATGGCATCTCTCATCCTTGCTTCTGGTAAGATCATCGAAATTCTATTGAATTTATGGATGTAATTAAGTGCATGTTTTTTGTGAGGCTCTCTCCCTATTGAAGTTATGATACTTGCTGGAATTCCATTTTTGCACTTAACCAGCATCATAATGTACGATTAAGATACCTCCACCGCAAGGATAGAACTACGATCTGTGATTTGTGCGTCACTTTTGACTTTTGAATTTAATGTATCTCCTCCTGTGGTAACATTTTCAATCAAGTTGCATGCAAATTTTGTATTTTGTCGTTGATGGATTACCATTGATGTCCTGGATTACCATTGATGTCCTGGATTAGACAAGATTGATAGGTTTGAAAATGATATGCATGGTTGCATATGTTTTGAGTGATATTCACTTTTCGGTTAGAATGGTATGCCCAGCGTGTTTGTTTGAAATCTTTTTGAAAACAATTTGTGTCATTAACTCCATATAAACGCATGTCAGCTATATCACCACAAATGGTCCAATTTTAGCCTCTTCCTTTTTATGCATTTGCTGATATCTTGCTACACTGTGTGGACTTTCTTGTGTTGCAGTCCATTACTTTAATTAGTTGTGTTTTTTTAATTTTTCTAATGCAGATTCTGCAGATTAGCGATATACTGGAGTATCATGGTGTGTGTAACAGTCGCAGTGTCATTATTTTGTTGGTGTTCCTCGCATGTCATTTGGTTATGAAGAAGAATATGGTAATGGTTTAACTGCTATCCCCATGGATAAATTATTCATTTTCTCTCTTTTCTTTAGAAACTATACTGTAGAAGTTACAGCTGAGTTTTCTTCCAAGCAGGATCATTTGAATTTTCATAAGCTCTTAAGTTGCACATGTCATGTGGAGAGAAGACACTCAAGCCATCAGCGGTGTCTTGTCAATTCTAGTTTAGCAAAGGAAGATGGGGATAGGCCGAGCAACGAAGGTGTGTATGCTAGCATACGATATCTAATGCGGAGAGCTTAGGTAGAGCGCTGGCTAGCTGTCGATTTCTATTAATTTATAACAACTAAAATATAGTTTGTACCATAGGTGGAATGTGCCATCAGAACCTCGGATTATTCCAATTTGATTTTATGAAAGCTATATCAAAGCCATCCATCTTATGAAAGTATTCTTCTGATTTGATCTTATGTAATTATTCCCTAGTTTTGATTATTTTTTTGGCTTTCACTAGATATGTCAACCCTCTTGCTTTATGTTTTGTCTCCTTGTCTATGAGATTCATTTTGCTCTATTGTATATATTTCGGGGCATCCGAGCTGTATGCTGGTCCAATGGGGTGTCTACTTATTGTTAAGGTACTTCCTTTATTTTATCCTACCACCTTATAGAGTATTTTGGCATACATGGAAACTTGTGTATACAAGGGAAAAACTAAAAATTTTGTGAATGGCACTTTGATTGCCACGGAAATTCTGGGAGTTTTTGCAGTTCTAGCAGCCGCATAGACCACAAGTACTTATTTCCCGGTGCTATGACATCTGTCCAAAACAGAAGATCTAACAGAAGAAGGATTACAATCTCCCTTTTGCAGAATTATACAGGTGATCGCTTGAACTTTGGATTGGCTGCTGAGCTGGCTAAATCTGAAGGTTACATGGTTGAGGTACTTCCCCTATAATTACTTCTAGATGTGATTGTGATCTTAACATATGCTGGAGACTGGTGTCAAAAGGTTATGCCTTATTGCACATGGTGATTGTCGAAGATGACTGTGCTTTACCTCCCCCTCAAGGCATAGTCGGGTTGAGAGGATTGGCAGGGACTTTTCTAGTTCACAAGGTTTGTGGTCTCTTTCTCTCTTAAAGGTTGTGCTTTAAATGTCCCTTTTGGCACTAAACAAGAATCTTTTCCTTCCCCACTTCTCATGGTCCACGCTTGTATCCTTAATTTTTGCCACCATCACTTTCATCTATTCGAGTGACTATGTCAACTTTAAAAACTCTCGTATTTTCTTGTTGTAATAGATCTTTAACATAGGAAGGTCCTGTTTTGGCAAATCAATTTGTAGAAAGTTTTTGAATTTTTAATTAAGAAAGTCGAAGGACATCCCTTTCAGATTATTCTTCTGAAGTTTTCATGCATCTGGCAATATCTATGGTTCATTGTTGTTGAGAGACTCCACACTTCTTGCCCTACGTTTGAGTAGTGAGAGTGAAGAATACCGATATGATTCTTTGCTTTCATTTGTCAATATAAGGTCGCCGGAGTTGCAGCCGCAGCTGCGTTCTGACTTAAGGATGTTGCGGCGAGGGCGAAGCGTGCATCGAAATGGTTGGGACGATGGGTGTTGCATTATCCGTTTGCACTCTACCAGGTCAAGCTTTTCACGACTATGTAAGCAAGGTTCCCTCTAATTGGATATCTTTGTTTCTCATAAGATTTCCTTTTACTAATTTTTTTGCCCATCTGCACATTCTACTTCATGGTAGGATTCAAGATTGTTGGGCGAACTACATGTTGCTCTTTTGAAGTCAATAATTAGAGACATCGAAGATGTTGCAAGGACACCTGCTATTGGTTTGGTTATAAATCAAAATAATGCTGCCAATCCTGAAAGTGGACATCCACAGACTGTTGAAGGGGTAAACTATCCAAACTTTGTTTAAAGAATAATGAACTTTTAATTTTTTTTCATAGGCATATGCTTGGGGTTTTGATATATGCAAGTGGCAGAAGCATTTGAATCCATTGACATGGCCAGAAATACTTAGGCAATTGGCATTATCTACTGGATTTGGTCCACAATTGAAAAAGCCTATGATTATGAATTGTCACATAATTCGACCTAATTGGGGAATCATATTCCGTGGAGGGCTCTTCCATTTTTTTTTGCTAAGATAGAGGTCTTGATCCCTGCTTTCCTTCGATGGAATTCAACATTGACTCGGCTAGTGAGTATCTATTATTGGATTCACTTTTCTCGACCCTACATATTGTGTTTAAGAAAAGACAGAGGATGAATTACTCAAGGTTCATTTAAGGTTGGGGATACTCATAGTCGTATCACTTTGTATATTGTAAAGCTGTCAATCCCTACGGCTACCTTATCACAATGTGTAAAGCATACCAGCATAGTGTAATCGAGGTTCCAATAATGACATTTCTATTGGGTCACTCCATCTACTATCCATAAGAAACGAATAGAAAGCAGACGTGGCATGTAATACAACATGTGGATGAAGTGCGACATCAATCTCTACCATGTGTTGCCTGACATTTCAATCGCTTATGTAACAAACACATTTGATGTACTACTATTTGCTGGATTTACAGCACCTTTGGAATATAGGCGAACAATTTCTTCAAAACGTTTTAGGCAACAGGCTTCACCTTGTTGCTTGTATCTTTTTGGGTATTCGAAGAAAATCCGATTTGTTTCGGTCATACTTCATTCATTAAGGATGCGGATTTGGTTGTTATTTGTAAGTTGTGTTTATATTTTCTAAGAATGATGATGAAATGCACTTCGAATGCATTCTCGGTAGTCCATCTTATACCTAGATGGAGTTGTCATGCATCTATACCGAATGGATTCTAGAATGACATTCTCTATTTGTTATTTTTGCTTTGATGAATTTCAATGGAGGAACTTGTGATTTTAGGTTAAAGGTTGTGAAGAAGTCATTTCTACTTTACGCAAGTGGTTCATTTGCAGAGAAAGCGCTCACCATCATGCAAGATAAGGGTTTGTTACTTCCTATATACTTACACCCTACATGTCCTTTCTCGATACTTTTACAAGTTTGTTCTTCTTGTCTTTCTGTATGAAAACTGGAATTGTCTTTTTTAATTTTAAGAACTTTAACTGCACTTAGAAGAATCTAATAAAATTCGGATGCTAGTTTCGCCTGTTAACATTCAATTTTCAAAGTCATATGTGGATTGCCAATATTTGTGTTATGTGTGATTATCCAGGTTGCTTCAATACTTCTCCACCATGAGTATCAGTTGCTGCGTGACCAGCCTACAAGATACCATACCCCTGGACGGATTGCCCAAACTCACTATCTTGATGCCCCGGTGGATGGGCAAACTACCAGAGTGTCATCTATTGATGGAAGTGAGAAGCTGCCTAGTGTTGATGGTGTTCGAGGTCACCGACTGCGAGTATGCTGTGTCTCACAAGAAGATAGACAGCAAAACAGTGTTTTATCCCCACTGAGAGATGATCATTCCCTTCAGCCGAGAGTCTTTTGTTAACATTCAAATGGATGCTCACCAAGGAAGCCATCCATTTATCGGTCAAGACGATTCTTCTACCCTGCCTGACAGGACAATTTTGCAGGTACTTCTGACCTGCATGTCAAGAGAAAATGGAAGGTAATTCTGATGCTTCTGAGAGCATAGTATTGTCATCACTTTTTGATATAGCTTTAGGGTGACCAAAAATGTCATTTTGTTGCATATTGAAGAAAGTACAGATGGCTAGGGAAGTTGAAGCTAATGAAAACCGAATTTGCAAAGCAGTAGAGAAAGAAAATATTTTGAGGAGAAAGGTTTTCATTTATCACTTAAGGATATGTGAGTTTTGTGGAGAAAACTTTGGCATGTACTGATATCCTGTATTTTTCTATTGCGGGCTGAGGTACGAATGAGGAAAGAGATGGAAAGATTTGATCGTGAAAGAAGGAAGGAAGAAGAAAGGTTGATGCGTGAACAGTAGAGAGAGGAGGAGAGATTGCTACGTGAGCAAAGGCGAGAATCAGAGTGACGGGAGAAGTATTTACAGAAAGAATCTATTAAGGTAAGTATTTGAGCTTGATATTGCATTTTCGCTGGTTAGTTTCTTTTGCTTTATTTGATTGGTTTAGCAGCATCTCTTCTTTTCTCTATTCTTTACCAACTTCTCTGGTTTTTTGTTTGGAAGGCGGAGAAAAAGAGACAAAAAGAAGAGCTTTGTCGAGAAAAAGAAGCAGAGAGACGGAAAGCTGCAGTGGAGAAGGCCACTGCTCGCAGAATTGCCAAGGAATCCATGGAGCTTATGGAGGATGAACAGCTGGAGCTGATGGAATTGGCCGCTGCAAGCAAGGGGTTGCCTTCAATTGTTAATCTCGATCATGCCACTATGCAAAACCTTGAGTTGTTCAGCGGTAGCTTTTTTATAGCGATTACTGTTAAGACCAATTTCACTCCATTGATTCATTGATTGTGTGATATTGTTGTTTTAACTAGGATTCTATGGTAGCTAAGACAAGCTTTTAAATTCCTATGCTTTGTTTTAATTGTGTACCTTAAATTCAGTAGAAAGGAAATAGGGCCCGATCCTTTCTAGAAAATTTACCAGTGTTCCATTGTTGTCAAGAATAATTCTATACAATTACCATCATACTAAATGATGATAACATTGGATATATGAATAAGTCAGCACAATCGACTTTGTTCCTGGAAGAAAGGTACTCTGTTTTAGCTATATGTGAGCAAGATAATTCCTACAAGTGCCTTATTCATTAAGTTTTTTTCTATCTGCAGGATTCAAGAGTTTCTCCAAACGAAGGAAGATTTCTAGATGCTAATCAAGGTATTTTGTTGTGTCAACTTTCCCTTTGTTGTTTGACAGCTGCGGACAAATTAACTTTTACTCAAGAAATTTAATTACCTAGTCTCATGATTCAACTCATAACTCATAGGGACCTGAGATCGTCACGTAATATGTCACCCCAAGAAGAGAGCATAGAAAGCGAAATTTTGTAAACATGAAAGCACAAAACCAGGATGTGAGTCTTAACAAGCCAATTTGTGAGAAGAGTGAGGGTTCAAGAGAAACTTCATCATACTGTATCCCGTAAGTAAATTCATGTCTCAACAATTGTCAGTATTTTACTAGGCTGCAAATATGGTTGCCCCTATTTTCTACTTCCTCTGCTCATGTTTCTCTGATATGCAAGATTCTTATTCTCTCAGTCCAAGAAACTTCTTCTAAGGTTTTTCCTGGATGTGGTTTGTATTTTTGATGAGATGTTTAGAATGGGCGATTGAGTATGGTATTCTTTTCTTTCGTGGAATGACAGCTGTTTGTGATGCTTTCAAGCTGAAAACCTAATTTTAAGCTTTGCCTCTTTGGGCAAGACTAGACAAACTTTCTTTTTGTGAACCAGAAGTTTCATCATCTACATCACATGGCTATATATATTTGGCTCCTGGAGAAGTTCAAATCCAAGTTCCACCACTCCTGACCTTTTGAGAATGTGCAGATAACTTGGTGAAGAATGCCGGATTTGAGGAGGGTCCCCACCGCCTGATCAATTCATCCAATGGTGTACTCCTCCCCCCAAGACAGGAGGATCTCACATCTCCCCTTCCTAGTTGGATCATTGAATCGCTCAAGGTAGTGAAGTTCATAGACAAGAAGCACTTCAACGTCCCCTTTGGACTCGCAGCAGTAGAGCTAGTTGCAGGAGGAGAAAGTGCGATTGCCCAAATCATAAGAACCCTCCCGAGTAAATGCTACAATCTCACCTTCGCCATTGGAGACGCAAGGAACGGCTGCCATGGCTCGATGATGGTGGAAGCTTTTGCCGCTAAGGACACCCTCAAAGTCCCTTTCCAATCGCAAGGGAAGGGGAGGTTCAAGACCGCCAGTTTCAAGTTCAAAGAACTTTAAGCAAGGACAAGGCTCACTTTCTTCAGTTCATTCTACCACACCAGGATCGACGACTTTGGCTCTGTGTGGCCCCGTGCTTGATGAAGTTAAGAGTTGTCCCTTTGTCTAGATGTTGAGACAGGAAACCGAATGATTTTCACAAAAAACGTCGTGGAGACTTCACAGGGAGTTCTAATAGGCGTGTCTTGTATGTTGACATTTGATTGAGGCAAATTTTCTGCTTTAGCGCTTGCTTGCGCTTGCTTGTCGTTATGAGTTATGTGAGCACAACTGCTATTTCCTAGTAGAAAATACGAGTGATTGAGAGATAAGAAACTCCATAGGATCTACAATCTATCATATTGAATAAGATGAGATGAGAATGTTCTCTAGAATGACACCTGGTATATTTGTGGGAAACATTGTCTTCCAATCATGGAGGAGTTTAACCTACCCAGCAGATGGTTTCAGTCATCTTTTACAAAGAACTACAATATGATTGTTTTTATTTGGTGCACCATTGACCGAGTTCTGAAGCATTTCAAGCACTCACTACAGCAGGACAGAATCTTTTGCAACTTTGGACTACAGTATAGGCAGTATGCATTATTTTCTAAATGTCATCAGGACATACAACAAAATCGATGTTTAAACACGATACTACATAAATGACAACGAATTAGAGCCAATAGGAACCTTCCATCCAAATGCAGATGACATTTCCGCAGCAAATGACAAAATCCAAGATTGAATTGGAAGATAATTTTCCCCACTAATATCAGGTTCGACAAACAACAAGCGAGATTTGGCGCAAAAGACAGCCTTGGTAAATGACAATGGAAGAACATTGGGATCAATTTCAACCAAAACATTAGTCCATAACATGGGGATGCACATCCATCCTCTATATTCCCGAGAAACAACCATATTTTGTGAACTGAAAGCACCCCACGCACCAAAATCCTCCTCCTCCACACCATATGGAAGAAATGCTGGCTGATCATCATCTTCATCATCATTCAACTTGATGGCACCTCTACCAATACTTGGGCGTGTGTGAAAACTTAAGGCTGATGATATTAAGGCAGCAGCATCAGAGACCAAGATAGTTTGAATGAGATCAAGGGCAGGTTGCCGCAAAGAAGGATGAAGAGAAGAATCCTTCAAGGAAGACACAAGAGAGGGACCCCTGTCCGGTTCAGTATTTTCAGAAATGAGCAATATTATCCTTCTTTCTTGTACATGTCAAGAATTCTAAACTCGAGATTGGACACTAAAGTTCCATTCACAATAGATAGAGTTCATTGGGAAAGAAAAAGAGGGATGAGTAAAGCCAATACACCTCCATGATGAAATATTTGAATCTAAGAAATGATCATTTGTGAAATAAAAGCTCACTCTCAGGTAAGAACGCCTAAACTTGAGGGGCAATCATCACTCAAGATGCAGCCCTCATCATTTTCCCTTAATGTGCTAGAGCAAAATTCATAAGAAAAATCAATACAAAAAAGGCACAGATATAGAGTAGATATAGCCGTACCACATAGGTGAACATTCAAAAGGGGGAGAAGGTGGATTCATCTTGTATGATAAGAAAAGCTATCTGAAAACACGAGATTGAATAAGTAACAAGAAAGAGCAACATGTAGTTCGCCCAACAAGTGCACCAAATAAAACTACCGAACTTACAAGAGAATATGTACACGGGCGAGCTTTTTGTCTAGTAAGAACACGGATGTCCACCTTCGGGATTGGCAGCATTATTTTGATTTATAACCAAACCGGTAGAGGAGGTGTCCTTGCAACATCTTCGATGTCTCTAATTATTGACTTCAAAAGAGCAACATGTAGTTCGGCCCACAATCTTGAATCCTGCCATGAAGTAGAACGTGCAGATGGGAATGACTCCGGGATACTCTTCCTCAGATTCTCCCTCTTCCAATGGAGCTGCAAAAATGCAACATCAGCCTAATTACATGACTGCTTTAGTCATGCCAACGCCGCTGTCAATGATCGAAAGGGTCTTGTTGGCCTTGTCAAGCACCAGCCTAATGAACAGCTCGACTCGAGTGGGCATCAAGCTTGCTCTTGTCCGTGAGGCTCTCGTATCTAATCTTATCCAATGCCTAAAGCACACACAAACCGCTCACAGATCAGAATCAATATATCACCTTCAGCATCACAGTATCGCATTTCTCAACAATGCCTAAGGCAGAGCCATCCAATCAACTAAAAATGACACGCTTAAGTCTTCACCGGGCATCGAACAACTACTTCAAGCAAACATAAATCTCTTTGATCTTCAAGCATGCAAGCCATTACGAACACCTAACGGACAAAAGACATTGAACAAGGCAACCTAGTACTTCAAAGCGAGGTGGAGGAGACGTACATTGAAGGAGTTGCTGATGAGCTCGCGGAGGAAATCTCCTTGTTCTTTGTAGAAGGTGTTGATGATCGAGGCTCGGGAGCTGGTTTATCTCCGCCCGGAACGCGAACGTCTCCGCTTCCGCCATTTTTTAATCAACCTTGGATACACAGGAGTAACAGGTTTCCACAGCATCAGTGGAAAGCGGCGACAAGTTTTGGTTATAGTTTCTGCCCCTAAAAAGGTATATTACCACACCAGATTAAGGAAAAGGGTCCTTTGTCTCCATTGACCCATTTTCCTCAAAGTCACGTTCAAAAAATTGTGCGGTTTCCATGTTCACTCCCATGGCTGCAAATACTATGGCAAAATTGTCCTCTTTGTCATCCTACATAAATTTGCAGCACATCTTCGAAATGATATTGAAAGAGAGTGTTTGGAATATTAGAGCAAGATGAAGACTTACAAAGCATTGATTTTCAAAGAAAAGAAACAAATAAAATAAGATCGGGAATCTTCACAAAGAATGCATTTAGCAATCGAGAAGTCTAGCGGATAATAGCGAGTAAGTACATTTTAGGTGAATTCTGAACCTTCACTCCAAAACCGTAGGAAAATTCTGTGAAACTAATGGTAGTTCATTAAATTATCGAGGCAACAAAACTCTGCTCAAATTTGTGGACGTCGCTGATCATCAACGACTCGCTTGCTGATTCCCATGATCTCAGAAGTCCTCGAGCTGGCGGCCATACAAAAGTTGTCTCTTCTCTGTGTGCTGAAGATGAAGAAAAAGGCGATGGTCGGAAGAGGGGGAGACAAGAGATCAGTTTGATATCCAAATGAGGAAGCGGCCCCATGGTTATATAGAGGGACCGCAGAGAAGCTCAGAGAAAAGCCAACCGCCAAACTAGGTGGCCAGGTACACCTACCCAGTCCCTATAGTACGGCTATGTATTCAATAGTACCATCCGCTTTTCCTTTCCCTCGCCGCCGTCACTTTAACAGCGAACAAATGTGAAAAAAAAACTAAAAGACACGGATTTGATTTTCGGGGCTATTCATTTAAAAAGAATTACATGGAGAGTGATTTCTTCCGTTTTGAGAATATGGACATGACCACCCAATATTTAAACAAAGTTTGGAAAAGCATAGTTTACCCCTTCAACAATTTGTGGATGTCCGCCTTCGGGATTGCCAGCATTATTTTGATTTACACCCAAACCAAAGATGCTTGAGGTGTCCTTGCAACATCTTCGATGTCTCGATTATTGACTTAAAAAGAGCAACATGTAGTTCGCCCAACAATCTTGAATCCTGCCATGAAGTAGAATGTGCAGATGGGCATAAAAATTAATAAAAAGAAATCTTATGAGAAACAAAGATATCCAATTAGAGGGAACATTGCTTACATAGTCGTGAAAAGCTTGACTGGTAGAGTGCAAACGGATCTTTGCAAGACCCATCGTCCCAACCATTTCGATGCACGCTTCGCCTCCGCAACATCCTTAAGTGAGAGCCCGGCTACGGCTGCAGCTACGGCGACCTTATATTGACAAATGAAAGCAAAGAATCATATCAGTATTCTTCACTTTCACTACTCATAAACGTAGGGCAAGAAGTGTGGAGTCTCTCAACAACAATGAACCATAGATATTGCCAGACGCATGAAAACTTCGGAAGAATAATCGAAAGGGATGTCCTTCGACTTTCTTAATTAAAAATTCAAAAACTTTCTACAAATTGATTTGCCAAAACAGGACCTTCCTATGTTAAAGATCTATTACAACAAGAAAATACAAGAGTTTTTAAAGTTGATGTAGTCCCTCGAATAGATGAAAGTGATGGTGGCAAAAATTAAGGATACAAGCGTGGACCATGAGAAGTGGGGAAGGAAAAGATTCTTGTTTAGTGCCAAAAGGGACATTCAAAGCACAACCTTTCAGAGAGAAAAAGACCACAAACCTTGTGAACTAGAATAATCCCTGCCAATCCTCTCCTCTCGACTATGCCTCGAGGGGGAGGTAAAGCACAATCATCTCCGACAATCACCATCTGCAATAAGGCATAACCTTTTGACACCAGTCTCCAGCATATGTTAAAATCACAATCACATCTAGAAGTAATTACAAGGGAAGTACCTCAACCATGTAACCTTCAGATTTAGCCAGCTCAGCAGCCAATCCAAAGTTCAAGCGATCACCTCTATAATTCTGCAAAAGGGAGATTGTAATCCTTCTTCTGTTAGATCTTCTGTTTTGGACAGATGTCATAGCACCGGGAAATAAGTACTTGTGGTCTATGCGGCTGCATAAACTCCCGGAATTTCCGTGGCAATGAAAGTGCCATTTACAACATTTTTAGTTTTTCCCTTGTATACACAAGTTTACATGTATGCCAAAATATTCTATAAGGTGGTAGGATAAAGTAAAGGAAGTACCTTGACAATAAGTAGACACCCCATTGGACCGAGTTATAGCTCGGATGCCCCGAAATTTATACAATAGAGCAAAATGAATCTCATAGACAAGGAGACAAAACATAAAGCCTCACTTTGAAACCGAGCTGTTGGAGATGGGAATTTATTCTCACCTTCCTTAACTAACCAACACAAAACTAATCAAATATGAGATACCATTGTTACCTTAGCGAGAGAGACAAGACATCGAAGCGATCAGGGATCAACAAAGGCATGTATTTGCAGCAACTGCCTGAGAGCAGGCCAATAAATTGCATTGGCTGCAAGAGATTAAGAAAGTTACATAGAAGCATGATGAACAAACATGTAATCTTATAGCAACAACACAGATAAGCGAATCCCATTTGCTCCATCTTTCCACATGAGCATAAACCCATTTTATCACGAGGCAACGGGCGGGGTAATAAAATGGAAACTTAACATCTTACTATAGAGGCAAACCTGTCCTGAAAACAAAGAGCTAGTGGTGTGTTTACTAAACACCTAAGCATCATCACTCATAATCCCGATGCAGTACAACACACTGAATACAAGAAAGCATCTCTTTCAACTCACATTACTTGAGTACCTTCAATCGATAATTAGAATGGGACTAAGAGAGTTAAGGGGGAACAAAAAGGCAGGACCGACTTCTTTTGCTGTTTGACTCTAATTTATAAGTCAAAACTTAAATACTTTTGAAGTCATTTTTGATTCATCATTGTTAATTGCAATTAATATAACATGCTGGGTATGGACAAGCCTTCAAGCAAACCGAGACACATACAACTTATGAACAGAAGCAATAGTTAATGCCCTATCCATTTCATTAGTAATGCGTCAAAAAGTATGGGAATAGTTGCATACCGTAGAGGGAAAATTAGAGACACAGCTAATCTCCACTTTGCATAAACAAGCCCTTTGTTTTTTAACGCTTCCTTCAGCACGTTGTAAAGTTGCTGCAACTTCAACAAGCACATTCCATGTGTTTGCAAGTCAAATGTTAAAAAAAACCCATCAAACAAATCTAGTAACTTCTATTTTGATCACCACTGCATTCACAAGGTTATAGGTCATCTTGAACCATATGTTGGACATGTCTTCATTTTGTTCTATTCAAGAATTTAGAGTCTCAACAACAGAATGTACACCAACAAGGGAAAATCAAACACTTCAGAAAGCAAAATATAAGTTGATTTTGTGAGTCCATGATAACCACTTTTGACTAAAGTTTTACGGTGAGTCCTTCATCAGATATAGAGTGACATAAACTTTCAACATGAAGAATTCTGAAACAAGAACAATAAATGGAGCTCATCACCTCGTATTTGGCCTATTCATCTTTGATGAATTCACATTCGTTAACCATGAGCGAGTTTAATGACTATACTTGTCATTGGAGAAACTTTGAGAAGCAACTTCGAGACAAAGTGGTACCGGTCTGAATATGATCATCCAAATTTACTTCCTTGGACCACGAGACTATGTCGAAGAAAAGAAAGTGCCCACGCGAGTATTGTTGCAGCTGATTATCTTGAGAATGTTGAGCAACAAGAAACATCTCTTGCATTGATGATGTTAACAAAGGCTCGCAGACAGGACTTGAAAGAAGCACACGCATTATATGAGAAGATTCTGCCAAGAGAACATTTCACTATAAGAAACAAGGACCACGAAAAATGATTAGAAGGCTAGTTGAGGGAAAATCCTCAATCACCTTCACTGTAACAAGCGTAATTGGAGGATAAGGGATGACTCGAGAACCAACCCAGCTTCGCACCCAAAGAATTAACAATTCCAAGCATCCCTCCCGAGATAAGTGGAGGGAGGCCGAGGATTGGAATAATATCTCCTCAACAATTCCAAAGAACTCTTTCGGACATCTAACTTCAATGGAATCTATGCCTTCCTTCACAACACGAGGCAAGGAGACTCCTGCTCCAAAGACATGATTCCATCACCAAGCTCGGTGGAATGCACCGACTTTTTAACGAGACAATGATTCAGATATAAGTTCTCTATAACTATTCATCGGTTGGTTTAGTTCACCAACATCCATCAATTCTACTCTCTAGCGAAAGCCACAACCATGGGAAGTGCAAGACAAGATCCAACAGAGATAGAAGCATCTCGGATCCTTCATTGCGGGAGTTAGAGCTCCAAACAAATAGCTCGTGTGTGGAATCCATGAAGTTATCAAGTCCTTTATCTTCGGTGTCACATCAATTTCCCCACTTCGGTAAACCTGCACTAATAGAGCTGCCCAAACCAAGAACAAGTCCAGCAAGACCCCAGGTGTCTTCCTCCACAATATCACTGTCCTCATTCAAGAAATGAGGATTCTGATATCTACCATTCTCACACATATCATTGGGAAAATGCTCACACAAACTTTGAAGAATCTAGGATGTTGATTTTGTAAGTTCCAAGATCTTGATAGATAATGACCTGATAACATTCCCTACTAATTCAACTTCAGCCATCTTGTAGGAATCTCTGTCGGCATTATCGGCGGCTTCGATCCTAGTTAGAAGATCCTGGCATGAAAAACCCAAGCCAACTCCACAGGCTCCTTTCACAAAGGTGCTTTTGCTACTAGACAAAACCTATTAGGCACACATGATCGGTAAATAAACACAATTATCGGTGAGAAAACCAGCACTTGTTCCGTTATTATTCTTTAATTGGGAACATTAAGAAAACAGAATTATCATGGGCAACATGGTGACAAACCTCAAATCTACAGAAAGAACCCACCATGCAAAGAGGAAACTCAAGTGCAAACCAAAGAAACTATACCAGCTATCATAGCAGGTACATTTTCCCACTCTAGCATTTGACCATTTGAACCATCAGCATTTGTTAAACATCATACCTTACGGTATGAGACTAACCTTCGTGCCGAAAGGACTGACAGGATAGTAACAGCAATCTTCGGTAGATCGTTGATGTCCCTCGCGGAGGCGGAGGTGGAGGCGGAGGCGTCGGAGTCGGGGGCGACGGAGGCAACTGGCTTCAGGGGCGTGGGAGTCAAGGGCGATGGAGGCAAACGGCGGAGGGGCGTCGGCGTCAGAGTCGGGTTCAAGGGCGGAGGCGGAGGCTGCGTCGGCGTCGGCGTCGGCGTCGGAGTCGGAGTTGGAGTCGGGGGCGACGGAGGCAACCAGCGGAGGGGCGTCGGCCTCCGAGTCGGGTTCAGGGGCGTAGGGGGAGGCTGCGTTGGCGTCGGTGTCGGCGTCGATGTCGGAGTCGGGGGCGACGGAGGCAACCGGCGGAAGGCTGTCGGTGTCGCGGTTCACTGGAAAGGGCGTCGGCGTCGACGTCGCAGGCAACTAGTGGAGGAGAGAGAGCAGAGGCGTCGGCAGAGGTGGAAAGGGCGTCTGCGTCAACCTCGCGGGCAACCAGCGGAGGAGAGCAGAGGCGTCGGCGTCGGCGTCGCAGGCAAACAGCGGAGGAGAGAGAGCAGAGGCGTCGGCGTCGGCGTCGCGGGCAACCAGCGAAGGAGAGAGAGTAGAGGAGGGGAAGAGCATTCGGAGAGAAACCTTGCGACTTTTGTTCTCTCGCAAAATGGAACGGAGAACGGGGAAAGAGAGAGAGAGAGAGAGAGAGAGAGAGAGAGAGGAGAGAGAGGACGAGTGGACAGGTCGCAGAGGAGAGAAGAGGAGAGAGAGCGTCAGAATGGTGGGCCCCAGGAGCGGCACGCGCGCAAATTTCAAACCTCTGATGCGCTCGCATACATGGCGCCACGTGTCGACTCCTAAGTAGTTTAACCCACCGCCTACGTGTTCGGTAAGACCCAGCCAATATTTTCTCCCCTCCTGCGGTCTTGCTGGGGAATGGTCGGACGCTTTAACACCCTTTTCTTGCAACACCTGACGCCCTTGTCAGCGTCTAATGTTCATGATAAAATTTGAAAAAAAAACTCCTCCAACAATTACATATGGCTCGTCAAAATATGCAAAAGATGAGATGGCAATTGCAGGGATCAAGAGAAAAACAGCATGTCAAAACTCAGCATCCATATTAGGCTCTCAAACTTATTCATATCTAGAATTATGCACCTATAATTTTTCTTTAAAATAATTATTAATCCAATCCTAAACTTATCATGCAAATGTCAATTCAGTTTTAAACTTTTCAACCTTACCAATATAATCCTAATTTCTTTTTTAAAATTCCTTCATAATTCTAAATCTTTACTAATGTGACATTCAATCATTGCCAACCATCTTATACGACATCTTACCACATCTGCGATTTTATGTGGTAATCGGCGGAGAGGACTATATTGGAGTTCTACTAAGAGGTGGAGGACTACAATGGAAAGGATGAAAATTGGACTGAACCGGTAATTTTCCAATTCTTCTTCAGTCAAATACAAGGACAAGGAGGGCACTGGCAACGACAATTAAAAGCCAAACGCATGGTCGTTATTTCGAAGCATATGCGCATGTAACTAGGATGATCATGTAAATAGTAATTTGGCTTAGCTATGCGGTGCATGTCCTTAGATATCTGAGTGAAGAGTAGACTTTCGGATGGCAAACATCATAGTCTCAAATCGGGGAGCCTTCGTTAAAAAAAAAAAAAAAAAAAAAAAAAAAAAAAAAAAAAAAAAAATTGGGGAGCCAGGTGGACCCGGAACGAGCCACCTCCATAAAATAATGACCAGGCACGTGCTCTTCTTGAAAAAAAAGACAAACGCGACATTAACCCTCGTTCAATCCGAACCCAAAAAACCCTACGAAGAAGCCAGGGAAAAGAACATCGTGGAGGGACCCTCCCCCTCACCTCGTTTTTTTCCGGGATTGGAGTAGGGTGAAGGTATACGTGGCTCCAAAAGCAGACGGACTAGGACCCCCCCACATTCCTCTTATCCTTTCCTCTCCACAGCCGACGTGATAAGAATCAGCATGCACACGTACAATACAAGCCAACCATAATTTTCTTCATGTACAAGCACGCGTTGTATAGTACATAGGACGTTTATTAAGTACGCCGGCGATTAAAACTGAATCCGTTGTAAGCAGTAGAGTTCAAGCGCCGACACTTGATGTGGATTTGAAGCTTCGTGAACGAGTTATTTGCGTTAGTAGCTGGATGAGAAAGCAGAAAAACAGTGGGCAGGTGGGAGTGGGGCGTTCCTGTGTATATTGATTTAATTGGTTGGCACCAAGTCTCACTCCTTGGGAGGGACAGGACACCACAGAGAAGTCGCATTATCATGAACATGTGCAAAATGTGAAGAATGTTGGGGAAAAATAGGAAAAGATGAGAAAATCTTGCAAGGGGAAGTACTCAAGTAGAATTAGTTTAGTGTATCATATCAATAACGAGTGAAAAAAAAAGTTAATAGAACTCATATCCGTCTCACTAAAGGAAATACACCATGTGTAAACAAAAATTTAGGATCGGTTACATTCATCACATCCTTCATGACGCGATTGTATCGAGTGATTTTATTTCGTTGCATGTTAGACATCTCAAATGATGCAGCAGCAGGGAAAAGAATTGAATGTGGCATTGCACTCTGTTGGTTTCCCGTACTGGGCAACCCCTAGTGGCTTTAGTCATTCGTCCATTGCCATAAATACGTCTGTATGTTATAAATCCTTTGAAAATGATTGACAATAGAATATATGTCATTTAATTTTCCTGTACTAACCACTTGGATTCGCCCCATTAGCCACCCTTTCAATATGGAAGGGGGAAGTGAAGGGTTCAAATCCCCACATTCTCAGAGGGATGGGGGTGAAGATAAGTAAGTTTCAGGAGTGGGTTTCGACTCCCACGCCGTGCAAGAGGCAGGACAAAAGTCTGAGAGTGAGTGTAGAGTAAGAATAAAATAGGACTGACCAAAAAAAAAAAAATTCTCCTGTACTTACTCTTGTTCAACCTCTACGCAGAGATCATTGAGCTCTATATGACCCAAAAGATTAGGTGGACATATATCGGTTATTTTCATAGACTTATCAAATTCGCATAAATTATCCATTTTGTCCTAAACTTATTATACGAATTTCAATTCATTTATAAATTTTTTAATTTTGTCAATTTAATTCTAAATCTTTACTCAAAATTACAATATAGTTTATTGGCTAATTCTTATCGAAAATCATTGACGTGATAATGTACCACATAGGATAGTTGACGATAACTAAACCATCACGTTAATGATTTCTTATCAGAATTGACTGAAAGGACTATAATGTAATCTTTTGCAAAGGGTCTCGTACTATATTGGCAAATTTATAAAGTTGATAACTAATTTGATAATTTCTCGTATCAAGTTCCTTTACTTGAAAATAATATAAGATTACGGATTGGTTAGTTTCGTAATGGAGATATATGCTTCTTTTCGAAGGATCAAGTGGAATCAAGTAGCTGACAAAATAACATAAGCAGTCCCGTTATTCGGACTTCGTTTCGTCAATGCCTGACCTTCCCTCCGCCGACGCCGGCAAATACTTTGTCGGCGGAAAAAAGATGAGCATTATAACTTGACGCTCCATACACGCAACCGATGAAAAAAGAGGTAGGGTCTGATCCATGGGCCGGCTCCAATCATAGTGCTCGATGGGCTTCAATGGGCCGGTTCTTGTTTCGGGCCTTCGAGTGCTGTTTTTGCCGTCAAACCGTTGCTTACGGTGGCCGGTGATTTCTTTCTTGCCTTAATGGAGTTTAGGGTTTTGGAGTTTAGGGTATGTTTGTTTCATTAAAAAGTTAACGATAAAAAAAAAATGCTTTATTGGAAACCATTGAAAATGCTTTCCTCTTTTCGGATCAGGGAATTCATTATTTTCCTAATTTTAGTATGGATAGATCCTTCGACCATATAATGATTTTATGTTGATTAATCATTTTCAATATACCAAACCCGTGTAAGTCTTGAAAACTGATTCTTGAAAATCTTTTTTGCTCAAACAGACATCTGTAGTGGTTATGGTTCTGGAACTCCTTTTACTCGCTAAACAACGAGAAGGGAAAAAGCTGAATCTGTTGTTCCATTAACATTGAGATTAATGTCTTCTTAGTGCGGTCCCACTTAAGTGGACGAGGCTTTAGTTGACTCTGGTTGTACTTACTGCTAAGATTAGAGTGTGACTATTAACATGTAATGATGCTGATCAGGACTCTCTCGTCATAATTGCCATGTCGTGTGCTTTCTTTGAGGGGTTGCTTTGTTTGGGAAATGATTACTCCTTTCTTTAATCATGAAGGGATCCAAGAAGTCTTTGCATTACACTTGTTTACCTGGAGGTCTATCTGGATCGTTCCCCTCATGTTCCATGCGATTTCACTGTCCGGATGGCTCGAGCAATTCCGAGATTGGAAGTGATTTCTTTTTCTCTTTTGATTTCTTTGCTTTATCCTAAAGCTTCATTTGGTGGCGGTTTGTAACAGCGGATGGGGATTTGGAGTTTAGCGCCTCTCCTTGATAGCGTCAGGATCCAGTGAACCATGTGAATCATAATCATTAATTTTGTGGAACGCATGGGTGGGACCAACGTGAGACCCCTAACACATACGGACAAGAAATTTCTGCAAACAAGTGTAAACATGTGTATTTTCATGAAGATGACTTGACATTGTGGGAGCTTTGCGTTAGGGAACTCTCGTACGTTGAGGTCGAAAATCAATGATCATAGGTTCAAATCCTCCTTGGAAAAATTTAATTCATTCAAGTGCGATTCACATTATGAGCTAACTTATAAACGACTAGTGTTGCATTACTTTATCATCGCATTACCTCGTGTGAAGTGAATTTTTGGCTGCTAGCATCTCAGCGGGGAGTGGTAATGGCTAGCCAACTTTGACTTTTCAAATCTCAAACAATGCTGAGTTATTATGTTTCGAGCTGAATATTTCATAATGGGTGTGAGATTCTTATTGTAATGCCAAAAGTCGGTTACTAGTGTTGGTTGCCCCTCTCCATCCAATTTATTGATGAAAAGAAAATGACGATCCATTCTTTGTCAAAATCAATCGGCAAAGGTTAATTGACATGAGTCTCTATATAAGAATGAGTCCTACTTAATTGTTGAAAAGGCAAAGTTTAAACTTAATTGATTAGATTAAATTATGGTTAATACCTTGAAAAACCCCAAACTGATACATCTGTGACAAATTTATCTCAAACTATTTTTTTGACCATGAAAAACCCTAAACTGGTACGCCCGTGACAAATTTACCCTGACTAACCATAAAAAAAAACCCTAAACTGGTATATTCATGACAAATTTACCTTAAACTAATTTCTTCGACCATAAAAAACTCCAAATTGATAAATTTATGACAAATATATCTTCTGCTAAATTGGATTAATACAAAAAAAAATCACAAAAATTGTAAACTGTAACAAATAGAGCGTAAAATCACAAATAGAGCGTAAAATCCCAAATCGGTATATTAATTAACTATCACGTGTCATTTAACTTAATAATTTGACAATAAAATTTAATAAAAATTAACAAAAGGTAAATTTGTCACAAAAGTACCAGTTTGGGGTAAATTTGTCAAAGGTATACTGATTTTGGGTTTTTGGTGGTCAAAAAAAAATAGTTTAGGGTAAATTTGATATAAGTGTACCAATTTGGGGTTTTTCAAGGTATTAACCCATTAAATTAATCAAAATATCACCAAATAATGGGATGCATGCACAATTTTTACAAGAAAAGTAGGTTTTTTTTTTTTTTTTTTTTGAAACATGATTAGATTAATTTTGGTGTAGCTTTCACATTATTCTTACAGCGAGCATCTAATATTTGCCATAAAATTAAGTCCTTTTGCATCATCTTTGGACAATTGTGGAGTGGTAGGTGGCTGAGCTGCCTTTCCAAATGGTCCTGGTCATTAGTTGACTTTTGTCAACAAAAGACATAGATATACACGTCAACCACTCTAAGGAAATGGAATCTTGAAAGAGAAAATCACTCTTTATACGTGGGGCCGACACATCCCTCAGAATATCTACCCAAATATAAATGAGATCCTTGATCGTGCATGCCAAGATCACAATTTGATTATGTTAATTGTTGTCAAAGAGAGACTTTCGCCCTTTTATGTAATACGGCAAAAGTGCGGATTATATCCAACAATCCAAAGAGATAAATAAATCCAGAGACTACATAAAAGATTTATTGGATTGACCGGATGTGTCTACTTCACGGGGAGAGATCAACAAAACGTTTCACCATAATTAAGACGAAAAATTACGATTGATTGGATCAAACTCATTCGCAAGTATTTTATAACATTAAACAACACACACCATTAGAGTCAATCATAAGAAATGAATTTTCTTAGGCTCTCGACTCTTTTTGTAAGGCTTTCACGAATTTTCAGAATGATCTTCTAAGTAGGTTTTAAAACGCGTATGGATCAGGTTCCCATCAAGGGCAGCAATCCAGCCAAAGTAGGCTGGACACGTGGCATTTCTTCTGGTTTTAATCTTAATAACTAGGGTCGGTTCTCTCATAATTATCACTCTTTTAAAAAAAAAAAAAGGAAGAAGAAACAAAGCACGCGGTAGAAACCTGGACTTCGGATGTTTATGGGTTCGCTTTTGTTGACTTTTGAGGTTAAAAGACAAGTGGGATGAAAAGTCATGGACCAACAGCGAGACCTACTTAGCTAACAAGAGTTGCACTCTTTGGCCAAACGCCTCTTTTTTAATCAATAGTGAGTGAGACCTGCCAAGCTTTTTGTGGCACTTCATCGGCAGACTTCTATACTTCTAACTCGAAGTTGGAACTCGTGAAATAAAGTGAAAACGGACCTCGAGCGAAGTATATAGACTATTGATCCGATGAAAGTGATATGAATGACTATTTAATTCCAAGTCTCGTCGACAAATCATTTAAATCGACCCGTTTCATTAGTTTTAACACGAGACCTGTCATATGTAACGGTTCAAATGAAAACAAGGGACGCCTGCTGTATAGTACAGTCCCTTATCTGTATGGCCCTTTGACCCACCAGTGATCCGTGCATGGTTGGCTCTCTTCCATTCATTGACTCAGGCTTTAGTTGCGTGGGAAAGTGGCAGAAGAGAGGACAGACTGGGCTGGTGGCCTGGGGTTGGGAGGATTGACTTGCTGGGAAGGGCATTATTTTCCTTCACACCCTGCAAAAGTCCAAAAAGCACAGTGAAAATGGGAATTCACTCTGCGTCAGACCTTGGAATCCAATGCCATCATCCTTACTGGGGAAAAAAAAAGAAAGCTGAGAAAAGTAGCTGGGATGGATGAGGGGGGGACGAGAATTTCTGTACTTCATGCTACAGATCCGTGGACCAGCGTTTGGATGTTCGTGAGGACTAATTTCCCACATGTTCTCTTATCACACATGATCTCATTTTATGCCATGGTCATTTTCATTACATACTACCTTAATAACTCTTATTATTCAAACATTCCGTCTTATACTTCTATTTTGTGAGAAATGAATGATTGAAAAAATAACTTTTTTAAAAATGATTGTTTAAATCCCTTGAAATAAGTAGTTAATAAAAAGTATTTTCATAA
Source organism: Eucalyptus erythrocorys (assembly GCA_014182555.1). Classification (NCBI taxonomy): domain Eukaryota; kingdom Viridiplantae; phylum Streptophyta; class Magnoliopsida; order Myrtales; family Myrtaceae; genus Eucalyptus; species Eucalyptus erythrocorys. Next base: position 289,016 of record CM024601.1, on the reverse strand, counting down.
TCGACAATAATTTCTATTTAAACATTATGAAAATATTTTTTGTTTATTTTATTTCAATAACTAATATAAATGATTATTTTTAGGAAAACATTTTCCAAATCATTTATTTTCCTCAAAATAAACATCGCATTAAATTAAATATATTTTATAATAGGTGTGAAAATTGATAACAGTAACTTCTCTAATTTTGTGTGGCACTTCTTTTAAAAACAAAATAACAAAATTTATAGGTGAATAGGAACTTATATACATGCACGATGAAGTTCCTATAGAACAATAAATCTATGTTTCTTATAGGCTGTTTGGTGACTTTTCCATGAGTTAAAATAATTATGCATATGTATTTTGCTAGTAACTTGTCCATCAATTGTGTGTTATCTGTGGATAACACTAAATGACAAAAATAAGTTCAGTAATTAATAAATCTTGACCGTTGAATGATAAGAATGTACACCGCATTGTTGTACTTTAGAAAGTTCCTAAATATATCCTATGGGGTACCCTCTTAATCAGAGCGGTGACCTTGGATTCTCGATAAGAGGGTAACTCATCAAGTCTATGAAGTTTCCTTCTATGAGGATCTCCTACGCTTGTCCATTTGCATTGCACGGATGGTGGGCTATCAAGATACCTTCCTTATTTTTACGTGTCGATGCTCATACGCCTCACTTCTCTTATTGAGTTAGTATCTTGATCCTAAAGATTCCAAGATCCAAACAAAGCCCAAGATGAAGCCTTTTAATAATTTACTTAGGTAGGATGTATACCACATTATTGTACCATAGAAAGTTCCTAAAAATATCATATGAGGTATCAACTGTAAAACTATAATGCTTAAAAATATAAACATGTAATCTCCCCTATTCTAATGAATTAAGCTTTTTATTTTTTTTGGTTGGTTAATGAAATACAGATTGATTATTCTAACATCCTATAGGAGCACATGTCAAAGAGAGCGAATTCTACCAGTCTCCTTTCAAACTCATCGGTCGTGAAGCTGAGTCATTCTCATGTAAGGAGTTGCCTTACATACGAGGGAGATTGTTAACTACAATCGCACATTGCTTAAATATTAATTTCTTTGTAAACAACGGTTTAACTTCTTAGACGGATTATTTTAAAGTAGAGGGAGTGCAACGTACATAGGATGTACCACTTTCCCAAACGCCCTTAGGCAAAATGAAAGTGGTATCTTGAGACAATTTTCTTTGGAGAGTTTTAGGGATTTGCCACTACATTTTCAAACTCCTGTCTTTAGTGGCTTTGGCTTTAGCATTTCCAAAATGCTAATGCATTTTAGTTCAACTTTGCTCTTGTTAAATTTTCACATTTCATTTTATCCTCATCATTTTCCATGTCACAAGAGGGTCTACGATCTCAAACGACCCTTCTCCGGGGTCTTTTGGGTCCTCAGGACATGCGATTTAAGGCAACAACCACCGATGCTAAAGTTGATTCGTTGGAATCCGACGGTCACCGGTAAATTTTCTTATTTATTAATTTATCTAATTTATTTGCTTAAAGTCCTCTACAAGTCTAGTTTTCTTAGAATATCATTTAAATTAAAGTTTTTTCCAAAATACTTTTAAATTAGATAAACTAATAAATAATATTTACATTTCCAAAAGCCCTGCAACCTAAGTTTTTTGAATTTCCTCGTAACTTTCCACAAAAATCCTATCAAACTTAGCTGTAGAGGTGACATCATGGATTTCAAGTGCATATGGACAATCCAGTATGCAATCGATTACCCTCTCTTGGTCATTGATAATTAAAAAACTTTCCAGGGAGTAGGGATTTTAGTTAACATCAGTAGACTAAACCTGTACCTGCAAAATTTATATATAAAGTTCTCTCTCTTGATGGTGATGTCAGTTCAGTCCCACAGTAACTCATTATTGGTTGGTTCTGCTCCCGTTCTAGTCCCTAGTCCTCTCGTGCTACTGTGAGTTTTAATGTGTTCCAACTCAACGCCAAGATCGAGACAATAAAAGTACCGCGTCCCTTCCCTTTCCTTCTCCCCAGCACCTTCCTCCCTCTTCCTCATTGTCTCCTTGTCTCTCGTCTCCTAGCTATGCATATACACAACACCTAACTGTCCTGCCAAGAATAAAACAGCCAGAGAGAGAGAGAGAGAGAGAGAGAGAGAGAGAGAGAGAGTGCCCTACCAAGAATAAAACACCCAGAGAGGGAGAGAGACGGAGGGAGAGGGAGGGAGGGAGCAAATGGGATCCGAGGCAGTGGAACCAGGAAAGAGCATGAGCACAGCACCAAGAGAGCTGCTGCAAGTTTCAGTGGCACCAAAGATGGTGGAGTCGCCGGACCGATCAGGGATGAGAACACCGCCGTTCTATACAACGGCGGCTGTGCCGTTCCGGTGGGAGGAAGAGCCGGGCAAGCCGAGGCCCTGCAGTGCACTGGCCATAATTCCGAGCCCTGGGCCTGGTGAGCCGTACTCGGCCACCGGGAAGTGCTTGGAGCTGCCTCCAAGGCTGCTGAGCGAGGCCATAATAGCCAAGATGCCAGCATCTGCCGGTGGGCCACAGATATCATCGTTCAGGATGGGAGGGGAGTGTTATGGATCGTTCCGGAGCTACGTCGTTTCGGAAAGAGTGGGCGATGGCGACGGTGATGATGAGGAGGGCGTGGATGTGGGCGCAACGACAGAGGGTGTCATAGTGAGGAGCAAGCCAAGGGGGTGGTGGTGGTGGTGGTTTGGTGGGTCTTCTCGGAGGAGAAGGACGAATAAGGAGATGGCCGGGGGAGGAGGAGGGAACGCGAGTAGTTATGTGTTCCCTTCATTTTCATGTAATTATGTGGTGGACAGAGAGATCAGTGAGTGGGGGAACGAATGCAGGAAGAGCACCACCATGAGGAGGGCGGGAAGCTTCCCTCTGCTCTCTTACTCGTCACACTCTCATTTCAGCTGGGTGAGCAACGACCCTCTTCTCCTACCATTCCAATCTTTCTTTAGCAGATGCAAAAAGATCTTTCTTTATTCCAACAAAGACTAAAATTATCAGTCTGGATTCCATGACAGGCAACTCTGTACGGAGGACTCAAGGAGGTGGTTCCTTGGAGGAGGAGGAGGAGTAGTAGGAAAGCCGGGAAGGTGCGATCGTGAATCGTCATGTGCCTCTTGACATTTTGCTACTGCCACGTCTCCGTCATCTCCCTGTCATCCCCATACCAGCCATCACCGTCGTCTTTGGTCGATCAGCAGTTTTCTGTCCATTTGACAAGGACGTTGCCATGGCCGACACAGCCAAATAAGAGTCGCCCATTGCGGTGCTGCTTTTGCTGCTGTCTTTTAAATATAAATGCCATATAAAAATTTAATGCATTGTCTTGTAGCCTCTCTTGCCGCTTTAGCTGCAAGTGTGTTAGTCGTGTACATGTTGTCTGATTAAACAGCATATGTCTAGAGCATCACCGAGAGAATCAACCCTGTGAAATTACAAGTTTTAAGATGCGTACGGTACTAATTTGTTTATGTGCCTATGGCTGACCATATCTGTTCAAATGTCTATCTCTGCACAAATTTGTGCATGTGCCTGTGGCTGACCATATCTGTTCAAATGTCTATCTCTACATTTTACATGTGCATTTTACATTGCTTTTCATGTTGTCCAAGATCCACAAAGATTTGCCTAAACTTATGGGCTATGACCCTCCCACCGACTTTTTAGTACGCGTGATTCACGATATCCAATATATTCCCTTTTGCTAAAAGTGAGTGAGTGAGTGGAAGAGCAACTTAATCACGAAATCTGATGGTACTCCAACATCCACCGACAGCGAAGAGCTACAGAGGAAGTTGAGCAAACATTCTTCAACAACAAATTATCTTCTTCCACAAATTGCATGAAGTTCATAACTGTGAAGAAATCTGCAGTGAACGGTTAACCAATTATCCTAATACGTCTCCACAGACACATAGCAACTTCAGATGAACCGTATCATCAATACAAATCCTGCTCCAATTGGAGAAAATTTATGAAGAGCCTTCAACAAAATGAAGAAACGAAACACTTATTTGACTGCCGATGAAGATACAGCACAGAGAGGGCGCTTCATGATGGTCAACCTTACGCTTGCTTTTTACCAGTCATCCCCGCAACCACCTGTAAATAAATAAGAGGTCACTAGCATTAACAAAGCAGCCCATAAGCATATCCAAGCTATCAACATAGGCAACGGAATGACACTAAGTGGGAAGAGAAAAAAAGAACAAGGTGATTGATAACGCAGAAACCTCAAGAGAAATCCATTTTCAATCCATGGACATAACTCTTCTCAGGTCAAACTCTCAAATGTGGCAAGTGGAGTTTTGAATAATAATCCAGCTTTTCAAATTTGCAGGCCGCTAATCACTCATTAAGCGAGTTCAAAGAGATCCCCATTCATGTTTTTGTTTTTCTCCCTTTCAGTAACCACAACAGCCACACTGAAGATGCAAGAAGGGTCTAACAATAACAATATAAAAAGTCCGCAAATCGAGACTAAGAAGCATAGTTTACGTTGGAACTTGCAACTTTAGCAACAATAGATGCAAGAGCACCAGGTAGCAATGGGAGGTAAATTCACGTTCTCAGCATCCTCAAAGACAGCCATAATGGAAACAAAACCACACATATATGCTGATAAAATTACACAAACACCGACATTGTACTTGATAGTCACAGGAGAACTATTAGAACTAGTAAAGAAACTTATGTACAAGCACACGACATATATAATACTACTAAATCAGCACTACATCTACCCAAACTGCTAAAGGATGATCTCAAAGACTAGCATAAATATTACTTACATCATTTATAGGAGGTTGAGGGACTTGCTTGGAAGTCTCCATAGAATCCAATATGGGCCTCACCACAGCAGGAAGGAAGAGGCCTGAAGTACATAAAATTAATTTGCCAGATGAAGAAGACAGAATTGCTGATATTATTATGCATGCAAAAAGACAGATAACTTTCAATTCGGTAAATCTCATAAGTACTGGAGTGTATCGAATCAACAACCCAATAGTCTGCTTTATTTAACTTAAGTCCACATTTAAACTAGTACATAGCCTCTGGCAATGAAAATGAACATGTATGGATAATGCCACAGCTATGACAAAGAAGCAGAACATATTACAACCCCTTCAGCTCATGTCAAAGAACATCCCTTTCACATTTTCCTATCCGGCACAAAGTTGCTCTTTCCTAGAACCAGAAGTTGCAGAATGCACATTTTAATGCAACTAAACCCAGTCTTCAATGAACATGGTGGCTTGACCATATCGACAAGTTTACTCCAATATCAATTGTCTCCCAGAGTGAATTTCATGCATAAATGGCTAAATACTAGAATGGAGAAAAACACTTCACAAATCACACCGTTACTCAAGACTTGAGGCTTCTCAAATTCAGTTCAGAAGGAACTAGAAAAGCACCTCCAATTCTTCATGAATGAAGTAATTAAATCACTCTTACTGCATAACAAAGATCAACAATTCACTTGTCCGCTAAGCAGGCATTAATTCCTTTACTTCATTCCTCACAAATCATGATTGTTCTCTAGCAATCAACCACCTCTGCCGTACAACAAAACCTAGCATTGTTGCATCTCTAGTGTGCCTACTATTTAAAAGCTCCCTTCCACTAAATCTGTTTTTTCTGAGCAAGTTAGGTGCTGCGAAGCAGGTCAACCCCAACATTATGCTGATGCCCAGCATGAACCAGCTAAGAATCACCACCGCTGAGACGAACGAAAGTATTGCACATTCGTGATACGTGAAAAGGGATATTTTTCCAGACATTACGAAATGAAGGAATATAAAGGGTGGTTCTGGAACCAAGATGAAAGGTTAGCCACACAGCCTACAGGAAAACTCACAGAACCCGACGCGGCAACACTAAGCTTCATCTTCAAAACATTGAAAGAAAAAAGGAGGACCGTCTACATAAGCCTCACTGGTTCAGATAATGACGCAAAAATGTAGCCCCAAAATAACCCAAATCGGCATCACCTACCGATGCCGTAAGCTATCAGACAGGCGATTGAATCTCGAGAAGCACACAGATGATGATTCCAGGATGCAGATTGAAGGTAACAAGGGAAACGGCACGAAATCCATACGGACAAAGCGCGCCCCACTGTCAGCTCATTTCAGCTCAGCTCAGCTCAGCTCAACCGAGCATTTGCATCCGGAGAAATCTAGAACTAAATTCGAATCGGTGCCCCCTAAGGTTAAGTTTCAATCGGGAAATCCCACGGCGCACGAATCGAATTAGCGAGCGCCCCCGGGGGAGATGAGAGCACAGCGCGCGGAGGAGGCGAAGAGAAGGAAGCGAAGGGGGAAGGGGAAGGGGGGGGTGGAATTACCGATGCCGCCGATGAGGCAGGAGGCGGCGACGACGGGCTCCTGCACCACGAACATCTTCAGCTTCTCCATCACCGCCATCTCCCCCCGCTTCGTTTGACCTCTCTCGATCGGACTCGGGGATCGCCTCTCCCTCTTTTTATAATTATAAATCACGCTCGCTCTGATTCTGACTCTGTTGGCTTCTGCTTCCCTATGAACTTTTGGCGTCCCTCCACATCGACGGGGTCCGGATCCGGTTCTGGTTCCGGGTCCCGGCATTATTTTCCCTCTTTTCGTTCTCTTTCTTTTTTTTTTTTTTTTTTTTTTCCCCATTTTGTTTTCTCCTTTTTGGCAGAAGTACTAGAATATTATAAAGTCAGAAGGATGAATTACAAGGCTTAAACTAAAATTGGTAATAAGCTAAAATGGAGAGGCAATAATAGTTTACCCAGGTTTCAAGTGTGGCTGGCATCTTTTTACACATTTAGATGAAGGAACATATTAGTTCATGCTTTTAGTAAAGTTTGTAAGATCAAGACGTGTATTTCTATTGAATGAATGAAACATTTTGAGGCTTCGCTTGTTTCGTAGAAAATAAATAATTTGAAAAATATAATTTCCAAAAAGTGATCGCTTAATAATTAGTTAACATAAACTATTGTCATCAAAGGAAAAAAATTAATTTTAATAGATATCAATAATTATTTTTTGAAAAATACTTTCAAAATCATTCATTTTTCATGAAATGAATGGAGTTTTTATTTTGAATTAAATGACATCTTCCCAACAAGGACTGAGCCGTTGAGGCCCATTTGTCATTGTTTTCTACTATGTGTTGGGACCCTTTGAAGAGCATATCAGGAAAAAGATGGATTAAGAAGAATTGACAAGTCGAGGGCCAATGGTCTTCAAATGGCAATAGTTCTTTCCAATCCCCAACCTCGCGATGTTGAGAAACAACATTTGAAACAGAAATATCCGAAAAGTACAACCTATATAGAAATCGCTCCTAGTATATTGGGGCCAGCTAATATGTAAGAGGACTAGGAGTGGGTAATTAAGCAACAGTAGTTTAACAATAGCAACCCTGGTCTGGTCTATTGATAGAACACTTCAACAAAAAGTTTGGGGCAGACTGCAGAACAATCCTCTAGTTTCCTTCAGCAAAAGCCTTGAGTAACGCTAGCCCTCAAAACGGTTCTGGCCGTACCCACTGATCGCTCTTCGGACCAAGGATACACCAGCATCTTGATTAGTTCATGCACCAATTGTAAAGAGAGGATCTTGAATGCACCCGATTTGCTATTTAAAAGCGGCTTTAATTGAGCAAAATGTTCGAAACAACAGTATGACATCAATCTCCAAATGAACTATTTGCTGATACAAAGATCTCCACCTGACATGAAACACTTCTTATATACAAATATACACCTCAGTATGCAAATTATCTTCGTACAAGGCATTATATACAAGGCTCCAAAGACCTTAAGAAGGTACGACAACGTTAGAAATAGATACACACGGATGCCACTCTCGTGCGTGGCAATCCACGCGGGAAGCATATGATACAGCAGCAGGCTAGAAAAGAGGTATCATCCACCCAACCGTCCACCCAAGAAGCAATCCAGCCCCAACAAGGCCCAACCCCACGGCAAAGACCACAGCATACTTGGTCACATCATGCCTCTGACGCTTCCGTCTTCCCTGTCTCGCTTTGGAAGGCTTATCACAGCTCTTCCGCATTTTTCTACCTTTGCTAGGTCCCAGAGGAAGGAACACCGGGAAAATTGGCCCATCAGTGTCCATCTGCAAGAGGGTGGTTTCTAGCTGAAGCAATTGGAACCACTGCTTGTAGGCAAAAAGCTGAGAGGCTTGTCTAAAGAATAGCTTTACAATGTGCTCCTTCTCTGCACGTGCTTGTTCTGCTGCCTTCTCTGCTTCCCTCGCACGTGTTTGAGAATGGCACAGTGCTTCCAGTAGCTGAGACTTAGCAGGATCGCAGTTGGTAGCTTCCCATGTTTCAGTTTTACCCTTGCGAGCTGAGTCATCACTGTTTTCGCTGCATACATGCAAAATAAAATGGAACTGAGCACCTCTTCAATCAATACATGTATCTTCGTAAAATAACAATAGAGTTCGATAGTGAGGCAATCATAGTCCTGCCGCAACCAATGGTAAAAACAAACTTGTGAGTAAGCCTTATAGCTGTACTCAAACGTGACAAATTCAATAGAGTAAAATGAATCGTTCCTAATTGTTATCTGGCATTATATGGTTCTAGTGCAAAGTATGTTTACTTGATAATGGACAGTTTAAGTACCTGGATGATTTGTCAGAGCCACGAGGGAAATGACTATCTTCACCTGGACCCCACTGCCTTCTTAACATTTGGTCATATTCAAGACTACTTCTTGCCTGGATGGTTTCACCCAAAGTACCAAGCGGATTGACCTTCCAATCTGAGGATGTCTCAAATACTTCATTGTAGTCTAAGCAACCAATATACGAATAAGGGTGTTTACTGGCATGCATATTCTGAGGTGGGGGAAGGTCACAATTCTCGACATGGTCAAGTGACTTCTTAGCAACAAAGGAGGCTAATTCATTCTTATCTGATGTGCGCCACCATGGTTCTGGCTTGCCATTTCTGGTCCATGCAGAATCCAAATCAAAACTGAGCTCACTAGTCTGCTTGGAAGCTGACATCCTAGCATGACTCATCTCTATGAGCTCAAAGCTTTCCATCATATCAATGTTCTCAACTTCTTTTGCATCCTTACTACACAGGCCCATTATCACTGGGTTTGAACCTCCAGCATCGTGGAGATTCTCAAGTTTGTCTTTCTTTTCGTTCTCAACATGCATATAAGCTCCCTCTTTCTGCATCTCACCACATGTAGATTTTAAATCTTCTGTGCTAGCATTCAGGAGATCAACCTCAGCATCCAATGCATTTAACCCTTCGCATGCTAGACCCCTTGGGAACCTAGAGCCAGGTTGTTGCTGAAGCCACCACCTTGCCTCTGGAGGCAAATTGGTAAATGAAGGTTTCCTGTTAAAAGGCATGAAACCTAAGCCAAAACGATCTCCCTCTTCAGTAGAACCAGCAGGTCCTGCATCCACTTGTTTGGACGTTGAAGATGATGATTGGCAGCATGCGAGCTTAGGAGCTCTTTTGGCATCTTCTTGTACAAAGTAACGGTTAGCAGTTCTCTGCCATACAGCCCTTGCTTCTGCAGCTGCCATACTCTCTCAATTTATTCCACATTCCACTGAACATATGAAAAGTTTGCTGAAGCTAACAAAAACTGCATAAAAGGAGCAAAGATCAGAATGAGAAATATCATGTAGTAAATAGGCCAATTAGCTGGTTCGGAAGATTCTCTCTAGTCAAGAACGAATGATCATCAGGAACAAGACATATAAGTCCCTCAGGGGCTATCTAGACCTAATTATACTATGCAGTGGAACCAAATTCCCCTCCTCGAGAAAGAGGAGAAAAGCTCAGGTGAAAAAGAAACAAGACATAGAAGTTCCTCTCTTTTCTTCCTTTTTTTTTATGCCATTTCTTTCTCGGGAAGTAAAGGCTACATTATCAAGTTCAAGGCACTGTGCTTGTAAGACCATCTCAGCTATATGCATGTCTAACAGTTATATCCTTCTAGCAATATAGTAATTGGCTAGAAATTAGAAAGGAAGAGAAAAACACAACCAGAAAGGAAGAGAAAAACACATCCAGAACTAAAGGAATGGATGTTTCATTTTTCCACTGTTCATTACAAAAGCATCGAACAAGTTCATATATATCAAATGAATATGATGGGCGTATCAAACTCTTTAAAACCCAAAATGGAAAAGACAATATAAGACTGGATTACAAATACATAAAGCACAGTTTCTTTTTTTTGGTCTCTATAAAGCACCGGTTGACTGATGCCTGAAGTTGTGAATAAGGATGACCACAAAGAGAATAGCAAATCAATGACTCTAAAGCTCACATGATGATCAGTATTTTAAACAGACACATCTTACGTCTTCCAATGGAACACATCACAAACTTGAAAATAAACTGAAGACCATAAAAAGGAACAACAAGTGCAGCAGATCATCAAATGCACCGAGGACTCCGTAATCACATAAGAATAAGTAAAATGCAAATGCAAAGCTGCCCCACAAGGAAAAGCTCCATCATGATATACGCATGGACAGGAGCTGGCGTAACTCAAGAAACATGTGTCCTTAAAGCGTGCAGTTTTCGGAGAAGGCAAGGCAACTTGCATAGGAAGAACTCAAAATTCATGGTTAAATCAGCCATAAGGAAAAACAACTGGCGGAGAGCATGTCACTTTACAGATCGCAAATGTTAGCGAGTGTCGACAGAAGATGGTTGTGATCGAAATAGGGGAACAACCATGGCGAAGCTAAGGGAACCGGTCAGTTAATTAGCTGAACAAGGGAGAACTCATGACCCAAACCGAAATTTCCGATTACGGCAGGTTTACTTCCCAAATTTGATCGGACAAACGCATGAGCAGACATGAGCTCACCGCCCAATCAGTTCACGCCAAACCCAAATCCCAAAATATGCTGCGGCCGACCAAAAGAGCAGACAAAGTAGGAGGCATCGGAGATGCTCATCTAAGGTCAAGATACGCATCCCAACCTTAAGAGGAAAACAGGAAAGCGACATCCATCGGATAAAGCAAGAGCAAACATGCATAAGTACCAGGAACACAATCAAACACTCCAGATGATAAAACTGAGGCCACACCCATCACTTGGCAAGATCCCTCAGATCAACTGTCGAGCTTGAGTTCCCAAGCAGAGCCAATCGAAAAGATCAAAACTTCAATAAAAGCAAAGACACCCAGATGGAAAAAAAAAAAAAAAAGAACAGAGAGAGAGAGAGAGAGAGGGAGAGAGAGTACATGGGTAATAGAGAGGAGGATTAGATCTGGGGTGGACAGGTGGGGAGCTGGAGATCTTTGTATGATTGCAAGTGAAGACGTGGAGGATGAAGTCGGGGGGCGGAAGCGAAACCGATTTGAGGATCGAAATGGTAACTTCCCGAACTCGGAATCCGAGACGAAGGCGAAGACGACGCTTGTCCGACACTGAAAGGGTCGTGTCAGGCCCCGCCTCCTCCGCCTCTCGCTTTTGCAGTTACTGCATCGATTTTCGATCCCACTTTCCTCTTGGTTTTTCGGTCAGCCAAGTCGTCGCGGCCGGCTCTTACCACGTCTCCCCACTCCTCCAATCTTGTCTTATGCAAAGCAAAGCAAAACTGTCTGATCTCACCCTTCCAATTCACGACACTCCACCTCAATAATCAATAAAATAATCTTTTTGAGAGCATTAGATTACGGGATCAGCAATTCCTTCCCAACCCCACAAAAAAAAAAAAATCTTCTTTTTCACTTTTCCCGAGCTGTGGGCGCTATGAGTCTATGACTGAGGCTGCATTTAGGAATTACAGCTTTGCATAAACTTGGCTTTTTTTTTTTTCTCGGAGGGGGTTTATGCAGCAAGTCTCCTCCTTTCCCCGTGCGAATGGCGTCTGTCTAAACAGAGAGGTTTGTAGTTCTGTGGTCCACGTTTTGATGGAAGAAAAAGACATGGGCATCATCGGTTGGGGGGATCCGGATTAAGGAAGCAGCACGCAACTAGGAATTAGATTACTGGTTTCGACATAAACAGAATGCGCGATATGAATATAATATACGCACATGAGCTGGGAAAGCAACCACCGCCCAAGGATTTACTATGAGCCAGGGGATATCAATCATTAAAGTGGACACTACCGTCAATTTTTTTTTCTTTTTTTTTTTGGGTTGTTGGAGGGATGTTTTTCTAGGAAATCTTGTGTAGAAATCAATCATCAACAAACATAATACGACGTCAAGAACCCCTCTACTTGTACGGCCTCCTTTTTTTCCCCCCTAAGTGGTTTCCCTTCCCAAAGCATTGGGAGGAATAGGTTTGTGATTACAATGAGCGTATTTCTGTGGGAGCTTTAACTTAGTCATCAACCATTGCTTGTTGACTGAAATCATGTGAACCCGAAAGGAACGGTGTGATGCCGTGGAAAAAATCTAAATCTTTTATGTAGAACGCTTTTTGACTAACATGAAATGCTATTATTTGTCTCAAAAACGTGCGTTAATACTATACATCGTAGGAAACTTGAGGAAAACTTGAATAAATCCTCTCGTTGTGTCCTTATTTAGATGGTGAAGCAATAGCTTATGCAGAAGTTTTAATTTCGTCTATTACAATGAGAGGATTACGATAACAACCCATATTTATTATTAAAATTTGTCAGGCAATAGCGAAGTGAAATAATTCACACATACGTTCATTTATAATGTTAAATTACAACCAAAAGATGAACAATTATAGGTAAAGTTAAATCTCAAAATATCTACTCACATAAAAAAAAAAATTCCTATGAAAATGATAATTGTTGTAAAGGAAATTCATATTTGTCTACCCTCTGAAGAAATCAATAATAGTTCATGAAAAATTCAATCAAAAAATGATAATTTCGTTGTCTGATAAATTCCTTTCACCATAATTTGATAAAATGATCTAATATGGTGAGCCAAAAATGATAAATTCGATAAAGAAAAAGTAACTTCTTGAAAAAGTAATAGTCCTAGCATCATATGTCACGTATATCTAATATGTATTTAACAAGTAAAAATGTGAAGAACAACCCCATCTTGATACACCGCATTAATGAAAGGTTGATTAAATAAGATAGAGATTATTGATATCAATCGTATCATTTGACAAAAACATGACAATATTCCAGTTTTTCATCCCCAATTTGATTATATCATATAGCAATAAATTGACAAGAGTTTTGTGTCGAGAGGAAAATTGTTTCTTTGCTCTGTTTGTTCTCGTGGAAGATAAATGATTTAGAAAAAGACCTTCCCCTGTACCAGCGGTTGTCTTGCGAACCAGCTTCTGCAAATCGTACGTATTTTATGTGCATAAGACGCCGAATGGAAATCAGCTTAATGACTGACGTTCATTATCCTCACTCATCAGGTTTTGCGCAGAAGTCAGTTTACTTTGTGTTCCTTCCTGTTTTCCTCTTTAGGAATCAACTGCATAAGACGACTACGAGAGAGTTAATCACAACTCTTCCTTCGTATAAAGTTGCTTTATCAAGAAAGTTACATATGGACAGTTGGACACTGCTCTGTGGGGGAAAAAATTACATTTGCACCCAAATGATGCATGCTCACGCCCCTTGTTCAACAACAAACTATTATACACTTCAAATGGGAATTAGGAACCATTGTCCTGCGTATGCAATGTGATTTTTGAACATCACTGCCAAGGGAAAAGATGATCAAACGAAGCACTGCGAATGTGTCTACATAATATGGCATTTTCCTCCCGTGCTCCGATCGAATCCCATTCTGGATGGACTGGTTGCTTTGGTAAAACTTGACTTCCCCAGAATAATCTAAAAGGAAGTTTGCTTGCTACAGTCCATCCTTTAGGTGCTGAACAATGGGAAGACAGTGCATAGTTGCAGTTATGACTGTTGATGATAAAGCCTGTATGAAGTATTTGAATTCACCCCACCTAGAGATGGTGTATCCCTTGCATAAATAGTTCTGCACCTTCAGCACATCCCTCATACATAATCTTTCAGTCCAACCAGCTTTACAGAGCCATCCCCCCCGCAGGAAAGAAATCCATGTGAAAGAAGCTGCACATCCGTAACCCCAGCCTGTTGCACACAAAGATAACATTCGATAAGTAAAGGCATTGAGCCAATTTCTTCTGCATCCCGGGGAAATAAACTGCTCTACACGTACGTACAGAATAAATATATAGCTATGTCCAGAAATAATATATAGTGATGTTCCAGCACAAATTTGATTGCAAACATTACCCGTACGACTCCGCCAAAACCCCGAGTGCTTGGTTGTAGAAAAGTGTGCCTTTCATGTAATTTTGGCCAATGATGTAGTAACTTGGCACTTTTGGCATCCCAAAGTTTCACATCACCATCTTTGCTTCCAGTTAAGAACAAGCTTGTTTGAGCAATTGGGGATATTTTTGTGACACTCCCTTCACAACAAGAAATACACAAAAATCAGAACATAACACACATTCAATGATTATGGCAGTGGGAAAGTATGTCACATTACCTAAATGTGCCTTTGGTATGTACCAGAGCATCCCACCTACATTCTCAACCCCAAACTTAGTACCAGTCCCTACCGGCAAGTCAGTAGACAAAGTTGCCTGGGAACTTCGCTGACTATTATCAGAGTTCTTGTGCCTTTTACTCCTTCCGGTTGCAATGTACCGAAAATCATGGAGTCCAACATCACCACCCTTACCACCGGTCAATATAAGGGGAGAAACGGAACTATTTCCTACATCATTATCAAACACACAAACAGAGCGAGCTCCACCTGCACAGAAAGTACAAAAGTTTGACAAGATCCATGGCCAAGGATGATAACGCGATAGCGACATTTCAGCTATTGCTTTATTTAAGTTTGGAAAATGCGTCATGTAGCTTTGCACTAAGTTCAGCAAGTGAGAACAGTCAAATATCTGCCACTGCAATAAAATTTGGGGGCAAGCATGATATATGGTAAAGTTGCTTCATGGCAATATGGAAGTCATGGGTAAAAGTCACAAATGAGCTTCTCCGAAGTGAAGAGGGTAAAGCTGTCTAATGTTTGATGACTCTCGCTAGACACAAATGCAGGGGTATTCTGTGTTGGGACATTATTTTTGCCCATACCTTATGCTTCCTCCAATTGATTAAACCAACATTCAGAATCAATGAATTCATCTCCCCCATTTGGCTCGAAAAGATACACACTTCAATTAGATGTGGTGTCCTTGGAGGTGACAGCTAGTGTTCAGAAGTACAAAACAAGCACAGAATTCATATTTTCAAGTTCCTGTCAAAATTTGGTACGGGAATACTTAAGTGCCAAAAGTTACGAAAGTGACATTAAGTGACTTTTTTAAAAAAAAAAAAAAAAGGGATAGTTGAGTGCCAAGTTTGGCGAAAGTGGCCAAAAATCTTACATGACAATTTATTAATAATATAACTTGCTTACATGGCGCGCTAGAGAGCTGAGTCAGCAACAAAAAACCAAAATGATGTCATTTTGCCTTTTTTGTTTTATCTCAATATAAATATTAATTAAATTAAAATATTTATATTTACAAAAAAAAAAAAAAAGGAGGAGACCCTCCCCCACCGTCGTTGGCCCTTCCAGTGAACGGCGGGGAGGCGGTGGCGAGGGTTCAGCCCTCAGCCATCTGCAATCTTAGTCCCCCCTTTTAAATTTAATTTAATTAATATTACATTAATTAGTTAGCCACGTCAGCAAAATGAGGTTGTTTTTGCACTTATCTAGCCATGTTAGCGTGCAAAACGACATCATTTTGCACTTCTCTTGCCAGAAAATCGCCACGTCAGCAGACACTTAATTGATCCATTTTACGCCAAAATACTTAAGTGTCATTTTCATGACTTTTTTTAACACTTGAAAGTGTCCTCACGTGTCAAGTTTTGGCACTCTAGATATTCTTTTCCCTCATATTTTTGGTTGAAGAGAAAGGACAAACCTTCATGACAGATTATAGAGGCTCGAGAAGTAGAAGGTGGAGCCAGTGTATCCCATACAACCACATTCATGTTATTGGAACTGCATCCAGCTGCGGCTATTATTGATCCACTTGAACTAACATAGGCAATGTCCCTGCAACCAAAAAAAAATTCAATATGGCATATATCCGGTGCCACGAGGAAGGAGGTGGTGGATAAAATTCTCAAATTCATAATGAAAAGCCACATAATTCACTGGGGTGCATCTCATTAGCATTGAATAAATTCAACTATGTACCATATAAAGAACAAACAGGGATAAGTACCCAAAAGAAAATAGAACACCAACACTATGAGAAGGAATGTGCC
Source organism: Eucalyptus erythrocorys (assembly GCA_014182555.1). Classification (NCBI taxonomy): domain Eukaryota; kingdom Viridiplantae; phylum Streptophyta; class Magnoliopsida; order Myrtales; family Myrtaceae; genus Eucalyptus; species Eucalyptus erythrocorys. The sequence goes on along the minus strand of CM024601.1, from coordinate 272,694 downwards.
GTCTCAGAACCCATAATGACAAATCAAATCTTTGGCCACAAAAAGAATTGTTAAAAGTCATCTGCAGCAATTCATTCTGTTCTTTGTTACTTTTATTTTGTAAAGTCCCTCGGTGAAAAATCGTGATCTGAAGTACAAAGGAAAACCTCGTATCAACCAAATAAGTAAAAAGACAGGCCGTGCGTCGTTATTTCTATTCCCAATTTCCAGTGCCACGTGCAGAAAAATTAAACAAGATAGCAATTGCTCAACAAATCTAAAGAGGTTGCACATACGAGGCATGCCCATTAAAGCAAAGAGATGATTCAGTCGGATGAACATTGCTCCTTCCTCCAACCTCCAGCTGCCATGAGCATATGGTCCCATCTAATGCAGCTGTAGCAAATCTGTGTCCACAAGGGTCAAACTGCAAGGCTGATATAGATGCAAGAGCATAAGGTGGAGGGCTATTTGCAGCAGGCAGCACTCCATAAGTAGCAATAGCTTTTTCCTCACCAAACTGCATTTATCAATTATGTTACAATTGTTTGACAGTAATATCGCCACAGAAGTTCAAAGCAGTAACAAGTTAACAACCCACAGATCGCACTTGCAAGACACAAAAGTGATAAATGTGGCACAACTCATTGCAATAGATCTCACAGATCCCAGCAGTGTTGACTTGAAACTTAAGAAGATCAAAACAGAGAAGTGCAGAACAGAAAGGTACTCAATGCATTTTTATTCCTTTTGAGGGTTGGCATCCCCCCAAAAATTGTTTTTTGGCTGGGGACTTCCCTGAGCATGCTCTTTTCATTGAGCGCACATCAATATACATTAATTCACCAACGAAAGGGCACAGAAAGAATAATGTTGAACAAAATTTAGAAAAGAAAATCAAAATATATAGAAGAGAAAATATTCCCAATTGTCCCAAGCCAAAGTTGCAGAACATCATTTTTAAAGGAGCAAATTGATAAAAGCGGAAAAGAGCCTTCTTGCTTGATTCTGTACAAACAATTCCTCATAGCCAAACTGATGAAACAGCCAAATAAAAGATCTAGTGAATGATAACTAACAGAATCCCACATTTGACTTTGGTAAAATTGAACATTTGTCAACTTCAACAAATCTTACCTTCCATAAGTAGATATGTGTGTTGCTGGAGCCAACCAAGAAGTATGGCATGGATGGGTGACTAGAAAGAGCCCTAGTTCTTACAGTTTCCAAGTCAGCTGATTGTTCAACAAACTCTTCAAATTTATCTTGAGTTTCCCAACCTAAGCCAGAGGCACCAATGCCTGCATAACCTGGAATACCAAATGCTACACCACCTGTTAGGTCTCTCCCAGGCATGGCCAAAGATCCCATCCTGGTAGTTGCTCCACCAAATCCCCGTTTGCTCTGAAGAATGGATTCAGAGTCAGCCCAACCATGCCGTGGCCAATCAGCTTCTGACCATAAATGCTCCATTCCTTCTTTATAAGGTAATTCTTCTTCCAAGTTGAAGAAAATTATACCCTATATAAGACAACCACGCATTGAGGAATACTGTATGAGTAGCCAGAAGGATTTTTATCCGATAAAAAGTAAAAGAATGTGACAGACCACGGAGTCAGCAGATCAATGCTTATTAAAACATGTTAGATGCTAGGTATCATCAGGAGTTGAAGCTTTTAACTCATCAAATTTTAACACAAGGAGCTCCTGTTAAAATTTTCTTCATTCTTTTGAATTTCTGTCTTTGACACCGAAGTGTTTATAGTTTTCATTGCAGATATACTTATTAATTAACTAGCATTAAGGGAGGCAAACATATCTAAGTAGCCAAAAGAATTGTCGCCATTACCAATTAGTTACATAGTGATCAGTGCAACTCAAATTCTCACAGAATTTCAGCAACACAGAATGCTTTAAGGATTAGTACTAACATTAGTATCCATGTGCAGGAATCACTTACCTTTCTATTGCTAGAAACTGCAATCTGCCGTTCATTGATGGAGTTAATGCATAATGCCTGTTCAAAACATCAAAACTACATCAAAATCATGCATGGATCTAGATTAGCTTCAAGGACCTACTGCCAACTTCAGGCAGGTTGATCCATCAAAAACATACTGCTACATAAATGCAAGGGAGTGAAAGGAAAAATTACCTCCATGAGCTCCCCATTTCTCTTTAAAATATCTTTAGGATTTTGAAAATGAGTAACCTCCTTCACCAGGTTGGGTTCTTTATGCCAAGAACTCAATAAAGAGTTGCCATTTGAAAATAATCCTTTAGAAAGAGACCCACTCATGCTGCTGGTAGAATCAGGGCTACCCCTACTTCCGTTGTTCCTCAATTCATTTTCCTCTAATGTCATCCCTTCAAGTACTCCTGTCCAACCTTTAGAAGGTTTGGCTTTGGAATATCCTGACCAATTTATTTTCCCCGAGGCAAAATTGTCTGATATGATTTGAGGATCAGCCCATAAAGTCCATAGTTTTTCGTACATTGATAGTTCAGTATCACTGTTAACAAGATCCCAACTAGTATTAGTATCACTCATATGCATTCGGAGAGATCTGGGTTCAGTCAGATCAGACTTTTGCAACCATACAAGTGTCATAGCTGGCCATCCATTGTCAAGTTTTTGCTGCACTAGGGCTGCAAGTTGGTTAATATGATATGAAGAAACATGGGCAGACATTGTCTTCAGTGACTGGACCAAAAAAACTGATAGCAGCTCAATCTGTTCTCCTATATTTTTGTCATCAGCTTGAAGATTAGCAGAACTACATACTTTTGAATGGAGCTCACTAAGAGATGCACCAAAAAGCTGACTGTCTTGAACTGTTTCCAATATGAAATTCAGCTTAAGGTTCGCAAAACGAGACATATGTTCCCATAGTGAACATCCCAAAATTTGCCATCTTTCATCTTCAGGAATCAAATGTACCATGTCTTCTCCATTTTCACCTTTCACACTTCCAGTTGATTGCAGGTCGCATTTGACAGTATTGACAGTGGCAGTATCAGATAAAAAATTTTCCATTTGGTGGAGAACTTTGGTTAGATCTTCCATATCAACATTTTGAGTAGTATGGCCCTTGAAAAGAGAAACCCTGAGTGGTTGCAAAATCAAACTGAGAACTTCTAAGTTCCTCTGAAACCAAATGTAAGCAAAATGAGCAAAATACTCGAATAAATCAAGTATGGCAAAAAGTTTCACGATGAAGTCTGCATCACTGGAGTTCACAGATAACCGGAGAATAGCTCTTAATTTCCTAAAGATAAGTATAAGAGTTTGAAATAGAATCCCCCTAGAAACTGACAATTTGGATCCTTTTTCATCTTGCTCGGTCTTCATGAAATTATGTGATTCCAGTCGAGAGAAGGATATACTACAGGCTGCAATGAATCGTGAAGACAAGACAGACACTTCTGCAGCTGCTGCGAATGGAAGGTTTGGAAGAGAGGGTTCTAGATTGCCAAGCAGATCATTCCCATTAAAAGTCTTTTGCCGACAATAATACCCTTGTAATAGATCAAGTCCAATAAAAAAGGAGCCCTTAGAGTATGCAAACCCTGATATCTGTGAACATATAACATGTAAAACAAAAGCATGTTAGTTTGCCTACAGTCATTGGGGTGAGAAGCAGTGAAAACATATAGTGTCACATGTAATGACTCAAACGTCAAGATACCATGCTAAGAAGAGAGGCAGCATCCACAGAGAACTTCTGCTCCACAACCTCCAAGCCAGCATATAGCTTATCTCGGAACTCTGGTAGTAGTTTCTTCAATTCATGCATCTTATACTCAAAGTAGGACCTAGATCCAACAGATCCCATACTTGAGTATGGCCAAGACGGGTGTTCTATAATTAATTTCGTTAAGTGTTGAAGTGCACAATCAAATTTATAATGGGACTCCAAATGGGTGCACACATCATTGGACAGCCAATTTGAGGAACTATTTGTGGATGCTTCTGGTCTGGCCAGTAGAACTTCAGAAAGCCCATTATTGAACATGCTCCGATGATCACATACCCCGTCAAAGCTCAGAGAAGAATAGTGCTCCATAGCTTCAAGCTAATCCAAACAAAACCAAAAAGAAAGCTGTAGAGCTCACTGAGAATTATTGCAACAGAACAAATTCATCTATAGATGCAGACAACTTAGCAAGCACCATGAATATTCATAAGAGAAGCAAACATATGACATTCTTGACCTCTTATTACCCCTTATTAGAAGGAAAACAATACTTACAGGAAGCCCACTTCTTTTCAAGGCGGTAGCTGTGATTAGACATGCCCACCTCCCAAAGAAAGCAGCATTTTGCTCCCCTACAGCATTCTTTATATGATTCTTAGCCGCTAGCAAAATGCAGTATAAACCAACACTTGGGTCCAGAAAGGCAGCACGATTGGAAATGGGAGCATATTCAGTTGAGATGGGACCATTTTGGCACTTAAACATGCTCAAGAAAGATTTTGAGTAGTTCCCCAGCTGCCACTGCAAAAGAAAGAGATATTTATGATGACTACAAGCATCTAATGTTGCATATATCTCCACAACAAAAACTCGAAATAAGCCAAAAATTAGCTTAGAATTATAGGACACCTCTAGAAGACTGGAAAGCCAGTAGTCAGCCTTCTCAATTGCTGAAGGAAGCATGAACTTTGTTATTAATTGATGCTCAGTTGGTCCACCACACCCCTCAACAAGGCGACAGATAACTAGAGCAAGCTGTTCATCCCTAAGATTCTTCATACAAACAGTCACGGCAGAAGAAATATCACCTCCAAGCAGGAAAAAGGCAATTGCAAGCTCTATCTGATGTCTCCCGAGCAAGACATATGCATTTTTGAGTGCAGCAGCCTTGTTTTTCTCCTCCTGTCATGAAAATGCAGATTGCAATGAAGACACTAAGAGGGTTACCAGAAAGGAATAAGAATCCGATATTATCTAAAAAGACAAACGAAATGTACAACACGACCAGGAGCTTGAGAAATTCAGTGACATTGCAAAATTAGTGGTGTGATAGGTACACCACAGTACCTGAAAATTGCGCAAGAGGAATCCAACTAAAGGCTTATCCTTCTCATCCTTGCTTAATTTAAACAGGCCAGCCAAAACTTGGAGTCTGTTTAATGATACATATAGAAGTGCACAGTCTTTAGGATCTTTCCGCTTTAAATATTGTGATCTTGCCAGCTTCTCCATCTGCAATGAAACAAAATCCATCAGATAGCTCAAAGCAGGAAAGTCTAATCGGCACTTAACAAACAAATAATGTGCAAGTTTAATGACAATCATATCCCTAAAGGATTTAAAACCAATTTGTTGCAGAGTAATTCCACAGGTTTTCCCAAAAATCACAAAAAATAAGAGCTAGGTGAACTCCCAGGTAGAGAGCTTCTCCAACCCCCAAAAATTTCCTGGCAATAAAGCAGAAAATGCATAGACCAAGTGGCTTGAAGCCATATAAAAATAAGGAATCCAAGTTACATACTCATCAGATACGCAGTCACATCCCTTAATGGTGGAGGAGTAAAACTCACCCTTGTACGCAATTGTGACACATCAGTTAACCAAAGTCCAACTCCATTTGCTCGCATTTCTTGCCAAGAAGATGCATTTGGAAGAAATGAATCTAATAGATTATCCTGACAATCAGAGTGAAAGGCCCAGCAAATTGATGCAGAATCAATGACTAACTCTTCCACCAATGCCATCCTTCCATACTTCCGGAGGAAGTGAAGTTGTTTGTATCTCACTGAGACCCAAAACCTGGGGCAGAGTTGAAGCAGAAAGTATGGAAAGAAAATCCAATATTAAAAATAAAGGCTCTTCTAGATAATGAAGTCCCCATTTCTGAACACAATAATTACTTCAGGCATGCCCAACCATAAAAGATTTTGATTGCATCAGCTTCTGGAGTCAATGCATGCTCTCGCATTCATCATATACAAATTATCACTTCAATTAAGCCTAAAAAATGACTATCACCATTGCATTAGCTCAATCGAATGAAAAGATGTGATCATTACATGACCAACAATACTAGGCAGCAGGAAAGCAACTTATATTACAAAATAATGCAAATCAACCTTATTGAGGCATACCTTCGTCCAGGCTCATCAAGACTTTCATAAACAGAGGTAGAATGCGAATTATTGAGTTCACTGAGAAGATCGATAAGTGCAAGAATTTCTGTCTTCTCTTTCTGCGACATAGCTTCTAACTCGTGCCACCTCTCGAGAGTGTTGATAAAGCTAGATTTTAATGACAAGGAATTAGGTTTATTACTGGAAGCATCATAATCAGACTTAGAAGATAACTCAGTCGAGCCTCTTTCAAAACTGAAGGATGATGTTATTGAAGAGGCATCCCCACTCCACTGAATTTGTCTGGCTGGAGAACTTTCTAAAACAATGGCTTCAAGATAACCTGACAGAACCATTTGTGGAACAATTTGGCGTGATTTGGCTCTCTTCCCGTGCACATCAGAAGAAAGATGCGCAACAAGATGCTGCAAGGCCAGATATGCACGCCTCCAATTGCCTGGATAATCAAAGTATGGAAACGTAGATTTATTTTGAAGCATTCATTTAAAGCTAATAATTAAAAGCACTTAAAACACTGGTAAAAGGATGGGTTGGTGGAGAAGAGTTTACTCTCTAAGGTTCTTTTGAGGAAAAAAAAAAGTAGCAAATACAGCCACATTCTATTCCCTGAATAAGTTGGGTGTGAACAAATTCGCAGATAGTCCCCCTTCCAAAGTGGCTTTGAGTGCCAAATTCCTTTTCATCGTAAGACAAACTGAAACCCATCAAGTTTCCTCTTCTTTGAGAAGTATATTTAAATAATTAATACCATTCTCTTTTACAAAGTCAAACATTGCCATCCATAAACATATCACTACAACCACAACATTATGCTAAACTGCTGATGGAAGTCCAAACCAAGAAAAATAGCCAGTCATAGTTGACTTTCACACAAAACATTAATTTATATGCAAGTGGAAGAATTATTGCAAATAAAAGCAAAAGGAATTAAAGATGGCAAGGGAAATGCCAAACGGAAAGCTTCACGATAGAGCCTGCTGCCTAACGAAGTCAAAGTGAATATGAAGCTTTTTACAGAGCAACTAAGAATAGTTGATATTTTAGTGTTTATATACATTCCAGTAAATTAAAGCTAAAGGAAAACAAAAGCCACCAGCAATTATAAAAAAAGAATACATTTTGTGAGGAGGCACATGTTTATGTAATAGAATACAAGCGACGCCTCTACTAGACATAGGTTCAAGTCTTTTACTTCCTTCCATTGTTATGGAACAGGTACAAAGCCAAAGCTTAAATTTTTCTCAGTACCTCAAAGGTTCAAATAGCCATCCATTTCTTTCCAGACACTGAACCACTACAAGTAGCCCTCACTTCAAATTGCAGTATGCCTACCAATTGAAGCAAAACTCCTCAACTTGTCAAAACTAATAATGTCTAAACTCTACAACCTCCTTTAGTGACAGCAAATAATCACTCAGCCTACAAGCTTGTTGTAATTCATGTTTCTATACATTTAAAAAAAAATGTACATGCGCGCGTGCACGAAAGGGGGGGAAGAGAGATAACTTATATAAAACATTTATCATATTATCATCAAATTAATTATTTTTATTTTCTGATCCTAGGTCTGATCCATAAACCACCCCCTCTCTTTCCTAATTGCTAGTCCACTAAGGAAAATAAAAGAGAATAATTGCTGACAACAAAACAATATCCAGCCAAAAAATTCAATGCATGCCGATATATCAGCAGCCCTAACATTCATAAGTATTTCCCACTATTCAGTCCACTCGTAGAGCACCCCTAGCACTTACCAAATCAGAAAGAAGCCAACAAAAATCAAAATACCAGGTGAGCAAAGAAAATAATAAGTGATTAAAATGATATGCATGTTAACAACATGTACAATGGGTTATCTACTCCCACCTATAAACCTAGGCCCACTTGTAACAAATGACATAGCTATAAACGCAGCAAAATGTGATGGAGGCTCACAATACAAGTAACAGAAAGAATTTCGACCAAAAAAAAAAAAAAAAAAAAAAAAAAAAAAGTAACAGAAAGAACATCTGAAAGTTACTTTATAATCTATAGCAATTGAAGGTACCTGAAAATATGTTAAAAAGGAGAGCCTGTGGATGATACAAAGGAACAGGTCCGCACAAATATTCCAGTATTTCAAACATGCTCCAGAATTTGAACTTCGTAGGAAAACAATGTTCTGATGTAGCCCTTTCTACATAGAGACAACTGGCTAGAAGATCACAATTCAAGCTCAAATTCTTAGCAGTCCCAGAGGTGCATAACTTCCCATTGCTTTCAACTGATAAATTTTCAAAATTATGAATGTCAAGATCAGTAAAAATTGGAGCAAAAATGCCAATTTTTGGGCTTCTTTCGCTATTCCATGGAATATCCTTTGCACATGCTAGATGAGAATTCTCCAGATAACCACTATTTACAAGGAATAACAACTGACTGAATGAGCAGATGTGATTTTCATGAACAACCACACCTGTTGCCTGGGGGCCCCAAATAAAGTTATATGCAGGAGATGATAAATGAGCATGTGCAATGCAAAACCAAATATGCATATGTGATGGCTTTCCAGAATTCAACAAACTCTGACTACCAGCTCGCCTTTCTGCATAAACCAGTAATTTATCTTGCATGCATACTCCAAGAATCTCTTGGCCATTACCTAATGCTAACCACTTCATAGCAATGACATGTCCATCTAGGGATACCGTATCTTCTAACAATAGGTGTCCTGCTCCCATCATATTAACAGCGCCCCATATACTTAGAGTATTGACATTATCAGAATTACTAGCCCTACATATGGTTGCGATCTTCTGACCACAATCAGTAACACATACTTTACTAATTGAACTTTGATGTGCCACAACCATACCCACAAGCTCCCATCTGATAGTGGCAGCAGATTCTTCAGTCCTATTACTTCTCCACAATTTCAAGCTACCATCTCTGCACCCCGCTGCCATCACAAATGCAGGACAATTGCTGCACTGTTCATTATCAATACCCCTCCAGTCCTGTTGTATAGATGATAAGGAAAGACCAGGACTTACTATGGAGAAACTGGTGATAGTGTCATGGTTGCGAGAATCAAGAAGTTGTGGAGAGCAAGGAGATACAAAAATAGAATATCCTTTGCCACTAAAAATACTCTCGAATTTTGATATGCCGCTCCAAGCTGGGTAATCGGTCTCAAAGTCACATTCACGACTGTGTTTAGATAAATCATAGTATTGAACAACAATGTCCCATGATAATGTATAAAAGCCATCAATCCATGCAGCCAAGAGCATGAAGCCATCGCATTTGGAGTCTTTGCTAGGCAGAGGAATTGAAAAGATATCTGTGGGGCCTTCTTCAGGAGGAACACCATCACAAAAAGAAATTGTGCATAATCTGTGACATTCTACTTTTTGCACTTCCTTTTCAGAAGCTTTAATCACAAAGCAATCGATCCCACCATGGTATCCCAACAGAACAATGCGGTCATCTTTCATTGCTAAAGGAGCCCAGACCAAGCTGGTATATTTTGCATCTTTTTCTTGTGTCACAAGTTTTCCAGAGAGCTTCCATGAGGGAATCGTGGTTGGAAAACTGGGAAACTCATTGGTAATCGTGGAAAATGACCAAAACAAAAGCAAACCATTAGAATCCAGGGAAGCGGCTAATCTGAAATCACAGTGATCAGGATGCACAGCAACTCGTAAGATTTTTCCAGAGTGACCATCTAGACCTAGTTCAACACCAGAAGAGCCAGATAAAAGCTTCTCTTCTGGGGAAGTACCAAGAGACAAATGTCTTACATTATCTGCAGCCTGAGTGTGCAGCAGCAACCACACGATTGAATTGCAAGGTGAAAGGTGAATAAAAGAGCAGAAAACAGGTTGTCCAGATGAACTATCCCTTGAGATGATTGCTTTCTTCACGGGGTATTGATCTTTGAAATTCAAATATGAGAATTTGCGAAGATGCCCCGAGTCAAGATACTGCAGGTCCTTTGATTTCCATAATGTCACTCGAGGATGCCTAAGAGGAGAAAATTCATCAAGACAGTGGATTGCCCAGAATGTAATTTTCAACTCTGGACCAATGCCTACTACCCATTCACATCGGCCAGTCTTTTCATGCTCAGGAAACTCTGTAGAGAAAATCTGGCTACCTTCTTTGCAAATTCTAAATAACCCCCTCTTTTCTTCTGCCCAAGTAACAAAAAAGTTCTCACCCAGAGTTGCACCAAGAACCATGTTTGTCTCGATAACAGCAACAACACAAAATGAATGCCGGTCCTTCTCCATTTTTCTTGTCCGTCCATAATCCATCTCACTCCATAACCTCACGGTTCCATCCAAGCAGCATGTTAAAAGGACATGTCTTGCTTTCAGATTCCTCTTAAGTCGTCTTCCTTCCAATGGCCTCCATTCAATCATGAGGATAGGTTGAGGATGAAATAGCTTAACCATCATGTATTCGGATTTCCGATTACTTTGACATACTAAAACATGTTTGCACTCCTCCCTGACCGATGATCCACTGAGATGCTGCTTATTCATATAAGGAGCTGCTGCTGATGGTCCCTCAATGGACCAAGTTGCAGAAACCAGAGTTTGTGGCTGTTTAACTTTAAACTTCCAAGCAATCTCCCAGGAAATGCTATTGTTCTTCCACAGAACCACCTCAATTCCACCTGCAATAATTCCATCCCCAGATCCGGTCCACTTGACCGCCTCCACCTTTGAAGACTGCCTGAGTACTGCATTCTGGCTCCAACAAAAAGAACCTGATGAGTACAAAACGTTTAAATTTAAGAAAATTCAAAAGCAAAATAAAACTGCTGTGGAATATTAGTTCACGAGAGCCCCAAAGAAGAAAATGACCATGGCAAACATACTACTAAAAAAATAATGTCTGCGACAGCTCATCATTGTCTACTCCTTGATTTGTGCTTATGTGCATGGAAATGGAAGAGAAGTTGATATGAGGTACATATACATGCTCTTAGAAGCCAGAACCATCTGATAAAATTGCTTGTGACGGTCGAAGGAGCACAACTAAGCGGTTGAGGTCACACGCAAATAGTTGAATTGAGCAGAGACCAATAAAGGAGATTAGAGAAGAAGCAGTAGAGGCAATATTGAGAAGAAAAAGTTAACAAATGGCGACTTCAAAAACTCTTAATGTAGAATCTAGGATTTTACTACAGTACAAAGTGAAGATTGTAGCTGGGGATATCCATTTGATGTTCACTCTTCAAAAGACTCAATCTTTTCATCGAGACAGCGTAAAACCATCCACCAGGCATGTTTCAGGAATGGATCCAACCACCACCTAAACAACTCCAACGAGCCAGTCTCACGCATTCTAGTTATACACGTCCTTAGAATAATGAGAGCTTCGGCGTGGGAAGCCAACTCTCCATATCTATGCATGCCCCATTTAGAAACCAAGTGAGCTCAAGCAGAGACTGTGGATCTAAAGTATCAGAGAAAGTATGAGAAAATAAGGACAGCTTTAACTCGAGACACTTTTTGCGCTTTTCCCGATTATCCCTGTAAACTATATATCGAGAGAAATGCCAAAACATGCCAACCCATGATTTGTTCCACGATCTGTGACTCAACTCCAATGGCCTAGAGACGCCTCAGCGGAATAACGAAAAGGAAAAACGGCAATTGTATCGAATTCAGATATACCTAGTAATCTGGAGGATTCGAGCGAGTAAATGAAGACGCAATCGCCGGAAGCGGCGGCGACCCGGCCGTCGGAGGAGAAGGAGACGGAGGAGACGGGGGCAGGGAGGTCGAAAGCTTGTCGGAAGAAGGGAGCGGCGAGGGGTTCGGCGTCGGAGAGAGGGGAGGGGAGGTGAGAGATCACCAGGAGGGAGGAGGCCCCGTAGGCGACCCAGGCGTAGCCGGCGAGGTCGGGGATCCAATCGACGGTGGATCCGGTGGGCGAACGGGTCGGGGCGGGGGGACGACGTCGGATCGCAGGAGGGAGAGCGGGAGGTGGTCGATGGGATCGACGGCAGCGGCGGCGGCGGCGGAGCCTGGCTCCGGCATCATCGTCGGCGGTCGGGATCGGGTGCGAGTTCGGAGGTCGAAGGTGGTGAAGGAGAAGGATGAGCCCACTATGCCATGTTCTGCACCTCCTAGCACCAGTAGCGCCAAAACATCAGGCAATTTTCTCCAGGGATGGATCTCACTTTTAACTGTCGCGTAAAAAAGAAAAAAAAACAGAGAGAGAACTAATTGGTTTGGTAAACTTATATAATTTTTTTTGTTTCTTTTAATTTTTCAATATTTTTATTTTATTTTTCCTATTTTATTTTTTATTTTTCCTTTTTTTTTTTTTTTTTTTTTTTTTTGGCCGGTTGCCGATGTCGGCGACCAGTCGACAAGGGCCGGCAACCTCGCCTTGGTTGGGCGAGCTCGAGCTCACCCAGATCCGGTGAGGCTGAGCCTCGCTGGGCCACCGCCATGCGACGCCGACCTGAGCTCACCCAGATCCAGTGAGGTCGAGCTCGACCGAGACTAGCGACGGTTCGGCAAGGTCGCTAGCCCTTGACGGCACCACCGGCAACTGGCCAAAGAAAAAAGAAGAAGAAAAGACAGAGAAGAAAAAAATAGAAAAGAGAAAAACTGTTTCTCAGAAGTGTCCTAGAAATAAGTTTTTATTATTTCTTGTTTTGGTCCAAATTTGTTCCTGGGAACAAAAAAAAATAGATTTGAAACAAAAACACAAAAAAAACGCGTTTATGTTCCTTTTTTGTTCCCCATAACAAAAAAACACAATTTGTGTTCATAAACGGAAACAAAGGACGCAAACAAAAAGCCCCTACTCACATCATGTAATTCTTATAGTAACATTGGAAAGTGTGCTAATTAGACGAAGAAATTTCAATGGTCATTATGTCCAAAATTACACTTTGTATATTGTGTATGTGAAGAAAACACCAATTATGATAGATAAGAAATTATAACATGATGGGAAACTTTATGGTCTCATAGCTGGATTTATGAGAACAGTCCCACAATATGTGTGACCATTAGACTAATTCAGGAAAAAAGGGACCATCGGATCCCTTCCACAAAATGGTATACATAGAAAATTACTTTTGCAATTTGCATAAATTAAGGGTCTATTTGTTAATATTTCTATTTTTCAAAATTTCTTCTTTTTTATTCGTCAAAATAAAAGAAGAAAATAAAAATCTATTTGGTAACATCGGGAATAAATTTAGAACAAAAATAAGAAGTTGAAAAAAGTTACTTCTTATTCTTGGGAATAATTTTTTAAATAAATTATTTTCTTTCTTTTTTCCTTTTCTTCTTCTTTTTTTTCCTTAACCAGTCATTATAGCCTCACCAATGGCTGTCTAGGCCTCACCATAACTAGGCAAGACTACCTCAAGGGTGGCAACCTCGTCAAATCTCGTCTCTGATCGGTTGCTAGCCATCATCAAGGCCCTATAACCAGCTAGAGGAGGAAGAAGAAGAGAAGAAAAAAAGAAAAGAAAAATTAAAAATTAATTAAAAATATTAAAAGAAATTCTATATTTAAAAAAAAAAAAAAAAAAAACTCAAGGGTTGTATCAAACGAATTCTTTTTTACTATTTTGACAATAGAAATTTTACGTAATTATTATACGTGTTTTTTTTCTCATAAAGTATTCCAGAGATAGAAATAAAAAAAATATTTCTAAAAGGAAATTATTTTCAAAAATTAAAATGTTACCAAACACACTCTAAATGGATGATAGCAGACACAATGATAACCACCTTTACATGTGAAGAAGAAAATTACGAAGATTAAGGAAAATGATAGAATCAATGGTTGAGGAAATTTAGGAATCATCCAGCAAAGTTACATTCAATTGGGTATTTTACTAGCAACAGGAGAAAAGAAATTGGTTATTTTTTTAGGTATATTATAATTTTCTTGTAGAAAGTTCGAAGCATAGTAATTAAATAAATTACAGAGATGAAAATTATGTTATGTCATCCGTAAAAAATTATCAATTAGTGAAAGATTGAAAATTACCTTTTGCTCGTGTAAATTTACTATTGTTGCCAAGAACCGATTAAAGAGTGAAAATAATGGTAATTACTTTTCTGATTATAACATGACTATTCACGCAATAAGGTATTGGGTAGCAAACTCCATAGAGAAATTTCGAAAGACATAAAAAAGAAACATTATTACATTAACTGCCAGTGTAACAAACCTCTTATATATTCATGGTTGACTAGGTGGGATATTAATAAATTTGATTGCACAATCATCTTTAAATACACCTTATACTAAATTAATGGCAAATGTGTAATGAGTTTTTATATTGGTAATTGACTAAATAAAAATACGAAAAAAAAGAAGAAATTATTGGTTATAAACATAAAAATTTTTGACCGAGCTTTGCACTTTTAATTTATTCATTTAAAATCTTAAACTTGCATTGTTGAGGTCCCTTTCAACTCCAAATCATGTAAGCTAAAAGTGCTCATTAAAATTAATCAGAGTCCGATACCTTTGACTTGCTGCCTAGACTCGCCCGATATATTGCCTCGGGGACACGGCTCCTAACTCTCCCTGCACCCAGCCGATTTTTGTCTTCCCGGCTGGTGGGGAATACAGGTCAAGACAAAGTAGGGTCTTCCATCCCAAGACAATTCTCCTGCCTATTTGGTTCATTTGAGCAGTTTAAGGACATACTCAGATCCGATACTTTTAACTTTTCATTAATACTTGAGAGATATGATCAGATTTGAGTAATGTAATTTCCTAACAAGAATATTGCGGTCTAGTTTTTCACGCTAAGCTCTTGGCTACTTGATAAGACACGGTGGCATTTGACTAGTCATATGTGGTGTCATAGTTGGGGCAAAGGATTGCACTCGTGCATGTCCCATCGAACTCTTGTGAAAAAATCAAAAGGCACTATTCCATTGCTAAATTAAATTTAGAGATGGATGGCAAAAAAATCATGTCTAAAAAAGTTAATTGATTAAACTTTTCAAATTTAAAGATAAAAAACAAAATTTTATGGCGACGGATATGGTAGAGTTCATTTGCTTTATGAATCCACATTCATGTGAGTACAATGTATTTCATAATTTTTTTCTTAGATTTTGTCGAAACAATTTCTCTACGACACTTATTATTAATTGTTAATAATCAAGAAAGAAAATAAACTAGTTACCAATGAATTGACTATTCTCGTAATACTCATCATCATTATTTTGAAAATCGAATAATCACTCATTACTTACTTTTTAATAAGGGTCTCTGAACAACCGATTTCAATTTTCGGAAAAGAGATGGAGAGCCTCAATGACACCGGCAAATAATGAATGGTACCGGTAAAAACGACAAAAGATACGGAATCACGCAACCATCCGTTCTCAGAAACCCGCAACCAAAAGTAACGCCGTTGGCCAAAGCATCAATCTCTCTCTCTCTCTCTCTCTGTGCAAGCAATCAATTGGACATCCCACCCCCCACCCTAAATTTCGCCGATCGAGCTCCGATCGCATCGCCTGGGGAAGGAGGAAGAGGGAGATGCAGCAGGAGAACGGTTGCGGATTCATGTCGTGCGAGAAGCTGGACAGGATGGCCAACTGGGTGGGCGCCAGCGTCGCCTCCGCCTTCTTCGCCTCCCTCGAGCGCTGCTCCTGCATCAACCTCAGCACCACCGACCTCGACGACGACGACGATTTCAAGGACCACCGCCCCCTCATGCTCACCAAGCCCATCTCTCACGAGCCCCTCCCCTCCTCCGCCGCCGCCGCCGCCTCTAATTCCGCCCCCGCCACCGCCCCTACCCCCGCCCCTACCCCCGCCCCTTGCCTCACTAATTAGCTTTATGTTGTGGCTTAGATCCTCCGTTTAAAAGGGTCGGTTCCTGTTGAACTATGGGGGACGAATAAACGTGAAAGGTGTAATTTTGCTTTTTCTGATGCTCGTCGCCAAGCGCTGTGTATATAGAGAGCTGTGGCTTTCGGGCTGTTTTAGATAGATGTTCTTGGTTGCTTGTCGACCTGGAAATTGTTATATATGCTATGCTGCGAATTTTCCCAATTTCGGAGCGGAACTAGATGTTGCTGCTCGATTTCCTGCCGCTGAATGAATGGGAGCTGAATCGACTGCTCGTAAGTATTCGGAAAATCATGACAATTGAGCTTAAATGCTGGCTAGATGTTCCCAGACGGGTAGCTGCCTGGATTTGGATTTATTACTATGTGGGCTGGTTATGGCATCGAATGCCGATTGACAGCCTGGTTTACACGTGGTGAGATAAGAGTTGAGTTTCTCTGGACAAAGACAATGACGCTCTCCTGGTTCTGATTCTAGCTGATCACAGCAATTATTTTCAGGCATAGATTACAGACGAAATTAGCTGTCTCAGGTTTTGAATGTTGCTACAGCTGCTGAGTTTATGGCTATATCTCCACGATCACATATCGCTTGATTTGATGTTAATGCTTTTGGCACATACATGTAACCTCGCAGAGTCAGCTAAGAAGCTGTATGCATTGAAGGTGTTCTGTTAGGTCTATCAATGAGCAAAAAAGGAATTTATTGAGTTCATCAGTTACCAGTGGTGTTCATCTGCCATCTTGATTCTAATAAATATAATCCAATTTATGGCTAGGTACTTACTCTATTTGAATGGACTAGAGTGTGGGCATTTTCTGTTTCTGTGAAACTATTCAGTAGGATTTTGAGCGATATGGCCATCTCCTATGCGATTTTGGTCATGATGACGATGTTCCCCTGTCGATATCATGGTCTGCGTCATTTGAAATTCTTTTATGGAGTTTCATAGAGTATCATTTTCCAGCTTGGTTGAACTCATTTATACGTCTCATCACTGGTAACTGGCATGAACTGACTCTTTTTTGTTTGCCAGGGAGGGTCGATTCCGAGGGTTGGGTTCATGAAAGCAACATGTTCTTTAGCTGATTGTGGTTGAGATTCTGTGTAACCAAACAAAGACCATTGTAAATCTTCCTGGTTGTAGACTTTTGTTATATTGAATTATATGGAAGCAACTATATGTAGTTTAAGGCTTTGAGCTTGTCGTAGGTATATATGTTGGCTAATTTGAACAAAGAAATGTTAGGTGGTTTTCTTCTATCAGTGAGATCCCCAGGATATGGAGAAAAATGGTTTTACCCTTTTATAAACAAACGTGCATTAGCTAGTTTCTCTGAATTCAAGATGCGGTCCTCTGGAAGCTCTTGGTAGACCTGCAATTTTCAATGGGAATTAACATGTTAGTTTGTTGTCATTGAATCGTCAAACAGATGAAGCTTGTCAAGATACCAAAGCATGTGGACCAGCTTTGTCAATTAGATTGACTCAACTAAAATGATAATGTACTCCAATTCCACTGTGTCCTACTTGTCTCTTGATGAAATTTTATCTGGGTTCAGTACAGTGATATACCACACTTTATGCAATGATTTTTGTTTTTTCTTCTTGAGTTGTAGTTACTATCTTATAGGTTCAGCCAGTATAGCTGTTTGGAATCCACAAAACACTACAAATGATGGCCAGCATTTCTCCGAATATGTACATTAAGGAAACTCACAATGGAAAAGATTATGGTCCCTGGCTTCCTTTCATCAGAACTCTCTTCCTGGTTGTCCAGTGGATGTCTTGGACTACCTTGAATTGCAAACCTAGTTTTTCTATAGAATTTTGCTTCCCCATGTACGATGGTCTTTCAGTGTTGTGGAATAATGATCAAGCTGCCACGTTTGTCATCATTCTCTCCTGATTATGTCCTTAAGGTACTTTCATTCACAGTATGAAGATGAAGTCTCACATGCTTCTTTTTCAAGTTAATTGCACCATGTTACGTGTTATCCATAGAAACTTACAGCATTAAGGATGAAGTAGGAGGCAAAACTGGAGTAGATAAGAGCAACAAACTTGCATGATTTGCTAATATAAGCTCGTTAAAACTAACAGATAAAGTGAAGCTGTATGGGAAGATTAGAGGCTGGAGTTTGAACGTTTCTATGTCAGTGCACAATTCCTCCGAATCTTCATCATTTCAGATTCCTCTGCCAATGATGGCAGTTAGCAAGCAAAATGGTGGCAAATGGACTGGTAGATGACTTATCTCCCTGGTCTCTCAAAAGAGTCCATATTGGGGGTGTATTCCTCCTTTGATGTTGCAGCTCAGGATGAATCCATTCACCTTAATAGCAACTCTGTTTGTGCTTCTGTATGGACTACTTAATAAAGACAATGTTACAGATGGAAGCAAAGGATGGCAAAGAGCAAGTCGGTCTTTTTCCTTCCTAAAAAGCCTTTATTTTAAGCTCACTAGCAAGACTTTGTCAGAGTCGACCTTCTTTTTCTCATAGGGTGGTAGAATTTAGCCCTCTTTTGTTGTGCTTATCTGCAGTTTGGACTGTTTTTCCTGCTAAGCACAGGAATTTGCCTTTTATCACTTCAAGAATACTTATGGTCGAGCATCATTTGATTTTGATTAAAACCCTCTACTTTGGATGTAAGATGTGAAAATTGTCATTTATAATCTTGACTTTGTGGGCAGTTGCCGGGTAATAGTGTCACTTATGTCGGGGCAGGTAGCTCCAATCAGTCTTGCAGGTCCCGCAATTATTCAGACATCATGTGACAATAAGTCAAAGAAGGCTCTTATGGGGAGGATCCATCTGCCCTGAGCATTTTTCTGAGAAGTATACTTGACAGATTTCAAAGAGTTTGTTATGGTGTAGTACTCGAACAAAGTTTAAAAACAGAAGAAGGTCAACAATGGATGAGCATTTGAATGGTCGAGACAGTTGACATGAATGAGAAATATTGATATGATGCATATCTGTGCATGCATGCACATAAAAGATGCGGGCTATTTTGATCTGGGATTTGGATGTTGACATGTAAACTAGAGGATATGAAACAAACAAAAATATATATAGTGCAAAAGGATGCCGCTCAGACATAGAATCTTCAACCTTCTTGTTTCTGTTCTGGCTTTGTTTTAGGTTACAACTGCCACATTTACTAATTCCTTGGATATATATCCAGATTATAGAAGGGACACAATGAAGGATGATTCCTCCATGGGTTAATAGGTCTTATATGCACCTACCTACTTACATACTTCATCATGATAAGATAAGTGTTTAAACAAGGAAAGGCCAGGGACAGAAACATCAAGGAAAATTTATGGAAGTACAGAATGTAATGATGGCGCTTTGAGGTCTAACTATGAGGGTAGAAACTAATATAAGATATGACTACTAGGAGGAGGTCATGAAATGAAGAACGAATGTAAGAGAGAGAGTTCCGTCTCAGTACGTAGTATTCATCTTTGTCTTTTGAAGGATTACAAATTTCTTTCCGCTGACCAATCCTCCTTGCACTCGACGTACAATGAAATGGCAGTACACTTGAGCTTTCAGGAGAACCAAATGGCAATGTGTTCGTGCTTAAACATGGTTACCACAAACCTCGTAAAACGAGAGAGACACTATAAGAAGGTAAATGCCGTGGCTATTGTCCTGCTGTGGTTTTGACATGGTAGCACGGAGCAGGTACCACAATTGTTTCAGGTTTAATAGTAAAGAACCACAGAGATAGAGGTAGCTGAATTAAATCCTTTAGCAAATAGGTCAGCTCTTCAAATAGTCACTCCCTAAACGCCTTATTTTGTTGAGTTCATAATGAAGGAATCGTGAAAGATGACGATCACAATAAACCCTTGCAATCTTTTTTCTTTATCTCAAAATTTTTAAATATGATTAGATAGGTTCGTTCTTTATTAAATGACCCTGCCCTGTAACCTCATCATCCTCAATCTCCTGTTTCAGCCTCTGATGGAGAAGCTAACAATGGGGGTCATGCTCTCCATTATCTCATTAATATCTTGTTTCAGCCCTCTGCATGTTCTTGCACAGTGGCCTGGTGGAAGATCGACCAGGTTCTATGACTTCAAGGTCTCACTGATTTACATCTGTCGGATGTCTTTTTATTTTAATTATCTGATTCGCTCGTACTCTCCATGTTCAATTTCTCATTGTTCCATGCTTGCCGCTAATAACTAAATATTGTGTACGTAACCCCAAATGGATAGGTGCAAACCACAAGGATTACCAAGCTATGCAACACCAAGGACATAGTAACAGTCAATGGAATGTATCCAGGACCCGTTGTTTACGCCGAAGAAGGTGACAGAGTGATAGTCAAAGTTACAAATGAGAGTCCATACAATGTCACAATTCACTGGTAAGAAAAATGTGGAAATCCTTTTTGTACGTGGGAGAGGATAAGAGTTTGCTAATTTGAGTATTCTTTTGCTGTGTCGGCTGGTTCAAGGCATGGCATCCGGCAGAGGTTATCCTGCTGGTCCGATGGACCAGCGTACATCACACAGTGTCCTATTCAAGCTGGACAGAGTTTTACGTATGAGTTCACGTTGGTAAAGCAGAAAGGCACCCTTCTATGGCATGCTCACGTCTCTTGGCTTCGGGGCACTGTCTATGGTGCTATAGTCATGTATCCTAAGAGTGGGGTCCCTTATCCCTTTACCTATCCTTATGAAGAGCACATCATTATACTAGGTAAATAATTTTTGCCCGCGAGTTTATGAACCATGCTTCTGAACAAAATTCATCCAACTACAAATCTGGTATACTGCACTGACAGTTGCATAGTTATGCATGAAAATTCAATTATTCAAGATCTCTCAAACATAATCTCCATATTACAGGGGAATATTGGCTGAAGGATGTAGTACAGCTTGAGAAAGCTGTTCTAGCTAGCGGAGGAGGTCCTCCACCAGCTGATGCATTTACGATCAACGGCCATCCTGGCCCTAACTACAATTGCTCCAGCAATGGTACTTCTCAGCAAAACTGTTGACTTCAAATAATTATGATCCTTAGAGTTCTCCATCTACTTGAGAAACCTTCTAGCTAGATACGGATTAGGAATTTACTGCCAGTCACAACATTCTGCGCCTGATGGAAAATTTAATTTGGTAAGTCTTAAGTAGTCTCCGTGTGAGTGATGGGTTTTTTCGATTCAGCACTGCTCGATATCCTAAAATCCTGTTAAGACTATCTTCCTGAAAAGCAATCACTTCGTATGAAATGATGGCTATTTTCATGAATTTATTATGGGTAACGTCACTGTGTTATATAACTCGGTAACCTACACATAATCTAGTGTTGTGGACTCACCACTAGTTTCCCGTCATACATATTGGCAAAAATTGCAGATGTATACAAGATTGACGTGGTCCCAGGAAAGACCTACCTGCTGAGGCTGATAAACGCAGCTCTGAACATGGAAAACTTCTTCTCAATTGCAAATCACAGAATGACCATTGTCGAAGCTGATGCAGAGTACACGAAGCCATTCATAACCGATCGCGTGATGCTTGGACCAGGCCAGACAATGAATGTCCTTGTCACAGCCGATCAATCCATTGGAAAATATTCTATGGCCATGGGTCCTTACATGTCAGCCCGGGGCGTACCCTTTCAAAATATATCGGCCATAGCATACTTCCAATACCTTGGTGCTTTGCCCACTTCCCTGTCTTTGCCTGCTAGACTTCCCGTTTTTAATGATAACCTTGCAGTTAAGACTGTCATGGATGGACTTAGGAGTTTGAAATCTGGTCATGTTCCAAAGGAGATCGATCAGAATCTCTTTTACACTATAGGAGTAAATGTTCAACAATGCCACTCCCCAAAGCCACAGCAAAATTGCCAGGGCTTGAACAATGGGACGATGGCTGCGTCTATGAACAATATAAGCTTTGTCAAACCCAAAATTTCTCTTCTTGAAGCTTATTACAATAGAATTAATGGCCAGTTCACTGAGGATTTTCCCGGTGTGCCTTTGAAGTTCTACGACTTTGTCAATGGGGCACCTAATAACAGTCCTAATAACACCCAATCGATGACCGGAACTAGAACCTTTGTCCTTGAATATGGAACTAGGGTTCAGCTCATATTACAGGACACAGGGACGGTTTCTACGGAAAACCACCCAATCCACCTTCATGGATATAGCTTCTACGTAGTTGGATACGGCTCGGGCAACTATAATCCCCAAGCCGCACAGTTCAACTTGGTGGATCCCCCTTACTTGAACACAATTGCAGTTCCCGTGGGCGGATGGGCGGCAATTCGATTTGTGGCAGACAATCCAGGTGAGCCGATTCTCCTGTCTCTGTGATTGTGCCACCTATGTGCTTGGAACGAGCCTTGCAAGTGCTAGCGCGTTCCAGTCATTTCTTTTGGAGATGCTCAACATAAATTGAGTTTGATCAATGATATGCAGGGGTTTGGTTCATGCATTGTCACTTCGATATACACTTGTCATGGGGATTAGCTTCAGCGTTTATAGTGAAGAATGGCAAAGGGGAGCTCGAGACCCTTCCTCACCCGCCGGCAGACCTGCCCCGGTGCTAGAGTTTTTGCTTTCGTGCTTAACTGTTCTGTTTTTCACTCTATAACTCTTCGGCATCAAGTGTGCAATACGTTGGTTTTGTTCTTCTCTTTGAGTAGATGAAATGGATGTGCAAAGAAGCGATGTTCAGGAATAAAACTGTTCTCTTAATAATTTCCTAGTTCCTAGCTAATGCGATGTTTCATGTCCAATGCCGATTCAAGAGATAACGCGATGTCATATGTCCAATGTCGACATTTGAGACTCCAGACTGGAAATGAACGAGGATCTTCACCAAATAATGTACATTTCTGTAGCTTGCACATCTAATCCGACGGCATTTAAATGAAGTCAATTAAACATCATGCCACGCATGAGATGCACAAAATTAGACGATCCAGATGACGATCGCAACCACCCCTTACCGAACCAAGCCATTCATGATGTCAAAGCTAAGATAGCATCTATCACGTAACTCATTTTATTAAGACGGCAGTATCACTTCCAACGGCACTTGCATTTCTAAATATTATTTCATCGAATAATAGGCCTCGGTAGGTGACCCCAATTAATTCTTTTTCATTAATGTTAACTTTATGTAGTGAAGTCACTAAAAGTCTTCGGCAGCTTAGTTGTCAATTATGCTCATGGCACTGTCGGTGCTTCGGGTGCTCTAGGTTTCTTTAATACAGCCCTTTTGAACTTTTTTTTAATTGATTTGAAACAATGGCCAGTTAAAAGATGTCGAAAATGAAACCAACACAAAGAAGCACTTGGGATTTTGGACCAGAAAAAAAAAAAAAAAAAAAAAAAAAAAAAAAAAAAAAAAAAAACAAGATTTGGCATTTCAGATCAAATTGGACATGTATAATAAACAGGATTATGATCAAAGTCCAATATTTAGAATTTTTCGAGAGATGAAGTTGACCTACTAGGCCAGATTAGGCATCCATACATCCTACAAGAAATTTCCCCACGTCCTCCGACCGGAGGAATAATTTAGTCCGGATAAAACCATGAATATATGTGCCGGCTCTAAGAGTTGGACACAATTTAGTCTAATCTAAAGTGAGAAGAATATTGAAAAGATGGGAAAATCCAAGCAAGTAGAGGAAGGTGTTCGATATCACTGGTAATGAACCTAGCCGCGCGGTTATTAGGTTATTGCATGATGCTTTGCCATTATTAACGCGTGCGCGCGTGGGACAGAGATGGACAGAGCAGGAAATGTCTTGTATGACTCAGATGTCTGTCTTTTCCTGGAAAGTGTTTTTGACAGACGAGGATAGTAGAATATAGACTTACGAGGAGTTGTCATAGCGAGATTGATCTCAGACGGGTCTTCTACTGGGTAATTCAAAATCCGCGCGTTACGTGGGTCATCTTAGTTTCCATATAAAAAGCTTGGCTCTGATTGAATGAGTCTGACTTAGCTCCACCGAATGAGAAGATTCTCTCTAGAACAGTCCTAGTTAAGATGGAAAATTGTTTGATTGAAGAGATCGAGGGAAAAGAATGGCGTGAATGACTCGGGACCATCAGTTAGGTGCATTGTGAGGCGTGTTAAAGAAGTCGAAATCGATAAGGAAGTTCCCCAGAGTTCATCAGCTGCCAAGTTATACGTAGCACTGTATAAAGTAAACCACCACTAGTTTCCCAATTTCCCAAGGACCTGTTGATTAGTAATCGTAAGGGAAGTCCCACAAGCAAGAATATCAGCTGATGACAACGGGTCCTTTGAAAGGTGGTTAACGGTTTTGTAGTGCCAAAACTGTAGCATGGTGGAAGGAGGTCAAACCTAGAAGATGAACTTAAATGGTGAATCGGGCAAAACGATGGCACCATATATACATATACCTGCATATATCTACTGAAAAAGGCACTCACATCTTTTTAAACCGATTGCATGATGCAGTCGCAGTGAAGTGGCTCCACACGATTCCCCTCGAGGCGATTGAACGTCATAGATTGGAGAGAGAGAGAGAGAGAGAGAGAGAGAGAGAGAGTGCTCCCATGGCAAAAAACCATTGCTTTAAAAGCTAATATAAACCTCCAGACAAGAAAAATACAAGGCGGCTTCAGCGAAGTACCTCAGTACATGAGGGCATCTAGTACAGACATCTAGAGAAGTACAGTCATGGAAAAGAGTGCTCCCATGGCAAAAAAACCATTGCTTTAAAAGCTAATATAAACCTCCAGACAAGAAAAATACAAGGTGGCTTCAGCGAAGTACCTCAGTACATGAGGGCATCTAGTACAGACATCTAGAGAAGTACAGTCATGAAAGTAGCTGGTGAACGGGGCCCGTGAGCATGCATTTTCAAAAATGGACTGCGAGGACGAATGAAGAAGACTCAAGGCTTCAGCTAACAGCCAAACCCACTTTGGTCTAAGATAAAAGAATAACCAAAAGGAGTGGTGATGAGAAGCCCGCTTGGCTTACTATACTTTCAACTATACCATTTGGCGCAAAAAACAAGGAAAGATTAGGCTGTTGCAACCACCTCTCAAACGTTCTACTTTTCTTTTCCACATTCGGCAGATGAGAGAACCATGTTTATAAAACGCAGAAGAGGCCCGTCTGCATCTTCCTCTGTCCATCAAAATCACATCATTTTCATCATCTGTACTGTCATACCTTCTTGTTTGCTTTTTGCGGCGGTGCTGTTCTGTTCCTTCCGGTGGAAGGCCTCTTGCTTAAATGAGTATTCCATTTTATGACAACATGGTGCTGTTCTCCAACGTTGATGGGAATAAAGAAATGGATACTCATTAGAGCAAGATGCTTTGCATGGGAGGACTCACTTTCAAGGATTCGAGGAGGTGATCTGCCCTTGACTTTTAAGCATCGTGGGCGAACGTGAATGTATGTAACTTTCATCGGAAGAGAACCTTCCACATTAGATTCGTCATTTTACCTTTTCATGTTCTTTCGTTATTCGCATGTCTTGCGATTAAGATTAGATTCTCTTGTTTTTTACCGACATAAATTTGCTTTTCAGTGAATATCGGCACCATTAAAAAAAATTAAAACAATAGCACAAACTAAATGCTCCAAGATCGAGAGCCAGATGAGGTGGGAAAATAAGTTTTTACCGACAGAAAATGAGATGATATGATCTTTTCTGTTGACCAGTCTTAAGGTTCATGGATTAGGGAGGAAAATGGTTCAAAATGTCCTAAATCTATTATATTTTTGTTATTTTATTTTTAAACATTTTAATTGTATCAATGGAGTCCACTCGACTAATCTTTAATATTTATTTCTTTTGTTTTTCCTCTCTCTTTCTTCCCTTCTTTCTTGGCGATAGCTAGAGTCAACCTCGCAAGCCTCAGCAAATCTTGCCCCCGCTAGCCGTTGGTGAGGGCAAGGCTTGACCTGCCGTCATTGGGTAAGGTTGACCTCACTAGATCTGGCAAGGTTAAGTTCGAGCCTTGCTAGGGGCGGGTGAGGCTCATCATCGTGCGACTGGCTGTTGGGGTGCGGTTCATACTCCACATTGACGGGATGTCACGAGGGTCATGCTCCAAAGGGCTTGGGCCTATGAATAGTTGCTAAAAGGCTTTTGTAGTTTGAGTCCTTATTTCATTAGTAGTTTTGGCTTGAATCCATAAATAGTTAGTGGGTATATATAATTTCTTTCTCTTGCGATTAAGGAATGTAACAAAGAGGTACGAGGTGCTAATTATAATGAAATTCTTTACTGGATGTAGTCTTAATTTAAGGGTGAATTAGGATAAAATCTTATGTTTCAAATTATTTTTCTTACTTTTATTCTTTGATTGTGTGCAAAATCCTAACATTGATAAGGTTGACCTCGTTCAATTGCGATGAAAACGAGCCCTCCAAGGGTGGGCGAGGCTTGCTCAAGGCTGGTTAGGTCCACCTCATTAACCCTTACCTTTGGTTGGTTGTTGGCCATCACCGAGGCCTAGCGACTGGCTAGAGGTTGAAGGGAAGGAAAAAAAGAGAGAGAGAAAAGAAAAGGAAAAAGACAAGACAAGAAAAGAAAAATAAATAAATTCAAAAAATATTAAAATATTATTAAAAAAGTCCATGTCAGCTCCAATTGCGTAATGTAATAGTCAGCGCTCGCGTCATTAGTTTTTGATTAAAATTAGTCAGATGAACTCAATTGGCAAAATGTGAAAAATATTTAGAACTCAACCAACAACATAAATATTTAGGATTGAATAGGCAAAAGTATAATAAATTTAGGATCTTTAGCAAAATTTTCTCAGGATTTAGGCAATTTGATACATACCCTTTCTTAGCTGGTGATTATGACTTTGGCCGAAATAATTAAGACTCGGACTCCCAATCAACCTAGCATTAGGCTTTGTTGGCTTCTACAAGTAGATGTGACTAGCTAAATTGGTGGTTCAATCCATGTACGTGGACACAGCACGGTCACTAATCGATATTTGTTTCCTTAATTATTTCTTAATTTTGGTTTCCATATAGGCTTAATTACGATCATACCGTGTTTTCATGGGATTTGTAGACTAATTATCTAAGTTGCTCATAATGATTTTTCGTAAACCTTCAAGCGAAGTTGTCTCTTATCTACACGGATTTTTGTTGGCGTATTCCCCATAATCCGTCTCTCTGGCCAAATTTACAAGCATCTTCTCCATGAAAGCCTACCGAGCCACCGTAGGAACCGGAACACAACATTACAAAGAACGGGAGTTTTTCTAGGTCGGTAGCTCTTCGAAAGAGTTGATAAGTGTTCCAAAATTGTTGGTACAAAAAGATTAGTGATCACCTGATTTTTCAGTTACTTATTGGTACAATTTTCATTGTTTACAAATTAGTAACTTTTTCTTTTTTTTATTACTAACTTGTATTTGTCTTTCTTACCGACGCTTTAAATTTTCCACCTCTTATTTATTTGAGTGTCTTACCAATTTTTTTCCAATTAAATTACCAACTAGTTTTGATTACGAATTCTATTTGAATTACTTACCAATGTTTCTTCAATTATAACTTTCATATTGTTCACCAACTTTTATTTGTTTCTCTTACAAACGCTTTAATTTTGTTAAACTTTTATATGAGTTTACCAAGTTTTAGTTATGTGGCTCACCATCTTTGCTCTCATTACATGACTAATCAGTTTTGGTTTACCAAGTCTCATTGAAATTGTTTACCGATGTTTATTTGGTTATATTTGTATTTACCAACTTTCTATTGACTTACCACATCTATTTGCCTTACTTACCGATCCGTGAAATTTTCCAACTATTTCTAGAAATTAAATATGTCATTTAGAGTGATTACCTACCTTTCTTAATTATGCGTTAAATTTGATAACTCCTTTTTGTAGTTACCAACTAATTTTTCTCATAAAAAGCTTCTTTTACATTTACTAAGTTTTTTGTAACTTTGTTACCAACATCTTAACTCTACCAACTATTATACGAAATTACAAAACGTTTATTTGGTGAGTTACCAATTCTATTACAAATTAAGTAAACCCAAAGAAAAAATGTTACATTAATAAAAGCCGAAAAAACATTGATAACTAAACTCAAGTGAGAGTTAATAACTTAAGACTAGTAATTGTTTAATCCAAGAAAAGTTGATGAATCTCGTAAATTAAAGTACATATTTCATAAAGAAGTTGGTACATTTAAGGCTTAATTGTAAAAGGTAATAATTAAGAGAAAAATAAACTTGGTAAGTAACAAAAATGAAATCTTGTAATCCAAAACTGGCTGGCAATTTAAACAAAGAAAGTTGGCAAATAAGGTTGATAATTTACACGAAAAAAAAGAGTCTTTAAAATTTAAGGCTCTACTAAGAAATGCAAATATAAAATTTGTAAATGATAAGAAAAGTTGACAAACTATAAAAACAACCCAATAAATGGTGGTAAGTAAGTCAAATGACCATTGGTAATCCAATATTAATTGGTAATAATTTAATGAGAGAAGTTGATGAGTTATAGTAATTTGGGTTGGTAACATCTTAAAGAAGTTCATAAATGTAAGAGCTAGCTAACCAAGTCAGATAAAAAAAATTGGTAACTCCATAGAAACATTGATAAATTAAAATAAAAACTAAATTTTTGTGAGTAACTCAAATAAGAATTGATGAACGGAAACTAGTTGATAATCTAGTTTACCAAAGTGGGTAAATCACTCTAATTTGGGTTAGTAATTCCATACGAGTTAGGAAATTCAAAGCGTTAGTAAATTTGTTGACACATAAATTTTGTCTGCAGATCTATCGTGTAAATTTTATCATAAGAAATCTGAGGGATTGAGTTTGTCAATAGCGGTGGAAATTCACCCCTGATAAAAAAACAGTAA
The DNA here is from genome assembly GCA_014182555.1 of Eucalyptus erythrocorys. Classification (NCBI taxonomy): domain Eukaryota; kingdom Viridiplantae; phylum Streptophyta; class Magnoliopsida; order Myrtales; family Myrtaceae; genus Eucalyptus; species Eucalyptus erythrocorys. The sequence goes on along the minus strand of CM024601.1, from coordinate 243,872 downwards.
GTCTATATGTTCTTATATCCATTTTCCTTGCTACATTTCTGCATGTAGAAACTAGAGGGATTATAGTATATGGATACATATGTTTCATTTCACCGGATTTGCTAATAATGATGTAATTTGGCCCCTAATCGAAGATACAGGCACTGCACTATTGCACATCTGCATTTCTGTCTTCAAACCTCAGCATCTAGGAATTAGATATTTTATAACTTTAGGATCTTGGACCCCGCATCGAGAAACTATCATCATGCATGCGTTGATCAAGTTCAAGGGTTAGATTCGCCAATAAATTCAAAATTTGACCCTAATTGAAAATGTCATCCGGTTCATCATATTGCATTCATTTTTTCCGCTAAGTTCTTTTTGCACTTTTGATTTGAGGACATTATAGCATCAAGACCTGGAACCGGAGATCCAAATTTTGACCGATGGAGGCTTGGGCTTTAAAGTCCAATCCAAGCCACTAAGCCTATTTTCATGGCCCTCAAAGTCTCCGACAACTCTCACCAACTCCCACCACTTCTCGTACTTCTTAGCCATTGTCTAAGAGGATTTAAGGGCACTTCGTGTACTTTAAAAAGTGATAAAAGAGATACCTGAAGGATTAAAAGGAGATTTGGAAGGATAAATGGGGGGAAGTTATTCAAAAAATCATTAGTACTTTTACCAATTGAGTCTTAAATTTTTTCATTTTGTTAATTTAATCCTTAACTTTTTCATATTTTATCAATTGAATTCATTAAACCAATTTTGATCGGAAATCACTAATATATACAAATTTTAATAATGCCTTAATTTTTTTTTGACGAATCATGAGCCAAAGAGCTTGTTCGAAGTACATTCTCAATAAATTATTAATATTTTTTTGACAAATAGCTAACTGTGCATTCCAATACATAGTAAATTTCTACAAGGAAGTCTTACCAAAGAGCTTTCTTTATGCGCAACTTCTTGTGTTTGGAAGTAACTTGTGGCCACATTGTTTGTCCTTATGATGAATTGCGAACCCAAGAGGTAATGTTGCCATGTATGTAGGCTAATGCCACCACTGTCATTTCTTTTTTTGGGACCATGTATTGCCATTCGGTCTTGTTCAACTTCCTTAATTCAAATGTCATCGGGTGTCCTTCCTACATTAGATGCCACCAACAGCATAATTTGAGGCATCAACTTTTACCTCATATGTTTTTGAGTGGTTTCACAGCACTAGTTCCTCAGTCATTGCTTGCTTTTATTAGTCAAACACTTCTTGACCCATCCACCCCTATGGCTTCCCCTTCTTTAACATGTCTATGAGTGGCACGGTGACACTTGAGTAGCTCCAAGTAAACTATCAATAGTGGTTGGTGAGATTGAGGAAAGATCATAGCTCCATTACCTTGGTTGACGGCTCCCACTTCGTTCCTCAACGAATTTCCTACCTTGTTCGGATGAACATTATGTTGGAACGTGGGTATGTTGTGCATTAGATCGATTAGCTCTAATATCACTTGTCACCAGTTGATCTAGCTTTCCCTTATCCATGCAGTTTTAGAAATTTCTTCCTTAGTAAGTCTTTCTCACCATAGTCACAAGAATCTTAGAGAGAGGAACTCGTAGAGAGAGAAGTTTTGAATTTCTATTACTTGTGAGATGATATAAATAAGGGGGAGGGAATCCTTATATATATAAGTACTTATTTGATTACAACCGTAAATCTCTCTCTAATTTAACGATAGAGACTCTCTGTCTATCCATCTACCAACTACCCTTATTAATTACAAAAATACTCTAGAATTATATACATTTTCCATATTATCCCTAGGAACATTCTAGAGTACTCAAACAACCCTAGATCCTTATAAGCCATTAGGTTTGTCCGGTCATCTTAGATCATCTCTTGGTCCATCGTGCCTTAAAAACCTTGGGACCGTGACACTTGCATGTCACTTTAGCCCCCGTTTCTTTTTCATTTACTTGTAGTAAAGTCATACCTCATATTAGATTAAAATACAGCGTTGGCATTCTGCGTTAAATCATTTTATGTGTTCACTACATAACAACGTGCAAAACGATCTTTGGAAGACCGCTCAGCATGGCCTTAAACATGCCAAGCCGTGGCTGGTTCGGCGTGTCGGCTGTTTCCATGGCCCAGTGCAGTGTTAGCGTGTTTTTTGGGTTCGTTTGGGACCATTTGACGAGTGAACGAACCTTTGGAGCTCGCTGTCCGACAATTTCAAGGGCTGGACAGCAGTCTTCAAAGACTCATTTGGCTCCAATAAGGGTCCTGAGGTGTCCTTTTTATGTTAATACATTATTCCGGGGTCAAAATTGCATGTTTATGCCATACCGCTGTCAAATTTGTCTTGTCGTGATTGATTTGCGGTTGAATCACATGTTTTAGTGTAACTTAGACGTTTAATAATGCTATTTTAAGTGTAAATGGAAAATGACAAAAAAATATGATAAATTGAAAGGACCAAAAAAAAGGGGAACTCACATGTAGTGGTAAAATACAGTTTTGGGAATAGTCCAATTCATGCTTAGTTGCATCTCCTGTTATTAGATATTCCACTGTTATCGTTTAGTTTTAGGATGTATGCATCTTGAAATTAGAGTACTTGCATATTTTAATTTGACTATAGCTTATAAGGTCTTGTCCCGGGGCTTTACAACAAGTTGGACAAAGGATATAACACCGCCTTGTTATGGGGTATTCCTTCACTTTATCGCTTTATTTATTTATTATTATGGTTCATCTATGATGACATCGTATTTCATGTAATCATTAATGTGTTTAAATTCCGTTATATGTGTCGAAGATGGGTGGCTCTTTAGATATGCGTGCCTAGGGATATTAAAAAAATCAAGAAGATGGCGAAGGGTTTTCATAAAAAAAGATGAGGTACCAATTTCCTGGAGTAAGATTCACTTCTAGCGTAGTCAAATTGTCAGGCCCGATTCTTTAGTTTGCAATGGTGAGATGATTACACACGTTTTGCTTGGCCTCTAATCGTTCTCTAATAAGCTAGAGGTGGCAAAGTAACAGGACTCTTCCGTACTTACTTGATAATCCGTTAACTCGCCTCGAGGTAAAAAAACTAATATTTCACATCAAGTAGGGTCGAGACAAGGTTATACAAGTAAAAGTGGGCACGCTAGTATAAAAATTACTAATTTGCACACTATCAAGAAAATTTGGTAAGTTCATGAAAAGTTTATTAAGTTACAATTAAGTTACCTCAGTTTTTTTACCAGCAGTTTTTTGACACTCACCAACAATTATTGAAATTTAACAGCATAGGAAAAACCCTTTTTCTTGGGTACGAAACAATAAAATACCAATAAGATTTAGGAAATAAGTGGACATACGTTAGATTGGACTATGAGTTGTTTTTAATGGAGGCTTTGGTTATAGGCATCTGTTGATTAAATAAAGTAATTATGCATTATGGAATGGAAAACATAAACAAGTTCCAATTTATACATTTTTCGTTCTCATATCTTTCAAAAGCCAAAGCAGCATCACCACTCATCATCCCGTACTTAAAGCATGCCAAGAGAAGCAACATTTCCCTCCCTCTTGAAATGTACGGATACCACTTGAACCGACTGGTCTATATCCAAGAAGAAAATCAATGTGAGAGAGCACCCGAAAGCAATTCATTTTAATGCCTATGTTACGCGACGATGCCGGCCTTCATATCGAATTAAATGTCTGTAGGAGCCGAGGCAGTCCTTGCTGCACTGGAACAAACCTCAAACTCCGACGTCAAGGGAACGAGCAGCGCCAGCTCAAAATGCATGCGATTAAGGACAGTCCCATGTAGGAAGCAAATTGATCAAATCTGGGGACGCGAGCTAGAATGAGGCCTGCGAAGTGATCGTGCTGAAGGCATTAGTTGTGCTTTAGTTGTGTTAGTAGCAGCACTGATCATGCTCGGATGGAGGAGAGCGGGCTTATTTTCTCAAGGCCGGACCGGTCCATACCCTCAATCGCGAGAGCAACCGAGGATCCACCTTCTCAGATTGGGTGGTGCTTCGATTACAATCATCGACAGGGCACGTCGATTGAGGCGGACGGTGAATGGTGATGATGACGCGTGAAGCTTTGATGGGTTTTTTCCTTTTGGACGTTTCTGGTGGAAAATACTATTATGACATCCACTCCCTGGAGTCCATGTAAAATATGACTTGTCGTCGCGAGGTGGCACTGTCACTTTCGCAATAAAAAGAGGAAGAAAGAGACCCTCCTTGTTCTACTATCATCCAGGCGAAGGTGTATATTTCAGAATGTCACAAGAACTTGTTATATGGTCTTACGTATCAAGAGCGTGTCTAGATAGATTTTCTTTGACTTTTCGACCGACACAATTTTAATTTTAGTCTATAAAATCCAAGATTTTACGACGGCATATGAATTTTGACGCATAACTTCACTAGGAAGTCTTTTATGATTTTGAATAAGATATTGAATTTTGGAAGAGGTAAGTAAAGATTTGATTTTCTTAACTTTTGTGGAGCAAGTATATGACTTGACTTTGCGAAAGCCATTTTGCGAATTCACCAGCAATTGGAAACTATTCGGTGATGGGTATCATAGTCAATCCTACTCCTACCGCACAAACGAGGGTGGAGTGGGTCCGAGCACTCGTTGCTTTTGTCGGCTCCTGTCGGCTGCCCTTGCCATTTTCCACCTCCATTCTTATATAGTATCATATTATACATATTATATTTATGTTACATTTTCCATTTCCTCAATTTCACCTTCGCATATGCCAAAAAAAAAAAAAAAATTTCACCTTCGCATATATTCGTGCTCTCTGATTTATTCCATTCGCATTATGTCAAAACATGAACAGAACAAAAGATTGCATTAAAGACGCGCACGCTCAAAAGCCTTTCTTTTTGTCATGCATGCACACCCCTTGTCCTTATTTCCTTTGCTTAGAGATTATTCAACTCATGCGAATTTCAATACACGTCACTTTCACCTACCTTCGAATGAATTCTTTTTTTTCAAACGAAAGATATGATTTCAAAGAAGATAAATAAAGAGAGGGTTTCCCATGAGTTATCTTTATGAATAGGAGTAACATAGAACCAAAAACTCGAGAAAGTAAAGAGGGTGGATTTACTGCTAAAAAACTGAGCTAATCCTAATGGAGCAAAACTGGAAATTTGAGGAGATGCTTTTAGAAACATCAAAAGTAAATTCATGCACTGAGATGGAGCTTTTGATGTCACGAAATCTTTGTGGTTTTGAAAAATTTCATCCTTGCCAATGAGATTGAACGGCCCTTGGAAAGACAAGGAATCAAATGAAGGGGCTTTCCATTGTTTGAGTCAAAAAGGTAGAGAACCACCAGCTCTAGTCCAACCCACAATGAATTTTAAAAGACAAGACTAAAACACACATTTGCACTATTTTGAATCCACGTATCAAAAACCCCTAAGAAAATATTCTAACATATATCACGAGGTGTAGTCAAAACAAACCTCCTCTCTCTCTCTCTCTCTCTCTCTCTCTCTCTCTCTCTCTCTCTCACACACACACACACACACACACACACACACATAAAGTAAAGCCAACGCATAAAGCCATCATACATACAACCTAAAACATTCTTTCTTGCATCAACAGCAGCTCCAGACAAACAGAAGGTGGACTCTCTCTCTCTCTATCTCAAGTCACCTTTTGCCTTTTTCCTTAATTTGCTCCATCAGGCTTGTTCATGGATACTGCTCAATGGCCATCACAGGTAGAGACGTCCGTCTCTCTCTTGTCCCTCTTGCTTTCTTCTTTTTTGCAATTCTCAGCTCTCTTTTTTTCCAGAGCTTTCTTTTTCCCTCTCAGAGCTTCCATGGATTGAGAGGTTGTTTGTTGGGTGTCTTTTTCTACCTGCACATAAGATGCATGGTGTTCTTTTGGCGTTGATCTTACTTTCATCATGTTGCTGTCCTCTCTTTTGCAAAAGTGAAAACTTTAACTTTTTGAAATGTGAGGGCTATTGCTTGCTGCGACTTTTCCTTTCTTCACCTTTTCTTTTGCTTATGTTAACTGTGATCATAAAGGAATAGGGGAAAAGGCATCATTTGTAATCAGCCTTTGTTCTTTTCAGCTCTTCTCTCTCCCTTTCTTTCTCTTCAATTCCTTTAACAGAAACTACTTCGGCCAGGAAGAAGAACAGTATCTAATATCTAGAAGCCGTAAACCACTAGCTAATTGTCGATGTTCGATTTGATTGTCTCTAGCCTACATGCCTGAGATGGTTCTTATCACACAAGTCAGTGGTGAATTGTGAAGATTGATCTTTTACTCATAGTGGGAATAAAAACCTTTCTCAACTCCCTCATCCTGTCAAACCCTAATTGTCGCGAGTCCTTACTGTGAACTAGGACACGAGGGTCGTCAAGGGAATGGAAGAGACGTCTCCAAATGCATGCAATAATAGGGCCATGTTGGAGAAGAGAGCAAGGCCTCAGGAGCAGCTGAATTGCCCAAGGTGTAATTCGAACAACACCAAGTTCTGCTATTACAACAACTACAGCCTCACTCAACCCAGATACTTTTGCAAGACTTGCAGAAGGTACTGGACCGACGGCGGGTCTCTAAGGAATGTCCCAGTGGGAGGCGGTTCGAGGAAGAACAAGAAAGTATCCACCTCGTCAACGTCGTCGTCACCGTCAGCTTCTTCTAGGCTCCCCGATCTTAACCCATCATCTGTAATCTCTCACTTCTCTGCTCAAAACCCTAAGGCAGGACTACTGTACGAAGGTCAAGATCTCAATTTGGGCTTTCCAGGCACCCAAGAATACCGCGCAACAATTGCTCAGTATGTTCAAGTTCCCAAAGTTGATCCTGAGACTAGTAGTAGAGGTCCGGATAACAACTCTAGTGCACCTTCTTCAGCTCTAGAGCTGCTCCGGAATAGTTCTAGTGGAATGGGTTCAAGGGGCTTGAGTCTTCCTTTCCTCCCAGCGAACATTCAGGCCGATTCCAATGCTCTCTACTCATCGGCAGGCTTTAATTTGCAAGAACTCAAGCCCTCTCTTAGCTTCTCTGTGGATAGCAGGTATGCGAGTGCCCATGGAGTCGTTCATCAAGAGAACGGTGGGAAGTTACTGTTCCCCTTTGGAGGAATGATGAAGCAGCTTTCGAGCACGAGTGGCAGCGATCAAGTAGATCACAATGGAAAGGGTCAGAGCAGTTCGAGTGCATATTGGAATGGAATGTTAGGTGGAGGTTCGTGGTAAAGAGGGAACGTTCAACTGGGGAAGCTGCGTGTGCTGGCTCTTTTTCTCTCTTTTGCGTTAACCTTTATTTTTCTCCTCTCATGGTTGTTACTACATGTCTGAAACTGTTCAGAGCTAACAGATAGAATACATGTATTGTATGGCTTTCTTTTTTTTCTTCTAAACAATTTTAAGCTTTTTGGAGTCTTAGAAGGGTTTGCTTTTGCTAGCTACTCAAGCCAAAAGTTGGATGAAGTTTATCGGTTTGGAGTTTACCTATCTGAGATGTGCTTTCTTATCATATCAGAGGAAGGAAAAGTTGGACTCAGAGGTCAATAGATACCTACGGATTATTAGGAGGAGTGTCTTCCTGCCTGCTGAGTCTTTTGGTAAATACCGTCGACGATATCATGACGTTATTAAAGGAGGTTTCTCAAGTATCAATGAGCTGGTTTTCCTTAGCAAAGAACCTCGAACTCCAATCCATCTCGCACGTGTAAAGAAAAAATTGTTTGATGGGCAGGGTTTTAAGTAATTTCATTATAGAGCATGGTATCGAAGACTTTAATAATATCTGTGAATTTGTGTTTCTACGGTTTTCTGGATTTCGATGTGCGGAAATTCTACTGTGTTGCTAAGCTGCTGTTGCATGAGCCTGTCATTGAGGGCCTCGGTGATCCTGATTAGTGAAGGGAAAAGATGAGACTTTTGTGCTAGTAAATTGGGAGTGGCGTTAGGGGTTTTCTCTTTTCAAAGTGATTCGAAAATGAGTGAGAGAAGACGAAGCTTCATGGGCAGAGACTGGAGAGAAAAATGGAAAAGAAACGAGAGTTACCTGCCTCAACCAAATGCTCACCTAATGTTCTTTTTTATTCGGTATCCACTGAGATTTGGCGGACCCCAAACAATGTGTCGTTGCCTGAATTTGATCATTACTTGCATGTTATCCACTGCCCTTTAAATATACCCAAAAAAAAAGACACCGAAGGAAAATTTGTGCACTCCGACCCTTCTTTTCGGCCTCAGGCGGGACCACCCGAACATTCCCATTAGGAAGCGTGTTGAAACAAACACTAGCTATTCTCCCCTATACCGAGAAAATCTGTCAATATTCTATTGGCACCTTCGCCATTTTCTTCAACCTACGGAGGAGACTTTCTTGTTAAAAATGGAATTTAGTATCATATCAGTTGCACATGGCCCGTGGATGTCAATTCGTATTCTGGACATGGAGATCCCTTCTCGTCGCCAGCAGCCTCATAATGGACACTCCACTCTGTTTGTCACTAATAGAGAAGGCACAGACCTGAATGATGGCTGCTACAAATTCAGTTCACTAAGCCCTATCAGGAAACTTCGCAGAAAAGTCCTTCGCAGTTATCACGTTCATGAGTTTGCCGATGGATTCACACCAAACTGGATACCCCAACAACAACAGATCGAGAATCCTCAGGGCCACGTACAATATCCTAAAACCAGTTCAAAACCAAGGCGCTACAACACAACATTTAATACCAGCCATTTCAGAAGCAACAGCTGTCAGCAACAAGACTTGAGTTGTTTCTTGGAGTCCCTTAGTCCGCCCCCGTGACTCTTATTTTTATGGCAGAAACTTCTAGTGTCATCTAGAACATAAAAAAGTACAGAAAATTTACCATAATAAAAAGCAACGGATGTACTGATATAACACTGACGATGCGCTATACACTGACAAAAGCACCGAGTGCTTGCTCTGTTATCGGGGTAGGTGGAGTTTCTTTGCTGTACATAAGTAAACTGCTACACTTATATGACAGAGCCTGCAAAAGCAGTCCGCACGATAACACTATTCGAGCATACACTGGTCTGACTTATACACAGAGATGAAGCAGACCAACAGCTCACTTCTCATTAGGTCATACTCAACGGTCCTTGGGAGTCCGATCATTTGTCTGCATTGATTCCAAAGATTCGGACCTTGTGCATGTTAGGAAATTTGGCAACAACTAGCACTATCACAGCAAGTGTGTTCAGGAAGAGCATAGGATTCTGGTAGTCGGTTGTGTGAGATGCTATCAAGTAACTGTCAAGAACCATAAGAACAAACGAGTCAGTGTTCACGTGATGAATAAACCCCAAAAGCAAAGTCAGTTCACAAAGATATGACCCTAGCATAGCAAAGAGGACAATGAACAACACAGGGAAGGAGGTTCACTTCCTCAAACACCCAGTAGATTTTAACTTGTGAAAAGCCATCAACACTGTCAACGGCCATTCGTGATATTTATACTCTAATAACACAAATGAAGAAGGTCACAATCTTTTTTTAACAAGAACTAGCCTTCAACCTAACAAAGAATAATAAAACGCCAAGAGAATGTAAAAGCACATGCTCATTATACTGCCCGATCAGTGGAGTTGAGCAATCATATATGACAGATTCTCATTCTCAAAATTTGAAACCAAGGAAGTTCACAATACTTTCATCCAAACTAGCTACTATTTTTCCTGAAATAATTAGCTAATCTATCTTCTGTAGGGCCATGCTTTTCCTGAAACTTGTAATTTCAGGAAAAACAGTGCATAACTGACTTTAATGATATACAACCATGAATCTTGCTTACAGTTGAGAATTGGAAGATAAATCAAAGTTTCTCATATTCATTAAGACAACCATGAGTCGCTGACTTATGGAGACAACTGTTATGAAGTGCAGAGAAGACTGTAAACTAACCATGGGTCTTGCTAAAGAATTAATGCCATTGGCCAGACATAAACTGCCTTTACTAGGACAATTGACACATATAATAAATTTAGCCTACCAAGACTGAGAAACCAAAAATTCATCCATATAGTTCTCAACGATATATTACCATCCATCTTCAGGGCATCGTTGCTCATAGGTGAAATAACATTACGTTACTTTAGGAACACAAGCTTAACAGATAATATTACACAATCTCATCTTTTGATTTGACTACCAATTTTAAACAACCCACATTGCTTACTTAAGAGATTCATGGCCTCATATACATGCAGTATCCTTTCACTCCTAGCTAAGCTTTTTTGTTCAACTTTAGAACATTGGATCGAAGTCAAGTTTTAAATCTTTATGCATATTATACTAATTCACTTTACAAACATGCAGTATTATCCCGCCGAAGCAGACATCAGATACCAAAATTGTTCTAAAATGCACTGCACCAAACACTGATAGTTCCAACGTGTTTCACTAGTCTACCAACACCCACTTTATACATACCATCTGCAAATGTAGCCCCATTCATTTTAGAAAACCCTGACAACCTGATCACACCCCAATTTTTTGAATGTTTCCACCATTTTTTGGCTTGACTGCTCCTATTGATAAGCTCATGACTATAGAAAACAACCAAACGGTATGGAGCAGCAACAAAGAAAGATCGACACCTGGATCCCGAATGGTAATATGAGAACTACGACTGTAGTGTCAAGCATTCTATCTAGCAAAATTTTATGACTTTGATATGCTAGAGCCTAGAATAGAATGATTGCATCATTTTTTTTTTTTTTTTAAATAACTTTGCAGAAATGAACTTACAGCACCACTGGTACAACAGTGAGAAACTTTCTGTTCCGTGTGAGCTGTTTCCCATTGTCCATTTGCTCCCACCATGTCAGGCCATTGTAGATTCCTTGATCTTCTGAGAAAGGGGTTCCTTTCTTCCAATGGAAGAAGTGGTAAGTGACCTGAAGGCGGAGTCCAGAGCTCAGAATTTTGTGTCTATAGGCGTCAAGCAACTTAACCAAGAACGGAAAGAAGAGACCCAAAAACAGTATGGCCACATTAAGCAACTTAAGAGAGCGTGAAAAGAACAAACCCAAACCAGCCATGCCCACTTACCCACCAAACGCTACAACTAAATGGATGATTGCCTGGGAAAGCGAAATGGGCCAAATGGGACGGTTGTAATTCTCTACGACCAGTAAATCGGACGATCAAGTCATGAGTGACATAATGCGATTTAAGAGCATCCTATTATTATGCCGAAAGATTACCAAAAGACACGTAGAGACGATGGACCTAGCCTCTGGCTAAATTTCCCAAAAACGGCAAGCTATACAAGAGTTGACCTTTTGCAAATGCAAATGCAAACGTCAGGTGTTCATACCACATGCAACAAAGACAGAACGAAGCAGGTGACAGGGCTCCGATAGGTGGGGAAGCTCTATTCTTCCTCGAAACATATAAATAACATTGTATGTTGCCAATCACGAATACCCAATTCAAATGAAATCTAAGAAGATCAGGAGGGACGGCAAGAGATATGTCAAGCAGTCAACCCACATGGGACTCCTCTACACCTACGCCTACCAAAAAGAGGTAGAGGCGCGCATCATATGCGCATACGCTATGCAAATGCTCCGTCATCAAACACCCACACATCACATGGATGACAACAGACTTTCTCAAGAGTTTCCAAAGCCAAGAAGCGTGATAATCGAGGAATAAAAAATGAAAATTGGAATATATAATTGAGGAATTAAAAAAAGAAAAAGAAAAAAAAAGCAGCTTGATGGGTGTTTGCCCAGCTGAACACCAGAGCAGAGTAAAGCAGCGGAACAAGCGGAGGCTCGCGTAGCAATTAAACAAGAACTTTATTCAAGAATTTCCAAAAGGCAGAAGAGAAGAGAAGGGGGAGGAAGGGGGAGGGATTACGAGGAAGTGGGAGAGGTTGACGACGGTCCAGGCCATGCCGGGAGAGCAGGCGGTGAGGGAGAGGACAAGGAGCCAGGAGAAGAAGAGGATGAGAATGTAGGTGGTCCACACTCCAGGGTACATGAACCACTCGGTGTTCCGGTTCAGATCCGCCGGCGGCACCGCCTTCACATACAAATTCGCCATCGCCCCCTCCGGCAACGCGGAGCGCTATCCTCCACCCTCTTCTTAGGGCCTCAGTCGCCGGGAATCAATCCGACGGCATAAACCGAGGGAACACGCAGAAGAAGAAGAAGAAGCTTCTCGTTTCGGTTGTCCCCGCAGCTGCCACAGCAACGGACGGGATAATTCCCACCCCGCGAGGCCGAGGGAGGGAGGAAGGTAATTCGAGGGAGCTTTCGATTGCTACAGAACGGAATCGGGAATTCAAGGAAGGAGGAGGAGGAAAGATGGATGGTGGATGGGTTCGGTGGTGGTGGTGGTGGTGGTGGTGGAGACGATGGCGATGAATCTGGATGATAATTATGATTCGCCACCATCCCAACCGCCCTCCCAAGCTCCCCACGCGCAGACGGACAGAGACGCTGACCGCGACGCTCGACGACGAAGACGCGTCGGCCCGCCACTTCTTTTGGGCCTTCGTTGCAAGCCCATTTGGCGATGCAACGATGGGCCCCCGATGGTTTTGGGCTATGCCCGGATTTGGACTGGGCGTAATTCTTTTTTCTTTTTGGTCAGTGGGCGTAATTCAACTGGTTTTTCTTTTTCATCATCATCGTGGAGAGAAATCAGACCGTTGGAGGGCTGAAAAGTCGAGCATTCAATCGCCACCGTCAATCGACGTTGCCCCCACGTGACTACTGGCCGGGCCCCACGGCTTCGATCGTGGCAGGGCAAAAAGTACTTTCCGACACTCAGCGCCAATGACTAGCTTCTTCTATTGCTTAATTAATAAAACTTAGCTTGATTCATGAAAATTTGTTAATTAATAAAACGTCGTGTATATATAGATATAATGGACTTAATTCCAACAGGCCATGATACTAATAAAAAAACTTATAGTAGCAAACGATATTTAGTAGTTAAGGAATGAAAATTTAGTACGCGAATTAAACAAGATCATATTTGTTTGATTCTCCATTTATCATGCGTATATAATGAAGCGATGAGGTTAATAGGGCTATCTTTTTTTTTTTTTTTTTTTTTTTGTAACAAATGATTAATTACAATTAGAGACATCGATATACTCAATAGGCATAGGCAATGTTATAATCGCAATAAAAACAAAGAGGATATGGAGAAATAGGCTGTGGATTTTGTAAATTGGTGGCTCTTTACTCCATTACATTCCCATTAGATTCTAGTCCTTCTAGTACGAAATGAAAAGTTCAAGGCACTGGGGTGAATTCCATGTCTCTTGGTTTTTATATGTTCCTCGCTTTTCTTTTCCTTTTTAGTTTCTTTATATGATCATGTTAATTGAGTGCTCTTGGCTACAGATTAAATAATGAACATACTCATTTTCAATGCACTGGTTATACATTTACTGGTCTAGGCATTGTGGCCTCATCTAGAGCCAATGAGGGTCGGCCGACGACACTTGCTAGGCCCCCATTAAAAATACATAAATAAAAGAAAAGAATAAAATAATAAAACCAAAAATTCAAAATATTAATAAAAATATTCATATCAACATTGGCTATGCCACATAACACGACCGGCGTACATATCATCAATTTTTGGTGAAAATTGGTCGGATTGACTTAATTGGCAAAATGTAAAAGTGTTTTAGACTAAATTGCACAAGTGCAATAGGTTTAATTTTTTTTCCGGTACTTTTGCCATTTGCACATTAGCCTTGATTAACTGTAGTTAGAATTTCATATTGCATCTACCATTTGGTGCTACTTACAAACTTGCCATTTTCGTTTACACTTCATTTATTTCATTGAAAATTTTGTGATAAAAGAAAATATCTTCTATGAAAACTATTTTCTAGGAAAGTGGTTAGTATTCATTATGTTAGTAATTTAGCAAAAGTGATTCTATTCTTACCAAAAGAGAAGTCGTTTCCCCCCCATTTAAGCTAATTGCTTTCAGTGCATGAAAAACATTCCAAGTGAACCCTAAGCTATGAAAAATATTATTTTCGTAAATCAATTAATTTTTCATCATTTCAATGTCAAAAAATCTAAAAATAATCTTTCGAAAATAGTTTTCCTTCGAACAAGTGAACCCTAAACTATGTTTGGTAATTAAAATAAAAGTTGGGATACGATAAAATTTATTTTATTCCCTGTTTGGTTCTTATTCTGATAGAATAAAGTCAAATATAAATGGGATATAATCTAGACAAAAAATATCTTATAAGGATGTGAGATAAAGGTAGATATGATTTCTCATATCTATAGTATGAAACTTATTTTTCTCAAATAACACACTTCTTGAATTAAAAAATTAAAGTAATATTTAAATATAAAATAATATTTGGATTCTAATCTAAAAATAAAGTTCAAAATGACAAAAAAACAATGGACAATTTTTAGTTTTTATTTATTTCTCTTTTTATTTATATTTTTGAATTTCTTTCTATTCTACAATCTATATTCTGTATATATATATATATATATATATATATATATATATATATATTCAGTATCTATATTTATTACATATTTTAGGTATATTAATATAGTTTATTATTTAATAAAATATTTATTAAGGGATGATAGAAGGGAATAAAAAAAAAGGACAAATATTTAAAAATACAAGTAAATGAAAATAAAGTAGAAGAACCCCAATTTTAAATGAACAAATTTAAACTCGAAACAATCTTTCTAATTCACTTCGTCTCTTTTTTCTTTTTATCTTTGGTTCATGTTGAAGTTTCACGACTCCTCAACAATTCTTTGTTCATGTCAAAAATCCATAAACATGATAAGAGAGTCAAAGATCATTCTCCTCAGTAGCTCTCTAGTTCATATTAAAGTCCACACGGGTGGCAAGAGAGTCGAAATCCATCTTTATCGTATCTCTTCATGTTAAAGTTTCATGCAAGTGGCGTGAGAATAAAATTACTATATTTTTTTGGAAGCGCAAAGGTTAATAATTATGAACCTGTGAATTTGAGCTCTTTTTCTGTTTAAATGTAGATCGCACAATAATTATGAAATGATTGATGGACGTCATCTTCATACGTGCATTTGTAGTTTCTTTAATAGTGAATTATGAGAGATTCTTACCATTTTTGTTTGTGCATTTTCATGTTCATGCACATTAGTATGTCATTCATATCAAATAATGAATATGATTAGATATAAAAGTATGTAGCTTTATTATTGTAATTCATCAAATCTTGGACTAGGTATAAAAGAAATTCTTGAATATTTTATTATATCATATCTAATCATATTCTGATTAAAAGTACAGACAATCAAATATAGCCCTAAGTTTTGTCTTCTTCACGATCTCGAAATTTACGTGCCTTGAAAATGAAGTTGCTCATAATCCTGCCCAACCCATTGCTCGATCCCTCCCCTCTTGATGCTGCCAATGCCCGCCACGGCATCACCACTCGCCACTAACCATCACCAAATTACTATCAATGTCGAACTTGATTCATACCTTTTGAGCTTTGCTAGTGTCGAGCTTGACCCCACGAGCTCAACATAGCCAAGCTCTACCCAAGGCCGGCCAATGGGGAGGGGGGGGAGAGAGAGAGAGAGAGAGAGAGAGAGAGAGAGAGAGAGAGGGCTCACCTGGGGTTGGAGGCGGTGCAGCATAATCGAAAATGGTAGCAACGAGGGGGGGGAATGAAGGTATAGTTTAGGATTTGGATAAGTTTGGTGGTGGATTGGTCTGTTTGAATTCAGGGTTCTATTTGGAGATGCAAATTATAGATTTTCAAACTCGGGATGCAAATTAATATCGGAATGAAAAGTGGACAAGGTTTTGTTTTGTTTTTGTTATTTGTTTTTGTTTTTGTTTTTTTTTGTTTTTTTTGTTTTTTTTGTTTTTTTTTGTTTTTTTTTTTAAGTAAGAAACTCCAAAAGATGGTTGGGAATAACAACGAAGGAAGAATACTCTGTCTATTCTGGTCACTTACCCTCCTCCCCACAAAAAGGTTGTGATGAATTTTTAGTACCGACTCCGGTGAGTGGAATGGTCTCATTGAACACGTGAAGCAAGGACGGTCCGGGATAGAATCGATAGAGGAACGTGACGTGAGAAGGGCACGACCATGGCGATAAGCTAACGAATTATCCCTTACATTTATAAACTACAAAAACCACCAAATAAAGAGAAAAGCACTAGTTAGGTATTGAATGATGTCCTTGAATTTTTAAACCCCGTTGTGGGATTCCCACTCTTAGGCCACGACAAATTAGGCCATCTCTCTCTGTCTCTCAATTGCGCCTTGAAACGTTTTTCTGTAGGGTACCTAAAATTAGGTCACCATCTCACTTTTGCACTTCACCACTAGCCGAAGTCGTACCAATGTACATTTTTCACAGCATCGGTTACGGGCGTCAATCAACCGGTACATGCACATGGGCGAGCGTAATAATTAATTTTCACTTTTCACTTAGAAGAACCTTCCCCCGAATGATGCAAAAGCGAAACTAAATATTCCTCGTCTTCATGGGTTTAAGGTAAGACAAGCTTAAAGAGCTGTATATCTACGGGTGAGAACTGAAGGAAGATATCTACGGGACGTGACTCGTCGGTGGTGGTCTTGGAGAAGATGCACTCGCGCAAAGGACAAGTGATCGAAGGGACGCATGAGATCTTTGGCGATGATAAATAAACCATCGTGAATTTCATGCAATATTGCTTTGACGTCTTGCAGAAAGCACGATGTGATCCTTTCGGCCTTGTTATCTCATCTTTTCTCATTCCAAGAAAGGTTCACATTGCGTTCGTGGGCAGAGCTAAATAGAATTTGCATTTATAATGTAAGTGACTGATGAGTGGGTCCAAACCCTGAGCTTAAGTACCCAACAAAATCGAGAATATCACCTGCGTACAACGTGTCCCACTACTTTGGGGGCAATGTCGCGCGCGCGGGTGTATATATATATTCGCTTCACCGGTGTCCGAGGAGGCGGTACACAGCCCAGGACAAGAACATTTCGCCTGAAGAAAGCCAAACAAAGGCTGTACCACATATATGCAGCTTAGCTAGTGCTCTTCAGTTTGTGTCCTTTAGAAAACAAATAGCCAGCTTTCATCCAAATTTATCTGGTGATGGAAAAACAAGGGTTGGGAGGGCTACAATGGAGGATCAATGTTCCTGACGGAATGTCAAAGGAACTAGTTCCCGAATGCAGTTGTTATTGCAAACCCTGGTTGGCATTGAAGGGCTTGGTCGGAGGGCTCGTGGCCAGGGTCCTGAGATTTCTGGACAAGGCGTGGGCATTAGGAGTTTCGGATCCTAAGAAAGTCATTCATGGCTTCAAAGTTGGGATTGCTCTGTCCCTGGTTTCGCTGTTCTACTACATGAGGCCCTTATACGACGTGTTTGGAGGAAATGCTATGTGGGCTGTCATGACTGTGGTGGTGGTCTTTGAATACACTGTTGGTTAGTATTTGCATTCCGTGATGGAAGTCTTATTTATTAAGTCGTCGTTGTTTTTACCTGCGACCGCTTTTAGCCATATAATTTGTCCACTCGTGATTCATTTGTACGAATGCATGCAGGAGCTACGCTATCCAAGAGCATAAATAGAGCCACGGGTACGTTTCTTGCTGGGTCACTTGGCATAGGCGTACACTGGGTGGCAAGTCAGTCAGGAGAAAAATTCGAGCCCGTTATTCTTGGAATATCTGTTTTCCTACTAGGTAAGTAGGTGAAAAAGACATCTTAAACAGTGAGATCTTCTAGTGGTGAACACTAATAGCAGTGGCTAACGTAAAAAGTTACTTTTGCAGCTTCCGCAACGACATTTTCTCGGTTCATCCCATCAGTGAAAGCACGGTTTGATTATGGTGCCATGATCTTCATACTCACCTTCAGCTTAGTTTCAGTATCCGGTTATCGAGTTGACAAACTCTTTGGATTGGCGCAGCAGAGATTATCAACAATAGCTATTGGCACATCCTTATGCATTTTCATCAGTATGTGTATCTGTCCCATTTGGGCTGGTGATGAGGTTCACCGGCTCATCCATAGGAACATGGAGAAGCTTGCTGAATCTCTCGAAGGTAATCATGTCAACACCTCTCTGTCTCTGTCTCTGTCTGTCTGTCTGTCTGTCTGTCTGTCTGTCTCTCCCTCTGTGGAATTAAGAGTGACAGCAAGAAATTAACCATACCAAGCTTCTGTTTCTGTCACTTAAAAATGCACAGCGAGTATTGCAAACTACTTCAAGGACAATCAGAGTGGGCGTCCAAGCGAAGAAGATAATTCCAAGGAAACACAAGCATATAAATGTGTGCTAAACTCAAAGGCCACTGAGGAATCTATGGTAACTTCTTGTTCGCCAGGGAAACTGCAAATTATATATAAATGCCTGTCGAATAACTTCAAATGCTCAAAATTTTATATCTCATATCCACTACAATGTAGGCAAATTTCGCAAGATGGGAACCTGCACATGGCCCTTTCAATTTCCGGCATCCCTGGAAAGAGTACCTCAAGATAGGAGCTCTCCTGCGCGAATGTGCTTGCTGTATTGAGACTCTCAGTGGTTGTCTTAACTCTGAAAAGCAGGTGCATAAACTTGACAGCAGCCCTTCTTTAAAATTCGGAACTTCTGTTGTTTTCATGAATTTTATTTAAAGCATTATTCAAGAGTGTATTCCTATTGGCATCAGGGAATGGAGCATTTAAAGGGATATCTCAAACACGCCAGCATGGCAGTGTGCTCTCATTCATGTAATGTCTTGAGAGAACTTTCAATGTCAGTGAAAACAACAACCAAATCATCCAAGTTATATTTATCAGTTGGAGAGATGAAATTCGCACTACAAGAACTGCAAAATGCCCTGAAATCTCTTCCTACTCAACTCATTCTTGAGCAGGTGCTTGCCAGCCAACCTAATGAGAATAAGCCGACCACTAAAAAGGAATGTACACCTCCTGTCATGGAGGTAATTCCTCTGGCAACATTAGTGTCATTGTTGACGGAAATTGTGGCAAGAATTGAAGAAATTGTTGATGGAGTGATAAAGTTGGCGGAGTTGGCAGAGTTCAAGGATTCCAATGAGGACAAAATAGCACAAAATCAGTCCACTAGCAACAACCGAAGGTCAGATAACCCGAGCTGTCAAACAGAACCATGAAGGCCCTTTCAGAGGCCTGAGTTCATAAGCACAAGTCACTTAGAGAGAGATACTTCTTGTCTTTCGTAAATTAATTTCAGTTGAACAGAAAGGTGGCATAGTTTTTCTTATCATAATCCGTTTATAAGGGAATGAATCTCCATGTACAGCAGATGCTTAAATATTCAAACCTCAGTCTATAGACACTTTCTCACCAAATTATTGGTGAAGTTGACTTTCACTTTTTGGATATCATGCCTGGTGATGTATGAGAGAAGGGAATTTATAAGAAGCAAGGTTCACCAGCTTGTGTGGCTGAGAATGCCTTGATAACATCAATTGCTTGCTTTAGGCTTATTGCAGGACACCATGCAAAGCACCACCTTGGCTGGACTTTATGGATTCCACATCATTCATGAAAAAAGAACAGAAAATCTTTCTTCAGTTGTCTGCAAATAATGCATCAGCAAATATTTGCTATGACTGCTATAGCTCCAGATGTTTATCTGCACTCTTTTTGCCCCATTTCATAGATGAAATCATAAGACCACTTACTGAAAACAGGTCCCTGAGGACAATTTCGAAACGTAAATAAGTCTCTTATATTCTTACTTTCAAGACATCGAAAATGGAAAAGCCAATTGAACACCACGCATCACAAGGAAAAAAAAATACAAGCAAATCACCTTTTTTCATTCAGAAAGCCTATTATTGCATCTGAAAAAGTTCCGTGCATCTCTTAACAAAATTCTAATTGAATAGGATAAGTGTCCATTGATGTTTATAGCACTAACCTGGAACTAGAATTAGTGGTATAAAAATAGCATACTAGCAAGTCTTGCATGAACTTTCTCCTTCGGCATAACTGAAGCAACCTGAGCGCTAGAATAGCAAGTAAAGGCACAAATGATGAGGTCATAGTCCAAGTAAGCCTCGCTCTGCATCAGATTAACAAGAAAAGAAAAGATAGAAGTTTCAATTTATGACAAAATGCCATATGCTAAATATGACTAATTGCTAAAAACTGTCAAGGAATTACATCCAAACAGCAGTAAATTATAACTGGTTATTTGGTGACAAAGTTTGAATACCAGAGGGTGGAGCTTAGAATAGAAGAAAAGGTAGTTTTGGTAATGGATATGAGGGCATGGCTAGGAAAAGTCCCTCTTGACGAGTATATCCCGTTGTACATGCACATGAAGACATTCATTTACTTCAGCCTGTAATCAATCTGTCAGAAGGTGCCCTCTCTGCGGCTTTGGCCTAGGTCCACAGCAAAGTTCTCCATGGCTACTTTGATTACAACTGATCGCACCCCTATGTCGGTAGCATGCCGGCTCATACAATACATTCCAGCTGTCATGGTAGCCACCCAAACAGGACTTGGCATTAGCAACTTCAGAGGAGATGAGAGAATGGCAGCCAGGGGAGCATGCACAGCAGAAGAAGCTTGGCCACTTCTTCCAACCCCAAGCACGTCCATTATTAAAAGACCCGTTTTACGGTAAAGCGCAAAGTCCTTGCAGTTGTTCTGAAAAACATCATTAGTAGCCAAATTAATTTTGAAGGAGATACATTGCCCTATAAATGACAGATTGTGGCAAGTGACTCCCTTCTTCTGTTAGTTGGGCCACCAGATGATGAATACGCACATATGTTTATCCATTGGCTTGGATGGGGTAGACGATGCTAATTCATCTATAGTTCCAGTGACCATGTTCCTTAACTTCAACCACTGGGCAATCCAGTCGGTCTGCATTAGGGTCAGAAAAGCATCTGGAGACCCAACTAATGTAAGGTAAACTTATATGCTTCCAGCTTATGTTTTTCGGGATCAAAAGGGTACAAAACAGAAGAAGTTCTACACACTGTCGCAGGACACCAGCAGATATAACCTCATCTGAGTAAGAAGAAAATACATAATTAAGACATTCATTATAATTTCCCGTATCATCCAGTATTATCTTTATATAATCTAGAGGCATGGATGTAAAGGCCCGACCACTTGGAAGCTCATGGAAAACCTTGCAATAATCACAAAGGTAAGGACATTACTTAAAGTGGCTCATTTGCCTTTTCTTCTGGCATGATAGGCTTGAGCGGGTCACTCGTCCATTGATCAACCCTGCTCCGTGATTTGGAAGATATGTTAAAGAGTGCTTTTGAGACATTTATTGAATGTACAATTGTTAGAAAAAATTCGCCAACTTCATTCTTACTATGTCTGATATCTGTAAACAAGTACCCTCAAGACCTTAACTAAGTAATCTAGATGAAAATTTACTAAAAGAAAATATTAGATTTTTCTATAAAATTGATAATCAATATTTCAAAATCTATGTAGTGAGTCTTATTTATGACGTCATCGTTGCTTTTAGATGTTACTGCTGTTTGTCATATTACTTGTCCAGCTCTACACTACCCAAGTGCATAAATGGAGTCACAGGGACGTTTGTTGCTGGGTCACCTGGCATAGGCAAACACTGCATGGCAAGTCAGTCAGGAGAAACATTCAAGCCCATAATTCTGGGAATATCTGTTTTTGCAACAAGTAAGTGGGTGAAAAAGACATCTTAAACAGTGAGATCTTCTAGTAATGAACACTAATAGCAGTAGCTAATGTAAAATGTTACTTTTGCAGCTTCAGCAGCAACATTTTCCAGGTTCATGCCATCAGTAAAAGCACAATTTGATTATGGTGCCATGATCTTCATACTCACCTTCAGCTTGGTTTTGCTGTCTGCTTATCGCGTCAACAAACTCTCTGAAGTAACAAATCAGAGATTATCGACAAGAGCTATCAGGACATCATTGTGCATTCTCGTTGGTGTGCCCATTTCTCCCATAAGGCCAGTGATGAACTTCACCAGCTCATCCATAGAAACGTGGAGAAGCCCGCTGAATCTCTTGAAGGTAATCATGTCAACTCAAATTCGGCATCTGCAAGATATTAACTATGCCAAGTTTCTGATCTTAAAAATGCAATGGGTGCATTGCAGAGTACTTTTAGGACAATCAGAGTGTGCTTCCGAGTGAACAAAGACAATTCCAAGAAAACACAAGCATGTCACTGGGTTTTAAACTCAAAAGGCCACTGAGGAATCTACGGTAACTTCTTGCTCCCCAGGGAAAAGAGCAAACTATCTAATGAATGCTTGTCGTGTAGTGTCAAATGCTCAAACGTTCTAAAATTAGTATCCAGTATGATGTATGCAAATTTATTTTTTTTTTTGGACGAAAAAATTTGCATGATGTATGCAAATTTTTTCGTCCAAAAATAAAAATAAAAATGATGTATGCAAATTTCGCGAGATGGGAACTCGTACATGACCCTTTCAATTTCGAGCATCCCTGGAAAGAGTACCTCAAGATAGGAGCTCTCCTGCACGACTGTGCTTGCTTTATTGAGGCTGTCAATGGTTTCTTAACTCTTTGAAATCCAGAGCTTTCGTTGTTTTTATGAATTACGTTTAGAGCGTCATTCAAGAGTGTTTTCCTTTGGGCATCAGGCAACCGAGCTTTTAAAGGGATATCACGGGGATGCCAGCATAGCAGCGTGCTCTCATTCGTGTAATGTCTCGAGAGAACTTTCAATGTCGGTGAAAACAATGACCGATTCATCCAAAATAGATTTATCAGTTGTAGAGAATTAAAAAAATGCCCTGAAATCTCTTCCTACTCAAACTCATTCTTCACCCACTACTTCCCGACGAATCAAATGAGAATAAGTCAACGGCTTATAAGGACTCCGCACCGCCTCTCATGGGGATATTTCCCCTGGCCGCATTAGTGTCTTTGTTGACAGAAATTGCGGCAAGAATTGAAGATATTGTTGACGGAGTGGTCGAGTTGGCAAAGTTGGCAGAGTTGGCAGAGTTCAAGGCTTCCAACGAGGACAAAATGGCACAAACTAAGTCTGCTAGCGACAACCAAAGTTCAGATAACCCGAGCAGCAAAAGCGAACCGTGGAGGCCCTTTCAGAATCCTGAGTTCATAAGCACAAGTCACTTCAGAGAGATATCTCGTCTAGCGTAAATTAATTTCGGTTGAAAAGAAAGGGTGGCAGAGTTTCTCTCACGATAATACTGGTTTATAAGGGAACAAATGTCCATGAATCGAATATTCAAATCCGAGTCTAATAACACTTCCTCACCAAATTCTTGGTAAAGTTAACTTTCACTTTTGGGATATTTGCCTGGTGATATATGATGGAAGGGAATTATAAGGACCAAGGTCCACCAGCTTGAGGCTGTGGGTGCTTTGAGAACATCCATTGCTTGCTTTAGGCAAATTGCATGACCCCATGCAATGCACCACCTTGACTTTATGGATTCCACATCATTCATCAAAAGGAACAAAAAATCTTTTGTTCAGTAGTTTGCAACCAGAGAAAATATTACCTACATCCCTTTTGCTCCAGATGTTCTATGACTGCTATAGCTTCAGATGTTCAATACATTCCTATTGCTCCAGTTCAGCAGGTCCCCGAGGACAACTCTCGAGAGTAAATTAGTCTCATATCTTCTTACTATCAAGAAATTGAAAATGGAAAGCAATTGAAAACCATGCATCGCAAGAAAAAAAATACAAGCAAATCGCCTAATTTTCATTCAAAAAAGCCTATCATTGCATCTGAACAAGTTTCGTGCATCTTTTAACAAAATTCTTGCTAAATAGAATAGATACCCTTTACAGACCCAAAAAATAAAATAAAAAGAGAATAAGTATCCTTCGATATTTATTGCCCTAATCTGGAACTGGACTTAATGGTATAACAATAGCTTACCAGCGGTCTTACATGAACCTTCTCATTAGGCATAATTGAATCAACCTGGGCATTAGAATAACAAGTCAAAGCACATATAATGAGGTCATAATTCAAGTAAGCCTCGCTCTTCATCAAATTAACAAGGAAAAGAAACGAGAGAAGCTTCAATGTATGATGATGCGACATAGACTAAATACAACCAATTGCTAGAAACCATCGAAGAATTACATCCAAACTGCAGTCAATTGTAACTGGTTATTTGGTGACAGAGT
The DNA here is from genome assembly GCA_014182555.1 of Eucalyptus erythrocorys. NCBI lineage: Eukaryota > Viridiplantae > Streptophyta > Magnoliopsida > Myrtales > Myrtaceae > Eucalyptus > Eucalyptus erythrocorys. The sequence continues at coordinate 219,676 of CM024601.1, read as the reverse complement.
TTGAATACCAGAGGGTGGAGAATGAAAAGAAGAAAAAGCAGTTTTGGCAATGGATAGGAATGCATGGCCAGGAGAAGTCTCTATTGACGAGTATATGCCGTTGTATATGCACATGAAGGACATTCATTTACATCACCCTGTAATCAAACTGTCAGAAGGTGCCCTCCCCTCTGCTTCCTCATGATGGTCTTCTGCCCAGCCTTGGTTTACAGGCAAGTCCTCCACGGCTACTTTGATCACATCTGATCGCACCCCTATGTCGGTAGCATACCGGCTCATACAATACATTCCAGCTGTTACTGTAGCCACTCCAACAGGACTTGGCATTAGCAACTTCAGAGGAGATGACAGAATGGCAGCCAGGGGAGCACCAACGGCAGAAGAAGCTTGGCCACTTCTTCCGACCCCAAGCTTGTCCATTATCAAAAGGCCTGTTTTACAATACAGCGCAAAGTCCTCGCAGTTGTTCTGAAAGATATCGTAATTGCCAAATCCATTTTGGAGGAGATGCATTGCCCTGTGAATGACAGCTTCTGGTGGGTCAGAGGGGGCAGTGGTGCAAGTGCCTCCACGCACTTTGACCAGGAACACTTGGGGGGCAACCCCATACTCAAAGCAGTACAGAGATCCCTTCCCGAGGAAGCAATCCAGGCATGTGAGTGTCACACCACTGTTGGGTAGCTTGAATCCACAATCAGGGAAGGTTGGACAGGATGAAGACATTGCATCATAGGAGTCGGTTTCTTCAATGCTTGAATCAGCATTACGCTCAGGTCTAAAATGAACAACCTTGCTTCCCCCGACATAGATTCCTACATGACAGACATCAAATGGATTCAAGATTTCATCATGGAAACTCAATGAAAAGCTACGATACTTCACAGAGTCATCAAAGTAAAAGCCTACAGCTGGGTGCAGAAAACAATCAGAATCATTCTCAATTTAACATGCCGCATATACCTAAATGCTCCACCATAGATAGTTTAGCAACAGAAGAAAGGGCCTAGGTTGCTTCATCCCCGAAGCAAGTATCTCCCTTCTTCTGTTACTTATGCCATCAGATGATGAATGTGCAAATATGTTTGTCCATTGTCTCGGATGGGATTAGAGGATGCTAATTCGTCTAAAATTCCACTACAACCATGTTTCGGACTTCAATCACTCGGCAATCCAGTCAGTCTGCTGTAGGGTCTATAAAAGCATCTGAAGACACACCTAATATAAGGTACATTTATATGCTTCCAGCTTATGTTTTTCAGAACCTAAAGGGTACGAGCCGGAAAAAGTTCTACATACTGTAGCACGACACCAGCATAAATGACCTCAACTGAGTAAGAACTAAGAGGCAATTATAAGTAAGCTACATCTTCCTATGGCATATAGCTATAAGATCCATCCTAATCATTGCTGTCGCTAAGACACACTGTTGATGCAGCAGCATGGTCGATTCAATCAGCAGTCCCAAATGGCTATCATATGCCATCTTCTTAAGCTCTACCTGCTATAATATCCCTCAATCTATAAAAAGAATGTATATTGCATACCTCAATGGTAGCGTTAAGCTCTGCAATCGAAAGAATCGTCCAATTCGAGTTCCTGAATACTCACCATTTCTTGTCAGTCCACATATGATATCTCTCTACTGTCTAACACATGCTCTAACCTGCGGCAATTGCTATAACATCCACCGCAGCACATCCGCCAAATATAGTTTATCTAATCCTCATTATGAGAATTGCTACGATGCAGCTCGGGAAGTTCCAAATTCCATTTATATTCAGTGCAGGCACGGTTAAGTCACGATTGTCAGAAGGGCCGACTGCTTAAGTAATTCAGACTGCCAGCTAAACAAGTTTACAGAACCACTCAAACGAGAAAAATTGATATCGTCTTTAACTTTTGAAGGGGCAAAATGACCAAAAAAAAAAAAGGTCATCCCGGAAAGGCCTAGACCAACAATTCAACTAGCAAATGTCAAGAATTCATCTAAATTCGTCCGTAGTAGATGACTTCCTACGTTCATCAAGTAAAGCTGCGTACTTGTATCAGATCCGACAACTTTCGAGCAAACGACGGAACAGCATAATGTAATTCCCGAGCAAATCAAAGACGGAATCGGGAAAAGCACGGTTTCGGAGCATCGTGTCGTGACCCACATTAAGCGGAAACCGAGACGTGGGGACGAAGACAAGAGGGCGATCAGAATCCGCCCAATTCAGAGGCAATTGAGGGGGCGACGAAGACCCGGGGGACACGCGGGAAGCGCAGTTCTCACGAAAGGAACGACAAGCAACCGGACCCAACTCCCCGAATCGAATCACGGAGGAGGGGCAGAGGGGGAGGAGAGGGAGAGGGGACGGACCGTGGTGGGAGTAGGTGAAGACGGCGCGGTACGTATAGATGTGATCGCCGGGCTTGATCTCGCTGCGCTCCACTCGGTTGCTCAGCAGCCCCATCCCTCCTTCCCCCCCCCCACAGCACAAAGACCCACACCGGAGTTTGGCGACTGCGGGGGTGAGGCCTCGCAATTCACACTCCTCTACTGTACTCTACTCCACTCCATGGAAGAGGAGGAGGAATATACCGCTGCTGCTGCTGCTGATGACGACGGTGGTCTCTCCTCCAACCCCATAGATTTACATATCAGTAAAAAAAAAGGGGGAGACAAAGATGGGGGACGTGGCCTCTCGGGATTGGGTCGCGGCCACCGAATCTGCTCAACCAGACTTTATTCGGCCCGCTCGGCTCAATGGGTTTTTGAGGAGGTTGCGGGGTTGACCACCCTCCCCAAAACCCAGCCAATTCTTGGGTTCCGGTCGTTGGGAGATTGTCGTTAAAAAAAGGGAAAGAAGGAGGAAAAAGCAGAGACAGAGTCGTGATCAGATGACGCCAATTGCCCAAAAAAACAAAAATGGGGCAAGGCGAAATAATGATTGATTCGGGCTTTGGGTTGGGTTGTGGGGAATGGCGTGGGGTGTGTGGCCGTGTGGGTCCTTGCCGTCCTCAACTCGCTTTCGACTCCTCCTCGTTCCCTCCTTTTATGATTGTCGGGAAGGGTTGGGCCCCACTCCCCCCGCAATCCTCGCCCAATCGGCGTGGGCTTCGGATTCTTTGCTGGAGTCCCAAGTCACTGGTCGGACGATCGCCTCCTCGGGAGGAAAGATGCCATGACCCCCGATGCTTTGCCGAGAGATTCCTGTCGTCTGCTCAGCTTAACCACCGAGAGAGGGCGGGGCAACCGTTCACCAAACCCCCATAAAACTACTCTTTTACACTGATGGAATCTCCCGTTCGCCTCTTCCCTCTTCCCTGTTTCCACCCCCATAATGCTATTTTCTCGTGTTATTTCTAACTTCATGTTTTGCACATCAAAACATTGCCCCTTAAATGTGGCTTTGACGAGTGGGTTTTGTTTTAGGTAGTTGTTAACACGACATTAATTTCATTTATTTTCTTCCAACATTGTCAATTGTGTAATTCACTTTTCAAGCTCTCTCAATTTATGCATTCTAATCATTTTTTTTTTACTTGCGCAATATGCATAATCAAGACCTTTAACTTCAACACATCTTATTGGCGTTAATATGGTCTTTCGTGGAAAAAAAAAAAGAAACATATTTTAGTTTCAATTTGATGAAAAAACTGAGAAAGCGATTGAAAAAAGGAAAAGATAACGATGCGAAAAAAGGAAAAGATAACGATATGAATGTTGCAGGGGGGTGTCATATTCTTGTCGCCACCGACACCACCACGGTGGCAAAGTCCAATACAGGACCCTCATCAGGAGCGGCCACCACCATCGCTTCTCACTCTCTCTTTTATTTCTTTTAGGGTTTCGTCTCTTTCCCATTTTGTTTTGATTTCGAAACTTTTACTTATTCCCTCTCTTATTTAAATAAAAGAAAAAAGAATTGCAATGCCTTCATGCACTTTTGCTTGATGGAACATGTCAAAGGAAACACTGCCAACTAAGAGGAATAATCTAAAATCAACTAAGAGTCACCGCAATTTTCTTTCCAAAAAAGATCACCCAAGAGATATCTCAGAATCACTATAATTTCCTCTCCAAGGAAGATCACCCACGAGATATCTCTCTTGAATCTTAATAATGATTAATTTAATCAATCTAGAATTAGAATTGATATACCTTAATTAGGAAAATATACTCTTTCTTTTTGTTAATCATTCTATGTATTATATATTGATTCCTTTGTATGAATTCATATAGCTCTGGATATAATAAAACTTTCCTCAAGGTAATATTTTGCCGAAACCTATCTCTCTTAAATTTTCACATAGTATCAGAGCTTTGATTGCGCAAACATAGTTTTTTTTTTTTTTTAATCCAATAAAAAAATCAATCTTGTCCTCTTATTGCTTCTTCCGGCAATTCAACACTTGGTTCATCAACACCTAAAACACTCATTGTTCTTCCTATTATAGGGAATTCAACTAAAACTACTACTTGTCCCACAATTGGGTTAAATTTATAGGTGATAACTATTTTGTTTGGAAGGCCCGTTTGCTCTTGTTTCTTCGAGCAAATAAACTGCTTTAAATTGTTGACGGAATTGCAACCTTTCCACCTAGTCAAATCACCCAAGAAGGGACTGATAGAGCAATTACAATTGTGCTCAATCCCGAATATGATACCCGATGCACAACGGATCAAATTGCTTTGGGATGGATCCTCAGCACCACTTCAGATGCCATCGTCGGTCAACTTAGCAATTTTGTAATCTCAGCAGATGCATGTAGATTTCTAGCCGCCTCCTATGCTGCGCGGAAAAGCACGAGGGCCACACATTTGCGCATACAACTGCAAACAGTACACAAAGGACAATTGCGCCTACAATTGCAAACACTACGCAAAGGAAGTCAGACTGTTACAGAATTTCTCCAGCATGCTACCGCAATTGTTGATCAGCTTGCATCCATCGGTGAAACCATCTCTCCTCAGGAGTATCAAACTCATCTTTTTTCGAGGTTTAGGAGCTGAATTTTAGAGTCTTCCGATTGCAATTTCAATTTAGAGTCAGTATCAAGTGATGACTCATGAATCTTTGCATGGGTTTTGCTCTCCCACGAAGCACAGTTGGAGCTGATGGAGTCGGCCACAACACCAACAATAGCCTTTGTTACTCAAGCCAACAATAGCACTCTCTCACTTGCCCCTTAGCAGCAGCGGTTTCGCACTCCTCCAATTGACCGAAACCCATGTGGCTCTAAATCTCAGTTTGGTGATGGGTAGGCGAGGCAAATAACTAATCCAGAGACAGCAGGGACTCCCACCCTTGGGAGGTTATCCCTCCGTTTCTCTGGGACCCGTCTTTTCGAGTCAATTTGGTGATGGATAGGCGAGGCAAATAACTAATCCAAATTATGGTGGCCCACGACGTGGCACTGTTTGCTGTCAAATTTGCAATCGTCCGGGTCACAAAGCCAGTGTTTGTTGTGATCGTTATCAACAGTCCTTTGCACCATCAGCTCAACAGCAACCATAGCTCAACCTATCCAAGATTTCTCCACCACCATCAGTGTTTTCTACTAAATCCTAGCACCCTGACTCGGGTGTCACTCACCACATGACAAATAATCATGCACTTCTATCCATAGTTCAGCCAATATGTCGGTCCTAATCATGTCACCATAGGTAATGGGTCCAGTCTTCCTATTTCACATACAATAAGTTTTTCTTGCGCAAATTTTTTAATGTCTCAAGTTCTTTTTTTTTTTTTTTTTTTTTTTTGTCAGGAGGAACCGGCTTGCGCCGACAGCGCGCCGTAAACCCCTGGACAACATGTGCTAACCACCATACACGTGCCATCAGGTAAGTCACCTAACTCCACCAACCTCCCTGCTTCGTAGGGGCTTCGAACGCTCGACCTCTTCAATAAAGGGAGCGCGTCTACCCAGCAGAGCCATCACGGCGGGTGGTTAGTGTTTCAAGTTCTTGTTGTTCATCCCATTAAGAAAAATTTACTATCAATTCATCAATTTTTATTGAAGAAAACAATTGTGATTTTATCTTCTTACCCACCTTTTTTACTGTGAAGTGTCGTCGTACGGGGAAGACTCTACTCCAAGGGGTACTTGATGAGGGTCTCTATTCCCTTACAGTCTCTTCCACCTAGCCATCAGCTTCCGTTTATCAAGTCTCTCAAGCATCGTCCATCACTTGGTGGCACAAGCATTTGGGTCATGCGTCTTTTTCAGCAGTATGTCGCATTTTCAATAAATCATTTGAGTCCGTTCCACCATGTTTTGTGTGTGTATCTAGTAAAAGTCATCGACAGAGTCGATCCTACTAGGAAGAAATCTACGACCCCATTATAATGAGTTCACTTTGATGTTTGGGGACCTATTACTGTAATGTCAATCGTTATTATATTTGTTTTACTGATGATTATTCAAAATTCTCTTGGCTATATGTTCTTTAGTCTCGTGATAAGTTCTTACCTATCTTCACTAAATTCCTCAACTTTGTTGAAAATCAGCTTAACACTCGATTCAAGGCTATCAGTGTCATTATGCGAGGAATTTCAGTCTACTCCTTTTTGCACGATGCTTGATGAACATGGTATCAATCATAGAACTTCCTGTCATCACATTCATGCTCAGAATGGAACTGCAGAACACAAGCACAAGGGTATTGTTGAAATGGCCCTCTCTATGATGTATCATGCATCAGTTCCAGATCGATACTGGGATTTTGCTTTTGAGACTGCTATTCATATCATCAACCGGTTGCCTACACCTACTTTGCAATTTCATACAACATGAGAAAAATTGTTTCACTCAGCTCCTACTGTTCATCACTTGCGCACTTTTGGGTGTGCTGTCTATCTTTGCGGCACTACCAAAAAAAACTGCAGCCACGTTCTTGCCTTTGTGTCTCCTTGGGTTATTCCTCCGGAGTTAAAGGGTATCGATGTTATTCCATTGACCAGCAATGAGTTTACATTACTGATGATGCTGTCTTTCATGAAGATAAGCTTCCCCTTTCCAACTCCTCTTCATTTGGCATTGTTTCTCATGATTTGGATGTTGCAACATCGTCTATATTCTTTTCGCCACCTACTACTATCTCAGCTTCGAGCAGCTCTTCACCATCAATTATTGCTAATCCTTTATATTATCCTGTGCAGGTTCAAAGCAGTCTAACACCATTCCTTGCCGAGATGAGTCCTTCCTTGTCTCGCCTGCCACGATGCCTACTACCAGCAGAACCAACTCCAATTTCGCCTCTAGCTCACCCTACGACGGCCCGCCTGAGAGACAGGACCTTGCAGAGCCGCCACCTCAATTCTGATCGCACATATGCCTTGATCACGTCTATTATGGGTACCTCTACGCCTACCTGCTTCAGTCAAGTCAATAGAGCACCATAGTGGCACCAGGCCATGTTTGAAGAATATACAACTCTCTTGCAAAATCACATATAATCTCTTATTCCACCCCGCCACGATGCAAACTGATTCGGTGTAAGTGGGTATACCATATTAGGATGCAGGCTGATGGAACTTTTGAGCATTATGAAGATTGTTTGGTGGCAAAGGGATTTTATCAACAAGAGGGCGTGGACTTTCATGAAACCTTCAGTCTAGTTGTCAAGCATGTCATTGTATATAATCGAGGTTGGTAAATTCGGCAGTTGGATGTGAAAAATGCACTCTTACATGGTCATCTCACCGAGGAAATTCACATGGAGCGATCACTTAAATCTATTGATCCTGAGAAACCAAATTATTTATGCCGACTTCACAAGTTGCTCTATGGTCTAAAACAAGCACCAGGTCCTTGGCATCAATGGCTAAGTTCCTTTTTACTGTCTCTTGGATTTACTGCTCGAGCTGAGTCCTCTCATTTTATATTGAAATGAGATGGATACACTGTTTATCTTTTGGTATATGTCGATGATATCATTCTTATAGGATCACCTACTGCTCCTTTGTCTGCTCTTCTTGCTGATTTGCAGCATGAGTTTGCTATTAAGGATTTTGGGGCACTTTACTATATCTTGGGCATTGAATTGCAGTATTCGGCACAGGGGCTTCTCCTCCATCAAGGCAAGTATGCCACTCACCTTCTTCGTCAAGCCAAGATGTTTGATGCCTGGCCAATTACCACACCCTGCTCCGTCAGTACTGACTCTCATTCTGTTAGCGGTGGTGATGCATTCCCTGATCCCACACTATATCGTAGTATTGTAGGGGCTTTGTAATACCTCCCTATCACCAGGCCTGACATCACTTATGCAGTTAATACAGCTTGCCAGTTCATGCAAGCTCCTACAACTAAACATTGGCAACTCGTCAAGCGGATTTTGCAATTCATTAGGGGTACCATTTGTCATGGCATTCTATTCACTCGGAGCAACAATCTTCATCTTCATGTTTTCTCCGATGCCGGATGGGCGGGAGACCATACCACTCGCTGCTCAGTTGGGGCTTATGGCATTTTTCTTGGCAACAATCTTGTCTTTTGGAGCTCTCGCAAGCAGCACACTGCGGTTCGCTCCAACACTGAAGCCGAGTTCAGGTGCCTTACAAACACAAGTGCCAAACTCATTTGGCTTGAGGCTCTATTGCAAGATCTCCAAGTGCCATATCAACGGCCTCCGATTTTATGGTGTGACAACAAATCGGCAATCTATTTGACTAGCAATCCAGTGTTTCATGCTCGCACAAAGCATGTGGAAATTGATTACCATTTTGTTCACAAACGAGTTAGTCGGCACAAGTTGTATGCTCAGTAAATTTCCACTCTTGATAAACCTATTGACATTTTCACCAAAGGGCTCTCCACCTCTTGGTTTCGCCTCCTGCGAGCCAAGCTTATTGTGTGCTCACCCACATCAGCTTATAAGGGGTGTCAAAGAAAACACAGCCAATTAAGAGGAATAATCTAGAATCACCCAAGAATCACCGCACTTTCCTCTCCGAGGAAGATCACCCAAAAGATCTCTCTTGAATCGTCATAGTGATTAATTGAATTAATTTAGGATTATAATTGGCACGCCTAGATTAGGAAAATATAGTCTATCTTTTTATTAATCATTCTTTGTATTATATATTGGTTCCTTTATACAAAGATTTATATAGCTCTCAATATAATAAAACTTTCCTCGAGGCAATATTATGCTGAAACCTATCTCTCTCGAATTTTCACAAAACGTACAAAAGAACTCGATTGCACAAATCATGTAAATTAGAAGGATTTAAGTACATAAGTTAAAAACCTAGAACTCAATCTTACAATTGGTGTAGATTAGATAATCATAAATAAAATATATTCTTATTATATCAATAAGGTATTCAAGACTGGTCCTGAGCAGGACCTTAAAAGGCTCTGACAACTTGGAAAGACAGGTCCCGAGCAAACGCAGGGATAACCTGCCTAGGATGGGAGTCCCTGTCGGACCTCGTGTACAGCCTGGGGGTGGGCTGGAAAAATGTTTGCCCCCCACTGTCAGACCGGTCACATCCCCTCTATGGGGAGAGGCTGACACGTCTAATCCCCGTGAAGCCTTTCCTCGCTTTAAACGCAGCGAGCCGGGTTCAGGGAAATGATGGCGCCAGAGGAAACTCTGGGTGACCTTTTTGAATACTTGATGAATCCTCGTTAAGTGTAGCAATCCCTCATGTAGTACCCATTGAATAATTGTCGAAGACACACATGTTTGTGTTTCTAAGAAAGTGGACAAACATATAATTCCAATTTAGGTCTTGAGTGAGAAGGAGAAATGTGCTTAGCTTACCAGCCCCTGTGGTTGCGATCCCTTCGTTCGAAGGTGAGCGATGGAGTGTCTAGAGAAAACTAAAATAAAGAGGGGTTTGTACTATGAAGGAAAGCAATCTCTCTGCATTCCCGTCTTCAACTTGCGATGCATTTGTTTCATGGAAACAAGTTTTCCTCATTTTTTGACGTTTCGTTCGTTTAAAAAAATGAGTGAATAAAAAATATTTATTATTCAATTAAAAATGTTTTCTCACCAACACCTAAATTCATAACAATGATTTCTCAAACCGAAAAATATTTTCCAAAATATTTTCCTAGTCGTAGGATCCTTGGTTAACGAAAATTTTATTCTTATAGAATAATTTATTAAAACAAAATCAAAATTTTAATTATTTTTTATAATTTTTAAACTTTTTAAACTTTTTAAATTTTATTTTCTTTCTCTTCTCTTTTTCTTCCTCCTTCTTCCCCCTTCCTCCTCCACCACCCACAATTGGCCAAGAGACGAGTCAGCAAGCTTAAAGCTCGACCGATCCAGGCAAGCTTGAGCTCAAGCTCGCTAGCCCAAGCTCCATCAAGGCCAACGAGCTCGCTGCTCGCCTGGTCCTAGTAAGGTGGAGCTATGGTCGTTGCCAGCTGGTAGTGGTGGAGGAAGGGAGAAAAAGAAAAGGAAATAAAAAAGAAAATTTAAAAATGAGTTAAAATTTCCATGTTTTAAAAAGAAAATAAAAAAGAAATATAATAATTAAAAATTTTGAACTATTTTTTGCAAGTTAATCATTTTCCAATAATATCTAAACAATAGCAAACATTTTCAATCATATATCTTCAAAAAAAAAAATTTAACAATATTCTCGAAGAATGTGCTATCGAAAAGTATTTTCTTATATTATTGAATTTTCTATAAAACAAACACAACTTTGATTGATGATATTCCGCAGCCAATTCAAAATTTTCACGAAATTTTACAGGTTTTGCAAATGAGAGATTCACATGATCCATGTCTTTGGACTTGAAGCCGGTCATAACATTCTCATAATATTTGTTGTTTCAGTTTTGCAGCATTCGATACAATCCTTTCGCACCACGCAAAACTGGGTATAATCACGCAAGCATCCAATGATTGAAGGACGAAAAGTAGGTTCCCCAAGTCAAAGTAGGTTTCGCTTGGTTGGATTGAGATTAAATAATGATTGAGCAAACTACCCCATTGAAGCCCCTAGTATTCTAAAAGGTCAATTTTTACCATCCTCTCTCTGGCTGACCTCATCAAGATGTAACGTGTATCGCATTTTAAGGAAACGTCTCAAAGCAATAGCAGGATGAATTCGAATTGAAGATCGTGCAGATTACATTACGATCACGTCATCTGATTTGGTCAACTGAATTGAATTCAAATGAGCAACAGAAAACCCCTATGACGATAAGAACAAGAAACCATGGTAAACCCCATTGTCATATTGGAGCTCTGGTTAAAGGCCAGGCTAGGACCGGCCTTTGCTCATTACTTTAGGCCAAGAGGCGAGAGGGAGGAAAGCGCAGATTTTTCTTTTGTGAGTGGCTTGTACATAATGGTGGATATTTTAATGTACTCAAGACGCTCTCCAATCCAGTCTTTGCCAACCCCACCTGTTTATATTAGTTTAACTCATTAATCAGGGCGTCTCTTTCAACCTATTTGGAATCTACACTCAATCAATTCCTTATTATAGCATAGAACTAATGATTCTTCTGTTCCTTTAGGTTGATGACGATCTTTGGTTGAATCGTATAGGCAAACAAGTGCCGCTATTATATGGTGATGAATTCTGCCCCTCCTCCACCTACACAATTATTCGGCTATTGACTCGGAAGCTTATCTCGCAATGGCGGATTCGACTGGACAACGTCTGTACAGCTGCTTCAAGTGTGGGAATCTAGTTTGTTGCCACGATGACATTATCTCCAAGAATTTCCAGGTGAGATCCGTGTCCTTGCTGATTCTCTCTCGATTTAAGGAATAGTCCCTCGGTCACCTTACCCGTGCTGTCCGGATTGATGGGGGATCACTGATCATGGGAATGTGCTTCTTTCATAGGCAAGCCATGGCAGGGCGTTTCTCTTCTCCCACGCCATGAACATAGTAGAAGGTCCCAAGGAGAACAGGAATCTCATAACCGGTCTCCACGTGGTTTCAGATATCTACTGCGTCGATTGCCAGGAGAATTTGGGATGGAAGTATGACCGAGCGTACGAGGAATCCGAGAAGTATAAGGAGGGTAAGGTGGTGCTCGAAAAATTCAAGATCGTCAAGCATAACTGGTAGCACCAGACACAGAGACTCCTTCCCTAGTCCCCCACGAGTCGATTGAATGGTTCTCAATTTCATCCTCCTCTGTACAGAATCGTCACAAATGTAAATTTCACGTATTGGTTATCCACATAAGAGATGGATGATCAGTTGGCCTGTCAAGTTATTAGACAGATTGGTGCTTCAGAAATTGCAGCACTCAATGACTTTCATAGCTCCTACTAAAAATAATCAGCAGGTTTTGCAAAGAACCAAGTTTAACCGCAACTAAGGCTGTGGCTGAGTTGCTAAAGTCCGGCCATGAAACGATGAAACCTCCAAGGTCTCTCACCAGAGAGGTTGTGACCTTAGCTCATGCTGCTCCGAAAAGTGGCACAGTGCTCTTGCAGTTGCTCAGTTTTTCGTTTTGTTTCATGAAATGCGAGGTTAAAGGTACTTGCTGAAATTGATCTGGACTGGTTTGTCAATTTCACTGAGTATTTCTATAGCTTCTGAGATGGCAGTCTGGATGTTTTAACCGACACGGAGAGGATAAAGGGCATAAACCACCCCGCATGGTCCAATAGCAATGTCTCTCCAACACACTGTGATATAGTGCGCCAGAACCCCTATCAGTTGAAGCAAATCGACAAAATCTATCAGTTGGGCAAATAGAGATAGGATACTTATGCTGTAAGCGACAACTATATCCATTCCAATATGAAATAATGTGCCAAAACCTCCTAGTTGAAGCAAGTCACCAAAATCCATCAGTCGGGCAAAGAGAAACAGGATAACTATGCTAATCGACAGCTATACTATGGTAACCAGGAGACGAGAAAAGATAACTAAATCTATGCATAGCCAGGTACACTTTCAGAATACACATGCACAGAGAGAGAGAGAGAGCATCTCTTGCACAAGGTGATACGGCAAAAGCCTGGTCGAAAAGCTACATGCCGATCCTCGCAGAAAAGCCTCCAACTTCTTTATCTCCGAACGGGTGTGCGGCTGTTTGAACAAGAACAAGAAAGAAAATGGTCTTAATGGAGAGATCGCACGGAGAAAGCCACATTAAATAACATCTAGTGCTGATCTCTAAACATCATTTCCACCTGCGATATCTTCCATACTCTGAACTCCTGTTTCTATCATAAACAGGACTTCTGTAAGCTGGGCCACTGTATCGGTCATAACGAGGGCTACGAGCACGACCATAATCAGGGCTGCGAGCACGACCATAATCCGGGCTAAGCCGACGGCGATATGCAGGGCTCACTGACCGCCCATAAGGACTACTCCCACGCCGACCATAACTTCCTCTGAAGTCATCCCTCTCATCATCATCCCTCAAAGCATATTCAACAGACACCACCCTATCTAACATCTTGCTGAACACCAGAAGTGCATCCAAATATGTCAGGCCAGGTACCATTGTAACAAAAAAGAAAATAACAGAGGCTAAAACTGTCTTGATATAACAGCATACTACCTCATGTGAGTGCATTCAAGAGCTCTTGTTGCTTCATCTTGTGTCTCAAACTGCACAAATGCAAAGTTACGCCGGATTCTAACATTAAGTATTCTCCCATAAGGCTCAAAGTGTCTTTCTATATCACGAGCCTTTGTGCGAAGGGGATCAAAGTTTATAACAAACAGTGTTTTAGTGGGCCTCTGGTTCGGCACCGACCTCGAACCATCTCCATACCGTCCACGTTCACCCTGGAACCAAGAATATATCCCATTGTATTGAAACCCAATAGTAGCCAAGCCAATTCAAAGCTGGCACATGAGGACACTTGCACCACCCGGGGAGAAAACAAGACACGAGAATGAAGAAACAGATATGAAAAGACCAGGAAAGTGCCTACCTTGGCCCACTCAACAGACAATCTGCGTCTATCGTAACCAAATGGGACATTATCAAGGCCATTGATAGCATCTTCAGCATCACGCTCATCCTCAAAATAGACAAATGCAAAGCCTGCAAAGGTATGGCAGAATCAATGGGAGTAGTAGAATTGCAATCATTGTCATCATCCCACCTAGTCACCAGAAGATCAGCCAATTCTTTTTGTTTCTTCACCCAGTTTAAACTAAAATACATGACGCCTGTGCATAACCGATGGCTGGAGACACAGTAGGATGTAGAAGTCTTGCAAGATGAACTAAATCCAGATAACTGAGGCATACTAAAGATTTCAGTCCAGATTCTCGGGTCTGAGATGTCATTGGCAAGCATACTTCAGCAGTCAGAGAGCCCAACTTGGGGAAATGGAAGGCATGGCATGATTGGCAAGATTCATTCACATTCATCCTCCTAGTATCTGTACATGTGGCATACATTACTGATCCCACCATGACCACTCCTTCTATTGGCAGCTCTTGGCAGCAAGGTAGGAGAGAGAAGGACACTATTAAAAATCAGAATGTTGAACCCATACGTGGCAGAAGATAAAGGACGCATGATGGGTTGAGTCAGACAGCTCAGCTCATTTTCCATTAGCAGAGATTTCCTGGGTCAAAATAAACACTCAAACATTGAGGTCTTATCTGAATAAAATGCAGATTCGTGGCTGCTACCAAATTCTTCTCCCGCAGGTTTGTATGTTATTATTTTGGTTCCCAAGCTGTCCGAGTGCTTGAAAAATGTGACATTGTAATGCGCATGTTAATTGCACTATAATGGGGTTCAATTCCCAGTGATTGTATTCAATTATCAGAAACAAAGGGCCAAGGACCAGATTCTACTTTCAAACAGTTTGGGACACGGAAACTCGATTCTTTTTTATCTCCCAGACAACAACAATCATTTTTTGAACCTAAGATCCAAATTAAAGTAGCACCAGCTAATATTGACACAATAAGTTGTACATCCAGCAAGCTGGTTAGCATATAATATAAATTGATAATAATTATCAAGTTGGTTAATGTTAAGTGACTTCCGCAACTAGTTTAAGCAGGGATGAGGGAAATATTCACCACTACACGTGCATAAAATACACAGAAAACTGCATTCACAAGGCTTTAATGAAAACTAAATATCATGAATGAGAAGAACATGGAATCGGAAAGGGGGAGAACAAGGGAAGCATATAATTCCTAGAGTTCCAGGCACAGCCAAACTCATGAAGCCTATCAAATTGAGTCATAGAAAGGAACCATAAACGGTATCGACTTAATTCCCCGAGGAAATTTGCGACTAAGGAAAGGCAGTAAAGACGGTGTCGGGTGCAAAATCGCGGAGGGGTAATAAATGGGCGAACCGGATTCGTTCCACATCGGCTCATAATCACGAGCTCCCCAAAAAGATTCAAACTTTACCATCTTAAGAGGATTACAACACGTGAAAAGCAAATGTTGCAAATATATATATACACACACAAATGGAATAAGGTGGTGCAGCACAGAATCGATCGATCGATTTACCGGACTTCATGTCGACACGCTCAACCCTCCCGTACTTGGAGAAGAGGCGCTCCAGCTCGTACTGGCGAGTATCGTACTCGAAGTTGCCCACGAAAACCGGCCTCATCCTCGCTGATTCGACGAGACGAATCGCCCTGGAACACGAAATCGAGAACAAAGAGGAGGAAACTGAGTCCGACGGTTAAAGAGAGAAAGCAAGATGCTCTGAAAAAAAACTTGCACCCCGCTCCGGAGATTATGGCCACAGGTGTTTTCAAGCCAGAAATACGAAAGCGAACGATACTGCCGTCATATCCGACAAGGAAGAAGCGTCACGAAATGAAACGGGGCAACATCAGACGACGACGCAGCGTGAAATCGCGAGGATGAAAATCCGGATTGCTACTACGAGTAAAACCGAGTTCGCCACCAGCAGCGTCAGAGCTCGATGGAGAACCTGAGGATGATCTACAGACGAAGAACGACGAGTACCTTTGGGAGTAGGGCTTGGACTCTTGGGGTCGATCCTGGCACGCGCAGAGAAGGTTCTCGAAGTAGGAGGAGGAGGAGGATCGGAAAGGAAGACGAAGCGGAGGGTGGAGGAGGAGGAGGAGGAGGAGGAGGAGGGGGAGTGGAGTTTAATAGGAGAACTGAATGGAGGAGGCGCAAAGTTCTTTCGGAGCAGCTCTAGCGTGGCGGGATTTCGTCCGTTGATTTGCATTTCTTCGTCTGAACATGGGCCCATGAGCTAAGCCCGGTCCACCATGTTTTGGAGGAAAAGCCCGACCTTTCTTTCTTTCGGCCACCACCTGACCACCGATTTGTTTCGTCGAGGAAGAGGATCTTTCGATGACTTTTGGTCACTACGTGACCTCCGATTTGTTTCGCGGAAAATTTAATATTTCTCAAAGTAAGAATATTTTTTTTAAAAAATCATTTTTGTAAGAAAATGATAATATTTGTTGATGTTCAAGTAAAATCTAAAAATTAATTTGAAATTATTATATTGCTGAATGGAAATGAAAACTTCATGTTATTTTCATGAAGAAATATGCGCTACTTGTGTGATGGAATGGATACTTAACCATTGGGTGTGTCTGATTGTAGGAGCTAGGGTAGCTACTCAGAACCAAAGCACCAGCACTAAAGACCCACGCTTGGCCTTGATGGAATCAGGCTTAGGTAACGATGACCAAGGGAACTAGCAATCAAGGTCTAAGGACATTGCCTCAAGGGACTAAGCTTGACCACTAAGGAATGGGAGAGCATGGCTGCCAAATACCCAACTATGGGCACCAAGGTCTTGAGAGACCTAGGCCCTAACTTGGACACTAGAGTTAAGTACCTAGGCATGACTGTTGTGGAGTTAAGCATGGGCACTAGGGTTTGGAGCTTGACCTTGAGAAACTAGGGTGCTTGTGAGTTGGACTCGGGAACTGAGTACCTAGCCTATGTGGACTCAGGTAGGGGCAATCGTGACTTTGGCATGAGACCCTAGTACTTGGGCACTTGACCCCGAGTACTTGGACAAGGAGCATTGTTGTTTAGGGGTTGGGTGCCAATGACTTTGAGCACGAGAGTCAAGTGCTTGAGCATGGCCTTTGAGTACTTGGGCATTGTTGCTAGGGACCTATTTGGGGTGCTTGGGTATTGGGCTCGGCCTCAAGTGACTTGGGCTTGGCCGTTGAGGATTCAAGCCTCATTATCGATGACTTGGGTGTGGAGCCAAGTACTCAAGCATGGTTACCAAAGACCTAGGCTTGGCCTTTATGGACATAGGGGTGTTAGTGACTTAGACACGAGAGTGGGCTACTTAGGCATGGCTGCTAAAGACTCAAGCATTGGCGCTGGGGTCATAGGCCTGATCTCTATGAACTTAGGTTCGACCTTGATGGACCTGAACTTAGGTATTGATGACTTGGGCATGGGAGCCAAGTACTTAGGCATGACCAATGAGGACTTAGGGCGCTAGGCTCTATAGGCATTTGCATGGCTTTTGTGGATCCAGTCTATGCTCGGGATCGAGGACCCGAAGCATAGGCTTGGCATCTATGGACCTAGGCCTGGTGTCTATGGACTAGGGCTATGCCGTCGAGAATTTGGACATGAGCATCGAGGTTTTCTTGTCCATGCGTCAAGGTCTTTGGTCCAAGTGTTGATATCTAGTCATATCTTAGAAAATAATTTTTAATCCTTAAAAAAGAAATCAACTTTACTGAATTTAATTATAAGTTTACCATTGAAAATGAAAAAGATTTTCTGTTGACTTATATTTTAATGCCGGAAAAATTAGAAAATTATTTTTTGACGGAACAATTTCCGTGAATGTTTTCTTCATTATACTCAAACTCATTAGTTGGCTATCATTAAAATAGATTTGAGGCCTTACGCCACGCAATTTAGAGCACAATTAAGCAAAAGGCAGATTACAAACCAAGAGTTTACAATTTTTGTCGATCAAGCTTGTTAACGATAGTAACAAGGTCCTCGAAAGGTTTCCTTCACCATTTTCGCTTCTCGATACTACGAAGTAACTCTGGACCTCCTTTATCAGCTCAAGATAAAAATGAAAATGCTTGTCCTGCAAGCATTTGCCTGAATCAAGTCAAGTCAAGGAACGGTTCTCCAAGAGCGCGAGAAACCTGGAGGCATGACGAAAAGTCAAGTTCCTAGACTAGCGAGGTCCCCCCTCGTTGCTTTCCGTCGGAAGTCGAATCATCCTTTTCCCTCTCCTCTCGATGGTTTCCTGGGATTTTGCTTTAGAACCCCGTACCTGCTGTGGCTCCTACCCACCTAAACCTTTGACTAGAAAAAGGAGGAGAGGGGCACACTCGAGCCATTGCAGGCCTACCAATATGCCTTCGCAATAGGAAAGTAGGGAGTTGAATAATGACTCTCTGACAGCAAACTATCGAGTTCCCCTTCGGAGGCAGAGGCGTGGCAACGAACGAGTCCATTGGCAGGAGACTCTCCCAGTCGCGGCAGGCCAACTTCATTCACCAACCGACCTCCAATATGGCCATCCACTAACACAACATGCCCACCATCCCTCGATTTCAACTTGGTTTTCTACTTACACATTTAGTGATGGAATGAGTTAAAATTGTTTGAATAGTATTTGATCTATTATGTGACGATCAATTTAAACTTAAGTTTTTTAATTTTGCTAATTTAATTATGGACTTTTTGACAACTTGTCAATTTAGTTATATATTTTTCAATTTTGTCAATTTAATTGTAAATCTTTTAATAATTTACTAATTTAATCATTTTAATTAATTTTGATCGGAAATTATTGACATGATGGTGTAGTCAACGTCAATCGTTTTATGTGACAAGATTGGTATTGATGTGAAATTTTTTTTTTAAATTTTATGATTTTCCTTTTTATTTAATTTTTTCTTTTACCCTTTGCCGACATCAAACAATGGCTGCCCTCGAAGGCCCTTGACAAGGGCAACCCAGGTGTGAGCGTCCCTCACCCAAGGCCGAAGCAGTGGTCATTAACGAGGCTCGACGGGGGAAAATGGAAAAAAGAAGAAAAGAAAGAAAGAATAAAGTTCATTAAGATAAAAAAAAAATTATAACAAATTGAGTACATTAGTGCCAACTATATCATGTAGAAGATTTGGCGTTAATTAGGAATAACTAAATTTGACAAATCATTAAAAAGATTTAAAATTAAATGAATACAATCAAAAAGTTTAAATCTAATTTGATAAGTTTTTAAGATGCTCGGGAGTGAATTTGTATGCGTGAAATGTTCGGAAGTGAATTAGTGGCCGCAAAATAATTTTAGTATTTTGGATAATTTTCTCAAAATAAATGTGGTGAAGCTCAAATGTGAGAAGGGAGAAGGAGGGCCGCAAATATTATTTAAAAAAAATGATACTCAGAAAAGCGATATTCGCCATCAGATGACGGAACTGACGACGTCACATGATGTGTCGCGGAACTGCAGGGGGTGGGTTCTCAGAAGCTTCGTGGAATTTCAGTCCCCAAAGTCGAACGTAAGATATAAGAATCCCAGATAAGAGAAGTTCTTTTGTTTATTGTATGGTAACACGCACGCCGCCGGCCCAACAGACGAAGCAAAATTAACTTAACGAGAAAAGGGGGCACTCATGGTCCATGTCTTGGCCCCCCCCTTCCCTGTCACCACCCATTTTCTTAATTCTTTAACTTTGGGTTCCAATGGTCGTATTCTATTCTTAATCCCCCTTTTCTCTTCTTTAGATGCAATGATTATTGGAGCTGGATCCAGCCACCCCAACGACCCCCACTTTTCCATATATGCCCGAATCAACTTCCTCTACAAGTTTGGAACTCAGTCCATGTACAAACGACAAGCCAAGTAATGACCTTTTAGTTTATCAAGTGACCAACGAGTAGGATTCTACTATAGTATTTGGGAGACAGAACTAATTGGCATATCGCGTACACGGTCAGTACAGCTACTCCGTCCAACCAAAACATTAAAAAAAAAAAAAAAAGGCTAAAAGTTACCCCAACAATGCCATGGGGACAAGGGCGCTGAGTCGAGCGAAATTGAGTTGAATATGTTTCGTCACCCCCCGAGTATGACTCCAACAAGAACATGAAAAAAGGTGGGTTAGTTCAAATCTTTGGGATGGTTCTAGAGATACTTTGCTAAAGGAGGACTCCACGAGTACTTAATTTGTATCTTTCTTCAATGAAACGTTCAAATTTTGGCGTTGTCTCATCATGACGTCTACAGCAAGTTTCTGTTCCTTAGGATTCCAGGGCGTCTGTGTTGGAGACTATGGGGACGCGCGACCGGTCGCGCGTCAAACTGATTAGTTCCGTCATTGCTCAGCATTAGTACTTTCATTTAGCCATACGTAAAGTCAACTTCCCGGAACTAAAAATCTGTTTATCGTAAATGACCCGAGAGCGGAGGGCGTTCACGAAACGACGTGCCTCGTTCAAAATCCTTTCTTTTTAACTGTTCTGCGTCGTGGGAATTATTCTCGTTCGAGAGAGAGAGAGAGGAGATTCGTTTGGGTGCTTCTGATTCTCTGAGAAAAAGCAAGACGAAACCCGGTCGCAAGTTCAAATTTTGCGACGCATCGCAGTCGGCTGGTTTCTTGAAGATGGTAAACAGAGGGAACCCAAGAATTTCTCCTTTTGTGGTTTAGCGTTGTCTATAAGCCTGCTTCTTTTCTCGTTCGACTTGCCTGTAAAGCTCCTCGTCCCACCTTCCGCGGCGCTTACTGCCTCGCCTTTTTCGTGCTTTTAAAGCTCTCCCTCTTCTCTTGTGACGCCAAGTTCCTGCTGGGTTCTTTGGCTCGGTAAGTTCTTTAGCTAGAATGCTAAAAGTCCGGCTCTGGCTCTGACTCTGCTCGAGTGTATTTCAGTATTGAAGTTCTCTTCTCTGTTGTTTGCAGTTTTAGCGTTCGTGCCTGGCGGTCTCGCTCCTTGTTTTGGTAGGGAGTCATACAGCCAGGTTAGTCTCTTATACAAAATTTCTTTGGTTTCTGCATGTCTCAGTAGATCCGGTGTAAATCAATTTTTGTCACTGGTTTTTGGTAGTCGTAGAGAACTTTATGGCAGTTGCAATTTGAGAAGAAACGGCCAGTTTCTTCGGGCCGGCTTCACATTGTTGGACAATAATACCTTCTCTCCATTAAGTAGAGAGCACTCTTGGTTTTAGATTGTTCGTGTTAACACCATAAGTTCATTTTGTGGTCATAGGTGCGCTCGGATGAGTTCTTGGTAACTTCGGTCTGAGCTCCATACTGTCCACGAAACTCTTGACTTCATTCTGGATGGTCAATGGAGGAAAGGCCATTTCCAGCATGGTCATGCTCGGTAGAGCAGTGTCTAAAGGAATACAAAGTGAAGCTAGACAAGGGTCTTAGCTCTTATGAGGTTGAGAAGCTGCGTGAGAGATATGGCTGGAATGAACTTTCCAAAGAGAAGGGAAAGCCTTTATGGCGGCTCGTCCTAGATCAATTTGATGATATCCTTGTTAAGATACTTTTGGGTGCGGCTTTTATTTCGTTCATCTTAGCCTACATGCATGGAAGTGAGTCGGTTGATTCTGGTTTTGAGGCATATGTTGAACCCTTTGTGATTATGTTGATTTTGGTGCTTAACGCCATTGTCGGCGTGTGGCAAGAAAGTACTGCAGAAAAGGCACTTCATGCCCTCAAGGAGATGCAGTGTGAATCTGGAAGAGTTCTGAGGGATGGGTACTTGGTCCCTGATTTGCCTGCGAGGGAGCTTGTTCCAGGGGATATAGTAGAACTAAGGGTTGGCGACAAGGTCCCGGCTGATATGAGAGTCGTTTCGCTGAAGACATTGACATTCAGAGTGGAGCAGAGCTCATTGACTGGTGAGGCAATACCTGTTCTGAAGGGAACTAGTCCTATCGCTATGGTCGACTGTGAGTTGCAAGCCAAGGAAAATATGGTTTTTTCCGGTACTGTAGTTGTCAATGGGAGCTGCACGTGTGTTGTTGTAAGCACCGGAATGAACACTGAGCTTGGGAAAATTCAAAAGCAAATACACGAGGCTTCTCTAGAAGAGACCGACACTCCCTTGAAAAAGAAGCTGGATGAATTTGGGAACAGGCTTACCACTGCGATTGGGCTTGTTTGTCTCATCGTATGGATTACAAACTACAGAAACTTCCTCTCATGGGAGGTTGTGGATGGGTGGCCTGTAAATGTGCAGTTCTCATTCCAGAAGTGCACCTACTATTTTGAAATTGCAGTTGCCCTTGCTGTTGCTGCAATTCCAGAAGGTCTCCCTGCAGTTATTACAACTAGTTTAGCTTTAGGAACCAGGAAGATGGCACAAAAGAACGCAATAGTGCGGAAGCTTCCTAGTGTAGAAACTTTAGGATGCACAACTGTGATTTGCTCTGATAAAACAGGAACATTAACCACAAATCAGATGTCTGTAAGTGAATTTTTCACTTTGGGGGGGAAGACCACCACATCACGGATTTTCTATGTAGAAGGCACGACCTATGATCCCAAAGATGGCGGTATTGTTGATTGGAACTGCTACAACATGGATGCCAACTTACAAGCTGTCGCAGAAATCTGTGCAGTTTGCAATGACTCTGGGATATATAGTGAAGGTCATCTTTTCCGAGCCACAGGATTGCCAACTGAGGCTGCTCTCAAGGTTTTAGTTGAAAAAATGGGAGTTCCAGATGTTACGATCAGGAACAAAATCCGTGATGCGAGGCTGGCTGCAAACTACTTGATTGATAGCAGATCAGTGAATTTAGGTGAGGATTGATCTGTTTCTTGCTTGGTATACAATTTGAAGTCATACAACTCTACTGTATATCTCACGAGTCTGGTTCAATATAGGCTGTTGTGATTGGTGGAACAAAAGGTCAAGACGAATTGCCACTTTGGAGTTTGATCGCATCCGGAAATCAATGAGTGTCATTGCCCGGGAGCCAACAGGGCGTAATCGCCTTCTTGTAAAGGTGAATAACAGAACAGTGTTACGTAGTAGTTTCTAATATGCAGGATGCGTCTTTCTTCATGTTTGCAAGTTAAAAGTCAACCAGATGTCAAATTCAAACATGTAGAAATACTTGGTGGTTTTTGTGTTCCTAGAAGATTGACTCTCTCAGATGCCTTATTGGAAGTCCACCAGAGTAGTTAAAAAATCTGCCTTGATTCTCCATTGGTTCTAGGTTTGATCAATCCTTAATATGCTACTGTAGAAGATTGGCTATTATAGATGCATTTCATGATCTCATATTTCTGATATTGCTCTGTCAAAGTTAACACAATTTGGTATATCAAAAGGTAAAGTCGTGCTTATCTTATTTTTAAGTACAAAGTTCTAGAATTAACTTGTATCAAGTGTCTGTAAACCATGCTTTCATTAGTATTTTTATATGAAGCTGTCGACCAGATGGAATTCTTTTTCAGCCCTTGATTTAGGCAAGGAGCCAAAATATCGATAAAGTGGAACCCATGGTTTTTATTTCACTCGGTTGAAGCAATATCATGAGGACTCTTATATCCAATCTCTAGGTTGTGATGAATTGGTTTGCAGTATCCCTTTTTTGATGCACTACCATGTATTTCTCTGAAAGGAAATTCATCTCGGGTTAGCTTTTCAAGTATTTGCCTGTATTCGTCTAGTGTTGCTCATGAATTGTTTGTCGTGTCATATGCAGGGAGCCGTGGAGAGCTTACTGGATCGTAGTTCGCATGTTCAACTGGCAGATGGATCTCTTGTTCCCATTGATGAACCTTGTAAGGAACTACTGCTTTCAAAACTTATGGAGATGTCTTCAAAGGGGCTGCGATGCTTGGGATTGGCATATAAGGATGACCTCGGAGAATTTTCGGACTACAACAATGACAGCCATCCAGCCCATGGGAAGTTGCTGGACCCTGCCTTCTACTCCTCAGTTGAAAGTGACTTAGTTTTTGTAGGAGTTGTTGGATTACGAGTAAGCATCACATCTACTTGGTCAGTGTTACCTCCAGATGTTACAGTTGTGATAATTTTCTGATTGTTGACTCGCAATCTCTTTCAACAGGATCCTCCACGTGATGAAATAGACAAGGCTATTGAGGATTGTCGAAGAGCAGGCATTAAGGTCATGGTGATAACTGGTGATAACAAGTCCACAGCTGAGGCCATTTGCCGGGAAATTAGATTGCTCTCTGAAAATGATGATCTTAGGGGCAGAAGTTTCACGGGTAAAGAGTTCATGGATCTTTCCCCTTCAAAGCAAACTGAAATTCTGAAAAGACCTGGAGGAATTGTTTTTTCTCGAGCGGAACCTAGGCACAAGCAAGAAATTGTGAGAATGCTGAAGGAGATGGGACAGATTGTTGCAATGACTGGTGATGGAGTGAATGATGCACCTGCACTTAAACTTGCTGACATTGGTATTGCCATGGGCATAACAGGAACAGAGGTCAGCTCAGAAGATGTTAAATCTGTCTAATTATTTGCCTGTGCCCTTTTTTTAAGATTAAATTACTGTACATTGCTTTTTGAAGGATGCTCTAGGAACAGCAGTTGCTTAGTTCTCCGAAATGTCATTATCCTTGTGTTTTCCTTGTATTCCTCCAATAACCCGGGCTAATGAAATGTTTATTTTCAAAGCAAGTAGAAGATGACATTATTAATCCTGCATGTGTACATATAGGTGGCAAAAGAAGCTTCAGATATGGTTTTGGCAGATGATAATTTCAGTACCATAGTATCAGCGGTGGCAGAAGGTCGCTCTATCTACAATAACATGAAGGCTTTCATTCGGTGAGTATCTTGCTATTAGACACGTAATCCACATTTCTTCCGCTATGTGGTTAGAAAATGAAGGTCTTGTTCTTCAATGTGCAGTTATATGATTTCGTCAAATGTCGGCGAGGTCATTTCCATTTTCTTGACTGCTGCATTGGGTATACCAGAATGTATGATACCTGTGCAGCTTCTGTGGGTAAATTTGGTTACCGATGGGCCGCCTGCTACTGCTCTTGGTTTTAACCCTGCTGATGTTGATATCATGCGGAAGCCACCCCGCAAAAGTGATGATGCATTGATCACATCTTGGGTTCTCTTGCGCTACTTGGTCAGTACTGTTCGATACTATCTGACCTACCATGGCATCTATATTTATCCAATTAGCATCTTAGTTCATGTAATGTTACTTCAGTTTTCACGAGTCGACTCACATATTTTAACTGTTACTGCAATTGTCGCTGAATGACAAAACTGCCCAATCCTCTTTTTAATTGCTGTGGCACTTTGCAATGTTGGGAATCAGAATTGATTTACCACCATGTCTCGATGTTGAAAAGTACTGTTACTTTTGAGGTAGTTTACACTATGCTTAAAATCTTTACAGGTGATTGGCATGTATGTGGGCATGGCAACTGTCGGCATCTTCATCCTGTGGTACACGCAGCCATCTTTTCTGGGTATCAATCTTGTCAGTGATGGCCATACACTAATTGAACTTTCTCAGCTTCGCAACTGGGGAGAGTGCTCCTCATGGTCAAATTTTACCGTGACTCCTTTCACTGTGAGTGGGGGACAGACAATCACCTTTGTCAATCCTTGTGACTACTTCACGGTTGGTAAAGTGAAAGCCATGACTCTATCACTCTCTGTCTTGGTGGCAATTGAGATGTTCAATTCCTTAAACGCCTTGTCAGAAGACAACAGCTTGCTCACAATGCCTCCCTGGAAAAACCCTTGGCTTTTGCTGGCCATGTCGATCTCCTTTGGGCTTCACTGTCTTATTCTCTATGTTCCACTCCTTGCTGATGTGTTTGGAATTGTTCCTTTGAGTTTGAGCGAGTGGTTGCTGGTCATATTGATTTCTGCACCGGTAGTCCTTATTGATGAGGTTCTTAAGTTGCTGGGAAGGAGTCGAAGAAGGAGAACAAAAGAGAAGAGTGCATAATCTACAGCTTACTTGACGGTGTGACGAAGGAAACAGCGACTGTACTAACTAATTCGGGAGCTTTTTTAAACAGTTCTTATGTGAATTAAGGTTCATAAATTTCTTACAACAGCAAAAGTGAAAAGTGATCAATCTGTCCGTTATTGAATAAGATGAAATATCTGGAAATGTTTGTTTCCCACTATTTTGTATTAGCAGCTCTGTACCCCTCGTTGCCTAGCTTTGCATGAGCAATAACTTGCTGCTTCCCACTGCTGTCAGTGGGTTTGAGAAATTTATGTCGAATGCTTTGAGTACTATCTTGGAGGTCGACTGTTAAAGTGGACAAAATATGTTAAACTGTGTACCTTGGGACGCTTACCCAATTGAAAAAAAAAAAAAAAAAAAAAAAAAACACACACACACACACACACACAAACCGAAAGAACTAATAATTGTACTTTGGGCAGCGTTACACGGAATAATTACTTTCCAGGAGTGTCTCTCGCAAAAGACAAAATACCCAAAGAAGAACATCAGTCAGAACTCTACAAGTCCACATTCAAAATCCGTTGGCTGCTTTTGAATCTTCATTGCAGCTGAAATACCCCGCAACATGGCGTAAATTTCACTCGATTTTACATGCGACTTATCTTCGACTATAAACTTGTGGATTTCTCCTCCCTCTTGAATGATACTATATCCGGCTGCCTTTGTTATATTTTCTCCCTTCATCATCTTCCTTAGCTTTGCAACTCCATGCCATCGGCCCACTGATGCATATATGTTAGATAGGATGACATAATTTCCCGGGTTCCACGGCTCAAGCTCAATGAGGGACTCTGCTGCCTCCTCAGCAAATTCAACGTTGCCATGGAAACTGCAGGCTCCTAAAAGAGCACCCCATATCACAGAATCTGGCTTCATAGGCATACTTCGGATAAGATCACGAGCTTCTTGCAACTTGCCAGCACGACCTAGAAGATCAACCATGCAACCATAGTGCTCTAGTTTTGGAGAAATCCCATAATCGGTTCCCATTGATTTAAACAGCCGTTTGCCTACTTCAACCAAGCCTCCATGGGTGCATGCCAAGAGAAGTCCCACAAATGTGATGTCATCTGGTATGATTCCTTCACTCTAGTGCACAATAAATTTGGAGACAGTAAACATATTAACAGGAAATCTGGACCTCAATACATGAGAAGAAACTAGTGAGGATGACAACTTACCAGCATCTGGTCATAGAGCTCAAGAACCTCATTGCACTTTCCGTGGGCAGCCAAGCCAGTGATCATCGTATTCCAGGAGCACAATCCCCTTCTGCTTCCAATCTCATCAAACACCCTCCTCGCAGCATCAATTTTACCACATTTGGCGTACATTTCCAATAAAGCATTACACACATAAATGTTCTTGAAAAAACCATTTTCTCTTGCATATGTTTCAATCCTTTCCCCAATCTCCAGAGCACCAAGATTCGCGCAAGCTGGGAGAACACTAGCTACGGTAACTTCATTCGGTCTAAAGCCCCCCTCTTCCATCTCTAGAAACATCTTCAGGGCATCCTCACTGTGCCCGTTTTGCGAGTAGCCCGATATGATGGACGTCCATGAGATCACATTCTTACAGGGCATTGTCCTGAACAACTGCAAAGCTTCCACCATGTACCCGCGTTTCGCGTAGCCAGAAACAATGGAGTTCCAGACGGGTGTATCTCTCATGGGCGTTTCGTCGAACACCTGACGAGCTGATCCCAGTTCGCCAAGCTTAGCATACATATCGATCAGAGCCGTCAACGCGAAGACATCGAAGTCGAAACCGGACTTGACGAAATGGGTATGGAGCATCATGCCCGGCAGAGGCGAGGAAAGGGAGGCGGAGGCGGCGAAGAGGAAAGTGAAGGAGTGTTGGTTGGGAGGACAGCCACGGAGGCGCATCCGGGAGTAGAGGTGGAGGCATTGGAGGGGTTGGCGTTGAGAGGAGTAGGCCTGGATAAGCTTGTTGAAGGGGAAGAGAGATGGGTTGGGAGTGTGGTCCAAGAGCCGGTGGGCGTAGGAGATGTCTGGGATCTGAAGGAGCTCGACGATGAGATGTTTGGTGTTGTCTATGCCGTTCCTGAGCGTGTAGGCATGAATTTGTCTCAATCGGTTCATAGGATGTTGTGAAGTATCTCCTGAGAACACAATGACCCAAGAGAAACCATGGGAACCTGTGGAACAGCTATATTACCAGCCACAACCTCCGCATAGCACAGTCGCTGGAGCCACTTTTTTCGGTTTAGGAAATTTAATTCCATAACCTTTGAAGTATTGCATATTTTTTGTTGATCGCATATGATTTTCCATTGATGAATCATTTTCAGCAAAAAACGTGTGGAAGTCTAGGGGGAAAGATTCTTTTATTCAAACAACACACCCTATATCTTGTTTGTTCAGCGTTTACAAGGAATGTGGGCACCTATGGTTTTACTTTGGACAAGATCAATCCTGGATGCAACACGTTGTTTACTTCGACAAATTTGTACAAAGAAATTGCTATGGTCGTAAAAACAAAACTGCTATCGTCACCATGCAGACACGGAACTTGCTGAAAGAAAAAACTTGATCCAAATAAATAAATCAGATGCGTTGTTTTACAAACATTTACATCCATCAAAGGTGAGAAGACTAATTCAAAGCTCTTCATGAGCAAGCGATCATATGATTCCGGCCGCCATAAATTCGAGGATAACACTTCAATGTCTTCATCAGTCAAAGAGGAAGGCATCAGGGCAAGTCTGGTCAATCACTCCAAATATGCAGCCCAAGAACCCCAAGTGGGAACCTTTATTTCTGAATTATAATGAAATCACCCCGCAAGCTGGTAGTCTATAAAGTCCTACAAAGCTTAATCCAGGTCCTGTCCATGCGTCGCAGTTGCAACGCAGTAACTGGAAGCCAGCACAGCTTGAGCAGTCAAACCTACATTTTCTTCTCGTTAGCATCGTGGTTGTCTCCCGCACCAAGACAAACTGCAATTATCAGTTCAAATTCTCTAGAGTTATATGCACTAGAAACTTTCACATGTCTATAGCGTACATTGCTTAAG
Organism: Eucalyptus erythrocorys; assembly: GCA_014182555.1. NCBI lineage: Eukaryota > Viridiplantae > Streptophyta > Magnoliopsida > Myrtales > Myrtaceae > Eucalyptus > Eucalyptus erythrocorys. Next base: position 190,766 of record CM024601.1, on the reverse strand, counting down.
GAAGCAATGAGGTCGGACAGTTGAGACGTGAATCCTGATACGCAAATTCCTGATGGTAATCTGTATTGACTGATATCAGAAAGTAGAAATCTCTGACATCACTCTCTCAACATGCCCATCTCCCTTGTCCAAATTACGGACACACTTCGCTACCAAAAACTCCCAAGAAATACTATCAAGTGATTGACAAGAAATGGCGGTCGACAGAATCCTGGAGATTTCTTCTACTCTTCCGAAATTATAGAGACTCTCAATCAATATATAGTAAGTGGATTGATTCGGCATGCAACTTTTCTCCACCATCTCCTCGAAAATTCTTATGCCTTCATCCACATTACCCAACTCGCAGAACCCTTTGATTAACATGTTATACGTAAAAGCATTGGGAACATGCCCTTTCTCCACCATGTCATCCCATAGCTTCCCTGCCTCGCACAACTCGCCCCTCTCACACATTCCGGCAATAAGTGTGTTATATGTCAACACACTAGGAATAGATCCTTTCTCAAATTCATCAAAGAGCTTCTTGGCCTCCCAAATCTTCCCTTCCTTGCAGAGCCAATATATAAGCGTGCTCGATATGACATTATCCGGCATACAGTTCTTGTGCAAAAGCCTCTTCCATAGTTCATAGGCATCGTCGACCTTACCTTGCTCACACAAAACATCAATTACTCTACAGCAAAGCACCGAGCTTGGCACATACTTCTTCTCGAGCATATCGTCGAGCAAGTTGTGAGCTTCACCGGACTTCTTCTCCTTGCAGTAGGCTTCAATCATAACCCCATAAGTCACATCATTGGGCTCAACTCCCATTTCCTCCATATCATCCATGACCTTGATGGCATCGACCAACCTCCCCAACTTACAATACCCATCCATCAATATGGTGTAGGTAGTGGCATCCGGCAGCCACCCGCGGTCCAGAATCTCGGAAAACACCCTCTTACCACCTTCCATATCCCCGCGAGACACATACCCACCAAGAACGGTGGTGTAAGTGACGACATTAGGAATCATGCCCATGGAGGGCATTTCGTCTAACACCTTGAGCGCCCCCTCCACATCGTTCTTCTTGCAGAGCGCTTTGATCAGAATGTTGCAGGTGAACACGTTGGGGACAACCCCGAATTTGGTCTTGGAGTTCTTGAAAATCGTGTGAACTAAATCGAAGCGCTTGTTTTGGACCAGAGCGTTGAGCAGAGTGTTCAAAGATCGGACGGAACGCTGGACGCCAAAGCCGTCAATGCCCAAGAACGTCCGGAGGGCCAACCTGGGCTTGCCCGCGAGGCCGTAATTGCGGATGACGAAGATGAAGACGTTCTCGCCGCAGGGGATGCGGGAGGCCCGAAGCTGCGAGAGGAGGGATTCCATGGGCTCGAAGGCGCGGGCGCGGGCGAGGCGTTGGATGATGGAGAGATAGGTGTCGTAGTTGTGGGAGAAGCCCCGGTGGTATTTGCCAGCGTAGTCGAAGATTTGGAGGGCGAGGTCGAGGTTCTGCTGGCGGGTCACCATGGAGGCCAGGCGCTTCGGGTAGAGGCGCTTGGGCCAGGGCTTGATGGGCGGCGTGACCGTGTAGGAGTTGAGATCGAGGGCGGAGGCGCTGCCGACCTCGGCGTCGGGCAGCGAGTGGACGGCGAGGGAGGAGCGGGCGACGGCGGCGCGACCGCCGTTGAGGTGGCCGCGGGGGGTGGATCTCCACATCTCAATCGAGCGCCGCGAGGGGGGCGTTGCGAATGGGACAGTGAGTATCCTCTGTTCGGGCAACGATTAATGGACAAGACGAGAAAATATCAGGGTCGCTCACCGCACGCGTTCGACTTAATCACATCAGCTTTTGACAAGTCCACGACAAAATCTAGGCTGTAGAATGTAATCAAGCATCCATTTCGATTGATCCTCGGATAGTTGATGAGCTAAATTGTCTGCAAACGTGCATCGGTGGTGTTCTAAATCGACACAGTCGATTGAAATACCAGAATACAGGGTTGTGACGAAAACTGCCCAGCCAGCACAAACAGACGACATATGACTTCACATGGCAAAAGATCCTGAGGCCTCATCAACCGTGAATGATCTCCTTACATCGGCGGCGTCGACCCTTTTCATTGCCGGCGATGACAAGGCTGCTGCTCCCGAACCGCTCATCATGTCGCGGTAGATCCTCTTGAACTCCTCCAACACCTCGCCGACCATTTCGAGCTGGTTTTTGCGTATGAACATCTTCAACAGGGCAACCAGGTGCCTGTGGAACCTCCCTTGCTTGGATATTTCCTTGAGAATCCTTTCTTTGTCGGTGTGGCTCGCAAAAGGGTTGCTAAAGATTTCTCCGAGCTGCACGGAGCGGAGCAACAGGGACAGCCTGCGGACGTCGGACTCGACTTGGCCGAGGGATTGGTTGCATTGAGCTGCATCTATGAGAGCCGCGGCATAGCCAGTCGCGGCTTTTCTGTGGACCTTGACAGGAGGTAATGGGCGATTGTCGGCGTTGCCGCTGATGCCGTAAAGAGAATTAGAGGGCGAGGAAGAGTGGAGGGATGAAGAAGAGAGGAAATTAGGGGCAGTCGCGGCGGTGGCGGCAGTTGGGGGTCGGTGGGAGATGAAGTGGAGGTGATGAGAGGAGGAGGAGGGATGCAGGGAGGAGGAGGGGAGCTTGTTGAGGTGGAGGGTGGAGGGGACGCAGCTTGATAAGGTCTCCATTTGGGAACTCGGAAGGGAGAACTGATAGAGAGCAGAATGGATGCAAAACGAGGGGATAAAAAGTCTCTGGGTGCATCTTGTGGTTGAGTTTCGTTTCTAAGTGCAGGTTGCAAGTTGAGTTCCGTCATCTTGTACCGTGAATTGGACTCCTTCGTTTGAACCACCAAAAAACTGCTTAAAGTCAACCGCAAAGACAGGATGCCTCCATGTCCAAAATTTAATGCCAAATCCGAGTCTAAAAGAGATTAAATCGTGACAATGGACCCTTTCAATACGTTTACTGATCATATCATGTCGTTGAAATAATAAAAGCACCATGGACTAGGCAAATTACGGTATACGCTACATGTTGCCGAACAATTTTGTGGTTCTTATAAATCTCTGAAAACGTGAGAGGAACATAGATTGTGTAATACGCTGGTTTTGACTTGTCAAAAGGTGTGAGGTTTAAAACAAGAGGGCGTTGAAAAGTCAAAGAGAAAAGCGCCCGTTCAGCCCATAAAAAAAGGGAAACGAGAGCGCACGCCGAGAGTGGCCGGAAGAGAGGAGAAAAGAAAGAAGAAGAGAAAAAGGAAATAAAGAAGAGGGAAAAAGAGATTTCGAGTTTGCCAAGTTGAACCAATTACATATTGCAAGGCGTCGCATATAAGAGTGATCATGGTTCTTAATTTTTGGGATCAAGGACCGACCTAGTTAAGCTTGAGACCGATGACCTAGTCAATTCTATGGGTTCGGTTCGATTTCAGGGTCAATTTGGGACCAACTGACAATTTTTTTGTTTCATTTTTTGTATTCATTAAAAAGACAAAACTATTATTTTAAATTATATACCCATCAATAGGGGCGAGCCGTGAGGTGAGTGAATAGAAGCAAGTCGTGAGGTGAGCGGTGAACGACGAGTGTTGCTCACCAGCAAAGAGTGTTTCTAATTAGGGCTCTGTAATGAGTGAGGCTAGCGAAGAAAGGCAAGTGGCGAGCAGCAAGCAAGGTGAGTGTCGAGCGGCACGGGCGTCAAGTGGTGAGTGAGGCGAATGTGGAGCATCGAGTAAGATTGCTCACTAGCGAAAAGTTGTTTTTTTCAACTAAAAATTGAAAAGGATAAAGAAGTAAAAAGAGAATGAAAAAGAAAGGAGCAGAAGAGTATTGGAGGAGGAGGACGTCGTTTGATGCCGTTTAACGCCGTGTAAGTTAGGGTTTGCTCTTTAAAATAAATATAAGAATAATATATATAATATTAGATAAATAATATATAATATATCTAAAATATCATGATTGGTCCAGGTTAGACCAATGCTAAACTCTCAGGATTGAGGATCAATCCGCATAATGTTTGACTAGGGATTTTAGGATCAATGACCGATTCAATTCCCTTGGGAACCAAATTAGGATTGATAGGATTGGGCCAATCCAGGATTGATCTAGGGTTAACCCTAGACCGATGCTCACCCCTAGTCACGTACTTCGTTCGTCTAGTTAGAGTACTTTTTAGGAATATGGCTCAAATTTGAAATTTTGTGAAATTTGAGCCGTGCAATCCAATTATTGAGCTATCGAGCTTTGGGACTTCATGGAAATGGTGGATTATAGTGAGATGTAGGTCTTCATGGGAGTCAATTTGAAGTAACGGTTTAGTTGGAGCGAAATTTTAGGATTTCGTATATGAATTTCGCCTTATGAATAGCTTGAATAGTTGCTTTGAGTGTGCGATTTATTAATGCACTTGGGTTGTTTTGTTAGTGTTTAAGCGTTCGTTTAGTCAATTTGTAATTGTTGTAGTATTTTACTTGATTAACGTCAATTCTCATTTAATTGATAGGATTATGATATCGTCGCCTCGTTTAGCTACGCGTTGGTTGGTTTGGGTATTTCTAAGTGATTGGTGTTATCTCTTCTGTGAATTTCTAAACTCATGTCTTAAAAGCAATACATATTTAATATGCTATAAGTTATGAAAGAGCCTACTTATTTTATAAAAATCTGGATCGGGCATGGACTACCTTTTAGTATTTGAGAGTGGTTTGCAAAATGTTATAAAAAATGTGTTGCGAAATGATATATAATGAATTGTAAACCTAGTTTATGAAATGGATTCCAAAATGGTTTGAGAAACGTGTTGTAAGATGTATTCTGTTTGATGAATAGGTTGAGAAAGATTATATATTTTGGTTTATGAAACCGTTTTGTGATATTGATTTTGAATGGCTTTGTGAATCGTGAAGAATACCGTTGTGAGTTTGTGTTGATGCTCAATATTGCTGTTAGTCCATAGATTGGCTTATGGGTAAGCGCATACTAGTTTAGGATAGGATATCTATCTAGGTCAAGCCACAATTTGATAGTAGGTGGAGACCTTAATAAGAGAGAATCTTGATTGTTTTATTACTAAATGTTGTATCTTGATCATAGTTTGATATTGAACAAAATATTGGTCAATGAATGGATTATTGACATGTGATTTGATTAAATTAACCAATAAAATAGATCATTGATATATAAATTGTTGAGATTAATTAATGGACCAGACATGGATATTTGTTATAATATTTTGATTTAATGAATGTATTCTTATATATATGAGTATTATATACTTAAATTTAGATAAATGAGTTTTCATATCGTTTTGTAAAGTGCTTGGTGAGTGCTCGATCTGCTTAGAAGTAATACACACAATTTACTAAGTTGTGATTGCTCACCCCTCTCATTCATAATCTTTTCAGGGATTTAGGTTAGTGGCTAGTAGAGTGAGAATGCTACTATGAGGACTTTTAGGAGGTGGATTGAGTTTGGTTTGAGGCTGTATTTGTCATCTCTATTTTTGATGGTTGCAAGGTGTGACATATTGGGATATGCACAAAACTGTATGAGGATCAACGCGGATACCGCATGGTATAATGGTGTTAGGGAGGACATGCAATTCACTTGTGCGAAACACGGCCTACGTTTGATTTACAAATGCAAGACATGACCCTGTTTCTGGAGCCTGGGCTGTACTGTTGAACGGGTCCAGAGTGTGGTTGCAACAACTTCTGTCCAAATTTGGCGGGCCTCCCTCCCTTCGGAATGACACTTTCCATGCAAACGAGGAACACGATGGTGCCGTGAGCGACTGTCGGTGCCAACATATAAAAAGATAATTGTTGCCATTTTTGAAGCTTCCCTTGTATTCCGAGTAGCCCCGGCAAATCATACACGCTGGTCCTACATTGCTCAGTTCATCCACAGCCACAGAAACCTTTTCTCGCCGTACATGACATAATTGACCAGGGACCGCGCCAAACTAATGTAATAGATCAAAGAAGCCTTCCAACGTTAAAGAATCCTTCGTACATGTGTCATGGTCCGAGATTCTCAAGACTTGATATACTAAGAAATGATCCTGGGAAACAAAATAAGCCTTGAACTAGCTCTTGAAAATGTGTATTTGTATTTAAGATATTTAATGAGCTGCTAGCTTATATTTAATAGGTTAGACATTTAATGAGACGCTAGCTTATATTCGATAGGCTAGACGGTAGTGATAGAAGGTAGTTGAGAAGAGTAGATCTCCACGTGTATAAATATGGGTGCTCTTTCCCTCATTTGTATCATTTAACATTCAAGTAATAAAAGTACATTCTCTCCCAAAGCTTCTCTCCAAACACTTCCTCTCTATGATCCTGATAACTTAGTGAGCGAGTGATTGATCATTGGGAAAAAGCTTTGCTTAGGTGACCCAACAAATCAAAGGAAATCTAAGTTGTCGCATGGTCTCAATGTCAAGCGTCTGATCATGACACATGCATGGCAATTATTCACAGGAGCATGATATGTCTATTGTAGAATAATCAATGCCAACTCGGAAGTTAGGTCAACCCGCCAGGCAAAAGGGCATATTAATAATTGTTGTCTCCCTCTTGCAGTCTATCACCATGAGTTTTAAACCTAAAACACATTATTTCAATCTATCGAAGGCAATGACCCTGATCTGCTCACTTGCCTAAGTAAATACCGGCAAACTTTGGTCCGCATGACAATTTTTTAATTTTGGAGAGAAGACTTAGGCCGTTGAAGGAGTAGAGACTCTGTTGATTCGTCCGCGACTCCAACGCAAGTCACTGTATATATGCAATAATGCCAGGGTACGTCCTCCATGCCGAAAGCACTGAAAAGGAAGGATAAAGGAAGGGACGCCAGTTAAAGCAACGCCAATTTTGTCACTTAACTGGCGTCCATGTAGCTTTGCTCTCTCTTCTTTTTCTCACCTTTGACCCCATTAACCTCTGTAATCTGTCTCTCTCTGTCCCTCTCTCTACTTGCCCCCACTTAACCCGGGACCAAAGGCAACAAATAGCCAAACCAAACCCAGCATTATAGCACTAGCTAGCTCTCTCTGTATAATTAATATTACATAAGTAGTAGTGAGGCTGGAGAGTCAACATCCTTGTTGGTCCTTCAGTCCTCGCTGGTACCATTCTGTGTAAGCAAAGAAGATGGGGGAAGAAATGAATGGGATCGACACGGAGAGCTACGGAGAGAACGGCCACGATAGGATCGACTACGTGTTCAAGGTGGTGGTGATCGGCGACTCTGCTGTGGGGAAGACCCAGCTGCTCTCCAGGTTCGCCAAGAACGAGTTCCGCTTCGACTCCAAGTCCACCATCGGCGTCGAGTTCCAGACCAGAACCGTTTCCATTGCCGGAAAAGTCATCAAGGCCCAGATCTGGGACACTGCCGGCCAAGAAAGGTCTTCCCTCTCTTTCTATAACTTCTTACCTACACTCGTCTAGTCTATTATGGATAGAAAGATCTGAGCCGTTAAAATACGCGGACTAGACTCGATGTAATGAAAGATCCATCAGATTAATGACTCAGATCGCTCGGTCTATTTATTATTTCCAGGCGTAGACAATAATTGTCCACTAACATTCATCGCGAGACGCGTACAGGCATTGTGTGTTTAATGCATACGCAAATGCAATGGTCGGTGGTTCACTAATCAGTTGCTGCGATGAATTAAACAGATACAGGGCAGTGACGAGCGCATACTACCGAGGAGCACTAGGGGCCATGCTGGTATACGACATCACCAAGAGGCAGAGCTTCGACCATCTGGCCAAGTGGGTCGAGGAGCTCCGGGCCCACGCGAACCACTTCATAGTGATCATGCTCATCGGAAACAAGGCCGACCTCGCCGGGGACATGAGGGCAGTCCCTATGGAGAATGCGGTGGACTTTGCGCAAGACCAAGGCCTCTTCTTCTCGGAAACCTCCGCGCTCAGCGGCGACAACGTGGACGCGGCATTCCTGAGGCTACTGGAGGAGATCCACGGCGTCATTGCTAAGAGGAAGGCACTGGAATGTGGCGGTGGGGATCTAATTGGGAACAATCTTAATGGTGTGAGTAATGCTGCCTTGTATTCAGGGTCGTCCAAGAAGATCCATATCGTGCCTTCAGGTTCAGGATGTGATTTGGAAGATGTCAGTGACTTGAAGAAACCATCCGCCTGCTCCTGCTGATTTGGGTATCTTTGTATGACGAGTCTCGATCCTCGACTGGAGTTCTTCAAGTTCAGGCCGGAGCCTGAAACCCTTAAAGGGAAGGTCAAAGGAGGAAAAGAACACCGCCAAGAGTCAAAAAAGAGAGGCCAGCTAAAGAAACCCTTTCGTCTCCCTTCATGTTTGATTTTTATCCATATTATTCTACGCTTTCCTTTAATGAAGTGGGGTACTAAATTAGTTGGCGAAGATGCTTTCCCTTCTACTGAGATTTGGAGATGCGATGATGATCGTGTCTTGTATAAAAAAATAAATCCCCAACCTGGGAATCATATTTAAGTGTACAAATCGCGTCCATGTGTATCTGTGCACCTGTCTTCCCATCTGCAGTCGTTCCTTCGAGTGCTGTTGTGGCAATCTAACAATAAAAGTCCATCGAAAAGCAAGCAAAATCTTCAGCGAAGAGGCAGATATTATAATCCTTGCGTGGCTTTTATAAGGGATTAGTTTAGCCAGTTTTGGGGCAAAAGCAAGAGTCATAGGCTTTCCACGTATAACTTGAGTTTTTATAGAAAGATTCATCACCTTCCTCTACTAAAAAATATCGAATCATGATCATTGTAATGATGGCAGTTAGGTGGATAGTGGATGCAACAAATCAAACAGAATATAGTATCCTTACCACCCTATCTTTATGGCAAAGAGTTACGGACTTGTCGGTCCTTGTTTTTTACATCCTTTAACTATTTAGATAGGAATGAGTTCCTTTTCTAAATTGAGTCAGCATAAATTTAAAATATGTATTCCATATGAGATCCTTTCAATTCGACGGCCCATCTAGCTTTTCGCTACGTGCACTTGATCCGGGAAAGAAGAAGCGATGGGTAGTATGGGGACTTCACTTTCTTTTGAATGCACCTAAAAAAACTCCGCTTTCACCTCTTAAAAGGGGGTTTTGGAGCTGCTCATTCAAATCCGACCTCAAATGCCAGGCCTTCCCATCACCAACCTCACTAATCATGTACACCAGTGAATCGTACTCCACCGATCAGGTCATCTTTTGAAAAAGTACTGCTAAATCTTTCCGACGTGAGAGAAGAAGGGAAGGCGCGCTCCAACTAAAATGACGGCCAGCTGCTGTCAGCTAGCTAGGCTACCGCGCGATGGCCTTCAAAGCGGCGGACCCTTTGGGATGCGTGATAGATGTCGGATACCTCATTACGGGGGGACTAGCATCGGGCCTAGGCAATTCGCATGACAAGATGTATTATCTGCTCCTTACGAGATCAATAAAGGGATGTGAGACTCGGCCTCTGCCGCGACAGTCCTTGAATTTGGGATCAGTTGTTGAGGCCACTTCGTAGGGCCGATTATTAAGGCCCAAGGCCCAAAAGCACCATGGGGTTGCGGTGAACATTCGTGCGCCCCCTAGTCAGTTGCACTCTCTTTATAGACATGGAGATAGATCTCTGAGATGTTTCTTTTGTGGTTTGGTTTGCAGAGCTTGGATGAATATCTTTGATTAATCAAATGAAAGCCATTAATCGGGAGCAAAACAGGCTAAATATTTTGAAGTATTTCCATAAGCATCCCAAGCAAGTAGGGAAGCCGTCACGCGTCGACACTCGACCTGACTGTATAATTAGAAACAAGGAAATGAATTGTTTCTTGGAAGAGGACTTGTCAGTTGTATCCACCATTGAGTTGTAGGTCCATCGCTGGATTTGGTCTTTGGATGGATAGATGTGATTGAAGTGTAGGGATACACCGAATCTGACGAGGGGCCTATTTCCTACAAAAGTTCTGGCAAAAAGTTCTGGCTGGCATCTATCGCTCCTCCCCATCTCATTTCTTCTTCTGGCTCCTATGTGGCTAAATTATGAGACCATAGACCACTTCTTTGGATGTTGTTATCGAAAGATAGCATAGTGCAAGTCTGAATTTTTGGCCAAGTCCACTATGAATCACCCTTCTAGCTTAAAATATTGTGTAAAATATATATGTTGTGTTTCACATAGAACTTCTATGTAAATGAATGAGGCCTCATGGATGTCTACAAACTTTCCATTTTCCTGCCCAGGGAAACGGGGTGCATTGCATTTACTAGTTCTTGAATTGTTTCAAGGTGAACAAACATATGTTTTCATATTTTGAGGTTTAATTTTTAATGTATGCACATTTACGTGTTTATGTGCTTATGCATGTAGAACAGTTTAGAATTACATATTTCTTATATAATACAAATACATATAACACACACACACACACACACACATATTTCCCCTTCACCCCTTCCTTCTTCCTTAGCTAGGTGATTGGCCGGAGGCTAGGGCTGATGAGGTTGGCTTGGCGAGGCTAGCGAGGGCTTGCCTTGACCAGTCTCCACACACACACACATATATATTTCCCCTTCACCCCTTCCTTCTTCCTTAGCTAGGTGATTGGCCGGAGGCTAGGGCTGATGAGGTTGGCTTGGCGAGGCTAGCGAGGGCTTGCCTTGACCAGTCTCAACAAGGTTGACCTCAACTAATCATGGCGAGGGCTTGTCTCACCCCGACCTCGCCATGGCTAGGTGAGGCGAGCCCTCGTTAGATTTGATGAGGCCAAGCCTTGTCTAATGATGATGAGGCCAGCCTCACAAGTGGCCAGGAAGGTCCCAAACCGGCCCTAGCCTCTAGCTAGTCACCCAGCTGATTCGTGTATTATGAAGACCCGATATCTAAATTGTTGAAACCATTGCCTAATATGGATCCATCGTCCTTAATTGAGGGTCATTGATTTCTAGTTTGGTCTGGTCCAATAGAATCGGTCACTTTTTTTTTTTTTTTCCCACTAATATATGGTCGTGCACAACGGGAGAGAGTAACAAATTTTAAGATATTGACCGAAATGACAATGAGTGATGAGTTATTATACAGTAATTTGTGATATCATTGGATGAGATAATATTTAGTTCACATTTTACTAATTTTTTTTGAAGAAATTACAAAATAAATGTATATGTAGGTTGGGTCGGTCTGGTTCCCTCTTGGAACCGGGAAATGGATCGAATTGCCTAGTCTGGATTGGTCCGAACAGTTTTTGGTTTAGGCCATCCGTTTTGCAGACCCCTAGTCCTTAGAAGCTCCCGCAACATATCCTTGACGTCTTGCCATTACCATAATTTTTATTTTGTGAAATCTTAAACAAAGTCAAATAATGTTCTTGTACATCTTTACAAATCCATTCGTGAAGAAACTTGAAAGTTGTTGTCATTATCTGTTTATCATTTATATTTCATGTTGAGTTCATTAAAAAGGATCGATTTAGGAAAGACGAGGTTCCTTGCAAAGGGTCTCGTGTCTTGTGAATCTACGATATTTTTTCGTACTTACCTTAATAAATCACTCAAACATCGTGGGAAGATACTATATTTGTTATATATTCACTTTAATGATATGTTAATATATCCACTTAACTTTTTGTTAGAATCTACTTTGTCAAAAGTAATTAGGGAACTTTTTATAATGGGAAAATGCCACAAAAAACCTCAAACTTTGCTCAAAGTGACAAATTTACCTCAAACTTTTTTTTGTGACACGAAAAACACTAAACTTTGTAAACTATGACACATTTATCTCAAACTATTTTTTGTGACACAAAAAATTCTGAATTTTCATTTGTGTGACACATTTACCCTAAATCATAGGGGCATTTTGGTCTTTTTGCTTTTAAAAACATTTTTTTTCCTTCTCTCTTCCCTCCGCCGAAGTCGGCGGAGGAAAGCCGGCGTCCGGCGAGGGTTGCCCTCACTGGCGTTGGCCCAGGTGAGGGCGACCCTCGCCCGACACCGGCTAGGGCGGCCCTCGTCGACGTCAGGTGAGGGCGGCCGTCGGCTAGGTCAAGCGAGGGTGCCCTCGCCCGACGTAGGCGAGGGTGCCCTTGCCAAATTTGGCGAGGAGGCCCTCGTCGCGTCGGGCGAGGGCCGCCCTCACCTACGTCGGGTGAGGGTCGCCCTTGCCTGGGCTGACGCCGGCCAGGGCTGCCCTCGCCGGACGTCGGCGGAGGGAAGAGAAAAAAAAAAGAAAAAAAAAGAAAAAAAAAAAAAAAAAAAAAAAAAAAAAGAAAAAAACGGAAAAAACAGAAAGAATAAGAAGAAGATGCCCTTAATGGGGTAAATGTGTCACGGTTTGCAAAGTTTGGAGTTTTTCGTGTCACAAAAAAAAGTTTAGGATAAATTTGTCACTTTGGGCAAAATTTAGGGTTTTTGGTGGCATTTTTCCTTTTATAATAGTACGTTAAAAATATAATTGTTTTACACCCACGGAGGCGCGGCGCAGTTGGTTGGGCTCTACTATCTTAGTGTCGAGGGAATGGGTTCGAATCTATGTGTTGCTAACACGTCTTAAGTGGGAGGTCATGATGGTGGGGTCCTGTACTAACTTCCCCCCTCCCCTGGTATAGTCATCGCGTTGGGTGGTTGGCTGTCGCTAGTCAATAGCCTAGCGTGCCATGGTGGTCGGCGTAAGTCGATGGTATGGCAGGTGGAGTCTTGGGTGTATATATATATATCGACTATGGCAGGTGGAGTCTTGGGTATATATATATGTATGAATGTATATAATTGTTTTACCATTAGCTATGGCATTAAGAGTTTTCAAATTTTTCTTAACTTTGACAATTTGTTTTGTGCGTTTCTTTAAATGTATTCGGTAGGTCGTCACTTAAACATCATGGAAAAATACTGCGTTTCTTATGTAAGTTTATTGGTTTTATTTACTCCTTTCATATATATTTTGCATTTTTCCGACCATTGAAAATTGAAAAATGACGATAAGTTTAACTTTAGGTATGTGAGTGAGCAGACGAGGAAGATAAGAATGCGGAATTATATGACGTTGAAGAAACTTTATTAAATGGTTATATATATAAAGAATAATCAAATAAAAGTATGTTCTTATGTCGCAACGGAGTTTGGATGAAATAGTTGGACAAACCATGTGACGATAACATAGAGAAGATGACTGCGTGGGCAATGTAGATGGCATCAAAGCTTTGGTGCATAATCAAACAAGAGGGGAGAAAGATATGCGGGCTTTGCGGACATGGAGAGGGACCGGAGATGACCCGCCACGACCAAACCCTCTCCATCATTGAAGAACAAGATGAGCATCCGAAAGCATCCGAAGCTCCCTGTTAAAAGGCACCACCCGATGCTTGAAGGCCCAAGCAGAGCGACAAATGGCTACTGGTCGAAATGTCCCCCGCTCCGACATTTGCCATCTTCTTCCTCGACACCTACTCATCTCTTCTTCCGTTCTCAATGTGGAACTTTCCTTATCCCGATATGTGTGTGGACTAAGTCGCTTTTCTGAGGGCGACCGGACCGCTAATCAATGCAATGCATTGCCCATCGTTGGATTTCTCGACGTGTTATGACATCTTAGCTTTCTGTGGACACTCCTTATGATCAACAGTAATAGCAATTGAGGATATGGATATCTCGTTCCAATCGTTCCCGAAATTTTATTACATACTCGAATGTAGGCATATGGGAAAGGACTAGATATGCACACGCATAGAGTGCGCTTGACCCCTAGTTTCTACATTGAATGAATACATGAATATCATTTTGCGAGTTTGCTCGTAAGTCATGTAATATCATGGCATCAAATACAATTCAAAGTACATGTATCTACAGGGGCAAGGAGATGTTCATGCGGGCACAAACAAGTCAAATTAAACAATTCAAAATCTCAATTTGGTTTGGAGGTTTTTCTTCTTTGCTTGGTTTTACCTCCTTAAGTTTTTTGAATATGCCATTACCATGCCTAAGTGGAAAGTGCATGCACGTTGGATACGTTAAGCTATTAAATGAAAAGAGAATCGTTAATATAGAATTGTCATATTGTGGCAATATCAGATATTTTGCACCTCCATCATGTGCAAAAACAGAAATGACACTACTGACAAAGCACTTTATTCAAATCTAGATAATAGAAAATTAGAATTGAGCAAGAAATTGAGTAGACTTGGGTCCAAGCACCTCATCCAAAAGGTGGGTATGCGTCCATCTGTTCGCACTTATGGAGGAGTAGCTAAAACCTAATGAAAGTCTTTTCCATCTCCACCCTCAGCCCATCGCCCTCCGGTTGCGGCCTCGTAGGACTTCGACGAGGGTCGTCCCAGCTCCACCCATGGTAGTACATCTTTTTTATCCACTAGTTGTGATTGACTCGGTTTGTTGACTGTCGCTTTAGTTTGCCAACAAATATAGTCCCATCATGTCCATCTTTAATATAGATGTGACTTGACAATGATTTGTCTTTAATTTATTGAACAAATTGACATGAAAAAAGTAAAAATGATGTGAGCCGTAATTCATAACAAATAACCACTCATAAACACAATCGACGCACGACACATTTGAAGTACACAATTTCTTAACTGTAGTCCACTATATCCCAACGTGACTTGCGATACATCAGACAAGTCAGTTGCTTCGCAATGTTAGAACAAGCTTACGAAACGATTCGACATAGGTGTGATTCCCAATGGCCCAACATTGTTATTCTAATCCTAATCCTAATCCTAGTGCACTTTTGTTTGAGCTTCCAATCGAGCTTATCGCCGGACCTTCCAACTAAATATTCATCTTATTCGATCACCGTTCTATAACTTGTCAAGATACTCCAAGGCTACTGTCAAAAAGCCTACACCTCCCAATCTTAAATGATAGTCCCCAAAGCAGCTAGTGCTGGGTTCCAACTACTAACCTATTCCGGTGTCACCTCACACAATGGAAACGAGGATTACACAAATCGCAATTTAGAGTACAAGTAAAACTAGCAAACACGCGTAAAGGTGTGACAAGCTTGAAGCGCAAAGAGATAAACTATCAATATCATTATTGATCCAACGTCAAAAGCTTCTTACAAAAGAATAATAGTACGAATATAAATAGCCTAAAATCCTAGAGTAAAACCTTATGAAAGATAGGCAGAAAATCATTACAAAAAAAAAAAAAGAGTAAGGAAAATCCCTAAGGATATTATCCAAGATCTAATTGGATGACTCAAAAACAAATTACTCAAAACTTCTAAGATAACTATCTAAGATTCTAAAGTTCCAAAAAGCAGGAAAAAAAAAAAAATCAAATCAGAGTCTCCAAATTATCAAGTCCCTTATCACACATGTAAAATGTAAGAAGTTAAAAGCACATGTTTCTCATGATTGTTGTATATACATTGTACTAGTTCTATGATTAATCAATTAGAAGAAGAAAGACTTTCAGATAAACTCTAATTTTCGAAGGATTTTGCAGTGTTGAGCTTGGTTCCAACAAAAAAGTCCAAAGGAGACCCTTCTTTTTTTGATGAAACTTCTTGCTCTCATGTTATGCAACGACCCGTGAAATTAGGATGGGAACGTGAGGGATTAATGGAGCCTCTCCCTTGGCTCTCTGAATCGAGAAAAGGAAAACCCAACATCACGTCAAGAATATCGAGCTATCGATCGTGCCAGCAAGACCCAACATGGATATGGGTTGCTGCTGATCCAACATGCCATGTAACCCCAAAGAAATGTGGCCCCACTCCCCCCGCCACGTGTCCTCACCGCATTCTTCCACCGGGTTGGCCACGGCCTTCTCTCCTCTTCACTTCCCTCTTCACCACCATAATTGATTTGCCTCGTTCATTCACTCTGACACTTCGTTTCATTTCACCATCCGCCAACTTGCAGAGGGAAAATGAAGGTTCTTGCATTCATCCCCCATCACCGTTATCGTTATTGATCACCGCTTTGTTTTTGCATGCCTCGGCTTGTTTGTTAATACTGTCCAAGTTGCTCATCACTTTCTATCATCTTCTCCTCAGATCTTTAACTGGGTGCAAAAGAGGAAGAGGTCGAATGCTAACATCCTCCAAGGTTTGATTTTGCAAATTTCCCCTACCCAAAATGACGACACGATATTCCTTTTCTGCCAGATCCCATGCATTTGTCGAGTGCTTTGGCGCATCAATGTCGTTGGAACAGGGTTCTTGAGCAGTCACTAACTTCACAGAAGTTTGTGGCGATCACTATTTGAAAGTTGTTGCGTGTTTGTGCAGATCATGAGCTAGGCGGAAGTGCGAAAGAGGCTGAATCCATCACTGCGGATGCGCTAGCATTACTTGAAGGGCTCACATTTGCAGGCGTGCTGGATGGTTGGAAAGATGGGATATTAACAATTGGAACTTTTGGTTATGATCCGCTGAAACCCTTGGACCAAGAAAAGGATGAGCTCTTCTTGGAAAGTCATCATGAGAGTCAGGAAGAGGATGATCAGCATGATCATGATCTCTATCCTGGTGATCCGGAGGAACCGATTGTGGAGGACGAGGAACAGAACCCTTTGATGTTGACGACATTCTGCAACAACGACCTCGTCCTCAATGATGAGATGCGACTACTGAATCCATTCAAAGATGATGTTGCTAAAACTGACAGGTCAATGCTGGTTGACAATGTTGAGCTGACCAAGGGAGTGGTCTTTGAAGAAGAAAAGAAGAAGAAAGGGCAGAGAGTGACCTTGGCCGACCTCTTCTCAGCAGATTCTGATGTCAAAGAAAAACCATATCCAAGTGAAGTTGGTCAACCCACCAAGCCGTTGGGGAAAAAAGAGCCCGCTTCAACCAAGAAAGATGGCCAATCTTTTGCCAAGAAGCTCATTCATCACATGGTGTCTGAAGATTCACGCCCCACTAGAAAACTAAACCGGGTGAGTGTCCTTTTTCCCAACAAGCTAAGGTATCTTCACAAAGTGAGAGCCTTTATATCCCTTTCAGAGGTCAATCTTGTTCCACTTTGGCTTTGATGAAGTTATTCAGATGAACGTACACCTAAATAGTGTGGGGGTATTGAGGATCAAATATACGGTATCCTTGAGCTCCTTTCTATTTTCACTTTTAGCATGCGTAAGCACTTCCTCAGGTCGTAAACACGGGCAGCTGGCAAACCCAATCATGAAAAGTCAAAAATCAAATAGTATGTACTTTTGTTTAGGAGACACAAACAACGCTAATGACAAAATAAGGGTAAAGATTAATAGATGTAGTGAATGCCAACCCAATGCATGCAGTTGATGAGGAAGATGTTGAAGAAGAAGATCCATCCGGAGCTGGGAAGCAAGATAAATGACAAAGAGAATCAAATGATGAAGCCTGGTTGCATACACCAACTCCTTGTCACCAACAATCAGCAGAAGGACGAGTACCTGTCTCTCCTTCAATCTCCTCAAGGCAAGTTCGATTTCATCTTTTTTTCTTTTTCATCAAGGCGAATATCTTCATCAGTACAATACCATAACCATCAACACTGTTAAATTCCAAACAATATATGTTGAGAGTAGGAGCAGTCCTTAGCTTTCAACTCTTGTCATTAAAGTAAAACAGATAGAAAAGTGCAAAACAAGGACTGAACTTTTTTGCACTGTGGATTGATAGATAGATAGATATGATATGATGATCTGATGTACAAGATGCCCAACCTTACAAATGAGTGGTCAGATTGTTCTGTCTGTGACAAAAGCACATTGGCATTGCGCACTCATCTTCCCTTCAGCAAATATTATCCACTTGATGGTCTTGACTTGATTCCCCATCCATAAATCTGAGCTCTAAATCTTCCGTATCTTCTTCCCTTTCTCTCCGTCATCCATTGCACGAAAACGTTGTCTCTGAGGCAACTCTTACACAAAACGTGAAACCATTCGTATGCGGCATCTATATAAGAGCAATGATGGTTAGACAAGACCGGTCTACAAAGTCGCGTTTCTGGTTAGCAGCAATAGTGCTTACTCGCGAAACTTATTGGTTATTATTGCTTCATCAAATATTAGATCAATACAAAGCTAGTGACACCTATATTTGAAGTTGAAGCTACAAAAAAAAAAAAAAACAGTAGTCCTCACGTCGTTGTGCACATCGCAATGTGGTTGTTCTTATTTATCTTGCTATCATAAAATGAGTTGAGAGCATTAGGTATTTCACGTGGCAGTATAGTAAGATTGGGGAGTAGTACTGTATGGCTAGGTACTGCAAGCATAACGACACGAGGACGCAATGATAAGATAGCGTTTGAAGACGAGGCTTACAAGAAATGTTATATCATTAGAATGGTTCCACGGGGTGACCATTGAAAATCCATAAAATTAGCTAAACTTCACATAGTGTTGATTGGCTATATTTACCACATCAATTGTAAAATGTGGGTCAATAACTTTTTATTGTTTCCCAAGACCCTTTACCTTCGACCAACCCAAGAATCAAATCGTGAAAATTTTGTCCCGCAAATTTGTGTACTTTGATTAATAATGTCTATCATTGTACGTCATCCCCAAAATAAGTATTATGTCAAGGAATACATAGGTGGGTGCAGAGTTTGCACACAATATCATTTGATCCATGATGTTAATTGGATTCATGGGTTCAGAGTTTATTTATCTAAGATAGACTTATCCTAAAAAGAGTAATAAAGAATAGTAAGAAAATACACATGTCAAGAAATCTTTGAAGTTGGGGAAAAAAACATGCCTTTTAGCTATTACATTGGATAGAAAGTTTTACAATGATATGTAAGCGTCACTTTATAGCAGTCTTATAAGAGTTTGATTTTGTGTAATCATTTTTCCTAAGCGAAATAGCCGGTCTTGTGATAAAAGGGTCCCTCGAAGAAAACTTCCAAACAATGAATCCAAGTAAGAAAAAGTTAGTCTAGTGGCTTTGATTGGTGATCAATTTTGACGGTGGGTCCAGTAGGCCACCACGTGTCCGCCACTTTATAGGCATCGACATCTTTTCGTCATTCTTTTTTAGGTAAAGTATGTTCTTTACCCTATTTTTTTCAACAAAAAACACACCAAGGTTGAAATGAGATTAGATGGGCATTACGCAGTTAATCCTGTTGTTATCTTTTTTGTCTTACTTTCCACTTAAAGTTGAGATACGCTAGCTAGATACATATATACATGTACATATGAAGTTAGGTCTTTGATTTTAATGAAAGTATTTATTATGATTGGTGAGATAGACATGCAAGACGGTCGGCTTGTCTACACGTCTAAAATTTTTTTATCACATTGTTATTATTGAAATCACAATGTCGATCGGTCATCGCATGCATAAGTACAATATTCATCATTATCTTTCTTCGTTGTTCTTGGGTTATGGACATTTATTGTCTTAATTTTCCAGGTCTGCCGGCTGTTTTTGCGGATGCCATGGTGTGATCAGAACTCGGGGGTCTTCTATACCGACCATTCTTGTTGCTATTTGGTGCGATTGGCTTTCCTTCTGAATGGAATTATCTTGTGTTGCAGCCTTTGCTAGGGTTTTATTTCATGTGAAAATTATCGAGTCGTCCATGTTGCGCTTTGTTTCAGACCTAAACAGCCATTGTATTTGTGTTCTTTTTTTTTAATACCAACCAGCTGATGAACGTGATGATGGGGTAACTATGTCCTCTGGATTAGGACACAAGGGAACCTGCTCGATCATTCATTTGTTTAGCTTGTGATTCAAAGCTCTTCTTGCTCACGACAATCGACTTCTTGTCTATGTCCTTGACCACAGTAACCACCAACTTGAAGGACTACTGTCTTTGGCGTCCTATCGTACTAGGTTTAGTCACTTCCGGCATAACCATCAGTCTAACCTTTATTTCCTTGGTCTTATGTTTTACAAAGAAGCTGTAATGACCCTGATTCCATGTACAGAGTCTCCAACGGTAAGGGTTATTTTCGTGATATCTCAGGCGCGTCGCCATCTCGTTTCTTTTTATCTTTTTTAAGAGCATGCGAAAGTGTACATCACACCCATACAACAATGAGCGAGTCGGGAAAATACACCCATATATAAGCAATGGGAAGGAACAAACATTATTTATGACACACCACTACTTTCATACATTATTAAAAGTTAGCACAAGCCTCTCTTACATGGACCATTCTATTTACAACCACCATATTCTGTGCTTAAAAAAGGTGGGATAAACCTTAAATCCTCTAGCAGGCTTGCTTCTGAAAATGGTGTGGGACTTTCATGCCTATAATTCTGAAAAACAATGAAGTGAATCATGAACTTGGTAAGCAAACTCACTAATCTTCTGATAGGAGGATGTTTTGCCATCGAACAAGCACGTGAATATAACCGCGTCAAATGTTGATGATAAATCAATAGCAAAAATATTTCAATAACTCAACTATGTGCATGAGAAGAGATCATTTTATGTTCGAAGCTCACACAATTTAAAACCATCACACTTGAACAAGAGCATGCACAACAGAAGGCTCACACAATTTAAAGCCATCATACTAAAACAAAGAGCATGCACGAAAGGGTTCATTTATTATTATAATCATTCGTACGGTTATTTTGGAATCCACCAAACAACGTTCCCTAATCCAAAAATAACGGTTATCGTTCGAAATTCATTGGGCATCCGAACTTAATTGGGCAACATCCCCTAATCCAAGAGTGTTGGCAATCCTTCGACAACAAATCCGTTGGGTATCCGAACTTAATCGGGTAATGTCCCCTAATCTAAGGGTGACGGCTAAGTTTATTCCCTTGTGTGACCATGCAAACAAATATTACAATCCGGCTTCTTATCTTCATTTTATTAGCCGATACAAGTAAGGCTTCAGGGCGTGAATCATGCAAAGTGTGTAACATGCCTTACTAGGGTATTTAGTTTCAATCTAGGCATCCTGGCTTAACCAGGGTATCTCAGCTCAATCGAGATATCCTTGTACTAACTCACTCAAGGCATTCGGACTCAATCAGAGCATTCCGTTTTCATGAACGAGGCATTGCCACCAATAGTGTGTGATGACCATCTTTTTCTTTTATTTAGTGATCACATATCATGTGTTGCACAAACTAGTTTATTATCTTCCATCTTAACCCACACATATAAGGCTTGAGGGCGTGCTTCCACACACACAAACCATACAACATTATACACGAGCAAGCCATGGAAAAGTATTCATCGACATGCATACAAGGCATGGTTCATGAGTAATTCATGAGCAAATCATAGAAAATTACTCTTCAACATAGACATACATATAAACAAGCACTATCAAGAACATAATCCGCTCTACCAACGTAACACAACGCCTTAGGCAAGGGTTAAAAAGTCTATTTACTAGTAAGGAATATTAGCAAACTCTACAAAATTGCACATGAACAAACCATAAGGAAAGCATTCATTAATATAAACATGCATTTATGCATGGTTCGGAACACAACCCGCTCAACTAATGTAACACACTGCCCTAACTAAGGGTTACAAAGTTCACTTATAATAGGCCTAAAAGTCATCGTTAGTGGCAAGGTGAGCGGCTTGGCAAGGACTCGAGCGAGAGAGAGGTGGAGAGAGTGAGGTCAAGAGGAAGAAAGAGACGTGCAAGGGAGAGGAGGGAGTAGCGCTCGTGTGCGCGCACGAGAGAGAGAGAGAGGAAATGAGGGGAGGGCGTCTCCATTTATAGGCCACCTCTTCTAGCTTTCATGACTTGCTCTCCAAGTTTTTGTTCTCTAGAACTTTCCACCGAGCCTCCTTCAATTACAAGCTCTTTGCTCTTTAAGTTCAGCTCTCTAGAACTTTCTATTAAACCTTATAAGCTTCTAAAACAACTTCACTTACAAACTTCCAAGACTACTTATAAAACAAATATGACCAAGATTAAATAATGGTATATAAAATATACATGTGACTCTCAAGACCAAATAATAGCTTATAAAATATGCATGTGCCAAATAATGCAATATAAAATATGTATATGACTATCAAGACCCAAATAATAGCATACAAAATATGCACGTGACTTTTAAGACCGAAGTAATAGCTTATAAAATATGCACATGACTTTCAGGGTCAAGGTAAGAGCAAATAACACATGTACATGAATATTATAAGGTCAAGACACAGGATTCATTTATTAATCAATCGAAATCCATCAGTTCTTTCCTTTAGGCATGTTCTTCTTCTTCTTGTACTAAGGTTTATCCACTTTCAAGACTCAACTAGTCTAATGATAATCCTAAATGGCTAGACTCCAAGAGAATTTTAAGACAACTAGTCTTCCAAGAAGCCCCCTAGGTGTGAATCACCTTTTTGCATTAATATTCTTTGAATTCTAGCTCATTGGCTTAGAGTAGACTCATCTTCTAGAAGAGGTAGGCATGTAGCTTTATCTTGACTTGGTGGACTTTGTTGCGACCTACCCCTCAGGGGGAGGGAAAAAGTTTAGGGGTATTGCCTAAAAGACGGATCTAAGGCCCATGATTAGGCATAGGCTCTCCCAAGCCTATACCTCGCGCGACATTAGCATATTCTTAAGAATTTCATAATAAGGAGTCGCCGCTAATCCATTGGGGTTGGCTAGAAACCAATCAAGACATAGGAGTTTGCCTTGCTTCCTATGCAATCAGAAAATCTAGGGTTGGGGACTCGATTACACTAATTGACTAAATAGTGCCCTTTTGGTATCTAAACTTGTTCATTTAAAATAAAAGATTTTTGTCAAGCAGTTTGGATTGATTTTACACCTATCTACTAATATACAAGGTGATCATGCGGGTGTGCAACCATTAAAATAATAATTATAGCTATCAAGATCATAATTATAGTAAATTGAGCACAAGTAATTAAACATAATAAAATATGCAAATTAAATATGTGATATGATCAATATACGAGAAAATAAAGATCTAATTACACTAAGAATGCTGGACATGGCAATTCCTAATCAAACCTTTAATTTTTGAAATTTTTTAATTATTTTTTAAATAATAAATAAAAATAATATTTTAGTAGTATTTTCACTCAGACTGGGTCGAGTCTGATCTGACTGACCCAGGTCTGACCTGTTCGGGCAAGTTGGTCCAACCCGCCCAGGTCAGGCCCCACCAGGGTTGGTCGGGCCTTCGTTAGGTTAGGATTGGGCCTACACCGGCAGGCTCAATCTCTTGCAAAGAAAGGATTTCGCAAGCCCACAGCCTAGATCAACTCTGGGCTGTGGGCTGCGGAAGAAAGGGGCCGAGCGGGCAAGAAAGAATTAGCCCAGCTCAGCCTACCTCCTCTGATCAGCGACTGCTTAGTCGTGACTCGCAACTAGAGGAGTCGCAACGGCGTTGTCTAGGTAGTTCGCCAGCCAAGGCGCGACAGCACCGTCCTAGTAAGGTGTAGGGGCGACTTTCGACCCCTTGAGGTTGAAGGGCTCCGACGGCGACGGCACGGGAGTTTCGGGGTGAGCTCCGACAATGCACGCAAGGACTCACGGCTCCAACCTCCCTTGGCTCTGATGATGCAGCTCCCGGGAACCTGACCTAAATGATGTAGCAGAGAGAGGGGGACGCGGCCCAGGGCCCTAAACGACGAGAACAGGGGGGAATTTCGGCTTGGCATTTCGTTAAACGAGTAGCGCGCACTGATGAACCTAGGGATCTTTGGCTCGATCGAGACCCAAGCGAGGGATCGAGGGGGTTAATGGGGGTACTGGGACACCAGGGAATGCAGCAAGGAAGATTGGGGAGGTCGAAGCTCACTTGTATCGATCGAGGTGAGCTCCAGCCGGCTTGATTCTAAGGAACGCACACAAAGTGTTTGGTAAAATACAAACCTGGGCTCTTGAGGAAACGGCGGCGGCGACGATGGCCATGGTCAGGCGATGTCTCGGCGGCGGTAACGGTGGCCCTAGGCTCTCAAGGAAACGGCGGCGGTGGCGTTAGTCGAGCAACGCGTCAGCGGCGGTAGCGGTGACCCGAAGACTCATTCTCCTTAGCTTATTCTCAATCGACTTTCTCCTCGGTTCCCCTCGTTCCTTCCTCCTCTCTTCTTTTTCCTTTGGTGGTTCTCCCTTGCTCCTGCTCTCTCCTGCTCCGCTCCTATCCTCTGGCCCTGCTCTCTCTTGCTCTGCTCCTATCTTCTCGCCCTACTTTGCTATCTTTTCCTTTCTTTTTTGCAGGTTTGCGCGCGGAGGATGGAAGGAGGAGGATGACCAACTGTGGTGGGCCAAGCCAAGGGAGAAGAAAAAGAATGCTGAGCTAGGCCTAGCGTAGGGAAAAAAGAAAGGGAGGCAGGCCGGGCCAAGGCCGAATACGACCCAACTTGACCCTTAAGCGTTTTTCTCTTTTGTTGTTATTGTTTTTGTTGTTTAAAAATAGGTGTCAATAGCTGCTCCTCTTTGAATGTAGACTTGAAGAGGTTCCATTCAATGACAAAAAACACTCAAATTATTTCGGCAGTAAAGAGACCTTGGGTGCGTAGGCTCGCACCAGGTCGAGCTATGGAAGCGCATTGTGTTAATAAGAGGAAGAATGACCTCGGGTTACAAAAGCACACCGTGTCATAAGAAGAAAGAGAGACTCCAGGCTACATAAGCACACAACGTCATGGAAAAGAGAGACCTCGGGCTATAGAAGTACGCCGTCTCCTAAGAAAAATAAAAGACTTCGGGCTATAGAAGCACGTCTTGTCATTGGTAAAAGGAAAGACCCCGAGTTACAGAAGCACGTTGTATCATAGGAAGAATGAAAGAAATGAGGTCTCACCACGTAACAAATGGGTTTCGACCAAGTTGGAAATACATGATTTAAGGAAAACCATGAATTTTTTGAAAATCGCAGTTTAAAGATAGACTCATAAACATTTTAAAAGCATGGTTTAAGGATAGACTCACGAATCTCGTCGTTTAAAGATAGACCCACCAACCTTGCGGTTTAAGGATGACCAACAAAACGTGTGGTTACCAACTATGTGGTTTAAGAATAGATCCACGGACTATGTAAATAACATGGTTTAAGGTTGGCCATGAACCTTGTAGTCTTTAGGGAAGCATACGCTAATCCCTTGGAAACTACATGACTTCATTGGGAAATTCTGTCAAACTCAACTTGAGCAAATGTCATTACGGATGGCATCAAGAGATGTATTGACAATATTGCAGTATTAATTGAACAAGCTAATTAAGCTAAGTCTGATTGCCTTGAGAAACATATCAATTAGCATCACGAGGCACAGAACTGTCATCTTGCTTGGGGATGTATCATTAATCATCAAATTCTCTAGGAGCCAAGCTCTTATCAAAGAAATTTTTACTCGTGAAAAAGGCTTATTAAGCATGCTAAACTAGAGCTTCTTAGTCAGAAAGGGTTTCTCACATACTCTTGATAAAATGGCTACTTGATCCTATCCATTTGCATGGGAAGTAACTGATTGTTAAGGGTTTCTCACATAACCTATATCAAAGGCTTTCAGAAACGTTCGTGATGAGGACAATTTGATCGATCAAAAAGGTCTTTTGAAAGGACCGCAATATAAATTGGTCATAGGCTTACACAAATGGATAATTGCTTTGAGGCCAATAAAGGAACATTTGTCACTATCTTCATCAGGTTTACAAGTCGAGATTTTGGAAGATAAGACAAGATATAATTGCTTCCACTCCTTCAAGCAGTAGCTTCTTTGTGGCATTCTCATTAATTTTAATCAGAAGAGACTTCGGAAGATGGTTGTAATGTTGGCTCGGGAGAGGCTGGAAAGGCTTAAAATTTTCAAGAGGGTTTTTAAGAGTTGGTGATCATCATGACATCGTGAGTAGATCACTCAATCTTTCGAAATCATTTGGCTTTTGAAACAAAGCACATCTCGAAAGTCCCTTGACTAATCATTTTTGCATGAGAGCTTTGCTCCTTTCTCTAATTTCCTTTGCTCTTGCGATGAATTTTTTACGCAGGCACTTGGACTTTGATAATTTTTCTTTCACATAAGATGCAGCCTTTTGGCTCTTTTTCTTGATGGGCATTGGTCTTACTTTTACCAGGCACATTGCTTTTTTATGCCCCATAATTTTGTTGAACTTTTTGCTCTTTGAACTTTTGGAGCTCTTATGACTTTCGAGATGTCTTTCGCATTTCATTGATCTTTGTGTTCAATGCAAATGAATCTTTAGTCCTAAGAGAATGTCGCTTTTCACTCAACTCTCAAAAGTGTTTGAAGGATGTGTTTAGAAATGACTTACCTTTCTTCATCCTAAACACTCCTTGTTTGGCATGGTTAATGTTTCACATTTTTGCCTGAATAAAATTATTTTTACGAGGCCCCTTTTCTTGAGAGTTGCCAACATGAAGAACATATAGTGACCGGAAATAGGTCATGCGAATGATGCCATGTAGTTTCTTTTTTTAGATTCATTCATTTTTATCATCTCGGTTTACCTCTCATTTCGGAAAAGAATATATTCAACCGTTTGTGCGGAGACTCGATGGGTCCTTGAATCGAGTTTTTCTTTCATCATTTCTTCGTCAAATGGTAGGCTAAGTAGCACCGACACAAACACGTGACACACAACACGACACAACACGCCGACATGTCATTTCTCAAAAAGTAAAGAATTCCGACACAGTACGACACATTATATATTAAATATATATTTTTATATATACATGATTAA
The DNA here is from genome assembly GCA_014182555.1 of Eucalyptus erythrocorys. Taxonomy (NCBI): domain Eukaryota; kingdom Viridiplantae; phylum Streptophyta; class Magnoliopsida; order Myrtales; family Myrtaceae; genus Eucalyptus; species Eucalyptus erythrocorys. The sequence continues at coordinate 164,116 of CM024601.1, read as the reverse complement.
TTATTATATTTAAATTAATTTATTCAAATTCATAAATAAATAAATAATAAAAAATAGTCTATAATAAATCTATATTATTTATTCATAAAAAAATTGGAAAGACATTTTTTGACTTTAACAAAAGTTATCGATGAAATAAATAACTAACGTGAGATTAGAGTCAAAATAAATTTATATTTTTCTACGATGATCAAAATTTATCATTATTTAACATCTAGTGCTTTTATTTTTTGATATAACTTTTTAACCTGTCTATTTATTTATTTTTTAGCCTTACCATGTATTAATAAAGTTACTTAATGTTCAATGTTTTTTTTAGGGTTAAATGGGTCTCACCCATTTATTTCAGCCTCCATTTTCTCCCCCACCCCACCCACCGCCTGTGCCTGTCACTTCCCAAATCCCACTGCACGAGGCTTTCTTTCTTCCCTAGAAGTCATTGTCTCTCTCCTTGCTCTTCTTCCTAAAATTGGGAAAACCCTAGCAATCATCTTCTTTCTCCTCTCCCTTGCTCGGTCTCCACCTCTCTCGCCGCTACCTTACCTCCGTTCCCTTCTTTGCTGTTGTAGCCTCACATCCAGCCTCCATTGCAGCATTGCGGTTTTCCATGTTGGCGTTGTAGTTGGCGATTGCAGCCAACCAAGACGATCGAGAAGGCTTCTTGGTGTTGCAGTTGGCGGTCGCAACCTTCCCTTGTCATTGCTCGCAACGTCGCCTTAGCTCCCTCACCCTTTGCCTCCACCCTCCATCACCTTCTTCACTTTGCACCTGCATATCCTCCCACAAACCTCCGGACACACTCCGACGCGCATGTCAGAAAGAGTTGACCACATGTCGGAAACTCCGGCACGTGTTGACCGCATGTGTGACACGTGTCGGGGTGTCCGACACGACACAGAGGCCCTTTGAACATGTCCGTGCTTCCTTGACAGTAGGGTGCCTGAAACACAAATAGATATGCGTGTATGTAACATATGCATGATGCTATGCGACTCAGATTGTGCATGAACTGGCTCCGCGGCCTTGATTTCATTCATGGAAAATATTTCTTGACTGCATCAACGTTTACTCATGTTGATTTCATTCATGCTCGATCCCCTTTTGATCATCGTCGGTGTCATCGGAACCTGACAAACTTTCTTCATGCACATCCGGGTCACATGAGTCCTTATCATGATTATGCATAATGAAATGCCTGTGATGCGATGAGATAAGTTAGAGCATGTCAACAATAAAGATCATGCATGTCGTTTCGAAGAATTTTTTAAAGTATTTTTTGTAAAAAGTTTCAAGAACTCATCCTCATATCCTCGGATTTCCTCCTCCTTGCAAAACAGTTAAACTTGGGAGCATGTGGAGGCCCAAGCCTCAGTGACCACCATAGGATTAGTTTGATATGCTTCCACATGTCCTTAATAAAACATGCGTCTACTTTATCGAATGAGGAAAGATAAGAACATATTTTATCATACATCACCCTCGACCGACAACTCAAGATCGGGGCTGACCATAGTTCACACTACGAACGACATAGACAAGAAAGAAATAACAACGATATCTTACGTAGGGGATTGGACATAAGACAGAAGACTAAGATGAACGAGAACCGGCCTACTCTGGAGGGACAACTACGACTTCGGATGACTCAGCTTCCTCGCACGTTAGGATGGTGCATATGATGTCCTCGAAAATTGAGTTTACTCCCTCTGCATGATTTAGTAAGGGATTTTGTTGCACGTTAGGCTGAACTTCCTTGAAAGTCAAGATGCCTCCATCTAGTAGTTGTTGGACTTTGTATTTAAGCACATAGGAATTATCCACGTCATGCTCCCTCTCCCCCATGTGATACTCACATGTTTTGGTTACATTGAATTTGGTAAACTTTGCGGGGTTGTCTCTAGGCACCTCTTTCGCAACCATCCTTTTTTTGAGAAGCATGGGCAACAACTTTGACAACAGACGCGGTAACGGGGAAAATTCCCTTTGAATGGGTCTCTTACCCTTGTCATATAACCAGGATGAGTTTCCTTGAGCCATTACAGGCTTATATGCGGGTTTTGAAGGTGGCCTAGAGAGAAACAGCTCCTGCACCAGTGCTACTTCAACCGCAATTTCCTTATCTTTCCTCGCTGGGAATTTCTTAGTGCTTCCGGTAGATATCATTCCCTCAATGATTGCCCACTCAACTCCTTCACCCACATCTACTAGTTGTAAAAACATCTGACATCCAAAGTACACTAATCTTTGGAAGTATTTAGGGGGCAATGTCTTGAGGAATAGCTGCTTCATTTCTCTCTCATTCAAGGCCGGCTTCACCTGTGAGGCCATAGTTCTCCACCTTTGCGCGAAGGCCTTAAATGATTCATTCATCTTCTTTTCTACGCAGGTCAACTCTTCTCTCGTGGGGGCGAGCTCGGTGTGAACCTGTATTGCTGCAGGAATTCATTGGCCAAGTCCTCCTAACTAGTGAACTCTTCAATGTCTAGCGCGATAAACCACATCAAGGCGATGCCTTCTAAGCTATCTTGGAATGTGTGAATGAGGAAGAGGACGTTGTCAACATAGTGAGCCATTTTCCTCAAGTAGTACATAAGGTGAGTCTTAGGACATTCTGTTCCGTCATATTTCCTCATGAATTCAGAATCTTGGAAATTTCGGGGAACTTCGTCTTGGTATATGGGGACAGCTTGTCAGCTCCTTTTAGCTCATATCCTTGCAAGGCGCACAGTCGCTCCTCCATCTTAGCCGGGCGCTTTTCACTCTCTCCATCTAGGCAGGACGTTGGCTCTTCCCTCCAAGGAGGATCTAAGTCAACGACGATTGGCGTGACAGAAGGCATTTCTCTGGAAGTTTCCTTTCCAAGAAGATCGGTGATGTGTGGGTCTCCTGTCAATGGGGGAGCGTGTCCTGACAATGTAGGAGTGCATGTCTCAGTGACAGTTACGACGGGAGGCTCTTTGAGCTTTTGACTTATCTCAAGCATCATTGCGGTAAGTTGGGCCAGCTGGTCCTCCATCTTAGCCATGCGTGTGTCGGTGTCTTCGTTCTCCATCCTAGCTTTTGTGCGAGTGCGAATTGGAGATCTCCACTTGGCGGTGTTGACGATCGATAGAAGACAATCGATTAGCTAGTACCTAGCGAAAGGTTAAATAAGTGTATATAAGCACAAGAAATAAACAGATGGTCAGCCCATGACAAAGATATAACTGCCCCAATTCGTTCATTTCATTGAAAGCAAAGTTGTTACATAACGCAGAAAAAGACATGAGAGAGAACCCCTAAATAATGTTATTAATTTTGTGATCCCACATTTTAAGACCCACATTTTCTCTTTAAAGTGACGGTTATTCGATATGCAGTTTGTCCACATTTCATATCTTTTTGTGACAACCGTTCATTTGGTAACCGAACGAAGCTGTTTTGAAGATAGAAATACATGACTCTTGACTCCCATCATACGCCAACCAAAGTTACGACCAACCTAATTTGTCATGAACCAACTAAAAGGAAAGCGAATAAGTAAATTGCGAGTAAAATGGATCATAAAACTTACCCTACATCATTGAGTAGAAACGCCATTGACATGCGCATGCTTATGGGTTGGTGGTTCAATTTCTACTCTAAACGGCCCAAAATGGAGCCATAGGATCACTGGACCAAACCAACAAGATCGCGGCTAGGTTGTGTTTCCCATGAGTCCAGCTTCATCAAAGAACTGACCTGTGTCGCGTGGTTGTAGACTAGGGTGGGGACCTTTAATGTCTGGAAAGAAATTTCGGAGTTGAGATGGACGACTCGTACTATATGGTTGTAGTTGGAGTGGTATCCACCTCAATACCATCTTAAGTGATCCTACGGGCTCAGGTCCGGCGGCAGGTAATGTGTCATGGTGTAGTGCAATGTAGGGAATACATGCATGACAGTCTATAAACAAATACCATTTTAAAAGTTCAAAACATAAACATTTATTCCCAACTCTACACCTACAAGACAAGGGGTTAACAATCAGTCCTCCCCTTTTAACTCCCAACTGCAAAAACATTCAACACTCACGTTAAGGACATACTCGATATCCTCGCTGCCAAACAAAAATTATTTTTGAATAAGATAAATTTATGCCCAAGTCTCCAGCGGAGTCACCAAACTGTCATGACCTACCCCTCGGGGGGAGGGAATAGGTTGAGGGGTATTGCCTAAAGGATGGACCTAAAGTCTATGATTAGGCATAGGCTCTCCCAAGCCCATACCTCGTGCAACATTAGGGTCTTCTTAAGAATTTCGCAATAAGGAGTCACCACTAGCCTATTGGAGTCGGCTAGAAACTAAGCAAGGCATGGGAGTAGGGGTGAGCGTTGTTCCCAGGTAGAACCGGGAACCGGGGAGGTTCCGATTCGGTTCTCGGTTCTAAAGGGACCGGTTCCGGTTCCCGGTTCCCGGTTCCGGTCCGGTTAGGGCTAAAAAACCCACAAATCAGTTTGCTTAGGGTTTCCTTAGCCCCAAAATCAAAAGTTCACTTCTTCAAGTTCTTCTTTCACACGACACTTGCTCGACGTCCGTTCTCTCTCGCCCGTCCGTTCTCCACCTTTGCTCGACGCCACCGCTGGTCGCCCTCGACGCCACCGTCATTGATCTCTGCTCGAGGTTCGAGGCCACCTCCGCTCGCCCTCGACAGCACTGCAGCTCGCCGTTTGCCCTCGACGCCACCATTGCTTGCCCTTGACGCCACCGCTCGCTGACCCTTGCTCGAGGCAACCTCCTCTCGCCCTCGATGCCACCGCCGGTGACCTCTAGCTCGCCGCTTGCCCTTGACACCACAATCGCTCGTCCTCGACGCCACTGCTCGCTGACCCCTGCTCGAGGCCACCTCCTCTCGCCCTCGACACCACCGTTGGTGACCTCTGGCTCGCCGCTCCTCCTTGATGCCATGGTCGCTCGCCCTTGACGCCAGTCATGCCACCACTCGCTGACCCCTACTCGAGGCCACCTCCGCATGACAAGTTTGAGGTAGATAGGTTCATCTGCAAGACCATTTTCTCTTGATCTTGTCATTCAAACACTTCAACGAGATGGTTTGCAACTCTGTGCTGTATATCTATTCATTTTTTTTTTCCAATATCATGGCTAAATCTTTTGTGAGCCAATTGGTGGTGACTTTGAAAGTGTAGAAATGGTTTGCAATGTTGCTATAAGATTCGGCAAATTTATAGAAGAGTTTAGGGTGTTGAAAGAGTGTCACTTGTGCTATTTGGCATAGGAATTTTACATGTCTTGCGATTACACTGTCCACATAATCACAAGGTTAAGTGATGCAAGTTGCTTAACACTCCCACTCATGTGTAAGCATGACAAATGGTGACCGACAGCGTGCATGTGAAATAGGACGATGAGATGTATTCATTGAAATATAAAATAAACATGACTCTAGGATAAGCAGAGTTTTGGTTGCATCCTTTAGCATATTGCATAGGATTCCAATGTCTTATTATGGATTTCAATTTTATTCCTGCTGAGATATTAAAATTATGCTGCTCTTCTTCTAGGTTTGTTGGAAGTTATGTTAAGTGTTAAGAAAGCTGCATTTTGACTTATCTTACTTCAATATGACACAAGTTGCAAACTTTTTTATATCAGAAAAAAGGTTAAAGTGAAAGGGTCTCGGTTATTGTAGCGCATCTGATTATGAAATTGTCTTATCATTCCTTCTAGGAAGTACGATGTCTATTTTTGTTTACTAAACTATTTGCACTTATATTTGAAGTATTTAACACATTGATGCAGCCTATCACTGGATATGGACTAGCTAGAGTTTTGGAATTTGGGCATCCAAACTTCAAGAAAGGGGACTTTCTTTGGGGTTTCTCTGGATGGGAGGAGTATAGTATAATTACTACACCAGAGACTTGCTTTAAGATTGAGCACGCTGATGTTCCTCTGTCTTACTACATTGGCCTTTTGGGTATGCTCTATAATCATCAACTTTAATGTCCCTTTCTTGTTAATGAATAAGGTGAATCAGATAGTTAAGATATCACTTGTAGGGATTTTCATTGTTGACGAGCCTTATGGCCTCGTTGAATTGTTTGAATGATAGGGCCAATAATTCGAAGCTGTCTTCTATAGGAGATGCTTACTTGAAGAAGCCCGAGTTCTCTCTTGATCCTTCTTTTCCACGATTTCACCTTGCTGAGCCCCTTCGTAGGCCTGTGCTTACAACTGAATCGGATTTTAGTGAGATATCAGTCCCAGAGCTGTCAATCAAGGGCTTTCTCGACACTGTTGGACCATCAAATTTCAACATCACCTGTAGATTTTAGTGAGACAGCTTTTCAATCTTTCTGGTTCAAAGGTAGGTGATGAAATGAACAGACTAAAATTGATCTACTTTCCCATGGTTTGTGCTGTATTATGTTTCTATACATCATTGGTATGTTATATTTCAATATAATAAACTTAGCTTATGTATAAAAGTGTTGTATTATGTTTCTATAAAGCATTGGTATGCTGTATTTCAACATAATAGACTTAGCTTATGTATAAAAGTACTGTATTATGTTTCTATAAAGCATTGGTATGCTGTATTTCAACATAATAAGACTTAGCTTATGTATAAAAGTGTCATATTATGCTTCAATACAGCATTGGCATGCTATATTATACTGTGTTAACATTGTTATCAAATACACATGTCAAACATTTCATCCTCTATGAGCATACACCATAGTATACATCAAAATCTATATTTTCAACCACATATTTCAATTGTTCGTCACTTTTCCATTTTAGAAACAAGGATATCAATAAAATAACATGATTTCAACACAGTTACAAGATAATTATGTCCACAAGTGAGGAAGCAAATGCATTGCCTTTTCTATCATGATATGCCGATGAAAATCATTAACAATATCTCAAAAGATATTAATTCAAATGTCAGTAGATGGCATATTATTTTATGATGCATGAATACCACAAGGTATTCATCACTGAACAGGACTATCTCGATGCATGATGCATCTTGACTAACAAGGCGTTGTTACCATGAACTCATGGGGGATATAATCATATATACCCTTTGTCATGCCTCAACCCATTCATTACAAGTGTCCTCTATATCAGCGAGGATAAATACTCCATTGTATCTTTGTAAGAGAATGGTCGTTTCTTAACATCATACACTGGTTACATGAGCTATGTCATACCATGGCTATAGGAGTCATGTCATCATAGGATTTCATGTCATATCAATCTTTTAGAATCGTCTCATACGGTAGACATTTAGTTGACTTAAGAGTTTCATTCACATACTCATACAAATAAATTCACTCTATGGCAAACAGGCTGTGGTAAAGGTCTTAATCGCATGGCATTATTCATATACATTTCATAACAACATAACAATTGCCATGTACATCTCAATAATTTGTCATTTCTTATGCAATTTATGATAGACAATTAATTACATGCACTTCAACACATATATCCCTATTCTTTTCATGCCAAGCCATCATCCTTTAATCGGAAGCCACAAATAACTAACCAGTAATTTAGAAACAAATGCTCATACTCAAAGAATCGACTACATGAGTAACAACAACTCAAAGAATCAATTACATGATTAATCGACAATACTTAGCTAGTACTTTGGTAACTTAGCCGAATTATAAAAATATTATTATCAAATCTTGTTTCGGCATCTTCACATTTTCACTTAATCAAGTCATATTAATTAAATTAAACATCAAAAGCCATTTATTTATTTTAAACAATAACTTCACTTGTAATGATTGCTCCAAACTTTGGTTGAGTCAAATTGTCATGAGTGATGTCATCTTAATGTTAAGTTCAATGACACAAATAAGAAAATTAGAATAATTAATTAGGTGACAAGTGGCAATATTGAAGATGAAAAAATGGAGAGAGAGAGAGAGAGAGAGAGAGAGAGAGAGAGAGAGTCATTGGTCAAGCATGATGCATGAATTTTTTTTTTTTTGTCAGTCCTACTCTATTCCTATTCTAACACTCACTCTCAGACTTTTGCCCTGCCTTTTGCAGGGCGTGGAAGTCGAAACCCACTCCTGAAACTTACTCGTCCCCACCCAACCCCCCGCTAAGAAGATGGAGATTTGAACCACTCACCTCCCCCTTCCACGATACATGAATGAGAATACATTAGTTGAGTTGTAGTTTTTTTAAGCATTAACGAGAGATGGTGTCATTGAACTTATTTGAGAATGCATAGATCTCTCTATATTTTCCACTAAGTGTTTTACCTCAATGTCATCATGGCTTTTAACTTTAGTTAATTAAAATGTATTGTTTTAAACTAATGAAAAAGACAAGTCAAGGTCTTCTCCATCTCTCATTAATGCTTAAACATCAAAAGCCATTTATTTATTTTAAAGAATGACCACTTGTAAAAATTGCTCCAAACTTTGGTTGAGTTAAATTGTCATGAGTGATGTCATTTTAATGTTAAGTTCAGTGACACGAATAAGAAAACTAGAATAATTATTTAGGTGACAAGTGGCAATATTGAAGATGAAAAAATGGAGAGAGAGAGAGAGAGAGAGAGAGAGAGAGAGAGAGAGAGAGTGAGTCATTGGCCAAGCACGATGCATGAATGAGAATGCATTATTTGAGTTGTAATTTTTTTAAGCATTAATGAGAGATGAAGAAGACCTTGACTTGTCTTTTTCATTAATTTAAAACAATACATTTTAATTAACTAACGTTAAAAGCCATGATGACATTGAGGTAAAACACTTAGTGAAAAATATAGACAGATCTATGCAAATTAAAAAGTTACAAGTGGCATAATTTGAGTAGCTAGAATATATAGATCATTATTTGATTTGTATTATTGAAGTAAAAGGGTGAGGTCATGCATGACACAAATCTATAGGTTAAACTTATAATTGAAAATGAGGGAGGCGTGAAGAATGAACGAGGACTCTTGGCCTATAAACTTAAAAGGCATTTATGGACTAAAGTTAAAAGAAGTGATGTAAGGAATGATGTAATTTGCAGGTAAAAAATAATGTTATAATTTAACGAATGCGGCAATCAAATTAGCGAAAAGTGGCTAATAAACTATGGTTATAAAAAACAAAGAGAATCATGTGACAATTATCAATGCTCACTAACGTTAAAAGAGGCGACGTAGATGTAATTTGCAGGTAAGAAATTAGGTGATAAACTAAGGAACATGGCAATCAAATTAGTGAAAAGTGGCTGATAAATTTTGGTTATTAGAGACAAAGAAAATCATGTGACAATTATTAATACCCGTGTAGAAAAATATGAATCTTATTTCTATATAACATAATTTACATAATTAATACAATAAAAATTTAGGATGTCACAAATTTAATCTTACAAAAATAGATAAATAACTCAAATGGTGATCGGTAATTTCGTCTGACGGTTGGTAAATTTACTTCTGTTTTTGCCTGAAAACAATGGAGTCTGCCTGCTTCTGTTTTTGTCACCACTGGTCAGCAGAAGGACGAAGAAGAAGAACTCATCACAGGGACCGCTTCGTCTCTCTACCGGGTAAGAATTTTCTGGGTCGATCGACCTTTGTCCTTGGGATGGAATTTCTCTCTGTTCTTTTTTGGGACAATTTAAGTCCGGTTGTGTCGAGAAGGTGATACTGTGGAAGCAGCAGTGAGTGAACTGAGGGAAAATGGGCTCCAATCCTAAAGTCCATTCCTTTGATGAGGTCGCCAAGCACAACAGCCGCACCGATTGCTGGCTTATTATCTCTGGTAAGGTTTGTGTTCCAATTCCTTGCTTCCCTTCTCTTTTCCTCATTTCTCATTATTCCGTATTGTCTAGTTGGGAAGATCGTGAGCAAATCACCCCTGGAGTCGCGGTTGGGCCGTTGCTTGTTTGTGCGTGCTCAATTATAGTTAGTTTGCACGCTTGCGGATTGCTTGCTATATTCTTGACTTGATGGGTGCTGATCTTTCAGAAGCTGTCCACGTAGCTTTAATGGACCTTGCATTGGGTTGAGAAACTCGTCGATGCGTGTTTACAGAGGCTATGGTTCTGAAGATGCATTGTCCTTTTTCTTCTTTTTTTCCCGATGATTGAGGTTCTGTTTCTTTGCCCTTTACCGTTTGGATGAGAATGCTCTCACCTTGTCAGTAGAAAAGGATCTTGGTGGGTTGCTATATCTCCATGTGTAGTTTCTTCCTTCGAATTTGCTTGGTAACCTTCCTGCCTTGAGGCGCGAGGCCCATCGAGCATCAATTAAGCTACTTGCAATTGTTTTGCCATTGTCACTTTCTTATCTTGGGCTTCTGCTCTTGACTTTTCCTTTTCGAATTCGTTGTATCTTGTAATGACTAAACTACATATATCAGCTAGAGGAAGTCAAAGGACTTCGGGCAAGCCTCTTCATACTTATATGTTATTTTCCGTATTCTCCTCATGATTAAAGCTGCTATTGGTACTGGCATGAGCTTTTGAAACTCCAGGGGGAGCTTTTATTTGGGAGGGTGAAAAGAATTTATGTCCCTGACGAGTTCCTTTTGGTTGCTCTGGTCGAGTAACCTGTTCACTTATTAATGCAAAAATTAGATTTCCCTTTCAGCATATTGCATTAAGCGTTACTGGCCTTTGAACCTGAATGTTTTTAATCACTGCGGTAAATATCATGGAGAATTCTCAGCCCTTTTAGTGCATTCATTTCTCCAGGTTCACCAACCCGATGTTTGAGCATGCGTGCCCATTATAGTTGCCTATTGTTCCAATAGGAACTTTTCTAAATAATCTAGAAAATGGAGGGATGCTTCCTTAACAAGTCGACAGTGTTGTAAAACATGAGATAGAAATTAAAAAAAAAAAAAAATCTGTTCCTTTATTCTTTTTGCCTTTCTGTTTTGTCTGTCTGGACAAAACAAGTTCTCCTTTCTGTCATGATTCTTGAGATCTTTTCCTTTGCAAAAGGGACTTTAGTCAGAGAATGACATGGAATGAAAACTCCTTGATGGCTTTCTGCATATATACATGAATTATTTTACGGATTCATTATGGACCATATACAATTACAACTCCTTGTATCCAATTTTTTCTTCTTCCAATGTTTTTTTATTTGATGATGAGTAAGTTGATCACCATTAAAGATGCATTAAAACATTATGATGCATATTCTGGCACATATCATGTGGAAATTTAACTGTTTTCTTTTGGGATTATATAAATAGCGAGTGGCATTGTCTCAGGTCTATGATGTAACTCCTTTTTCTGGAGGATCATCCTGAAGGGGATGAAGTCCTGCTAAACGACACGGGTGAAACGAATATTAGTCCCTTAAAATTCACACTGATGTGACCACAGAAATTGTTATTTATCAATTGCACTGTCTTGATTATGCAGGGAAAGATGCTAATCATGATTTTGAAGATGTTGGTCATAGCGATTCTGCAAAAGAGATGATGGAGAAGTATTATATTGGCAAAGTGGGGAGCTCCACTCTTCCAGCAAAGAGTGAGTACACTCCTCCAACCCAAGTGCCTTCTGGCCCAGTCCAATCCTCTGGGATAGCGACAAAAATTTTGCAGTTTCTTGTTCTGCTGCTGGTCTTAGGCCTTGCATTTGCACTAAGGAACTTTGGCAAAAAAGACTTATTAGATGTCTGATGAATTAGGGTATGTTTATTAACTTGCTAAATAGTGATCGATTATATTCTTTTGTTCACAGGAACAAAAAAAGAACTAGCAAAACTCGACCTCGGTCAGGTGGTGTGAGTTCTACCTTGCCCTAGCCTCGCGAGGTTTTGCCTCTCACAAGCTGGCGAGGCCAAGCCTCGCAAGCGAGCCTTTGGCAAGCTCGCTGGACCTTGCCCAACCAATCGCCGACCATGGCAATGGTCGGTGACTGGCCACAAAAAGGAGGAAGAAGAAAGAGAAAAGAAAAAAAATATTAATAAAAATATTAAAAATTTTAAAAAAAAAATTAAAGATTACGCCAAAAGTATTTCTATTTTGGGAATAAAAATTTGGACATTACTAAGGGGGTGCATGACGCGCGCTATTTCTCATTCAGAAATTGTTTCGGAATAGAAAAACAATTTCGGAATAGAAATCCGTTTGGTAAAATTATTCCACTTTTCTATTTCGAAATAGATTTTGGTTAGAAATAGATCCGAACAAGAAATAAGAAATAAAAAAAAGCTATTTTTCTATTTCGAAACAGAAATGAAAAATAAAAAAAAATTTTCATCGTTCATCGCGCCGCCGACCGTCGACCGCCGGCCGCCATCGGCCGTCGCCGCCCGCCCGCCGCCGTAGCCCGCTCCCGCCGCCGCCGGTCTCCCGCCGCCTCCGGCCGCCGACGCGGTCGCCGGACGCCGACGCCCGGCTGACGTCGGACGCCCGCCGCCGCGCCGGCCCGATCTCCGCGCCGTCGCCCGCCGCCGCCGCCGCCGCCGCCGCCGCCGCCGCCGCCGCCGCCGCCGCCGCCGCCGTCGCCGGTCGCCGGACGCCGCCGCCCGGCCGCCCGAACGCCACCACCGGACGCCGGACGCCGGTCGCCGGACACCACCGCTGCCGGCCGCCGGACGCCGCCGCCGGCCGCCGGTCGCCGGACGCCGCCGCCGGACGCCGCCGCCGCCGCCGCCGTCGAAAAAAAAAAGAAATTTTATGTCATTATCAAACGAATTTCTATTTTTAGAGTAGAAATTTTTGTCGTTATCAAACGGTTATTTTTGTTTAGAAACTCATCCAGAACTAGAAATAGAATCATGCGCGCCCTAAACTCTTTCAAATGCTCAGGCTACTTCCCATCTCAGTTCCTTTTCATTGATTCACTTAGAGAGATGTAACCTCCCCTTATCCGCTAAATTGATAGGGGCGTGCACGAGTTCTCTTTGGCCCTGAAATTGAGAATTCTTGCAGAAACCATCCTTGAGGCATTATGTTCCAGGAAAGTGAAAACAAGAATTGGTGATTGGATTTGAGCATTTGCTGCCTTAATTTTTGGACGCGGCTGTACATGCACCTTCTGTGGCATCATTTGTTCTACATGAAAATTTTCTCAAGTGTTATGGGACTATGAGTGTGGGGATCTGATGAAGTTGTGCTTGAAGATAGTCTTGTTGAGGTAGATTGGAAATGTGTAGGTAATAAGCAATCTAAATGACAGTTATAGATAGATGAGAGGATAATGTCTGAGTAGGCTCCGTGAACTGAATCAAAATTGGCTGTGCAACCAGTTTCGATGGTAGTTAAAAGCTTTATTTTGGCGATCAGCTTTAGGATGTGAGTTTTTTTTTTTTTTTTTTTTTTTTAGGATGTGAGTTGATCCTCTTTCCAATGGATTTATCCCAAAGGGGCGTCCTGTCAGTTCATATTGAAATATGAATGTCTAATCACAACTTAAAACTCAGGGGAATTGGAACTGGTCCTTTAACGGCAATGGAATGAAACTTTACACGGGTATTTTAGCTGGATCACCCGTCAATGTGTACGAATATAGGTAATTATCAAGTTAAACCATGGCTGGTTTCTCTAGATAACCGAAGTTCTAGACCAGGCAGTTTTCCCCTGTGAATGAATGCAAAATCACATCTCTCCTTAGGATAACAAAAGTAACCTGCATGAATATGGCAGCAGCAGAGGTTTATGCAGATTAATATCCACATAATGAGAAGGCAAAAATTTCCCAGGTACGAATTTCGGAATCATGGAGGACAGAGAATGCAAGACAGAAGCACTTCTGTTCACCCCAGCCATGACAATCCAAAAGAATCTTACGGGGAGGTTTTAGATGCATTTTCCATAAAGAATGGCCGGAGACTTGGTAATTTGGACGACTGGATTTATTAGCAGCACTATCGACATTATGTCACACCATATATAGTTTGATTAAGCTAAGCATCTCGTCAAGAAATGTAAGGAAAGAAGATAGAGGCCGTCGACGGCACACAGAAAGGTGACAGTGCATAGCAAATAAAAGTAAGAGGAGGAGCTGGTCGAAGCTGAGCTCGACGTGGCGTCATGTAACCATCCAGGCAAGTGGGCAACCTCTTACGTGCCGGAGAGGGATTAAATAAGAAGGTTGTGATCCGCGCTGAAAGTGACAACCGGATTAAATAAGGAGGGCACGATCCGTCCTGGAGAAGGACAATACATAGTCATTGTTTCCTCTTCCGGACTTGGCAAAGTCTCCCTTTGCTTCTTCTTTGTTAGTGGGATTCGCCTTCTGCGGTTCAGGGATGCTATCCACGGATGCGTCCCGACGATGTATTCGTCTTTTTCTAGAATGACTTGTATTTAAGCCACTTGGTGCGGGTGAGTTGGACCTTGTCGCTGTATTTTATGTAATATTCCTACTCCTACTTCTTTTTCAGCTGTCTCGGTTGGACAGGTCAGATGAGACTAAACAATTAATAACCAGTCGGTCAACCCCCTTGAGAATGACGTAAGATTAGTTTTCATACCCATATAGCAAAAAGGGATTAGATGATTGCGTTCTTTCCTCCCCTCCCCTCAGGTTTTGGAGCAGAAGTCAGGGCACCAACGTTCTGGCAAGCACATGGTGCATGTCTTCGCCTTGAAAATCTACTGAGTAAATTTCCAGATTGTCAACAAGAAGACAAGTATTGAGATTCGGAACCCTAGTCGATAGGATTAAAACTTTTGAGATTATCTTTCACCATTCATCCGCCAAAAACTTTTCAAGTTGGAGAAGGCTGATCACTCATGCAGAACTCTACCCATCTTTTGGTGATTTTTATATGAGATGAAGATCGTTGACAAACTAAATAAAGATTTCGGGGTGAGAAGGACCTGCTTTTGTCCTCTTCTCCTCCCAAATTTCAATATGACCTGTTTATAATACAGAGAACTGATTTTGTTGTTTAGCCTAATCGGGCAAGATACTCTAGAGCGCAATATACAATATTCTCGACATATAGATAGAGGATGAAATAAGATGTTAAGTCATCATTTGCATCATGGATAGATGAGTTATAACAAAGAAAACTAGGTTATCTCTTCATCTAATCATTGGCTGGAGTGGACTATTCTTTAGCGATTCTTTATATGAAAGTGAATTTTATTGTTGGGTTAGATCATCCGTGGATAGGTTTAGATACTTTCATTTTCAAGTCGCCTCTCCTGGGCTAAAATTCAAAGGAGACCCCTAATTACCACGATAGAGCTAGCAAGAAGGCGATCATTCTTTAAGGGAGTAGGACTTTCATCATATGGACGACGATCCCACTTTGGCAAATGATTTTCGTGCTCTCTCTCTGTGTAAAGTGGATATTCATTTACTTTCCACTCGAAATCTAACGTGTAAAAAGTAACAAACTAAGCTAGGACATACCTAAAGGAATCACAATTTCTATCTAAATTTTGATAATGTCATGTCGTTGGACTTTTGGTGTTACTGGCCTGACGTTGCTAAACCAACAATTCAAATGGGGTTGGGACATTTGGCAACCTTCTCGAGCAAATGGATATGTCAATAATATGGACCACTTTATCATCTATGTAAGATCAGTGTATGCTCGATTTTTAATTGATGTCATGTCATTTGAGGTTAAATCAAGTTTGACTTGATTACAAAGGCATCTCTCTCTTTTAATTATTGTCTTTTGATTGTTGCGAAAATTATCGTCTCTCTTACATCTTACCCCATGGCCCGTAAAGACCTTTTTTTTTCTTTTTTTTTGCGATGAGATATTGGACTGGAGTAAGCATAATGGCTTGAGTAGACTCGTGAGAGAGAAATATGATATGTATATGATGATACGTACAAACATACATAATCACCCATCGCTTTACGTATCCATATTCCCGTATTCTTAAGACCATACGAACTAAGATAACAAAGACTGACATCCCCATTTAGACATGATGACATATTTCACGGTGGATGAGGTACCCATCGACCAAGTAAACCAGAGTCGAGTACAAAGTCTTCGACCCGTCCCCCAAACTATCCCAAGCGACATTCAACACTAATTTCTACGTGGAAATACGGACACGAGTACTTGAAAGAGCTCTAATGGCGGGGGCGAACAATGGCCGTGAGTGGATGCGCCATCTCGCAAGAAAGCCTGAGCACCTCGGTCAAGTCGACCCCGTTGCTCGGGTCCGAGGCTGAGGGTAGCCACTCGTACTGGTGCAAAAGACGGGCCACCCAGTAAGTGACGGTGTTCAGCGCCAACAACTTCCCTGGGCAGCTTCTCTTGCCCGAACCGAACGGAGCAAGCCTTAGATCCGCACCGAGCAACGAGAACCCCACCCCTCCTTCCTCGCCCGGGACGAACCTTTCGGGCATGAACCGATGAGGGTCCTCCCAGACATTCGGGTCCCTGGATATGGCCCACATGTTGACCATTGCTGTAGTCCCCGCAGGCACGTGGTGCCCGTCCACCAGTGTGTCCGCTGCTGCCAATCGTGCCCAGGAGAGGAGCGGACCCGGCGGGTGCAGTCTTAGGACCTCCTTCACCACGGCCTGCAGATAAACCAGCTGCGCCACGTGTCCCTCGTCGACACTCTTATGGCATCCCGCCACTTCGTCCAGCTCATTTTGTACCTTGGACTGCACCTCAGGATGCAGCACCATCCTTGCCAGAATCCACTCGGTCAAGACAGCCACCGTGTCTGTCCCTCTGAACATCAGTTCCTACACCAATTTGCATAGATATTATACATTAGAACCGTCATCTGTGAGGCGGCAATGATACGATGACGCACAGCCACCTCTACTTTATATTCCTTGATAGCAAAAGACTCTTTCTATATTTGTAAAATGGGTACTGGGATCATTTGCCACTAGATTCGCATGACAAGATAAGGGGGAGAAATTGTAAATGAGGTGTGCATGTCTAACTTAAATTCTGCTTACATACCCAAAGAACGGCGATAATATCCAAGTCGGACAAATTTTCAGAAGCCTGAAGAGAGAGCAAAACGTCAACCAAGTCCCTAGAGTCGCTGTCGCCGGTCTTCTCTCTATGTTCCCTGATCATCCGGCTGATGAAGACCTTGACCTTAGGTAAGAGTCGCGAGCATCTAGCCCGAATGTTCTGAAGATCAAAAACAGACAGCCAAGAGGAGTGGTCCGACCAGTTATGCGTGCCGAGCAATTCATACCCTTCATCGACCAGTCTCTTTATTTCTTCCGCTTCTTCATTCATATGATCCGGTTTGTATCTGCGTCCAAACGCCATGAGCATCATGTGGTGGAGAGACGCTCGTTTGAGGACTTGGTGAACTGTAAAAGATTGACGATGGTTGTGGAGACCCAAGAATGAAACCATCCCAGAAGCAATTGCACGTCTGTGATCCTCGGTAGCCTTGATTTGCTTTGGACAGAAGAAATGGGTGGCAGCGATCCTCCTCAGCAATCTCCAGTAGTCGTTACAAGGAGCAAACCCGATGGCTCTATTAAACATCAAGCTGCGAGCGGACTCCTTCATTGGACGATCTAAAAACACAGGGCTGTGGAGGATTTCTTTAGCCACATCGGCATCACATGTGACAATAACACGTGTGTCGCCCAAGCTGAAGGCCATCAACCGCCTTGCATCATGTGTTTGAGCAGCTGCTGCAATCTGGCGATGCGCGAGCTGGTCGGCCATCAGTCTGATGCTGCCAACTACTGGTAATCCTCTAGGACCTGGAATAGGCTTGTTGAAGTTACGGAGGGAGAACAGCTTTCCCATGGAAAAGCAGTACTTGCCCCAGGCAGGACCACCAGGTTGAGCCCAGTGAATTAAGGAAATGAATGAGAACCAAGCTAAAGCCACGAAGAGGAGAAACGCACATGCCATTACAACATTCGGTGGCATCAAAGCTTCGCCTAGTTCGAGGGCAAGACTGAAAGCCCAGAGGGCGGTATGAAAATGGGTTTTCATCGGGGTGGGGGCGAGAGAGGGAACGTCACAAGCTCGTCTGGCTTTTGGATTGAGCTAAGAGTGGATGGAAGTTGGCGATGGTAGCCAAAGCATAGAATGCGTGTATTTGTAAGGGCGTTAGCCTGACGCATTTGTATCCGGTCGACGACTGGGGAAGCGGTAATCATATGTAGAGACGGAGCAATAAATCAATTCATGGGAGTTAATAAAAAAGAAGTGAGAAGCACTGTCAATTAACGAGCGCATGACGACCCCCCCACATCGGGGGGCACGCTCCATTACTTTTTTTTTTTTCTTGGTCATAACGCTCCATCACTTTGGGAGACTTGCTTTCGCGCTGACGTTGCCGACTCTGCCACTTTATAAATTCAAGAACCATGCCCAGTTTAATAACAGCTTTCTGCATTTTCTTTCTTTCGTATTCATAATTATTTTAGCCTTAGTGTGCCTTGAAGGAAGTCAACACTGCGAACGATGAGTTATATATTAGACTCCCCAATCTAAGAGCGGACCTTAATGTAACATAACCGGCACACATCGCCGTAAACTACGGAAAAGGCGTGTCAAACTTGAATACTAACTTCGGATGCATTTGTCGACAGTCCAAAATGGAATTGTCACAACCACGTAATCGTGAAATGGATAGTATGTGCATCAGATACCAAAATATGATACTTCCGTAGATAGAACTACGTACTTTTGTAGATAGAACTACGAACTCATATTTCTGGCGTGTCTGAGAGCAGCATGCATGGCCCTTGACCGGCAATTGGCCTCACCGGCGCAGCCATCTGATTCTTGATGGATTCTAGACATCACCTACCTTATGGGGATTAGAGATAAATAATTTAGCTCTATGAATAGGATCGCAATGCGCTCACCAAAATTTTCCTTCAAATATGCACTCCACCCAAATTTCAGTCAGGCTAGCCAAATACTGGCCCGGGGATGATGATACTAGGAAGATCTTCTGTTCCCCATTTCATTTAACACACCCTTCCGGATGGTTCATGATGCATGAGAGCTTCCACATAGTAAAACGACAAAGGAGGGCAAGAAGACGGGTCTTCATACAATGGAAAAGGTATCCATTCTGATACAAGGGAAGCTAATGACCATTAGATAAAAGTCGTGACGTTATTAATTAAAGGAACGAGTGCATACATGAGACTCCTGAATGCAATATGTGCTGACCAGATACTACCTTATCTTCTGCCAGCCGCTTTCTCTGCATAACCCGAGGTTCCTAGCCAGGGAAGGGCCCTTCTTGGAGCTGCCACGTCTCCTTTGTTTATTAACGATGACAAACAATGCTTTCAAGCAGCCTGCAAATGTCCTCATGATTCTCGAACCCGAATATGCCAACTGCAAGTGTCCTATCAACTTGCACTTTGTAAAGATTCTAGCTCTCTGCCCCTTACCGGCTAGGTGAGGCTAACATATGGTCACTTTCAGTCGTTTTGAGTATTAATCCAAAGAAATGGTCTGTCTTGGAACTTGTCGGTCGTAGGGCGTGCTTGGTCTGGTGGTCCTGTTCGGGGAGGAACGGGAACTGACCCATTCCTGGTCAGTTCCAGGAACGTGGAAGCAGAACGCAAAGACCGGCCGGTCGTACCCAGCATATACTTTTAGACATTTCATTTGGATGTGGCCAAAAACAAACGTCATCTCAGATGTAAAAATTAACCAGCCTCAAGTCTCCTGGTATCCCTTTCTATCATGGTTGTATGGACCTAGTGGTTGAATTAAAAAGAAAAAAGATGAGAAGCCCAGAAGTGAGAGCACAGAGACTTATGCAAGACAAAGAAAACTTCCTGAATTCCATGAAATCATTCTTCCTTTTGGTTTTAAAAGGCCTCGTGCGGTGCGGTACCGGGAAAGAAGAAGAGATTGTGTAAAATTCGCGGACTGGTCGGGGCCTGGGAAGCTCCTAAAGAGACTTCAGAGATTGGTTTACACAAGGAGATTACAGACTACTATTTCCGAAGGTGAATTGTGGGGAGTTCATGATATAATTGGGGACCGCGTCCAAACTTGAAAATGAGTTGGACTCCTCTATTCCAATTAGTTTTTATCTAAATAGTACCGACATTGACACACGATATGCGACATGATGCCGACATTTCTGAAAAAATAAAGAATTTCGACACGTTGAAATACTTTGTATATTAAATATATATTTATATGACTTTTAATTAAATTGATTTGATTTAAATTCACAAATAAATAAATAATAATAAAAGAACCGAGAATGAATTTACACTAAAAATATTAATCCGTTATTTGTTAATATCATTCATTATTTTAATTTGACAAATTCAATTCCTTTTAAATAATCCATAAAACTTGGAGGAAAAATAAACCAACACTCCACATTATAGACTCACGTGTCAGAGCATGTTGAAAGAGAAAAGAAAAAAAAATTGGGGGTAGAGGGATTGTGTGTCATAGGAAGTAAGAGTTGGAAGAGAAGAGAAAACTAAGTTTTTCCTTTTTCCTCCTTTATTTTTTTATTTTTTTCATATTTACATTTTGATTCATTTATTGAAAAAATTTTAAATTGACCATACACGTATCGAAATTATTTCTCGGAATTTTGAACTTACATGTCAAAATTCCGAACTCAAATGTTGGAAAATGTCAGAAAGGTTAACCAATCAACACGTGTTGATTGAGTGTCGGACTCGTGTCGGAATGTCTGACATGACATAAAACTCTCAAAGAGTATTGGTGCTTCATAGCTCTTTATTTAATTTAGCCAAGATAAGAAGTCATTGCCTTGCAATTTATTATCAGTCATCAAATCCCATAAGGACAAAGCCTTGTGTGATTTCAAGAACCTAATTTTTCCATTACTCTCAAATTCCAAGGTCGTAAGCCTGTCTATGTGGAGACCGTCGGTGTCTATTAATTACCGATAGATGAAGTTACCCTGCCCTGCGAGAAAAGGTTGAAAAGTCTGAATGTGACCTCGCTCGAAGCTCTGGCGCTTAAAGAAGCAAAAGAATGACGATAGCCTCTCAAGCAAGGTGTGGAAATACTAGACCCGGCAGACTACTTGCCTTTGAATTAGATCCCGATATTTGTCAATTGAATCCCAATCTTTGCATCAACCAAAAAAGAAAAAAAAAAATCCCAATCTGCATGGTCGCCACAAGACCGCTTCCGACCGAGGATCTTCCAAAGTATTTTCTTCAAGTCAAAACTACAGCAGTACTAGAGCGAACTGCAGAAAACACAATGCCAACAGACCAAGCCGAGCCATCTATGATTACATTAATTCGCATTAGAGTTTATATCTTTAACACGTTTGTAAGCTAAGCAACAGAATGCTACTTTGCGTGAACTCTCGATACAATCAAATAAACATTGATGATTTAATATAATAATTAATAATTAACAAGTCATCACACGAGCGATTTCCCAGTCACTCTCGCATTACCAGCA
Organism: Eucalyptus erythrocorys; assembly: GCA_014182555.1. Taxonomy (NCBI): domain Eukaryota; kingdom Viridiplantae; phylum Streptophyta; class Magnoliopsida; order Myrtales; family Myrtaceae; genus Eucalyptus; species Eucalyptus erythrocorys. The sequence continues at coordinate 142,791 of CM024601.1, read as the reverse complement.
GCGTTAATGCTAATTTTTATTTCACCCAAAATGCTGTGGTCGTCTGTGCTGTAACAAAGTTACAGCAATTCGGCAATATATCTCTGTGAAGTGGCACGATTTTGAGAATACATTCACACGAGGTCCCAAAAGAGAGTCTGCGGCTAAAGCGTCTAGTGTATTAAAAAGTACAAACTTTGTACATTTGATTACAAGATAGAATTTCTCAAGACACTAATTTAACTCGTGCATGTTCTTGCTCATCTTCATCACAACAAAGTGGACGCAGGACAGTGGAATAACGGATCAAGTGCTTCCTCCAGAAATCTCTCTCTCTCTCTCTCTCTCTCTCTCTCTCTCTCTCTCTCTCTCAAGTCCCAGCACCTAGCTCAATACTCAATAGATTGTTCATAAATGTCCAGTTGCCAACTCCTCCCAACTTGTGATTCTCTCTCCCCGCACAAGAAAACGAAAAAAATAGAATGAAACATTCAAAAGAAAAGTAAGCTAGTGCACCCGCAAGGACATCATTCAACCTGAATTAAACGCAATAATCACAGCATTAAACTAATAGAGCCCCTTTAATTTTCTTTTTTCTTTTTTTTCCAATCCCGCCTGCCCACAAGAGAGAGAAAAGGGAAAGAAAACCTCCAAACCCTCAGAAACCATAAGAATTGGCAGATATACGCTGAGCCAAAGAAAACCCCCAAGGAGAAGAAATACTGGAAAAAAAAAAAAAGAAAAAAGAAAAAGATTCTAACGTTGTCTGGCATTTGAGCTTCGAAGCGTCACACCATGTAAAAATCTGGTATATCCAAGCAAATTAAGTTTTCCATCTGAGTTTCTGATCCAGTCTTTTAGGTTCAAGTGAGCTGCTGAAGGGTGAACATTCAATTCCTGCAGTTATTGGTAAGAGAATCCTGACAAATGTAAGCAAATTGTGCACAAGCACAAGAATAGATAATGTTTCCTTTGGAAAGACTGATATTTCGTACCCGGGCCAACTCTTCAACTGAGATGACTCGGTTACCCTCTTGTTCGAAGTGATCAAAAGCATCAGAAGCTATCTGCTCCCACCCTTCAAGAGCCTCCAGTTGATGTACACTGATTGCAGCCGCACAAAACTCTTCAAAGCTCATCCTTCTGTAAGCAAGAGGCTCCATCTGAAAATAACTATTATCAAAACAAAGTTGTGAAAGGTATATTAAGATCCTAAATTCATTCACTGTCCATTAAATTCCCATCTTTTACAGATGAAAGAGAATCTTAAACATATAGATGATCACATTGCAGCTAAGAAAGAGAGCAGAGTGATTCTTTTCATCAAGCAAAGAGAAGAGAAGAGAAGAGAAGCGAAGAGAGAGAGAAAGAGATGCTTGAATCATTAGAAAACGTTGCTTTAATCAGTCTGTGACCAGTAAATATTGACAATCAATAGCGCTAGCAGTAGGACCATGTGGACGGACACATTATACAGGACTCAGTGCCTTACTGCTTTCAGGATCTCAAGAACCCTGGATTCCTTCATAGCATCGGTACCATTTTGTTCAAGAACCTGCACATTATCGTTCTCATTAGTTCGACTTTGCACTAGAAGAAAATGAGAGAATTTTCACTAACTACCAAATTCCATGGACATGAAAAAAATGACAATAGATCAACTGGACATAATATAGTGAAGGGTGCGAAACCACAGTTCTCAACCACATGGAACAAGAAAAGGACCATATGAAGAGTAACCAATAATTCTCTTTTTCACATTAAAACATTAATGGATGGAGCAGCACCATTACCCTTTTGAAATTGTCAAGAAAGACAAACCCATCTTTATTTGGTGCCAGCAACTGGAACTGAGCCCTAAGATATACCAGCTCATCTTCTGTCAAAGCTTTTGAGAGAGCCTGCAAGTACCCAAGAACAAAAGGAAACTTTAAGTGACGGTCAAGAGACAAGTGAAAAGGACCTGCTTATTTGAACTTTGAGAGTATGCGCATTTTAGCCATTAACCAGGAGGGACCATACCATCCGAGAGCACAAATACAAGTGCAAAGTCTTGACTGTTTAGAGAAGCCCCAAAAGGTGCGTGTGCACACGCACGCACACGCATGCACCCACACACACATGCACGCACGCATGCACGCACAGAGAGAGAGAGAGAGAGAGAGAGAGAGAGAGAGAGAGAGAGAGAGAGAGAGAGATTCACCTTCAAAGCTGCTCGTTTCAAAGGCGTTGCATGAAGATACAATTTAACTAGCTTAAAGATCAATATGTCCAAAGGAATGGGACGACTTTCATCCCGCAACCAAGGGTGAGCTGCAATTTCACAAATACTATTTTAGATATCAAACAAAGGCAACAGTCCACTATGCTCATCAATCTGATTTTTTCCATGTTAAAGCCAGTAACTTAAGAGAACATGGTATAACATATGTTAAAGCACTCACCAATTTACACAAATTTCATGGTCAATGCAATAATCTAACTTTCCACACGTAAGTGATAAAAATTACCAAGTAACTAACTGCTACAGCCCACTAAATTGGTAAGCAAACAAATAGTATCTCCACATTCACAGGCACAAACACATGTACAGGTTGGCGGGGGAAAGAAGGGGGGGGTGGGTGTTGGAGCGTGGAGTTGCATGTCTACCCAACCATGCATGCGCATGCCAAAAGAATCAAATGTAAGTACAGAAGGTAGGGACAATTAATGAGCATAAGGGTTTGCCCTCATGTTGGTGGCAGAGAGAGCTTAAGGATCTCGATGCAAGGCGGAATCGGGAAGGTCAGCCTCAATGCCACTTAAAGTATATTGACAATTACTTCAATCTCTGCACCCAAAAAGATTGCTGCCAAATAAGTGGAGAGAGCTTAAGGATCTTGACAGAAGGCAGAACTGGGAACGTCAGCCATAATGCCACTTAAAATTTTTTAACAATCACTTCTATCTCCGCACCCATGAAGATCATTCCAAATAATTACACACAGATGAGCAGAACTCTTGGGAGTCAGTAAATTTCCAACACTGAGGTTGTGTGAACTAAGAAATAACAATTCAGCAACTTTCTGGCCAACATGACATGCCAATAATGGTAATAGCAAAAATAAAGGCTCAAAGCTTGTGTAGCAATTAAGTGAGTTGCTACAAGAGGGACTTACTTAAAGCTTGTACAGCAGTCATTCTTTTTCTATAGTCCTTGTTCAAGAGCCTTTTTACAAAGTCCTTGGCCTCCCGAGAGACAGAAGGCCATGGTAAGTCCTCAAAATTAGGATCAGCCCTTAGTACAGCACGAAAAATTCCAGATTCTGTCCTTGCCCAAAACGGCCGGCTTCCACATAACAGAATATATGTGATCACACCAATGCTCCAAATATCTGCTTCCAGACTATAAGATCTATGAAGGACTTCAGGAGCCACATAGTATGCGCTTCCAACAATATCGTTCAGTCTTTCATCTGTTCATATTGGAACAAAACAATTAGATATCCTGAGCTGATACCGACCGACTGTTACCCACATTGAGTATGTGGACACGATTGGCCAGAACAGTTGACATTGATTTAGCCTTTAGGTAACCTGCCTATGCATGATTTCACCCCGATAAGTTTACAAAGCACAAGACGAGATTCTCTCCAGTTAACAGTACAGTTCAAGTCAGATGGTATATCTCTATTTCTACTTCTAAGTATTGATTAGACTATGTAGAATTTTGAGGAAAAGACCGTACAAGGTATAATTCCCGCTACCCTTTGAGCTTCAATGGTGCTTATACGATTCTAACTTGAGGGAGGGTTTTTTAAAAAATCTAAAATTTAATTGCCCACCCCTTCTCAAGAGAAAAAGAGAGAAAGGGAAAGGGGGCAAAAAGAAAAAAGAAGCTTACTCCAATACTTTTTCTACCATAAACTCAAAAAAATTCAAATGTAAAACATCGGTTACAAGAGCTTTATAATGCACATATATACATTAGTCTGCCTCACACATGCAATACATTGGGTGAGCACCCACAGACACATGTAGACATATGTGCCACAAAAAAGACACGGTATTTAAGTGGTTGAAATCCCCATGACCTTTTTTAAACCAAAAAGGCATCATCCCATCAATCATGCTCCATACATAGTAAGATTATCAAAACAAATGAATAATTCATAATGCCTGCATGGCATTTGATTCTGGGTACTCTCTGTCCAATTTAAAACAACTCATCACTTGAAGAATTGGAATTTTGATTATGACTAGAATCTAAATGTGATACTTGGATCGATCCACCACCAATCACTAGTTTTGTTGTCACAGGGTGCAGTTACTGCAACAGGACACGAAAGACTTCATGACAAGTAGCCATTAGCTGCTTCATTCTTCTCATCTTCTTTTGTTTTCTTTGTTGCTAATTACAGTTCTTTATTATCTTCATTGAACAACCGGAACGCTAATAAGATGAAGCCCACGATTAAAAGAATGATTCTATCTCTTTGACATATACGGGTCCACGGACTTTACTAATGAAGCAAATACCAATTGAGATAAAAAATTTTGAATACCTGGTCGGATGAAGTCAGAAAGACCAAAATCAATAAGCTTCATATCAGCATCTTCACTTCTAGATGTGAATAGGAAATTCTGTCAAGCAGCATTTTACCGTAAGTGGTGGAGTCTAAAATAGCAGGCATGTGTTATGTTGCTACACTTTTCTGTGCATGCACGAGAGAGAGAGAGAGAGAGAGAGAGACACACACACACACACACACACACACACACACATGAAAACACACAGCATGGGTCCCTACATGCGTTCAGACATAGTCATGCAAACCTGTGATTACTGTTAAAACCCTGGCAGGATCATAAGATTATGAAAGAAAAAGCTGAATAGACTTTTCATAGCATAATAAAGATTAAGAATATGATAGCAGACCTCTGGCTTTAAGTCACGATGCACAACACCTTGCAGATGACAAAATGCGACGACGCTAAGAATTTGCGCAACTATTACTTTTGCGTCTTCCTCGGCATATCTGCCTCCTCTGTAGCAACAATGGAGATAACTTTTCAAGGTCTTATTTACTATGCAAATAACAACAAAACCACATGTTCTTGAATGATCCCAACCTCGATAAAATTCTGTCAAGAAGTTCCCCACCTTCACACAATCTGATAAGACACAAAATCAAAAAATTGTCAGATGCCAATAGTCAAAGGCATTTTGGTAACTCAGTAGTTGCGTAGATTCTTTCCACTCTTCCAGTTTATTGCATGTGATTGGGAAGAATACAAAACATATTAAGATCTATGGCATGCCTTTCTTTTGCAGCTCATTACCCTCATTCCTCAACGATTTCCATAGGCATAGTTCGATAGCCAAATAGAACTATCATAATAATTCAATCAAAAAGCTAAAATAAAAATCCTTAAGTCCTAACCCCATCATGGGCGAAATATTTTTGAAAATAAGAAACAAAAGCAGCTTTAGCCACGATGTAACTAGTAGGGGACAAAAAGAAAAGACATACTCCATGACTATGTAAACGTTATTGGCATCCTCACATGCATCATAAAATTTGACTAGGTGCTTGTGGCCGGATAGAGCCTTCAAAATTTTCACCTCCCTGCGGACATCTTCAATTGATATTGCGGTCGTCATCTGCCACAAAAGTTCAGATAGGACTTAGATGGCGATTATATAACATTTAAAAGAAAGTAAAGAAATGCAATTACATTAACCTACTTTGCACCCGCAAAAGAGGACTGATACTTTAAGCACACAATCAAGCATGGCGAAACCGATGAAGTGACGTGGTAAGAACTTCCGGCACGATATATACTTGAAATTGAAGAATAGCACATAGAACTTTCGCCAAACCGACAGTGCATCTCCCAGTTTCAGCAAACTTACGACAGCCAAATGATTTCAAGACACTATTATGCCATGTATTTTACCCTGAACCATATCGATCATGCCCGAATCCTGAAATTTATGGACCACATTTTTAATATAAGAACAATAATCAGAAATATCCTTAATGTTCACAAGGCCAGGACATATTTATTTTTGACAGCGGAACCTGCATACATTACGGCAATTAGGCAATGTTATTGTGACTAACAATGGCAGTGCACGGACGATAGACAGTGACCTCAGAAGCAACATTGGCTTCAGATATTACATTCAAGAGAAACTATAACGGGGCAGTCAGTAATGTCCTGAATTTCAACAAGAACTGGAGTCCACAGCTAAAAACGTTGGAATGCAGCGACAGCTTAAACCTCTGAAGTCGGAATAAAGCAGTAAATAGATTGAAAACCCAACGGAATGCGATATGCATGCCTGGATTGAATCATGCAATGCCAGCTTCTTTATCAGGCAAAAGTCGATGCGGTACTAATTCGTTCACTAGCATCAACATCAGTCTCGATAACTCCGCAATTCGGGCACCCACGGAAAGGTACTCGCGAAATGCGCACCGGTAATAGTCAGTTATGTAATGCGAAACACAGCAGGAGCGGTGGGTACCTTAGCTTTGGAGATGATCTTGACGGCGAGAAGCTGATCTTTGAGGTCGCCCTTCCGGCCCCTGGCAGAGCAAGTATGACCAAAATGGCCCCTCCCGACTTCCTTCCCGAGCTCGTACCTGGCCCCGAAGTTCCTGTTGTACCCGAAGCTCTTATCCAGCTGCTGCGCCTCCGCCTCCGCCTCCGCCGCCGCCGCCGCCGCCGCCCCTCCTCCACCAGCTCCCGCTCCGATATCTCCCTCGCGGCCTTCCTCGGGGATCGTCCCGTGCTTGGGGGACATGTAGCCGAAGCGCTTGGCGAGAGAAGCCTTGATGTGCTTGGCAGGGGAGGGCGGAGGGAAGGGGCGCCGGAAGAACTTGCGACGCGGGGTAGCCCTCCCGGGGGACGGGGAGACGCCGACGCCGTGGGGGTAGGGGCTGGCCCAGGGGCTAGGGTTAGAGGGCCGGGCGGGGGTGGTGCTGCCATGGCGGGCGTGGGAGGGAGTGGAGGAGGAGTAAGGGGGAGGCTGGGAGGGGTTGTGATCGCCGGAGACGGCGTGGGCGACGGCGTCGGGGTCGGAGGAGGCGACGGCGGGGGCGGTCTTGCCGTAGCATTGGCCCATGGCGGTCCGCCTCCCGGCGGGGGAGGGAGGGTATAAGAGAAGGGGGGAGGGGACGGACGGACGGATCGAGAGGGAGAGACTACATCAGACGGTGGAGAAGGGGATGGGCGGAAGGAGCAGATCTGACGGCGAACGCCAGGAAGATCCCAAAAAAACGGCCGCAAAACGATAAAATAGGGGAATGAAAAAAAAGCAGCGTTTTCTCTTTTTCTCTCCCACCAGAATCAGAAGAGAGTCAGACAAAACGGAGAGGAAGGAAGAGGAGAAAGGGAGGGGGGCGGCGAGGTGAGAAGTGACACACACACACACGCACAGAGAGAGAGAGAGAGAGAGACAGAGAGAGACAGAGAGGAAAGAGACAGGAGCTACAAAAGGACACCCCCCCCAGCAAGTCTGATTCTTCTCTGTTTCTCTGTCCGTCTCTCTCTCTCTCTCTCTCTCCCTCTGTCCCTCTCTATCTAATCTGCTCTCGTTGTCCTTCCTATTCTTCTTCTTCTTCTTCTTCTACTTGGTGTGGTTATGGTGGGAATGGTGATGGAAGTGGAAAGAGGGAAGAAGAGGGGGGGGAATGGAAATGGAATAGGATCCACCTGCGTCCACCTCCCAATTCACATTTCCCCAGCACATCTACTCATTTCAAGTCCATTACAACACCGGGGAAGATGGGGGACACAGAGAGAGAGAGAGAGAGAGAGTCGGGAATGATAACAGTCGGGTCGGGTCAATTATGAGCTTCGCATCTCGACCCGAATCGAACCCAAAGACCGTGGGAGATCTACGAGGGAGGTCACTCACACGTGTACCCCCCAGATTCTAATCCCCTCACTCTGGTGGTGGCTGGTGCTGGTCAAATGGGGAGGAGGAGTGAGGTAAGCCAAGGAGGAGGAAGGAAGGGGGGCGGTTTGTTTACTTGTGAGGTTTTGTCCATTTCGGGCCTTCTTTTCCGCTCCCGGTGACGTTGTCAACCCTCCTTTTCCCCATTTGTTTATTCTCCCATGAGCAGTGGACGACGAGGCCGACCTTCCTTTGGGAGGAGTCCAGTCGGTCAGTCCCATTTGCCCTTCTCTCTCTCTCTCTCTCTCTCTCTCTCTCTCTGTGCCTGCCTCGCCGGTCAAACATTAACTCCCCCTTCATTTAACAAAACCACCCTCCCTCCACCATCCCTCCCCACCCCCACCCCCACCCCCACCCCATTCTCAAATCCAACAGAAACCGGGGTTTGGTACGCACTCCTCCCAACGAAAGCCGAGGAAAACCATTCCCCACAGGGAGATGGCGCAACCACTCCTTCTTTTGCTCTGATATTCCGGAGGGAGAACCGCATCCTTCCAACCGACGCTCTCTCTGCGCCCCCCACCCACTTGATTCGCGATTCGTTACGTCTCGTGCATCGTCAGCTCAGCCACCATTCGGGTGCGCATACGGGGGTGCGGAAGTTCAGACTCTCGCGCGTGCGCTCGCTCGACGACCCTCTGCATATTTTTTATTATTATTATTTTTTACTTTAGATATGCCGGTACGGTCTTTGGGTCTTTCGATTCCATCTTGACTTCCGAAGCCCCCCAAAGAGACGAAAATAACGTTTGGGTTTTTAGCTGGCAGCGGCAAACCCTCCTCCAGCCTTTTCCCGTACGAGCCATGCGTGCTGGAACCTCTCTCGGGCATTGATGTTGGTGGAGGATCGACTTCCCTCCTCATCAACGACCGGATCCCCTCCCCCACCTTTAAAGACTCCCCCAACCCCAACCAATCCTCTTTACCGCCTCCCATCGTTTGTATGTACTTTCCAATGCTGAGGTCTGCGGTCCAGCGTAAAAAAACTGCATCCTTGACTTGCACTTCGCAGAGCGGCCCTCCGATTCGGTGGCATTGTTTATGACTGTCAGGATTCAGACGAAATCATTAATTTCCCCTCTCTTTTTTGTGTGTGTATTTTAGTCATTTTGTTATTTGTTATGTCTCCTAAAACGAAAGTGTTTCTTTTAATTGAAAATAAATATATATGCATGTCCCATAAATGCTGCCCCTCACTATGAGATTCAAATTGGATCAATAATACTTCAATAGACTGGCATTGATTCAGTGATGTGTCATCTTCACTTTGTGACAGAATTAATATTTACTCAATTTAAACGTGCGTGTGTTCACATTTCATTTAGTTTTTTTTCCTCATTTATAATCCATTTGTCTTTAAATTTCACTTGTTTTGGATACAGCCTATACCACTTGAAGCATATCTGTTTAGAAAAAACAGAATGACAATGACAACTTTTTCCCCCAAAATCCACTTAATCTAAGGTTAAAAAAATTTTAGAAAAAAAATCAGAAAAAATATAATTTCATCCATTTGAATTTATTAATCTACTATTCGATCATTAATCAATTACACTGAAATTTTTTTTCGAAAGACATAACACTAAATAATTAAATAAAAAATCCACATGTGCAGAAGAAAATAATAGTCAAACTCTTCTTTTTAGATTTCCCTATTAGTAGTAGTTCACTTATCTAAATAATAAGTTCAAAATTTTAGGCCGCATCCCGTATATCCCGTTCGACAGATGTTTTGACTCGATACTCGGTACATTCAGTGGTTAACAAACACTTCAAAAAGGAAAAAAAAAAAAAACAGCATACATAAAAATTACATTTACGACTAAATGGGCAGGCCATGTAATCAATTCAATACTGATTTCCTTCCTTGGTTTGCGATCCTTACGAGGGAGGGGCATAGAGATTTAAGTATATTATAAATCCACGGCAATCGAGCTTGTTGAACGAACCCCCGCGGAGAGTTGACCTGCAATATAGTAGGAAATTGCAGTTGACCTGCAATAAGATTCTAAAATCGATTGAATATAATTGGAATCAGACTCGGTCCATCACATGAAGTCATTTGGCGATGGCGACTACGATGATTGTTTCTTATTATCATTGTAGCTTCTACAGTCACGTAACCAAATGGGAGGGAGACCCGTGGGGGGCTCGATCCATATTTTAAAAAAATTATGTTAAAAGTTGCCCAAAAAACCCGAAAATACTTTCACCCATTAGCTCATGATAAGAATAAGACATAATAAGAGAAGATTGAAATATTTTGATTGACTGGACGGGATTAGTGATTTTTCAAGAAATCTATAGCCAACTTGCCCGCAAAAGATTTATTTTAACATGAAATTGATTGATTCTAAATGACGACGATAATAAAAAAAAAATACGGTAAGTTGAACAATATATTTTGTACTCCGTGCTCCTTAAATACCCAAATTAATGGAGGAATTGAGAACTTAAACAAAGAACCGGAATAATGGAGAAATCTTTTTTAGCTTGGAGGCGGCAGGTCTGAATCATGCACCTCTAGCCCCATTTCTTTGAATTTTGGTTTTCTTCCTTTTCTAGTTTCTTTGTAGAATTCTTTCTTTTTCTTTCTTTCATTTTTTTTCTTCAACCAAGAGAAGATGCCCTACAATATTTTCCCTCGTTCTTGTTTTCCTCTTTATTTTTTATCCAATTGAAGACAAATTTATCTTCTATTTTCCAACTTATCTTTTGAATACAGTATTGGGATTCTTCTACTATATATTTCCACGCTAATATTATTTCATTATACATTTCCAATTGGATCCCTGTGAAAGTAAGAGAACTGCGTCGAAGAATCAAGAAATGCAGAAACACAAAACATGTATTGAAGACTTTGTAGATCAATCAAGAACAGCCTTGTATGTACATCAATGAGCAATACAAAATCTTTCATCTTTACTTCATTTTCAATCTCTCTGCATCTGTATGTATTGAATGTTTTTACAGAGAACTCAGCTAATGAAAAAACTCTCCATTCTTCTATTCTCTCTATATATTTCGAAGAACTAACTATTGAGAGAGATGATAGCTAATAGAACAACTAACTTCTATATTTGACTTTACAACTGAATAACAGCTTTACAACAACTAGTAACAACTTTGTATGTCTTCGTGAGCTAGCAATCCGAATCCGTGCTAGCAATCCGTGTCAATCCTTATTGCTCTTCATCTCATTCGTTCATTTGCAGCTCCTCCTTTGCTTTTGCTTGTATCAGCAGTAGCACCTGTTCTTTCTTTAACAGCAGCATCAGTAGCTAACTTCCAACAAGTATTAGTAGCTAACTTCTATGGTTGTGGTTGGTGTATCTTAACATCTCAATATGAAAAGATCATTTAAATTTTATTGAATGTTTTATTATGCGACAAATCGAATTTAAAACAGTTAAAGAAGAGTACTTTCACATTATTATCGAGGTAATATCCATCCAAGTGAATCTATATTCTACTACCCGATGTGTATAGAAGGGGTTGCCACGTATTATGGCACGTGTCAATTTGTATTTTCCTTAACACTACTAACAACAATTTATGGATTTGTTCTTTTCTTGTTTTATCTACATACGATAATAACAGCTCATATTTTTGTAGAAGCTTAGTTTTATTTTTAGATAACAGATGTTTTCTTATCGAATTAGTTCATTTTATCAAACTAAAGCCAGAAAAGGTAGTCTGATAAATGAATAACCGCAAAACAATGAATTAATTTACTGGTAAAAATTATCTCTTCACCAAATTATACTTCGCATCGAATGATACAAATGTCTTACTTTTGTTTGCATCCATTAATTTCGTATTGTAATTATATCGAATTATCCCACCTAATTCAATAAGGAGAAGAAATACTTATAGAAGTAGAGAGTTTACATTAACAATTGTCTTGAAAGAGTGATAAGAACGTGCAGCATGAGAGACAGGTTTTTTTTTTTTTTAATAAGTAACATATATTAGGTGTTTATCATTGATCAACAAAGTCGTTCGATATTAAAGAGGAATAATGATGTGGAAATAATGTGTTTTATACACACACAAAAAAAAAAAAAAAAAAAGGAATTACTTGGAAGATTTAATTTTCTCTGTGGTAAAATGCGGGCCAGGAAACACACCTGAATGAAGGTTTTTAAGGCTCGAAACACTTGTAAAAGGGGAACTGTTAGGCTATGGTATAGCAGTCGGAACAAACTTTCCAAATTGGCACTAGGAGGCTCATAACTCCTATCGAAACATAATTTATGACCAGTTTCTAGTACACTATGCGAATTCTCGATTGCTGGTTTTATAATGATCCAATCATTGAATGAAACCTGGCGAAAACGAAAGAAGCGAACACTTTGCTGAGGAACAAAGTTTCATATTTGTGTTTCTTCAAAGCCCCAATTCACTACCGCTCCAAGACTGAATTATACGTTACAAAATATCCCCACCAAAAGCTCAGTGGTTTGCCTTGATGTGCCCATTACTTGTGACCTACTCCTTTCCCGAACCGGCCCTTTCCTCCCGGTACCCGCGTGTTGTATTTTTGCTTGTCTGAACAGAAGCTCTAGCAAAACCTCAGCAGCCGGGCCCCAGGATGCGTGATGTGTATGTCGCATGTTCTGATCATATGAATAAGCCCACAAAAGAAGTATATTAAGCCCAAGATGACAGAGCAGGACTTTACTTCAGCTAAAAGCATGATGACTAAGCGTCGTATATGATGGAATCGGTGTAGTGAAACGCCTCTTAATTAGTTTGGTGGAGCAACGTGGTGACTTGCCATTGGTGAGAGTCACCTTTTCAGTTAAACCTGCAAGAACCACCTTTGAGGCCCTGCTTGCCTGTCGTACTATCATTATGGAGCCGGATTATCGGGGTTCAATTGGCCATCCAATGAAAATGACGTTCGAGAGCACTGATGAAGTCAATGACGTTGTTTAAAGTACTTCGGACGACTAAAATGAGTTCTCTGAGGTTGTTTTGGAAAGGGCCAGGTCATTGATCATTAGTTATTTCTTGTAGAGATTCTTTCCACAATGATTTTATCCCTTCTTTTTAATCTTTCAAGGAAATCTCAAATTGGCCTGATGATTGGTGCAAACTTTTGCAAACGATGAGTAAGAGCGTAGCTATCTCTTGCTCTTGTTTGGTTATAATATCAGGTCCAAATTTCATCTTGATGGATAAAAGGCACGTCTGATAACGTTTATGTTTCCGGAAACAGTTTTTTTTAAGAACCACTTTTTTCTATTTCTAATCTCGAGAACAGTTTCTAAGTATTTTAAGGTGCTTAGTAATTATATAAAATTTATGTTATTGGAACAGAAATACATTTGATATGACCCAAATATTTTTGTGACTAAGAACTTCTTTTGTTTTATTAATAATTTTATTGCATTTTTTTGTCTCTTTTTTTTTCTTTCTTTTTTCTTCTCCTCTCTCTTAGCTACCCGTTGACCTTGGCCATGGCCAGTCGACAATCGGCCAGACCAGGGCCGATGAGGTCGCTGGCCTTGGGCTAGGGGGGGAGCCTCATCTGACCATCGCGAGGTCGACCTCACCCACCCAAGTGACATCGAGGCTGATGACTGGTTGGGGGAAGAAGAGAGGAAGAGAAAGAAAGAAAGAAAGAAGAAGGAAGGAAAAAAAAAAAAAAAAAACTTGTTTCTTGTTTCTTAAGTTGTTTTCAGGAACAATAAATAATTTTGTTTTTATTTCAAATCTATTCCCCGAAACAATTTGTTCCTGGGAACAAAAAAATTATCAAACGCATTTCTATTCTATTTCTATTTCGAAAAACAAAATAGCAGAAACAGTTGTTCCCGTGAGCGTTATCAAACAGGACCTAAACCTGAAAACTCTAACCGATTGACTAAACTACCATATATATATTATTTTCATCTTAAGTAATCGCTTTGGTAAGATATTGTTTTCATTCTTTACGTTGGATAGTGACCCGAGTTTTTTAGGAAGAATTACCAAGAAGATCCTGAACCTATTATGCTCATACTAATTTAGTTATAAACCTTTCATTTTGATTAATTTAGTCCTAAATATTTTAACAATTTACCAATATAGTTCTAAATCTTTTAGTTGTGTCAATTTAGCCTTAAACTTTTTTAATGATTTGTCAATTTAGGGTTGGTCGAAAAATGCTAATGTGGCAATCTTAGTTAGCATTGGCCATCCTAGATGACATGGTCAACGCTGAAGTGGACAATTTTTTGAATTTTTATTATTATCTTTTCTTTTCTTTTTCTTTCCTTCTTTTTCCTACTCTTCACCAGTGTGGCACAAAGGTTATAAGGCACGATAAGGGTCATCGCCCCTGCCTAATGTACGTAAGGGCCTCCATGCCCTCATCAACCATGGGCGAGGTTATAGTGGCCCTCACTTGGATTTGGGAGGGCTCTCACTTATAGCCGATATTGACTAGATAGAGATATCAATATTTTCCAATCAAAATTGATTAAAATGATCAAATTGGCAAATTGTCAAAAGTTTTAAGATTAATTTGGCAAAATATTGAATGTTTGTATTAAATTAATACAACTGAAATGTTTCTGACTCAATTGGCAAATTGTTCAAAGATTTAGGACTGTATCGGCATAAATGAAAAGTTTATGGCTAAATTAGTAAGGGTGTGCAACTGAACCGGGTATACCCAGTTTCCGAATCGGCCCACCCGAAAAATAGGGTTAGGAACCGGTTCCCATTGAAACCGGTTCTCAAAATTCGGAACCAGTTTAAATCGGTCCAGGAAAAGGTTCCAAGTGATTACCCACCTGAAAACCGATTCCTAGACCAGTTTTGGAACCAATTCTTGAACCAATTTTGTAGGGAAAAGTACCAAAACAATCATAAACCTTTTATATTGGTATCAATTCAGTCCTAAACTTTTCAATTGAATCAATTTAGTCATAAACCTTTTCATATTGGTACCAATTCAGTCCATCCGACTAATTTAAGGTGAAAATTGCTGATGTGGCTGCCAACGGTCTTATGTGGTGCCACATGGACAAGTTTTATAATTTTTTTATATTTTTTAAATTTTTTTTCTTTTTCTTTTCTCTTTAGCCCTTGACCAATGAGGTCGTTGGTCACCGGCCGGCCGACCATCGTCGGCCACAGCTGGTCGAGGCGAGGGGCCCCGTGCCCTCGCCGGCCACCGGCGAGGGTCGCCACACCCCTGCCAACCACAAGTGAGGGCATCAACCCCCGCCCAGATCCAGGCGAGGGTCGAAACCCTCACCTGTTGGCCGGCGAGGGCGTGGCGGCCCTTGCCTAGATCTTGGCGAGGGTCGCCGCACCCTCATCGGCCACAAGCGAGGGCGTCATGCCCTCGCCTAGATGTGGGCGAGGGCGCAGCGACCCTCGTCGACCCTCACCCATGTCTAGGCGAGGGCCGCCGCACCCTCGCCCACCACAAGCGAGGGCTACCGCGCCCTCACCGTGGCCGACGAGGGTGTGGTGACCCTCGCCCGAGATCCAAGCGAGGGCCGCCGCGCCCGCCGGCCAACAAGCGAGGGTTTCGACCCTCGCCCGGATCCGGGCGATGGCCAACGCCCTCGCTTGTGGCCGGCGAGGCGCGGCGGCCCTCCCTAGTGGTGGCGAGGGCGTAAGCCCCTCGCCCCAACCAGCCCTGTGGCTAGCGATGGTCGGCCGGTCAAGGGCTAAAGAAAAAAAAAAAAAAAAAAAAAAAGAGGAAAAAAAAGGAAAAAATTTAAAAAATTTGAAATAAATATAAAAAATTATAAAATTTGTCCACGTGGCGCCACATAAGACCGCTAGCGGTCGCATTAGTAATTTCCGGTTTAAATCAACCTGGATGGACTGAATTGGTACTAATATAAAAAAGTTTAGGACTAAATCGATCCAATTGAAAAGTTTAGGACTGAATTGGTACAAATACAGAAGATTTAGGACTATCTTGATACTTTTCCCAATTTTGTAAGTAGAGGTCCAAAATCCTTTTTTTCTCCCTATTTCTATTCTTATCAAAATCCTTTTTTTTTCTCCCGATTTATATTCTTACTCCTGCAATCACACGACGTTTTTTCTCTTGGCTCTCTCAAACACGCACGGCACTCCTCTTTTGTCATTCCTCTTCCTCACTTGCTTCCCTCCCTTACCAGCTCCCTCTCGCACCATTTGATGGATGGACGATGTTCGTCACTGCCAAATTTTTGTGTATCACATGGATTGGCTCGCCTAATTTCTCTTTTATAGGAGGAGTTATGCTTGCATAAATGAGTAGCTTCATGTAGCAGTTATGAGAATAAAACTAATATTAGACCTATTTTTGTTGCTAATTCTTTGCCTTATGATTTTAGTTATTATAATTAGCCTCGTGAATCCTTAATTTTTCATTTAGTCAAAAAATTAATGTATTTATTTATTGCAAGTGCTTAATATTTCAATACAAATTAGGAGGATTACGTTATTTTCTCGCGTATTAATATAAATTCGAAGTTGAATAAGATATCGGGAAATTGCAAAACAAGTTCTAGTGGAAACAGGGTTAACCCTAGAACAGAATCGGAAAAACAGGGTGGGTCGGGTACAGGATCCAACACAAACAGGGCCAAATATAGGGTCTAGAATAGGGGAACCGGTTATAATAGGATTGGATACAGGGTCCAGGTCTAAACCCTACCTACCCTGGACCCGATCACTCCTATGAATTAGTACATCTGCAATAGAGTTAGGACTTTTTTGGTAATTTTCTCAAGTTTTTTTTATGACTTACTTTAATGATCATTACAAAAAATAGTGATTCTTGAATAGCTATTGCGAGTGCAAAGCGATTCTTCACTTACTCCACCCATTTCAAGATTGTAATTGTATATTTTCTATTTTGACAGCAACTTAAATTTACTCACTTTTAGGAAAGATTAAATCTTCAAAGACTACTTCATTGTTTGATTAGTTGAGAACTTACTGATAAAATAAGCAAGCAAAGAAAGCTCCGGGGGTTGCCACTTGCATGAGCAGGACGCTGAAACCGTGTATATTCTATCAAAGCAGGGCGAGGTCAGAACGGAAAAGCCCAGACACGAAGGCCCAACCTTTTGATCAGAATTTTAGGGAGATGGCTCCAATGGAGCCAGTCGAGTCAGGCCCGAGTCACATTGATTAATGCGAAGGCGGGTGCACAATGCTTCTTAATCAAAAGGCGCACCTGCCCCCATATGACCCACATGTGAAACTTGGCGGTACTCAGTGTCGACGGGTTCATGTCATTTGATTAACTGGAAACAACTTGGCTCATTGGTTTTTTTTTTTTTTTTTTTTGGTAAAGCATCTTGGCTCATTGTTTGAAGCTAAGAAAAGGTAAAAAAAAAAAAAAAGGGTGAATCGTGGATGTTAGGTTCGGTCAAAGCAAAGTGCATTAATTTGCAAGTAGGGTGGGGACTCATCTCTGTTGGCTTCCCTTTACTAATGTTGTGGTGTCTGCTGGCCTGGGACGGTGGCCGTTTGATTTGAGTTCATTCCATCTGCACAAGCGATGAGCAACGGGAGGGATTCCTTCGAGAGAAAGGATTGTTTTAGTTGGTGGGGTTGGTTTAGTCGAGTTGGTACTGCAAGATTTCTACCAAATCTCACGTCCTCCAAAAAGAAGAAGAAGAAGAAGCACAGATTCTTGGAGTGACTTCAAAGGAACCCGCCACCGGCAAGACGCGTCCAAAAACGCCAAGCATATTGCCGCAGCTTGCCTTTACAAGCTACAGCCTGTGGGCTCCTTAAAAGAAGATATGATGGAGGAGCGTTCGGTTGGTTGGGACGTTTATGTGCAAATGTTCAGTCCTTATCACGGAACCATGATTGGGATGTTGGGTGCGCGTCCTGGCCGTTGATTAACACGAGTGTAATCTCCACTCTAAACTAGCTTAGCCGACTCACTAGCTAATATCAGAGGTATGAGTACAGAGCTGGTCCCAGGGCTTCTCTCCAATCCAAAATAATCATGTGATCTGATCACATACGAGCGATGGGATTACGTCCTGATGGATCTGCAATCATGCCTTTGAAACGGTAAAGGAGTCAAGCGACGTCGGTGAAGCTGACATTTGGAAAGCTCTTGTCGATTCCGTAGCTTGGCGATGCACTTTCCATCCGGAAGCTCTAAGGAAACTTAGGCATGACGTAAAAGGCCGGAGTCCCGCAATATCTGCATGTTTTATCGAACTCGTTCAGATAAAATAAAATAAAAATAAAAGGACCTATGTATTGCTAGCCAATGGACCATAGGGAGGAGAGGGAGCTCCACGGCTAAAGCTAGCTGTCCCTTCAAGTTTCCAAGTGGCAAGTCCATCCAAAGAAAGACAAGATACGATCTATTGACCAAGTTATACAGCTAATGCCGAAGCTTTAATAAAATGTTCAGGCAATAAACCCTATATACATTTTTTGGGTTTTTGGGTAAGAAGACCCAGGGGATGGACGTTACATAGGGATTGAGGAATGAACAGATTATGCCCGTGAATATAAGGCAATTAAACTACACATTTCTTTGACAAAAAAGGACTACACATCTCGGGGAAGACATTATGAACATTATCGTGCCCTACTCCATGAAGATTAATTAATAATTGGGGCGCAAATAGAAAGCACAGATCACCGTAGAATCGACATCAAGAGGTGGCATTGGCGACTTTCACGGTGGGTTCTTTTTCTATTCAAATAATGATATGAAGAGGAGGAAGGCGATGGGTGATATATCTCTAGTCTCCATCGGGTTGACTTTGAAGCATCTGCTCTCTGTTTAACCTCTTCCTGAAAAACGCACGAATTCATGGATTCATAGATAATTAGATACAGAACCAGAATGGTCCTGCCGATGGATGGTCCTATTTATTGCTCATCTCCATTGGAGATTTCTAAGAGCTCGGATTAAAGAATGGGAATCCTCATGGATGGAAGAGAAAGACAGGAGGAGGGAACAGGCCATGTGGGCATGTGACACTGCTTTGGTGTCTTTTGGTTAAAATACACGAAAGGAGCAGGGTATCCCCATCGCACCCCCCCAACACTCGCTTCACTAACATTCGTGCAAGATGGTGGACAAATACATAACTGCACTGCCACTCTTGTGGGTAGAAGTTATTTATGGGATGAGACGAGAGTACGGATCTACTGTTTTATATTTTTTGCCCTTTTACTGCGATGGAGGCTCCCCTCACTTCCATGGAGGGAGGCTGCCTGCCTGGCTCTCTCTGGCTCCAAGTCCTTGTCATGGAGCATTGTCATTCACAAGAAGAGCTTCTCACCCTTCCCTCCTCTCATTCACAGCCTCGCATCACCAAAAACTGGACCAAAAGAAAATGACAAAGTAAAAACAATCCACATGCGCCCGCTTTAATATTATACGAAACGAAAAGATGTTGCCACAGCATAATAGCATTACCACTACCACCCTCCCTAATCCATTGCTTTGCTTCCAAATTCAAGACTGCCTTTTCTTGCGGTGCATAGTTTGTATGATTCAACCCCATCACCACCAAATCCACCCTATTTCTTGCTTCTCTTTCCCTTTCCCTCAACTCTAATCCACCCCTATCGGTCTCTTTTGTTGCTCCCTTCTCTCTCTCTCTCTCTCTCTCTCTCTCTCTCCGCTCTCTGCACTTTCTTATCGCCCCGTATTCTTCTTCTCTTTTTCCGGATCTCTCAATCAGAATCCCGAGAGCCTTCCCTTCCTTCCACGTTCGGATTCTTCTTTTCTTGACCCGCGGGAAAGAGGAGAGACTCAGGGGATGACGAGGCTCTTTCGATCCAAGTCCTGTGGACTCCCCGGCACGACAGAGTTCAACAGGGCTCAGCCGAGACCCCTCTTCCACACTTCTGCCAACGACTGCATCGACGTGGTAGAGTACGACGAGGAAGAAGAAGAGGAGGAAGAGGAGGAGGAGGAGGAGGAGGAGGAGGAGGAAGAAGAGGAAGGGGAAGCGGAGGAGGAAAACGAATACATGGGGAAGAATGGAGGCGGAGGCGGAAGGAAGTGGGAGAGGCAGCAGCAGATGCCGATACTGGACATTCTGGTTGGGGTGTTGAGGAAGTCGCTGGTGACATGCAGCGTGGAGAGAGACGACCTCTCCTCCACTGACATCAGCTGGCCTACCGAGGTCCGCCATGTCTCCCACGTCACTTTTGACCGCTTCAATGGCTTCCTCGGCCTCCCCACCGAGCTTCAGCCCCACCTTCCTCCCAAGGTCCCCAGTGCCAGGTTCGTTTCTCACTGAGGGTCTGCTCTAGTTGGCTCGTGGAAAGTTCTTGATTCATGTTCATGTTATTGACAGTCTCATCCCTGCATGCTTTGCCCGTTCTCGTTCCGCGCGTTTTGAATGAACGCAGCATACCGTGTTAAGTGGAAGATGCTGCTGTGTTTTTGTTGATCAGATTAGATGAACACCACGAGAGCGAGCCAGTGCATGATCCACTTTCATTAATGGGATTATCCGTTGCTCTGGATCTCGATGACGACACTAGACTAATTTTCTCAGCTCAAAATAGCTTGGTGACTGGTTTTATTTGTACAAGTAGAACCCTTTCTAGCTAGTGTGCTTCGTGAAATTCAGAGCAGGGTATTTCTACCTTCGATGCTGAAGTTCATTCTAACCTTTTTATCGGTCTGATTAATGGGAGATTGACATCGAATGCAGCCAAAGATTAAATTCTCTATCGCCCGTGAAGACTCTTTATCTATAGGATTTTGTGCAATTGATCACATAAAAGTTGAAATTACATTTCGTTGGATGAGGATGCGAAAATTCACTAAATCCACTTGAAGACTAGAACAGATACATCGTCTAATTAAATTTTTGCCTCACGTGTTTGGCATGCAGAGCTATATATGCCTGGGTTGGCTTCTAATTGCTAGGTATATTTTTAGTTCTTCTGCAGTTCTTTTTTCAGGAGATTCATTGACAATTTGTGACACTTATCCTCAACTAGCTAGAATTGCTCATCAGCTGAACATGATGTTTGATGATAGAATTCTGAAATTCAGCTTCGTATGGTGTCCAGTTTGGATTTAATCCTTCTCCAATTGATAGGGTGTATTCTGTGGTCTTTGCTTCAATTAACTCACCCAACCAATGTTGACATTCTGAAAATTACCCTGTGATTCTTGTCTTTTCAGTGCCAGCGTGTTCGGAGTTTCTGCAAAGTCAATGCAGTGTTCATATGATGAGAGAGGGAACAGCGTACCGACAATTCTTTTAATGATGCAAAAGCGACTATATGCAGCAGGAGGGTTGAAAGTATGGCCTTCTTACTACTCTGAATGAAATTATTGCTAAATTTTGTAGTAGGAACTTCTTTTTTCCTGCCACTTTGACATTCTAACCGGTGCCCATCTTCATTGAAGGCAGAAGGAATATTCAGAATAAATGCGGAGAATAGCCAAGAAGAGTATGTAAGGGAACAGCTCAACAAAGGTGCTGTGCCTCATGGAATTGATGTTCACTGTTTGGCTGGTTTGATTAAGGTAAGCAAGAGGCTGTCAACTCACAAAAAGTTTGGTTGTTAAAATTTACTTGCACTCTTTTGATTCTTTGGACCTTCTCTGTTATATTTTCTTGATACATGGGGTTGAATATATGACCTTGATTCAGCTAGCCACTTGATTTCCGTGCCTTCCGAGTCAGCGGTGAATGAACTGATTCTGAATCTTAATTCTGCTCTCGTTTTGGCGGGGCAAGTTGATCTCATTTTCTGCCGGCTGTGTTTTTTTTTTTTGTGTATGTTTTCCTCATCCGTAGGCATCAACTACTTTAAGAAGTAAAATGGCCTGTGTTCATTTGTCATAGTTGAACAAACATCCTTTTTGGCTGCACTTGCTTCCCCTAAAGTCCGTACTTTTACTGTGGGTTACACTTTCAAATGCAGTGGATCTGAGGCTTCTTAGAAGGAATACGTCTCTAGAGCGAATCTATTAGAAAGGCACAATATGATGGATAGATGAGACTACTTAGCTGAATAAAGTTCTTGGAATGTATCTAGAGGAAACTTCTGTGTATGTTTATTGACCAAGTTTAGTCACCGGGAGTGCCATTCAATGCAGGCATGGCTCAGGGAGCTTCCCACAGGGGTTCTTGATTCTCTCACACCGGAACAAGTTATGCACTGTAACTCAGAAGAAGAGTGTAGTCAGCTAGTAAAATTACTCCCTCCAACAGAAGCAGCCCTGCTTGACTGGGCCATCAACTTGATGGCCGACGTGGTGCAGCATGAGACACACAACAAGATGAACGCGCGGAATATTGCCATGGTTTTTGCACCCAATATGACTCAGGTGATCGAGATGCTTATTATTGTTATTATTATTATAATTTTCCATGCCTTCGATGGAGTATTAGTCTATTACTTGAGGACTATGCAATTGGACACTATGTAGCTTTCAGTTACCGAAAGATCCAAGCTTTACCTCTTGTCATCCAATGGCATCTCATTCTCTGTCTTGTCTACCTGTTGCAGATGGCGGATCCCTTGACTGCATTGATTCATGCGGTTCAAGTAATGAACTTCCTCAAGACACTCATCTTAAAGACACTCAGAGAGAGGGAAGAAACAGTGCGTGACGTCAGGTTGCCTCTGTCGCCCTTGAATTGTCCGAGCAATGAAATCATGGACCATCCTGGAATGATCTCCGACAGACACAGATCTCATGATCAAACTCCGGGTGCTTGTTTATTCAAGGGGCCAATGGCAATGAATCACTTGAATGGGGGCACTTTGGAAGAGTTGGAAACAACAGCAAAGAAGGGATCTCTGGGATGCCAAATGAGAAGCGTCGAAGAGGAGGAGGAATCGTTGTCATCAAGTAGCGGCTCCGTGGCTATGTTGGAGGCTGGAGACATAGAAGATGGGAGCGGGGACTGGCTTAGTTTGAGAAAAGGAGTGAGGAAGTTGTGCAGGCATCCGGTGTTCCAGTTGAGCAAGCCGGCGAAGAAGACAAGAAGTTATGGGACTGTAAATAGTAGAGGAGGTGGTGAAGGAGAAACTTGGGCATGAGATGTAAGCGTTGGTACGTGTGTCAGTACATTGCCGTTTGTATTGAGTAAGTGATACGAGTAGCTAAAGATAAACGACATGGGAATGCAGTAATTAAAGGAGCTGTGTGTAAAACGTTGTGTGCCCCTGTATGGTATGGATGTGAGAAGTGGGGATATAGAGCCTTAAATTGTGGGGGATCCCATACCATGTCTGAAAGGCTTAAATGGGATGGGATGGCTGTGACTTTGTGAATGGTGAGGCCAGGGAAGTCAATCAAATTGGCCAGACTGGATGGGGTCCAAATATACGAGGCTGCCCTTCAGTGGGATGGCCCATGATAGAATGGTCTTTAACGTTCACTACTGGGATCAGATTCTCAAGTCCTTTTACTCTGTCCTGCTCTTGTAGGAGTCTTGTAGGAGTTAAAAGAGAGAGAGAGGAGAGCCCATTAATTCTTGGACCCCGAGAAACCAAGGGCCGTTGGATTAAGGCGTGACCACGAGAGAAACTTGAGAGTTCGAATGCCGAATGACTCGGCAAGTCGCTAATTACCCTACGACTTTTAGGCAATTGTGATGGGAAACGCCTCCGAACTCGCCACTTTAAACGAGATTCACGTGGGTTACGACTCCATTGAAGCTTTTGTCCCTCTCTCTCCCTCTCTCTCTCTCCCTCTCTCTCTCTCGCTTTCTGGAGCCTTTAACACGCATGCTGTCAACATTATTGGGTTCCTCCAAAGAGAGCAGAGAACGAACGGATGAACTGCACACGTTGCACATCACGTCGTTTCCAATGTTGTCCTGCTTTTTCTTATATTCCCAAACCGTGGACGTTTGGCCGAGCTTAAAGAAAAACATATAAAGAACTCATTGTGCGGTTGAAGTGGGTCTAGATTTCTAGCGGATTCTAGCGCGTGTAATTGACGAATCCAAATAGAGCACGAGGCTAATGCAGAGGGCCTCGTCCTTTGAAAGGCCTAGGGCGCAGGTGGGGCCGGTGGCATTTTCCTCCACAACGTCCAAAGCTCCCCACGAGAGAGAGAGAGAGTGAGAGAGAGAGAGAGAGAGACGGTCAAGTTGACATCTTGTCACAGATAAAACTTTCAAGTTGCATAAATTATATGGGATTATTGAACGTGAAACATAAGCGGAAGGAAAGGGGGATGGCGACCCCATATTATACACAAATGTTCAGACACATTCACAGAGAACACGGTGCCATCGCAATTTGCACCCATCTGATCCGGGATGCCCTCCCAGTTCCACTGAAGGCTCTTTCCACTCTTTTAACAGCTAAACTAAACACGACGTATAGTACCCTTGTCCACCAACCAAATCTTATGCGATGGAGTGTTTGCGAAAGCCGGACAATATTCAAATTCGGGTGAGTTTACGGTCTTTAGAGTCGTTTGCCCAGTGAAACACTATAAAGGTACTGTACCTCCATAGGACTATAGCCTCACGCAATTCACCATGTTCAATTTGATGGAAATTAAGGGCGGGCATCCCGACGCTATTAATTAGTAATTTATCCGTACTAATTTATTCATCGAACTATTATTTTTTTAAATCTCTTTTCCCATTGTCAATGATGCTACCTTTGGCCTAACCCACCGCTACTTTAGAACATCCACGTTGCTTTCAAAATTTAAAACACAATGCAAATCCTACACACGTTTAGTTCATGTTGTAGGTTTCGAACATTAAAAACTTTATCCTTTTCATATTACAGTCGGTTCTCATCTCACCAACTTTGCCAGAGTTATTTTGTCGACCAATCTGTTCATCTTGATTATTAGTTTATTCATGACCATGAATTAAAATGAATACGCATAGTAGGTTTAATTATCGACTACTAAGCTAACATATAACCTCTCTCATTAGGCGAAAAAATTGCATTTCTTGGAAACGCAAGGGCATGTAATAACATCAATCTAGAAAATGACCAAAACAGGATAGTCTATGTAGTTTCATTCTTTTTTACTTAGAAAAGTTGTAAAAGATATGTTTTTATTTATTTTTTAATTAGAGATGCAAGAAGTTGACAGAAAAAACATAAATAAACATTGGTAAAGTTGATCCAAAAATTTTGGTAATCACTCTAATTGAGGCTGATAATACTAAAAAGAGTGAGCAAATTTAAAAAAGTTAGTTAGCATAAACAATAAAAATGGTAGCGCAATATACTATGCGATAGATTAATAAAAAACAAATAGAGTTGGTAAACAACACAAACGAGTATTAGTACCACAAACCCAATTGGTAATGTAATTGAACAAAATTATGTAAATCACACAAATAAAGGTTGATAATGTCATATAATGGTTAGTAAATGTAGGCTATTAGTATGAACGGTAACTAAGATAGGTTTGAAGTCTTTTTCAATCATAGATAAGAGAAGTTAGAATTTTAAGCAAAACTAGATATATATGGATAACTAACTTAAATAGAAGTTGGTAATACGAAATTAATTGGAAACTAAAATGAGGAAAAATTGATGATAACTCGAATTGATGTTGGTAATTTAAAAAAAAAAAAAAATAGTTGCTAAAATTTAAAAAGCAAGAAGATGAGGTAAAGAAAAATAAAGAAATGTAGATAATAAGCAATGCAAATGGAAGTTGCTAACCTAACATCAACTGGTAATATAATCGGAGCAAAGCAATTGACCACTAAAATACATATTAATAATCTCATATAATAACAGCACGAGTTGGTGAAAATGGTAAACAAAAATTTATAAATGATAAGAGATTTTTTTTTTTCAAAAATAAGAAAAAAATGATAATTTAAACAAACCAAACAAATGTCAGTGATTAGTCAAATAAGAACCGGTAACGCAAAACTTATCAATTACTTAATCAGATTAAAAGTCAGTGATAGCTCCGACGAAAGTCATTAGATTCTAAACAGAATTGCTAAATTTAAGGGTTTGATAGGTCAAACAAAGAAAAGTCAATAACTCTATTAAAGTGAAAAAAACCTAATAAAAGTTGAAACAATTGAATCGTTTTAGAGCATCATCTTGTACTTAATGTGTTATATGAAGATCCGGCAATAGTTGCATGCATATGAGAGAGAGAGAGAGAGAGAGAGAGATGATTTGATTAATTTCTCATTGAAGCGCAAGTTTTGGAATCGTGTATAATCAAGATGTGAATGCCTTGTTGTTATTAAATGAAACTGCAAAGTAAAAGCGCACAATTTCTAATTTTTCCATTGAAGTTTCGTCTCCCTTCATCAAAAGAAGGAGCTCGATATAAATCAAACTTTAGATCTAAAGTGAAATAAGAGGAAGGGTTTGATCCTTTGCTTATGATTTAGGAGAAAATGAATTATTCCAAGAATAAGGAGAAAAAGAAAGATGGATTAATATTTACATATATGAATAGTCATAAGGGATTGTGAATAATTTTTAATTACCTTCTAAAAAATTGATGAATTAATAGTAAACTTATGAATACATTACCTCTCGTCGACTCAATTGATGCAAAATTGCCATCACATTTGGATGGAAAATCATGTAAGAATTGCTACTTAGTCACTAAGAACAGCTTTTCAAACAATTTATGAAATAACATATAGAGAGTGTTTCTAAGAGATAATATCTCTTTTGCATTTTATCGTTTTGCATTTCTTCTGGTAGCCTATATATCGCCATCTCGTCATAGTCCTCATGAATAAAATAATTTAGCTCGAGTCATTGCTTATTGATTGTAGAAATTTTAAAGTCCTTTGGGCATAGTAATTATGACAAAATGCGTGTGATTGCGGCCAAAGAACGAATATTTCAGTGGACCACACTCGTTTCAAACCTAGCCTCACATTATTTACTTTCAATAAAAGCGAGATTTACGGTTATGATTGATTCACTAATCTTATTCTAGTTATGATTGATTCACTAGTCTTATTCCAGTGCACCTTTTTTTATATATATATATATATATATATATATATATATATATATATATAAAGACATAATGGGATTGCTATTAGACTTGACAAGGAAACTATAAATAAGATTAGATAAATTTTATGCATATGATGGGTCAATTACACACTTTCAAGGTGTTATACTTAAACCACACAACGATTTTATCGACTTCACGGGGCATCTAGTTTGTTCGATCGGCCGTGAGTTTTGGGGCGATGTGGGGCGCCTACTAAAGCAGATGTGACTCTTCTGTATCTTTTTCTGCAAAGCACCAAGTAGTGATATACAAGCAAAGGTCTGGGAGTGCCCCTTTGTTATTATAAAGGATGATCGCGATTTCTGATCCTCCCTTAGATATCGGCAGCAATATTCAAAGACACATATTCCTAAAGCAGGACCACGCCTGATCATGGGGGGGAGTCACTCTAGGGTTAATTTAAAATGCTGACATAGTAAGATGCCTTTTGCCCTTTGGCAAAGTTACTAATGTCACATGTTTTTCATTCTCCAAAGTGCAGGAAACGATGAGCATCAAAACTCAGGATATCATTCTTTTTTCTTTTTAGATTGAGACACTGCTCACCACCTCCATTGATCTCATCACCGCCGTCCCCGGTTGCTTCTGGTCGATCTAGGTCATCACTAGCGATCGCATTCGAGTCCTTGATAATTGGATTCAATCATTGGAGACGGATTTGGGTTGCCGACATTTGCATTTGAGTTCTAAGGATTGGACTTAGATTGGACCCCTTAAGAGCATACTTAATTTGTTTGATTTATTGATTGGCGAGTTTCTCCTATGACAACATCTAGCAAATTCTTTCAAATAAATTAACCTTTGATGAAAACGAGCATCTATCTTATGCATACAATATTTTTCTACAACCCTTTTTTTTCTATTACAGAGTTAAAGATTGTGGATACCATGCAGATATAGAACTAAAATAAATTTGAACATAAGTGATATGAGTGGCTGTAACTCATCATTCATAAGGGCGATCAAAGGAAAACATGTCCCATCTCTTATATTTAGGGACTGGGCGTGAGTTTGAACTGATTTGTGGAGGGGGGAAGGGGGGTGAATCGCATTGCATGTGGGATTTGTTTCTTTCGCCGAAGTTATCCGCCGATGAAGAAGTAGATCCATGGAAAGTGCAAGATACAAATGAAGCCATCGGCGAATGAAACCAAAGTCGTACGGAGGAGAGGGAAGTGACGGGGCCTGTTTGGCCATTATTTCACGTGCCCCCTTAAGTTACAGTGTCCATCCTTTATTTTATTCATTAAATCTGACAGGCCGATAGATGAATGCATATTTGGAAATCCTTGACCCCACCACCATCCCCCCCGCAACGCCAATTCCCAATTCTACCCCTCTAGATGATGCATGTACGACGCCCTTTGGATTATTGGTCGGACTCTCTCTCCTCTCTCTCTCTCAGACACACTCCGTTCCCGGACACGTCACTTAAATAGAATAGGCATAGTGGACAACCTTCACCTTCACCTGTGCTTGTGCTTCTGAGGAGTCGCAACAAGCGAGAAGCATATAACTTTCTTGCCCATTTCTCGTAATTCGCTTATTTTTGGCAGGTGCCTCTCCCCCATTGTACCGAAAAGAGAAACCCTCCCCTCAGTTTCTCTCTTACTATTTTCTCTCTCTCTCTCTCTCTCCGAGCCCTTCTTCTTCTTCTTCTTCCGGTGCGCCCCACAAGTCATCAAAGTCTTTGCTATCGCTAAGGAGGTGGTTGCGATGGAAGAGCTGATAATCTCTCCCTCTTCATCTCCTTCCCTCGCATCCAAGTCCATGTCTCCCACGGCCACTCCCCCTCCCAGCCTCAGCCTCACCCTCCAGCAGAGGCTCCAGCTGATGGTGCAGAGCCAGCCCCAGTGGTGGGCTTACGCCATCTTCTGGCAACTCCTCAACCACGACGACGGTCGCCTCCTCCTCGCCTGGGGCGACGGCCACTTCCAAGGCTCCACCAAGCTCGCTCTCGCCTCCCGTTCCGACCGCAGGAGGCTCCTCCACGCCCTCCCTCGCGATCCCAGCAACAGTCTCCCAGATGCTGCTGCCGATGTCCCCCTCCCCGCCCCCGCCGGAGACGTGACCGATGCCGAGTGGTTCTACGTCATGTCCTTGACCCGCTCTTTCTCCGCGGGAGACGGTATTCCCGGGAAGGCCCTCGGCACGGGGTCCTTGGTCTGGCTCACCGGCGCTCGTGAGCTCGAGTCGTACAAGTGCGACCGGGCCAAGGAGGCCGAGCTCCATGGCATCCGCACCATGGTTTGCATCCCGACGGGTGATGGAGTCCTTGAATTGGGGTCCTGCGATGTCATCCCTGAAAACTGGGGCCTTGTTCAGCGAGCCAAGTCTCTTTTCGGCTCCGATCTGCTCCTTCCCAAGCACCCACCACCACCACCACCTCCGTTCCAGCTCCACCAGGACCATAGCGACATTTCTTTCGCTGACATTGGAATAATTGCGGGCGTTCAAGAGAATGATTTCGCTCCTCACGATGACCACGAGAAGAAGGTCAAGAAGAAGCAGGCGCTGGTGGAAGGAGCTGGCGGGAAGCCGGAGGCCCCGTTCGGTTGCTCCAGCTACCTGGTGGAGTCGGAGCACTCCGATTCTGATAGTCCTTTCATGGCGGCGGTGATGACCGAGAAGAGGACCCCCAAGAAGAGAGGGAGGAAACCAGGCCTCGGCCGCGACACGCCGCTGAACCACGTGGAAGCCGAACGGCAGCGCCGGGAGAAGCTGAACCACCGCTTCTATGCGCTGCGAGCGGTGGTCCCGAACGTGTCCAGGATGGACAAGGCGTCCCTCCTCTCCGACGCGGTGTCCTACATCAACGAGCTCAAGTCCAAGATCGGCGATCTGGAGTCCCAGTTGCAGAGGGAGGCCAAGAGGGTCAAACAGGAGGTCACCGACGCAACCGACAACCTGAGCACCACCACCTCCGTCGACCATAGTAGCCCATCCGGATGCGGCGGTTCTTTGCTCGAAGTGGAGGTTAAGATCGTGGGGTGCGACGCCATGATAAGGGTCCAGTCGGAGAATGCGAACTACCCATCGGCGAGGTTGATGGCAGCGATGCGGGACCTGGAGCTTCACATACACCACGCCAGCCTGTCGACCGTGAACGACCTCATGCTCCAAGACGTGGTGGTTAGGGTTCCGGAGGGGCTCAAAGGGGAGGACGATCTCAGAGCTGCGCTTCTTCGGGCACTGGAACAATGACGGTCGGAGAAATTGCCTGGGGCGAGAGAGAGAGTACGTACTGTTTCTCAGCGTGTCCGCCCCAAGAGAACCCCGTTCAATTAATCGTCGTTGCCTATCCCGTGGTATTTTCAATATGCTGGGTAATGGGTGTGTACTTAATGTGATGTACGTAGCTGTAGCCGGATAAGAAGGGATGATCAGCAGCTAGGTCTTGTGCATTTATATCTTCTTTAGTTTCTTCTTTCAATTTTTTTTTTTCCTCTTTCCCCTCTCTTGATTCCCCGTCCTTCTTTTCCTGAGGAGGAAACTCTGTTATTAAAAATAATATCAGCTCTTTGACCAGAGGCGCTGAAGAGAAAACTTCTCCTCTTTTATTAGGAGCACGATCTATCATGGATTGGTCGAGAAGGTATTGCCCCAGCATCTCCCTGATATCATAAGTGATTCCACGAACGACTCACGTTTGTTTTGTCTAGCGATGCTTGTGTCGATTAATGGCTCTGGGGACCGACTCCTCTTGTCCTTCTTCCCAAAGCACGAGCATGTGCGTAGGGATTCGCTCTCAAAACATCTTCTTTGTCGATTTCAACAGTGTAACGCCTTAACAACAACATGAGCATTCGAAGAACCATATTGAATTTCAGCCGTATGAGCGAGGTCATCAAATTATTTGCATAGTATATAGTATCTAGAATCGTTTAGGCCCTTCATGCACGCCCGCTGGTTGCACGGATCCAGTTTTGACAACATCGGCTCCATCACAACTCTTGAGTTCTCGTGAACCTCAGATGCTTAGGCGGGATGATGCGACCCGAATCGAGCTCAAGAATGACATCCATGGACGAGGGGCAGGAGCAAAGAGACAAAAGGACAAAGGTGGACGTGGACTGGAGGTGAAAAAGGTGGAGCAAGATGAAGAGAGCCTCATTTTTCGCATGGCCAAAAATATCCGATCATGTCCACCCTCCTTTATGTGGAGGAAACAGGAAAATGCGTCGCATACGAGACTGGACGCGTTTGTGCAATCCGCTTTCTGCCTTGCCCCACCACCTCCACCAACCAACAACTTTCGCACCTGTAACATGTGCTTCGCGTTAAATTTAAGGTTTCCATGAAGTCCTAGGAAGTAAAAACGTATTGAAGCATGACACCTGGTGTTGGAGAAATATTGCTTCAAATGAATAGAGCAATCAAGTCAAATTTTTAGGCATGATATGACTTTTTTTTAAGGATTTAGTTGCCTTGCAAAGTTGTTAATAGTTACTGGCAAATATTTTCCAAGATAGGTCTCAAATGAAAATTTACTAGATTCTAATATTTCTTCGGGATCTTTCTAGAAAATAAGACTCTAGAAAATAATTGAAAAAGTTAATAAGATTACTATATTCTAATATTAAACCGAGGGCGCGCAAAATGCGTCTAATAATACATAAAAGAAATCTCCCACTTATTAACTGACCCACCTTCTCCCACTTTTCCTATGTGGGACAAGAAAACACACACTTCGTTTCAACTACCCAATTGAAGATATACAACCGCCATCTACTGCGCTGGCCTTTCGAGTGATTGAAGGACTTAACTTTGCTATGGAGAAGCATGACATGAAAGTAGGGTTCTGTTGATGATTGATGGACAGCAAGTGTTACAATCTTCATTTATACTGTTTGCAAAGTATACGACAAGTTGGTGGAGGCCGGAGGACGATTTGTGGAATGGAGCAATAAGTTCAAAAGCATAGTAAATGAGGAATTGAAAAGGCACCAAAAGTGGAGTTCAGATCGCAGGAGTCACATGGGAAAACAACAGTTTTGGTGTTTGATTCTGCAATTGAGAAATGATGATAGTTTCCACTTTCGGTTGAGCAACAATCGACAAAAGAAACTAAAAATCAGGAGGAATGATTTTGAATACGCTTTTCTGAACACACACGTCTTCAGAGTGTTGGCATGTTAATGTAATTATTTGATTCATAAGCCTAATTTGCTGGTCTTTATGAATTTAAGAGATCTAGCATATAGTATTTTTTTTTTTTTTTTTTTTTTTAAGGATTCCCACAATTTGGAGTTGATATTTGTCTTCTAAATTAAGTGCCAGGTAGCATATTCAACTGATTAGAATAAGGACACTATATTCTTAATGAAATATCTAAGAAATCACAAGAACCTATATGAAAAGCACATTTTATTAAGAGTAATAATTTTTCAAAAAATCAAAACTATGGGAAATTAATAATCTATTGAATTTAGAGCTCAGAAACTTTTTATATAGAAATGGTTCCAGAAAATAATTAAATTTGAAATCGGACGAAAGACAAGGAATTCATATAAGAAAGATTTGGTTAGCCATTTTCCGGTTCGCTCAAGTAATGTGATTTGCAATCATGAGACCGCTAGAAGTATAGATCGAAGATCCCACCACATTCCCACATCAGCACACAACCTACTTTAAAGTGAGATCAATGCTCAGAAAAAGACGAGTCAAATCATAATTCGCTCTTTTTAAATACTATTTTTGATTGTTTATAAATCTTTCGGTCAATCGAAACCTAACCCCACGGACAAGACCATATAAGTTTATAAAATAGGAATTGATGGGAAGAATCGGATAGAAGACGACAATCATTAGGTTCAGTACGGTCTTTATTCCTCTAGGTTCAGTGTTTGTACAATTTGATGCTTTAAGTTTTATGTTGTTCAGTTAAGTCCTCTAATTTTCTTAATCTATTCAATTTGATCTTTTAAATTCTATTTTAAAAAATCAAATCATCTAACTTTCTCAATTTGTGTAATTAAATGATTCGAGCAATCATTCTCACTAAATCTCTCGATTGATTAATAATATGAAAATTTCTTCATGATGTTCATACGAGAATATCACATGCGACACATGATCTTTTATTAAATCTATTATTATTGTTATTAAGCATGCAGAAGCACAAAAATCTTATCACACGAGAAACCTAAATTTGGCAAGTCATATGCATTTTCCCATTATCTTTCCTCTTTCAAGTATTAAAACAAGTAACCAACCAAGAAAAAAGAAGAAGAAGTAATAATACAAGTTAGAGAAAGAAACATAATACAACGCATTAATTCTGAAAAGCAAGTGGGTTCTTAGTTGGTGCTGCCCCATATTATTACACCCATAAACTAGTCTATACAAAGTCACGTACTAAACCAAGAAGACCCCTGAAGCCCCTAAGAAATCTAACTAGTTCGCAATTGATATTAAAGTACCAGGTAATAAATTAATGAGAGACCCACCACCGTATCTATATGCCAATCCATACAACAAAACTACACCTAGTATAAACCATAGCTGATTCATGTCCCAACACATCTCATATTCGCAATCAAAATTAGAGGATATTCGAACGATAGTGGTGGAAGGTGATCCATCCTACAAATTTGAAAAATAAGGGATGAGCTAAAGCTCAACAAATAAAATCTCTAATTTTAAGGCAGGAAATCATCTTACCGCTCGACATGGTATTCACGAAACAATGCTAAAATCAAGATGAGTACAAAATAGCTATTAGAGGCAATTGAATGGATAAACACTATTTTTCCAATTATGATAGGCTAGTGAAAATTGACGAACAATGTTGTGGAGGATTATTTGCTTCATTGCAAGAGCTCGGTATAACAAATTTTGATGCATAGCTATCACCAATTAGTTTGTTGATAGACACATGTGAATATGTATATATGCGTATATTCATTACTGGCATATTATCTCATTCCGAATACTCTCGGGACATCTTGACGCATGGGGCATAATAACTTTGAAGCATTTCGAACACTCTTGGGGCATTCGACTCATGAGGCATATGGACTCTTGAGGCATCCCGATACATAGGGTATCATTGCCACCAATATATGGGTGACGACAATTTAACGTAATATATTCCATTTATACTCATATAGTAGCAATGCACATGATAAAATAATTCTTTCACCATAATTTCTTCACGATGTAATATCTTTCACAAAAAGTTATTCTTTGGCTTTTAAATAAAGGGAACATGCTTTGTTTTGGACAGGAAATATCCATGTAAACCAAGGAATCAACAATTTTACTTTGAGCTGAATTGTACGAACATAAATTGTATCAGAATTTGATCAACAAGGCTTTGAAAATAAAATAATTACAAATATAAACAAACTTCGCTAGAATTTAATTGATGATAAAACCCAAATACACTATGATGTCATGCTAGAATTTAATTGATAGCGTGATATCCATGATAAAGATACACGTTGAAATTTAATCGATGACGCAAATCTAAATATTACAATTAGGGAAATTTAAAATACAATGCAGGAAAGCTAAAGATAATTTAAAGATAACATTTTGTTTGATTTTGCTAGGGGCTTCTCTGATAGACGAATGATGGTATTTTTAATAGTTTTGAAGTAATTGCCTTCTAACGCCAACGATTGCATTTCCTCAAGTAACTTCTATTGATTGCCTCGATATTCCTATATTTCTACAGTCTCGCACCTATATTCTGAAATAGTTGCCCTTGCATTATGTGAACTGCTTGATGATCTTCTTTCCTGTAACGATGGTTGTGCCCCAATCCTGCTTTCAAGTGATAACTATTTCCATTAAAAAAGTACGTCCTTAACCTTAACTGTCTTGTTAATTTTAAGTTTCAAAAAGACATTTTAATGTCCCTCTAATGATCATTCATCGTTGATGCTCATCTTAGCATCTACCAACTATCCATCATCGTATTTCGATAACTGGATATGTGGCATTGATGAATACTAATGTCAATTAACACATGTCGATCTCTATGTTTGTTGATAAGCTGGCATGTGCGCATCTACACTCATATGCTCATATGCCATGCACATGATTGTCCATACCCATATGCTATTCACGCATTTATTCTCATTCTCGTGCTAGGCATGTGTTTATTGATGACCGGATTATTTTTGGTGCCAACAATTATATTCATATGATCTTCTTGCATTAACAATGAAATCAACACTCATTTTCAAGAATCTACATGCACGCAACATCTTTTTATGCAAATCATTTTCAAAATACAATGGCCTTGCCCTTTCAATTTATCACATATGCAGATAATGATAATGACATCTTTATCTCTTTTTGTTTCTCATGTAACCAATATAATTTAATGAAAGGTTAGTAAATTCATAACAAAGTTGACAAATTATAAAATCAATAGCACCCTATGCACAATGTAACAATCCATAATTAAAAATCGATTTAAAAATTAAACTAATGCAAAAATTATTGAAAAGAAGTGCAAGAAGGAAAATGTTTTCTTTATAAAGCGATGACAAATATTTCTTACTTCATTTTTAGGTTTAAGCTAAATATTGGAAAGCATTATCATTTTTCTGAAAAATGATTTTTTGGAATACAATTTCCCGAGAAATGCCACATAATCTGCGAAATTAATGGAGCTGTTATGAAATACATGAATGGATAGAATATATGAATGAATATTTATTATATTCATCTTATCCAATGTACTTATTATGGTACATTTGTATCAAATGTTCTAAGTACATCTTTCTATACAATGAACGTTCGTTTCCCTTATCCCGTACATGTATCATTCGATACATTGATATTAATGATAAGTACATTCTTGTTCTCCTATAAATAGGAGTTTAGTTTTGATGTACAATACACAATCACACGAAACACGACAGTGAGATACTAGAAATAAAGCTCTCTCATCTTGCTACTATCTCTAGTGTTCACTTACTTTCTCTTCTTTAATCTCTTCTCTATTATATATTCGCCACGCGATATTTTACAACACGTTATCGGCACGAGGATCTACCGATTGAGTAAGTAATTTTTGCAAGGTGGGTATTATTTTTATTGATCAACTTATACTTCATCTTCTTCTATCAATTCTTCATTCTTATTTTCTTGGCCCGAAGCCAAAATTTTAAATCTAAAAGTATCCTTCGCTCTGAAGTAGCGGTGGATATTTGGAAATCCTTTTAATTAATTTAAGGATTTATTTTGCAAGGATTATGGCAAATATTGAAAAGCCCAAATTCTACATCCTGGAAGTGAGTGGAAAGAATTATCTATCCTGGCGCCTTGACATGGAAATGCACCTCCAAGGGCAAAATCTCGCCAATACAATTACAAAGGATGGAACCTCAAATGAAAAGGATAAAGCAAATGCGCTGATTTTTATTCGCCGTCATTTGCATGAGAGCCTGCAGACTCAATATTTATCCGTTCGAGACCCGCATATCTGTGGAGGAGGTTGAAGGATAGGTATGATCATACTAAAACTGTTATCCTCCCTCAAGCACAATATGATTGGCAAAATCTCAGACTGCAAGATTTCAAATCAGTGTCTGACTATAATTCTGCTTTATTTGATATCGTTTCTCGGCTAGAGTTATGCGGTATCAAACTCACTGATGCAGAATTACTTGAGAAAACTTTTTCCACCTTTCATGCTTCGAATATTGTATTGCAACAGCAATACCGGCAACGTCAATTTGCCACATATTCTGAATTAATTTCTGTGCTTCTTCTTTGTTGAGCAAACTAATGAATTGCTGCTCAAAAATCATGATCTTAGACCTTTGGCTCAAAAGCATTGCACAGAAGCACATGCTAACTTTGAGAAAAATACTGGCCATTTTAAGGGCTATAAGCGCGAGCAAGAACATAATCCTAGAAGGGATGGCAAGAAATTTAACCGTCCTAGGAAATCAAACTTTGGCCTGAATCATGGCAAAGAAAAGAAGCAAAAGAAGGTGATTAATGAAAGTATTTGTCATCGTTTGTGGCATGATTTGGACACCGGTCACGTACTGTCGTACGCCAAAACATTTTGTTGACCTATACTAGGCATCTTTAAAGAATACGGGCAAGCGTGGTGAATCTCATGCCATTGAAATCAATCCTACTGCCATAACCCTTTGTTGAGGCCAATAATATCTCCGTTGGTGGGACTCCTCTTGCTCTGAAGTAGCAAATGCATCATTGGATGTCTCTGATTTCTTTGAGGACCTCTGATTACTTTGATGAATCAGATTGTTAGATAATAATTTGAACTTTGAAATTTATGTTGTTTCGCTTTAAATGTATTACTTTTTTTTATTGTTCTTTATGAAATACTTATGAACCTTATATAATATTTATCTTTGAAATTTTATTCGACTATATAACTAATATGCAACTTTTATGATACTTGACACCTGAAGTTGTCAATATAAATGCAAATGGAAAATACCGAGAAAAAGAAGATGTTTGTTTGCTTGATAGTGCAACAACACATACTATATTTTGTAGTAGACACTTTTTCTCGAGTATGACATTGCGTAAGGCACAAATCCATACAATATCAGGTTTCTGTTCCGATTATTGATGGTTTTGGGAATGCTACAATTATTTTGCCAAATGGCACAATCCGCATATTGAGAATGCGTTTCTAAGCATTCGATCAAAAATGAATCTGCTCGTTTCAAAGATGTACGCCGTAATGGGTACCATATTGAGACTATTTATGAGCAAGATAAAGAATATATTGGCATTTCCTCCTATAAGATGGGCTGAAGACCATCCATGAGAAGCTAGAAGCTTCTTCTATGGGTTTGTATTGTGTCATGATTAAAGCTGTTGAAACCTACGCTACCACATCCTGGAGATTGGTAAGCCCTGATCAGTTTGGACCGTGGCATGATCGCCTTGGTCATCCTGGCGCTTCAATGATGCGTAGGATAATTCAAAATACAAAAGGGCACCCTTTAAAGAATATAAAGGTATTGTTGTCCAAAGATTATAATTGTGAGGCTTGCTCACAAGGAAAGCTCATTATCAAACCTTCTACAACAAAGGTTAATCTTGAATCCTCTTTATTCTTACAAAGAATCTAGGGTGATATTTGTGGACCAATACAACCATCGAGTGGACCATTTCGATATTTTATTGTACTAGTCAACGCATTCTGTAGATGGTCCCATGTTTGCCTATTATCTACGCACAATGTCACATTTGCACATTTACTTGTGCAGATCATAGAGCTCCGGGCATAATTTCCTGATTATCTAATTAAGAGCATAAGGATAGATAATGCTGGTGAATTTACATTAAAGAGTTTTGATACATATTGTGCTTCACTCGGAATCGAGGTTGAGCACCCGGTTGCATATGTTCATACTCAAAATGGATTGGCAGAATCCTTGATTAAACGTATCCAAATCATTGCCCGCACTCTATTATTGAGAACGAATCTCAACAATACAGCATGGGGTCATGCGGTTTGCATGCGGCAGCTCTAATAAGATTACGCCCCACTGCTAGTATTTTACAATCTCCCCTTCAAATGGTTCTTGGCTATGAACCAGATATTTCACATCTACGCACCTTTGGTTGTGCAGTACAGGTGCGGTGCTAAAAAGGACGAAAATGGGTCCCCAACGCCGTTTGGGCATTTATGTTGGGTTTAATTCACCATCTATCATTAGGTTCTTGGAACCAACTACTGGTGATCTTTTTCTTGCCGGGTTTGCGGATTGTCATTTCGATGAGACTAGGTTTCCATCAATTGGGATACCTACAACTTCCATATTTGCAAAACAAAAACCAATTAAGGTTTTCTCTGGAATGAGAAAAATTTATCTCAATTAGATCCAAGGACTCCCGAATGTGAAAATGAGGTGCAACGCATAATCCATTTACGAGGCTATGGCCAATAGACTTCGACGCATTTAATGATGCTACTAAGGTAACGAAGTCTCATATTCCAGTGCAAATGCTCCAGCTAGGATAGCTGTTCCCGAAGAACAAGCTAAAATGGATCAAAATCCCCGCACTTGAAGCGTGGTAGCGATAGGATCAAAGATCTTGCTCCTCGAAAACGAAGGGGAAAGAATCGGGAATCCGCTCCGAAGAGCCCGGCGTTGTACTTACTCCCAAAGAGCTTATTGCCCCGAAGAGGCGCAAACCCATGAAAGGAACACTAGCCCCGGAATGCGAGAATTCCATTACATATTGTAATGAAATTTGGGATCGAAATGAAATCATCATTGATGATGCTTTTGCATTCTCAGTTGCTCATCAAATTATGGATGATGATTGTGAACCACAATCTATTATTGAATGTCGTCAAAGGCAAGATTGGCATAAGTGAGAGGAAGCAATTAAAGCTGAGTTAGCTTCCCTAACTAAACGAGAGGTTTTTGGACCTGTAACTCGTATCCCCGATAATGTAAAGCCCGTTGGATATAAATGGGTATTTATCCGAAAACGAAATGAGAAAAACGAGGTTGTCGGGTATAAAGCCCGACTCGTTGCCCAAGGATTCTCCCCAGAGACTGGGATTGATTATAATGAGACATATTCACCTGTGATGGATATGATTACATTTCGTTTTCTCATTAGCCTAGCAATCTTTGAAAGATTGGAAATGCATCTTATGGACGTTGTGACGGCATATCTATATGGCTCATTAGACTCGATATTTATATGAAAATTCTGAGGGATTCAAAATGCACGAAGCATGCACTCCCCGCAATTTATTCTCAATAAAATTGCAAAGATCCTTGTACGGGTTAAAGCAATCCGGTCGCATGTGGTATCAACGCCTAAGTGAGTACCTAATTAAGGAAAGGTACAAAAATGATCCTATCTCGCCCATGCGTGTTTATTAAGAAGTCGAAACCGGATTTGCTATTATAGCGGTTTATGTCGACGATATAAATTTAATTGGAACTCCGAAAGAGTTAGCTGAAACCGCTGAATATTTGAAAAGGGAGTTTGAAGTTAAAGATTTGGGTAAAACCAAACTTTGTCTTGGTCTAGAGCTTGAGCATAAAGCAAATGGAATAATCGTCCATCAATCGGCATATGTTGAAAGATTGCTTAAACGTTTCAACATGGACAAAGCTCACCCATTGAGCACCCCTATGGTTGTAAGGTCTCTAGATCCCCAAAAGGACCCATTTCGTCCTAGAGAATCGATGAAGAAATACTTGGTCTGAAGTACCATATCTCAATGCAATTGGGGCTTTGATGTACTTGGCACAATGTACGAGACCAGATATCGCTTTTGCGGTAAATTTATTGGCACGTTTTAGTTCTAAGCCAACTCGGAGACATTGGAATGGAGTTAAACATATTTTCCGTTATCTCCGAGGAACCATAGATTTGGGATTATATTATTCCAAGGATTCCACTAACTCTGGTTTAGTTGGATATGTTGATGTTGGATATAGATCCGATCCACATAAGGCTCGCTCTCAAACCGGGTATTTATTCTGTTATAACGGCACCGCTATTTCTTGGCGTTCTACGAAGCAATCGCTAGTAGCTACATCTTCTAACCACTCTGAGATTATTGCTTTATATGAAGCTGGAAGAGAGTGTGTTTGGTTGAGATCCGTTATAACACATATTCATAATTCTTATTGCTTAATAACGGTTACAAATTCTCCCACTATAATTTATGAAGATAATGCTGCTTGTGTTGCACAAGTCAGGGGAGGATATATCAAAGGTGATAGGACCAAGCATATCTCGCCGAAATTTTTCTATACTCATGAACTCCAAGAAAGTCGACAAATTGATGTTAAACAGATTCGATCCATAAATAATCTTGCGAGATCTTTTTACCAAATCATTGCCAACATCAAGTTTTGAGAAATTAGTATATGGCATTGGTATGAGGCGAGTTCATAAGATGTAAGATTAATTAGCCCCGAAGTGGCTATATGGCTCTATTGA
This sequence comes from Eucalyptus erythrocorys, assembly GCA_014182555.1. NCBI lineage: Eukaryota > Viridiplantae > Streptophyta > Magnoliopsida > Myrtales > Myrtaceae > Eucalyptus > Eucalyptus erythrocorys. The sequence continues at coordinate 101,974 of CM024601.1, read as the reverse complement.
GGGGGAGATATTATGAACTATGCATTGCAGCATTGATATGCGGCTAGTTCACAAGATGCAATAATGATTAGTCCTAGGAGTGGCTATATATACATTGCACTCTTTTTTCTTTATGTCCGATTTTTTTTTTTTCCCATAGGGTTTTTCCGGCTTAAAGTTTTTAACGAGACAATTAATGCATCCATAAAAGGGAGAGATCATAACATGTGTGCTCTGCACTCTTTTTCCCTTTTGTCCGGTTTTTATCCCACTGGGTTTTTCCGGCTTAAGGTTTTTAATGAGGCAATATCATTCGATGCACATTCGTAATGAATATGATGAATATTCAAGGGGGAGTGTTATGAAATACATGAATGGATAGAATACATGAATAAATATTCATTATATTCATCTTATCCAATGTACTTATTATCCAATGTACTTATTATGGTACATTTGTATCAAATGTTTTAAGTACATCTCCCTATACAATGAACGTTCGTTTCCCTTATCCCGTACATGTATCATTCGATACATTGATATTAATGATAAGTACATTCTTGTTCTCCTATAAATAGGAGTTTAGTTTTGATGTACAATACACAATCACACGTAAACACGACGGTGAGATACTTTAGAAATAAAACTCTCTCATCTGCTACTATCTCTACAGTGTTCACTTCTTTCTCTTCTTTAATCTCTTCTCTATTATATATTCGCCACGCGATATTTTACAACAGGAGCTTATTATTATTATTAAATATATATATATATATATATATATATATATATATATATATATATCTCTTGAATGTTATGTGAAGATTGGCATTTAAGTGAGGCAACTGTAGATTCCATTCAAGTAAGGCGAAGATGCAAAAAAATGGCAATTCAGAAATTCGATTTGTCAAGCGGCGTGATGAATTGCAGAGGGACATGACATCGAAGCAAACAATAATATATCCGGAGTGATATTGACGCCTTCAGAGCTAAAAGCCCAGAGATCGTCGTCGTCGTCGTCGTCGTCGTCGTAATCGATTTGGGGAGGAATCGGGGAATCGGGGAATCGGGAAAGGGGAAAGCTCTGGCTCGCGATATCTGGAAACGGCTGTTCCCTGCCCGGGCCAGCAACAGGTTCGCGCTCCCTCCGCCGCCGTCTCCGACTGGATGTGGATGCGGATGCGGATGCGGGAATGCGATGGACATCAACGTCTTCAAGCTCTGCTCCGGCCTCAAGTTCCTGGGCTACCTGATGATCCTCCTCGTCCTCGCCATCGTCGCCGTCTCCTACTACGCCGTCGTCGTCCTCACCTGGGCTCCCCGCCTCCTCCGCGGCGGTCTCTCTTCCTTCCTCGCCGTCCTCGTCCTCCTCCTCTTCCACCTCCTGGTAAACCCCCTCCCCCCTCCCCCTCGTCTTCGTCCTCTTGCTTATATTCGTTTCCTCCATTCCCCGGATAGTGCGTGTTGGAACGACAGTCGAGGTTGCTCGCAAATTTAAGCGTGTTAGAGCAGCGCCCACGATTGGGACATGTTCTCGGTTAATTCATTGTGGGAGCATCTCGCCTTAAAGTCTGAGCTGGGTGCTGCAATTGCTTGAAATGTGAAGTGAAGCGCCTCTTCACTCCACTGAAGGTGCTTGTTATTATCGGACGCAACGAATGAGGGACAAAAAGAAGGGAACCCAGTTGCCCAGAACAGTGAATTTCGGTGGAGAAGTCTCCTTTTCTTACCTTGCGACGAGCTACTTCTTTAGGCACCTGTTATTGCCATTTGATAATCATAGGCTGTAGACAAGGTACGATGCGGTGGGGTCGCTCAGTTTGCTTGATAACTCGGCCATTTGTTTTTGCAGCTCGTTCTGTTATCATGGAGCTATTTTATGGTGGTTTTGAGGGATCCCGGTTCAGTCCCCGAGAATTGGAGACCAGTACGAGATGAAGAGAATTTCGAAGGTGATGGTTCGTATTTACCACATGAGGCCTCTGGGTCAGGCTCTACCTGGCCTTCCTCAAATGGATCGGAAGGAAGACCACCTTCGGGATTCTGCATTCGTTGTCAAAATGGAAAGCCACCTCGATGTCACCATTGCTCTATTTGTGAGTGTTTCACCCTTGGTCATCTTGATCTTCAACATTGGTTGCCCTTTATTTTTTCTTTTTTTTGGGTTTAAGGAACTTTTGGGAGGTAAGGGTCAGTTAAAAGTTGAATGCTGCTGTTGCTAGATGTATTCAAGCAATTCAATAATATCTCTTCCTGTCTCCAGAATGCCGTGTATTTTCTTTATGATGGTGCTTGTGGGTTGCCTCCATCTTGCCCGAGGCACTTTTCAATGTCTTGAGTAACTTGCCTCCATTCTTCTGCAGGCCAGAGATGCGTTCTTAAGATGGATCACCACTGTGTTTGGGTTGTCAATTGCGTTGGTGCATGCAACTACAAGTTCTTTCTTCTGTTCCTGGTATTTCTGTTTTTCTTTCAATGCTAAAAATTGGAGTTAGATGATAGTTGCTACTTCATGTATAAAAGGTTGTCAGCAGAACCTTATGCTTTTTAATCACGTCTTTGTCTGGACTCACTGAACATTCGGGCAGCGGGTAGGATATGCGCTTTAGATGGTTGTGGCGGTGACGTCATTGTGATATATTTAATATTCAAAAATATTATGGTTATTCGAATAATTCAGGGCGATAAACTTTCTGGAGATTGAATTGCTGATCATACAGGGCATGTCATTTCTGGTCTATCTTGCTGGTAATAGTCTACTGCTGTGATCTTGGTGATTATTATCGCTTATATATGTGAAGGATTCTTATAGAAGGCGAATATCTCTTTTTCATAAAACAAGCAGATGCTAGGCATACGTAACCAAGACTGATGGCTCTGTAAAATGTCTTCTGCATTCGTGGAATTCTTCTATGATGTGCAATATGGTTCCTCTTTTCCATCATTGAGATTGGTATTTCATGACTTGAATTTGGCCTTGTCAGCTGTATACGTTCTTGGAGACAACGATGGATACTTTAGTACTGCTGCCAAGCTTCATCAACTTCTTTAGTGAAGCCAAGGATCATTCCAACTCTCCTGGCAAGCTGGCTGTTATTTTCGTGGCATTTGGTAAGTGCTTTGTATGCGAGATCAATTTGGTCTTCTGACTTTGTAGCTCATACTTGCGTACATCTTCTCAAGTTTGTATAACATTTACAGAGTTTGTATATTGATGCAGTTCTTAATCTAGCTTTTGCACTGAGTCTTCTTTGTTTCCTTGTTATGCACGGGTCTCTTGTTTTCAGCAACACCACTTCCATAGAGGTGAGGAAAAGTTATTGTCTTGCTCATATTTCCTTCTGGTTTATAATTGATTAGTTAAACTGAGTTATGCTTATATGTGATGTTTTCTGCATTAGCATATAAATTGAACTTATACTGATTGATTGTTGTGCTTGAAATTGTACTGGACCTTGAGCCACTTGGAAAATTACGCCTTATAGTTTCGGGTAAATACATTTGTAATGTTGTATATTAAATTCATACTTAACTAGATGTATATCCTGGATGCAGGAATGTTAATTGGTCTATTTTTAGTGCAAATAACTGGGGGAATAATAGGTTGCCACCAAGGGGGCTTACCTGTGAGTTGTTTGTGATCAACAGTATATCAAGAATTAATGAAATTGCAAAATCTGTAGCTTTGTGGGAAGGAACCAAAGTTAGGCAGATTCTGGAACTAGGAAACAATGTGCCTAAAAGAATGTCGCTGTGTCTGAAGTTGTCATCACCTTTCCCCAGCATCTGAATATTTGAATTGAAGGTCAGCTGTTCCAACTTTAGAAAGAGTACAGGATGGTGAACTATCAGAAACCTGATCAACTTGATTGCTTAAAGGTTTGCATAATCATTATGGAGTACTATGAACAGTAAAATTTAGCAAAGCAAGAAATGAATCATTCACTTTATTATATTGGCTGGAAGTCTGATACAAGAACAGTTAACCATGTTCGCAATATTGATCTCTGCCAATGGGTGTGCATGACCCTCTGAAATTGACATTACAGGTTTATGAGAAGAAGAAAGGGGTCAGGTGGAAGTACGACTTGGGCAGGAGGAAGAATTTCGAGCAGGTGATAGCACTTTACTCTGATCTTCTCTTGGCTAGCGATTGCAAGTTATCACGTGCTATGTCTTATGATGCCAATTAGCATACGCCTCTCACATTCACTGTGTTCACTTTTAACGTGCAGTCGTTCTATCAATGGTGTTAACTGTTGGTCAGCAACGTTATCCATTGTTCATTATATAATTTCCTTAAAATTGGAAAAAAGGTGTTGGATCCTCTCTTATGATGGCCATAAAATAAAATTAAAGGGAGGTAATCAACTAATTGGATTTCTCTGATATGACTCCTAGATATGTGATTATAAGGGTATCTTTTAAGGGTAGATGATAGATTTTCCTTTCCTGGGTGTCCTATGATAGAATGAAGTAACCTGTTAGATAAGAAGTTGGAGAAGTTGGCCCTTATGGAAATGTTCCTAAAAGTTCATTGATATGCTGTGTTCTAGGACGAGATATTTTCTTCTACCAGGATTCCTTAGCTTGCCTTGGCTGCAAATTATGTCTTGATCTTTTTGTTGAGTTCTCAGGCTCATACTTGTGATTTTTGTCTGTTTGAAGGTTTTTGGCACGAAAAAAGCACTGTGGCTCTTTCCCTTACTTTCAGAGGAGGATTTAGGAAAAGTACCAGCACTTCATGGCCTAGAATTTCCAACTCGCTCTGATGTTGAGGCGTAGAAGTCTGAATCAGTCTTTGGGCATCATAGATGTTGCCCTTAAACAGCTAGAATGGAGCTGACAATCCTATCTTGTGAGTTGTTAGTTTGCCTGTACATTCTTTCTTCGAATATTGGTTCCATGATGCAAATTTATTCATTTGAGTGGATGATGCACTTGACTGTCAGGCTGTCGGCTAAAAAAAAGAAAAAGCGAGAAACTAATGGGAATTACTTACTGAAAGTAATGTTTTAGCCACTTGATTCTGGTACCTTTGAACACTGTAATTTATAATGCATTAGTTGTAGCCCGTCTTGATGTTAAGCGATCTTTTAGTCACATAAGGCAAGGGAGAAAGCAGTGAGACTTGAACCTCAATATTTTGGGAAAGGATCAGCCGTGAGTCAGTCAGCAGTCTCAGCTTTGCCAGGATTGCACACAGCAGGACAGGTTAATGTCAGGATTCGAAGTTGGTATTTTCTGTAGGGCTTTAATATTCCAAGTGCAATATGGCTGTCCCATTGTTGAGAGTGATGTGCCCTTGAACTGGATTGATGTAGCAAGCCCAGGAGCTGTGGATGTAGTGGCAAAAATCAAATTTCCTGATTTCTATATTAAGTTTGCAGTGACATCATTCTGGTGAATAATATTCTGTGGAGAATACTTGAGGATGACTGGTATTTGACATGGAGAATGGTTAAGTGAGGAAAATTTTTCCTTCAGTCAGTGACTCATGAGGTCTTTACTAACTGAGCACAACGTTTACAGTTGGGTGAATTCAGAGCAGTCTTCTTTGCCCATTCTTCTCACTATTTTCTAATTGGATCAACCTGGGAAGATTCACTTAAGGTGCCTGCAAATCATGGGTTACCAAAATCTTCTCTGGCCAGCCAGTTTTTTACCAGGGAGGCAAACATGTTGAATATGATCATGTGCATCATCTTTACAATAAGGATAGACAGCCATCTTATGTGTTTATGAACTCGACCTATTTATGTTGCACTCTCTCTGTATTAAGCAAGATGATAAGGGTAGATATGATAAAATAGTTTCTGGAAATTTTACTTCCCAAAGCATAACCCGGTCAGGATATCCTAACCCTATTTAGCTGCCAATTGTCATTGCCAGTGTTTCCTGCATTAGGACATAAATACATGTACTTTTGTCTCCTTTGATTGATAATTCTCGTGCTCCTTGTTGGAATTTAATGAGGTGCACTGTTGATAAAAGAAGAAAGAAGTGGGGGTGTGCCTTGTATAGAATGATTTTATGAATAATAATTGAACATAATCGACCAGTGTATCAGAGAAGTGAAAGCTAATCTGTCTGTTTTCTTTTTCTGGGAATTCGTTACGGATCTCATTATTGTTTGATATGTGATGATCTGAATAATAAAATCAGAAGGCGGAGTTATGGCGAGAAGCCACGCGGGCTTCTAGGAAATCAGAGAGTAAACAATATATAGACTTGGGTAATAACTGGGGATCTTTTATCGGTATGGCCGGTGGGTATCCCCAGAAAACCTTCGTTACATAAAACCCGAACTGGGGAAGGCTCAATATGCATCATGTCTAGCTAGATGAAGAATAAAACCTGGCTTCCTCTTTTCTTCTTCCTCTGTCATATTTAATAGAAAAGTGCTCAAGTTGAGGGGGAGGCCTACTTATTGCCTATGATGACCTAATGCCCGTATTATTTTGTTTTCAAATGATGAAACTATGACGGAGTAGAGCTGGTATATAGGGAGAATCGATTACAGTCCCGTATTGTACATACAGAGAAGTCATGAAACCATGCCTTCTCTAGGCTACACAACATACGCACAAGCATCGCTGGCTGTCCCAATTAAGCCGAATCACACTCATGAAAATTTATCACCGGCAGGCTTCCGCATGATTTATGCTAGCTTCACCCCGATCTGCGAGCCTTCATCTTCCTCCTATAGACCGTGACGTTCTCAGTCGACATATTTTTCGCTGAGCGAGCTGGGAACAAGGCTCTCTCTCGCCGGTGAAGACATTAGAAAGAAAAGGGCGTCTATAAGGGCCTGCTTGAACACTCTCAACACAAAGTGAAAGCCTTCAGCGGACTGGACGACCAGCTGTATGTTGTTATCGAGCGCAAGCAGGGCTTGACCCCCCTCCTGCGACTGCAACTTCAATGGAGGCATGTGGGGTCGGCACTAGTGAAGGCTGATGATCCTTGGAAGAGGAAGAGGAAGATGAACACAGGTCAGAAATGACGAGGGAGAGCCAAGCAAACAGAGGAGTGAGGAAGAGGATGAGGCCAACGGGCACCATCCAGAGCTGACGGTTGCTTGGGTGGTACTGGTGCTCCCACCACCCCAGCATCAATCCTCCGGCCATGCTCACGGCAAAAGCCCACCCACATCCGCATCCAATCCACCTCCTCCCCTTCTTCCCAGCTTCTTCTTGACCAACAGTCTCGTCTGATGATCCCATGAGGTTGTGGCTTATGCTACCGTCACCGCTAGCTCTTTTCCACTTCCTGACGATGAATACGAAGTGCGATAAAGCGAATATGATGAAGAGAAATATTGGGTTTGTTTGTGCTAAGATGGCTTTTGTATATGTATTCCGGAAAGAGAGAGAGAGAGAGAGAGAGAGAGACAGGATGCGGTTGTTTGCCAGTGCTTTACTAGGGATATAAAAGATGCAGTTGATGTTTGCCAGTGCTAAACTAGGGATATAAACAAGGCGAAGAGGAAGAATGTATATATATTTATATTAATAAAAGGGGCCGATGGACGGGCAGGACCCTGGATTTTGCTACCTTAGAAAAGCACTAAAATAAGTAATTGTAGAACTGTCCGGTGGAGCGACCCAGCCAAGGCAAAGCGTGCCTTTCTATCAAAGTTGTTGATTGTTAAAACAACGGGCATAAACAAGTAAAGTGATTGCGTCCCGGCTTTTAACTCTTACTGTAACACCCGGAGAGATGCTTGGCGACCCATCTGGTGTAGCTATTCTTGTTTTCGTCTTCTCCTGTATTACCTAATGTTACGCGTCCTTATGACGTGGAGGTCGCTCCTTGGCAAGGTCTCACCGGATGGCAAGGTTCCACCCTTCTTTTACACCATAACGTTCTGTGGTTGCCGCAGTTCCTAGCTTCACCCAATAGCTCTCTCTCTCTCTCTCTCTCTCTCTCTCTCTCGTGCAGAGGCCGCTCAAATTGACAAATAACAAACTACGCGGAGGGAGTTTGAATCAAGTCAACAAACAAAGAAGTCTACAATTTGTTTTGCACTTCCCCCAGGAGGTATTACCGAACCACGGCTCTTCCTATAGCCTCGATCTGCTTACCTGCGCATGTGAAATGGATGGCGACTGGTTGATTCTAAACTTGCTATTTATGAAGAAAGGACGATACTTGATGCAAGACCCACTTTTGTACTTGTGAAAATGATCGATCCCGTCTAATTGAGAGGGGAGACTGCTCTAGGAGCCCAACTAGAGCATCCTACATAGACTGGTGGCTTCATGCTCGATCACTCTTTCCTTTCACTGTGAAAATTATCTAACTGCTTTATTTATTGGAAAATTTTCGAGCACAAATTATAATTATTTTGTTCTTAAGAACAATTTCTAACTAGAAGTATATTTTTCTGCTCTTTGGAATAGGAATTCGTTTGATAGGCCTTAAAATAAATCGACGGTAGGTGGGTAGATGACGGTAGCTATAGGTGGTGAGAGCAAGTGATTGGAAATTTTTTTATTTTTGTTTATGTTCTAGAAATAGAGTAGTAAAAAATTTATACTTCTTATTTCTGTTCCAAACCTCTTTCTGAACTAAAAATTTATCTCAAAATTAGAAAAGCAAATTTGCTTTATAAAACGGTTTATATTCCAAATTTGTTTTAGAGGACAGAAAATAGAAAAATAGAGAAATAAAATGGTTATTATTCACACTTTTAGTGAATGGCATCGAGTAATTAAATAAGAAAAAGTTGCCATAAGTGGTTGGGCCACTTGGCTTATGTCACGAGCCAAGAGTTTCCTTGGTCTCGGAACGACCCGTGTGGCGCCTGGTGAGTGAAATTCGCCAGGCCAGCCTTCCTTGTATAGTTGTTCCAGCGAACAATACGGTAAATGCTTCTTCGTACGAGATTCTACCACGCCCAGCGTCATTCGGACATCTAGTTTATCGAGTGAGACAACAGATCTCTTTAGGCTCAACAACTGGTTTCGACCTACCATGGCCTCATCAGGAGAACGGCATTAGCTCCCGACCAGTTTGTGCACGGGAGGCCTATTCCGCCTTCACAGCTCCTAAGTGATATAATCCTTATATCCTAGAACTTCTAGCACCAACCGTCCTAACGACATTCTCACAGACCAGTTGTGTTCGTTCTCTCTATCTCTACACTCTTCACCCGATAACCCCAAGCACCACTCACAAGGGTCACAAGTACAGGAAGATTCACGGACCGTGATATTCTCCCTCACCCAAATTCACAATGCCCTCGTTACGATTTGCTCTGTCGCTTCCTTGCGTCCCTTAATCATTGATATGCCACTTTTGGGATTGCACATTGAATGGTCACGCTCGCCCAAAAAAACAAGTTTTGCTCCATTGATAGCCTCTTTTGATCTTAGCTGCTTGGCCCTTCTCGGTCACCCGCACTTTCTGTGGCAAGTGTGGCATTTTTCGCCCACCGCATCTTTTGGAAGCACCATTTTTGCCTACTTAGCTTCTTTGACCCCAACAAACTAGATGAAGGTTCTTTCCTTATTGAAAACGTGGCCGTAGATCTCTTCTTCGAATTCACAAATCGATCCAAGAATGTTATCCCTATTCAGTGAAGATTCGGTTCTTCTCTAACTTGCTATCCACTCGGCAAGAAATTGACTCGTCCTAGTACCCAGCCATCCTAGGAGTTGAGAGCCCTGCTACGTTTGAGCATCTTTTGCCCTGGCAGATTCCTCTCCGCCCACTAGGATTGGTACCCCTAGAACTTATCAGTTCAACTCACACTGGAGCGAGGAGTCCGATTCTCCGACTCATCCACTTACTGGAGGGATTCCTGCTTTGATACCATGTGTCAAGGGTCAAAAGTTTCCTTAGCCTCGGAATGACCCGTGTGGCGCCTGACGAGTGAAATTTGCTAGGCCAACCTTCCTTCTATAGCTATTCCAACGAACAATATGATGAATGCTTCTTTGTACGAGATCTTACCATGCCTAGTGTTGCTTGGGCATCTAGTTCATTGACTGAGACAGCAGATCTCTTTAAGCTTAACAATTGGTTTTCGCCTGTCATGGCCTCGTCAGGAGAGCGGCATCAGCTCTCGACCAGTTTGTGCATGAGAGGCCCACCTCGCCTTCAGAGCTCTTAAGTGATATAATCTTTCTATCCTAAAATTCTTAGCACCAACCATCCTGACGCCACTCCCACGGATCACTTGTGTTTGTCCTCTCCATCTCTACACTCTTCACTTGATAACCCCAAGTACCACTCATAAGAGTCACGAGTATGGGAGGATTCACGGACCGTGACACTTAGGGGGTGCATGCTAAAAAAAATTTCTGTTCGAAATAATTTTTCTATTCTAGAAACAATTTTAGAATAGAAATCCGTTTGGTAAAATTATTTCACTTTTCTATTTCTAAAATATATTCTTATTCAGAAATAGGTTTGTAGTAGAAATCGAAGTAAAATTTTTTAATTTTTCTATTTCTAAAATAGAAATGAGAAATAAAAATAAAAATTTTTATTTCTCATCGTTTGTCGCGACCGCCGGTCACCGCCGCCGCCGCCGCCGGTCTCCACGGTCGCCGGCCGCCATTCATCATCGTTATCTGCCGGTCCGCTGCCATCTGAAAAGAAGAAATTTTGTGTCATTATCAAATGAATTTCTATTTTTAGAGTATAAATTTTGTGTCGTTATCAAACGGTTATTTTTGCTTAGAAACTCTTTTAGAAATAGAAATAGAAAAATCTATTTCTATTTTAGAAACTATTTGTGGAACAAAATGGTTTTCATGCACTCCCTTAGCTAATGGTTTAGTTTTCCCAAGGAGCTTGGGGAAAAATAATAATAGCTAAAAATTGGCTCCTTGGGAAAAAATAATAATAACTGGAAATTGAACCATTGTCGTAAGGCTTTGGAATCAAAATTCCTACTATATTGGAATTGGATAGGGTATGTGATGCCCCTAGTATGTCACGGCTAACGTCGTTACTAAACTCTTTTCACCTTTTAACATGTAGAAGTGTACATAGTTAAAGAATACCTAGGACAACTAAAATTTCAAATGAACACACACGGAATATAACCCATGTAATCTCATTTCATTTCTTACTTCTATATATTTTAGGTGATATGGTCGAGGTACATTGGGGGATGAGCAAAATGTATCACTACTCCATACCACACCTAAAAGCTCTAGCAGCTACATTATCCTTTATGTCATTTGCCTCCCACCCATAGTATGTTCAAAATCTTAGCCCGGTCTTCCCAAAATGCTAATGATCTAAGAAATAATGATAAACCATAAGTGAGCACAAAGCTCAACAAGCAAACTACTAACTAGGCTACACTACATATATCAATAAAGGCACGTGCAAGAAAGTTTAGACATAAAAGATATAACATCCTTATGATATCAACTTGCCCGATAGCCTTTCTCAAAATCAAGATGATAAGTGGAAAACATTTCCTCTGAAAATAGTAATCTAGTAAAACTTGAATGAAATTTGAAAATGCATATGATCATCTTTACTAGGAATTAATTACCACCATCTTCTGAAAAACTTCGTTACCTTTCGGGTATCTCACACTTTTTTGGCATTGCGAGGACATTTGGTGGAATTGCGTTACACTCCCCAAGTATTTGGAGGAACTTAGTTACCCCCTCTAGGCATTGTTACTATCACTCAAGGCATCGTCGTCTCAAGGATCGACGGCATTCTCAAATCACACACTCATCCCATGGTGCAACAATTCCATAATTATAAGGGTGTGCAACTGGACTGGGTATGCTCAGAAATCGGATCGGCCCACCCGAAAAATAGGGTCGGGCACTAGTTCTTGTTGAAACTGGTCCGGGAATTGATTTCCAAAATTCAGAATTGGTTTAAATAGATTCGAGAAGCGGGTCCAATTGATTACTCATCCAGGAACCGATTCCCAGACCGGTTTTGGAATTGGTTTGGGAATTGGTTTTGTAAATATAAGTCCAAAACCCTATTTTTCTCCTTATTTCTATTCTTATTATCGCAATCACACGGCGTTTTTCCTCTTGGTTCTCTCAAACACACACGGCACTCCTCCTTCGTCGTTCCTCTTCCTCACTTGCTTCCCTCCCTTATCAGCTCCCTCTCACACTGTCTGATGGACAAATGGTGTTTGTCGCCACCAAATTCTTATGTATCATGTGGATTGACTTGCCTAATTTATCTTTTGTAGGAGCAATTATGTTTGCATAAATGAGTAGCTTCATATAGTAGTTGTTGGAATAAGACTAATATTAGATTCATATTTGTTACTAATTCTTTGTCTTATGATTTTATTTATTATAATTAGTCCTGTGGATCATTAATTGCGTATTTAGTCAAAAAGTTCATGTATTTATTTATTACAAATACTTAATGTTTTGATACAAATTAGAAGGATTACATTATTTTTTCACATATTAATATAAAATTCGAAGTTGTATAAGATATCGGAAGATTGCAAAACAGATTCCAATGGAAATAGGGTTGACCTTGGAATCGAACCGGAAAAAAAGGATGGGTCAGGTACAGGGTTTAATATAAATAGAGTCGGGTATAGGGTCCAGGTCTAGACTCTACTCACCCTAGACTAGATCACCTCTACATAATTCAAACAGGACATCCACTGAATAAAATGCACATGAGTAGTTCAATGTCTACCATCAACTATCTTTGGTAAACCAGAGAATGATATAAACATTTACTTGGCAATACTAATTCAAAAGATGGGTTATAAAATGATAATATCCAAAACTTACAAAAAAAGAGTTCACCCACCGATAGAAATCAAGGGCATCTATGAAGTAAATCAGTTCAAAAAATTATGAAACTTTAACACTACGTGGACAAGACTCTGAGGAACTTTTTCGTGAAGAAGTCAAAGTCCGATTTAGCTTGTACAGGTCCCAATAATTTTATTAAGTCCCAGGCAAGTGTTAGCGTGGCTTGAAAAGTCTCGGAAGTCTGAGTTTGCGGTTGGCCTTTCATGGTGCAAGGTTCGGCTGAGGCGAGACGGTGAGTGACGTGTGAGTTGCTGGGTGAGTTGAGGATGCATGTTGTCGGCAATCGAACTCATGAGGAATGGTGGAAGAAGAAATGTAACACCTTGGGTCCGCTACTATACACATATTGTCCATTTTGAATAGTAAGTACTTATGGTTTTGTTTTTTTGAGAGCAGCCCATATTACCCCAATAAAACATGTATGTATAGTTAGAAAATCTAGAACCTTATGAGTTAGTATAGGACTCTCCCCCTAAGTGACATGGGATAGGAGACATGCGTTTAGCTTTGCTTGTGTACTGTTAAGACATTGCATTAAATCGTCCTTCGTACTTTTTGGATTTGGGTCGTCATGTTCTCCATTCTTCATGGCACAGCGCCCTCCTTGTAGTCGCACACGCTGTCGGAATCAGCTTTAATACTACCTATAACGTATTGGGTCTATTACTGCATATATATTGTCCGCTTTGAACACTACATTTTCATAGGTTTAATACTACCTATAATGTCTTAGCGCCCTCCTCGTAGCCGCACATGCTATGGGAATCAGCTTCAATACTACCTATAATGTCTTGGGTCTATTACTGCATATATATTGTTCACTTTGGACACTAAGTTCTCACGGTTTTGTTTTTCTTAAGACAGTCCATACTACCGTAAGGAAACACATATGTACAATTGGAGAACCTAGAACCTTATAAGTCAGCCTAAGACTCTCCCCTAAGCGATGTGGGACATGAGACATTAGCCTCGCTTGCGTACTGCCGAGGTGTAGCCTCTCATGCCATTCTTTCGTATTGCCCCGGGTTTGGGTCGTCATAAGAAAAATGAGGATGAGAGGGAGGTTGGCTTGCGTGCGATGGAGGGACTTAGGAGGAACGAGCAGAAGAGGAGAGAAGTGGTTGCCCCGTTTATATTCAAGTCTCCTTCATTGTTTGATTTAGCCGTTCTTGTTTCTTGCGGTTGTGGGCTAAGTCATAGGCAGCGAAACAAGGCAGTTGGAGCTATGTGTCCGGTGCTGGTGATGCCATGATTGGTGAGATGGCAATGCACAGCGGAATGATGTGGCGTCGGTGCTGTGGTGGCGTCGCATGGAGAGCCAGGTGGCATGGTGATGATGTGGCATTGAGTTGGTTCAGTTCAGAGATGACGGTGGTGAGGTGGCTCAGTGAGATGTTGGGGACGCTAATTTGGCATGCCGTTGAAGTGGCTCGATGGTGACGGGGACAAGTTGAGGCGGCGCGTCCTTGCGGTGATGCGATGAGGGCGTGAATGGCATAATTCGGGGAGGAGCTTGATGGTGCGGTGATGACTGCTAATCACTTGAGGCTCACGATCCATCAAGCAAAAACCTGGATGTCATGGGGTAAGACAGCCTTTTAGTCATTAAAAAACAAGAGAGGTGGAAAGATACGCAACTTGATTATGCAAATGTACGATAAATTGCATATGGCAAAAAGTCCTCAATGTGGAATAGCAAAGAACTGCCGTTTAACTTCCATCAATTTCTTGTTGCCTTTCAGTCTACTTGGCGGATAAAAAGATTAGACTAAGCGTGAGGGCAAGTATTAGAATAATTTAAATAATAAGTCATATCTTTATCTAACAGTTTAAAATTTTAAAACAGTTGACAGTGATTCCACAAAATTTCACATAATATCAAAGCTAGGAGATCCTGGTTTCGAATCTTGCAAGCTCATATTTGTCTCCCTCAATAAAATATTTCTATATTAGATTTTGTGCGATTATCGTTAACTTTCTAAAAGCTATTGCATTCACTTGATATCAAAGCTGAAGGTTCTAAGTTCAAATTTTTCTAAGTGTCATTTGTCTTTCCAATTAAATATATTCACGCCTGTTACCAAACAAAAAGAGGGAAAAGTACCAAAAAAGTCTTAAACCTATTGCATTGGTACCAATTCGGTCCTAAACTTTTCAATTGGACCAATTCGGTCTAAACCTTTTAATATTGGTACCAATTCAGTCCATCCAGCCAATTTTCGCCGGCCGGTGCGACGTGGACGTCGGCCGGTGACCGACGCCGACGTGGCAATTTTTATGAATTTTTATTATTTTTCGAATTTTTTTTTATCAATTTTTATTGATTTTTATTAATTTTTCGAATTTTTTTCGCCTCCTTCTTCTGGGTGGCCGGTGAGGGTCGCGGCCCGTGCCCGGCCTCTCCCAGACGCGCAAGGCGGCTTCGCTGGATCAGGCGAGGCTAGCCTCGCCGCGGGCCGGGCGAGGCCAAGGCAAAGGCGAGGGCCGCGAAGGCCTAGCCGGCCGTCGACGAGGGTCGCGGCCCTCGCTCGGCCTCGACCGGGGCCGCGGGCGAGGCGGCTCGCCGAGATCCGGGCTAAGCCGCCTTGCCCGCGACCCAGGCGAGGCCGAGCGAGGGCCGTGACCCTCGCCGGCGGCTGGCGAGGGCTTCGCGGCCCTCACCTCCGCCCTGGCCTCGCCCAGATCCGGGCGGCCGCCTTGCGGCGGCCGGGAGAGGCCGGGTGAGGGCCGCGACCCTCGCCGGCGGCAAGCGAGGGCTTCGCGGCCCTCGCCTAGTGGCCGGCAAGCCTCACCGAGGCTCGCCGGCCACCCCAGGAAGAAGAAGACATAAAAAGAAAAAGGAAAAGAAAAAAATTAATAAAAATTAATAAAAAATTCAAAAAAATCATAAAAAATCATAAAAATTGCCACTTCAGCGTCCGGTCACCGGCCAACGTCCACGTCAGCGCCGGCCGGCGAAAATTGGCCGGATGGACTGAATTGGTACCAATATTAAAAGGTTTAGGACTGAATTAGTTCAATTAAAAAGTTTAGGACTGAATTGGTACCAATGCAATAGGTTTAGGACTTTTTTGGTACTTTTCCTAACAAAAAGACCATACTAAACTTGAAGGAGAGTGACCGAATATTTAAATATTAAACTACATCTTCATTTCAAATTCTTCCAAGACTCATTTGCCTTCCCAATTAATTATGTCTAAGTTTAGTACAATGCAAATAAAAGATCACACTAAATGTATAGGAGAGTAATAAAATATTTTAAATATCAAACCATTATTTTATCTAATAGCTTAAATTTTAGAACAGTTTTTTTTTTTTTTGGTAACTCGGGAACCATAGTACAGCTGGTAACCAGCGACGTAAACGTGGGGGAGTATTAGCGCGGAGACCCACCACCCAGGGCACCCCACTTAAGTTGCGCAACATGATGAGTAGGGGAATCGAACTTTGACATTTTGTGTGGCCAGTGTGCGCCTTAACCAACTCACCCATCACGGGGTGGGTTTTAAGTTGGCAGTGGGGGAGTCCCATAAAATCTCATGGTGGATAACCTAAGAAATTTGTGGCTTTGTTGCACTCATTGTGTGAACATTAGGAGGCATCAGGACGTGTAGGCGGAGTTCGGTATCCCGTCATTGGAAGAAGTGGGTAAGAAGGAGCTCAAGCGTGAGTCCAATAACAAATCCGATTCAACACAATCTAGTTCCAGGCATGTGTTCCCCAACGAAAGGGATGAGGTATTATTGTAGGGACCGGATTGGAACCTCCGCACCTGCAAATATGATCAACCCCAATTATTTATTTGGGGGACTGAGGAAACCATTAATCGGGAGATTGCACCAAGGTTTTCTAGGTAATCCCGAACGGAAGTGAGGAGAGGACAGTTAGATAGGGCAATCTGGAGTGGGACTTAGTTGGGTCATCTATCCACAATTAAATATACACAAATGAGCATACGAATTTTTGAGGAAGACGCCATAGAAGTCTAGTGTCTTTGTAACGAGGAGATCCAAAGGAAGTCCATGAATTTATCTTCATTCAAGAGCTTAAAGTATTGAGTTATAAGCAATTACGTATCCTCGATTGTCTTTTTTAAGCTCTAGACGTCGGATGTTGAATATTTGTCTTTCACATCATTCAAACGTGTACTCACTATAAATTGGGATGGTGAGACCTCCACCATTCGAATCAATTGTGCAGGTGGAAACTGTACTGGTGCAAGTTTATCCGGGGGCAGTAAGGCCACCTTTTCGTTTGTCTGGTGCATTGACCTGGCTTTTCTCGAGTAGCTTCCTCTAGTATTATATAGATGTGTTTAGACCGTCACGATGATGAGTAGTTTGGATTGATAATATTTTAGAAAGTAATGACACTTTTCGAGAGTTTTCATGTCGCATCGGACACTCTCATACATATCTGACAGTCTTCGATACTTTCGGACATTCTTCGACACTCGGTTAATATGTGTTGGAAAATCCGATACTCGATCAACTTTTTCAGTACTCTCCCAAATTTATGTTGGAATTCCAATATGCAAGCTTTCGATACGTGATTTCGATATACGATTCCGATGTGCAAGATTAATTTTAAAAATTTTCAATAAATGGGGGTTCAAAATATATACATGTGAAAAAACAAAAAATGGAGAAAGCAAAAAAACATAATATTATCTTCTCTTCTAACTCTCACTGTCTATGATACATAATTTACCCCAAGTTTTTTTTTTCTCTTTTCTTTTGATAAGTCTGATATGCGAGTCTAGAATATAAATTGCTTTTTTTTTTCCTCTAAGTTTTGTGAATTATTGGAATGAAGTTGAATTTGTTAAATTAAAATAATGAATGACATTAATAAATGGTAGATTAATATTTTTAGTGTAAATTAATTCTAGACTTTTTATTATTATTTATTGATTTGTGAATTTGTTTATAAAAGTATATATATAATATATAACGTATCTAAATTCTCTATTTTTTGAGAAATGTGTCATGTCGTATTATATCGCGTTTTGTATATCGGTATTGGTGCTATAAAGAGCCCAATTTAGGATCTTTGATCTATTTGCACAGCGAAGGCCCAATCTATCAGGTAGTTCGAGCTTCATCGCCCCCCGACCCACCAACCATTTCTTTAATGAGAAAACTAGGCCCGAGAGCGTGGACGAAGGCCCAAGGTGAAGTCCCCAGATAATTCATAAAACAACCGGGTGGGAGAAGGATTGGCAGCACAAACCGATATTTTCCATCTCCCCTCGATCGAGCTTGCATCTGTTTGTACGGGGGTTGCACTTTGATTGATTGATTTCATTGAGAGAGAGAGAGAGAGAGAGAGAGAGAGAGTCAATCTCAACAATGGAGGCCACTCGAGGATAAAGATCTGGACGTTCTCAATTATTGTTGCCCAGGCCCCAGGGGTGGCCCAGGTCCTCTCACTTATTTGGGCGGCCACCCCACATGATGATGCATAATTGTCGTTATGCTTCCTCATTCATCCTTGGCCCCCATCTTCTTTCCCTTTATCTTCTAGAATATCCCCAGCGACGTTACTGCCTCCCCTCTGTTTCTTTCCTAATTCTTTCTCCTCTTTTTGGAGGTCAAGACTTGGTGCCTACATATCAATAGGTACGTTTCAGGCAGTGATGCGAGGACTCGATCTTGAAGCTCCTCCTCCTCCTCCTCCCCCCCTTTGTCTCCTAAAATCCCAATCCTTCTAATCAGCCTCTCCGTATGAAACGAATGGTGCGCACATCCGCACACACAAGTTTCGAAGAAGTAATCATTGCGGAATTAGCAGTTGCTAATGAATAATTGCCCAGAAGAAACGGTATTAAACGCGAAACACCGGATTGTCGAGAGAGACCCTCCACCATCGCGAGGGTAACTGAAGTGGATAAAGATCCCGGATACAGAAGAAGAAGAAGGTAAGACTTATAGGGGCGGAGTGGCGCGGCCAAAGGTGGCAATTTTACCAAAAAGGGAGCGGTCCTGAGGAGGCCCGTGGAGGCCAAAATGGGGAAAAGAGGAGTGCGAATCGGATGTACACGAAGACTAGCGTAAAAGTGGGGAATGCAGGGATTGGGATTGGATTGAAGGGGTCCCGCTCGTCTCTGACTCGGGAGTCTCCTCGGGGACACGTGAACGTGTCAGCCCCACATCGACATACCGTCGGTCGTACATTTTGCATTCGAACTGTCCAAAATACTTTTGCGTCTTATCTGGCGAGCCTCGTCCAATCCAAGGGAGAGTTTTTACTCCGGTGGAATTAGGACCGAACGAGGGTGGATTTAGGACCGCCAATTCCAAAAACGTGGGACCCGCACCTCCCCCACCATCAGCACATCATCATTCTGATATATATCATCTCTCCATCTCCCGTACACGGGCCAGACGCGGGCCACACCTTTCCAGAGAGATTTTTACGTTCCCGTTTTACGTCGTCGCGCTTGCAAGCGAGATCGTCTTCCTGTCCCGTCCACCTCTCCCTCTCTCTCTCTCTGTTGGTGTCCACCCATCTTAAGAGAAGGCGACAACGTCGAGTTTTTCGGGGCGAGAAATGAGCGTGAAGGCACCGGCGACGAGGACCCGCGTGGGGAGATACGAGCTGGGCAAGACGATCGGGGAAGGCAGCTTTGCCAAGGTCAAGTTCGCCAAGCACCTTGACTCCGGCGACTCCTTCGCCATCAAGATCATCGACCGCCACCACGTCCTCCGTCATAAGATGGTCGAGCAGGTCTCTCTCTCTCTCTCTCTCTCTCGCCGTATCCGTGCACCTCTTATACCACCCATCATGGATCCAATGCCGTCATCTTCTTTCATCGCTTATGCCTTCATTGAATCGAACCTTGATATCATCATGTCAATCCCATCCATAATTCCTGTCCACTACAGAGGCCGTCTCGATATTTTCTTCTTTGCTCTCTTTTCTCTTTTCTGTTGGTCCTGGTCGGTGTGGCGGCATTCGGGAATATGCTACTCTCAGAATTTCCTTGTTACGTTGGCCCGCCGCACCCATATCGATTTTAAGGCGATTGCGGGGCATTTTTCTTTCTGATCGATAGCGGTTAAGTGGAAACTGTTAAGTTGGCTGCATCTGCTTCGTATCTGATGACCAGATGATGGGGGAGTTACCGTAGAAATTCTTCATACCGGCTGCCCGTGCCACGATTTCTCACTTTATTCTTCCTGTCACGCTCTCAATTTTTTTTATCTCGCAACATTTTCCCAACCTTCAGGAATGGTTGATTCCGCTGCTTTTGTTTAATGTTGGACAGATAAAGAGAGAAATATCAACCATGAAGCTGATCAAGCATCCAAACGTTATTAAAATGTTTGAGGTATTCTTTCCCTTCATCTTTCTTCCTTCACAGTGAAGTGTGCTACTTTTGCTCCTATAAATTGCCGCCGTATGCTTTTGCAGGCTCCAGTGGCTTTCATCTTCGTATCAATCATGAACTATAGCATGCGGTTGTGTGCCCTTTTTGGCCCACAGTAGTCGCTGCTTTTGAAACTAAGATACTTCCACTGTGTATATCACCTGACCAATGTCTTCCATTCTGCACATATATAGGTCATGGCCAGCAAAACAAAGATCTACATTGTTCTTGAGTTTGTTGATGGTGGCGAGCTCTTTGACAAAATAGTAAGCAATTGTATCGATGCTTGGCCTCATATTGCTGAGATGAAGCATTCGTGCAGCACCTCCATTGTTGCCTGCGATTCTCATCTTCTAAAATGGTCTTTTGATTGACTCCCAGGCAAGACACGGAAGGCTAAAAGAGGACGAAGCCAGGCGCTATTTTCAGCAACTCATTGACGCTGTGGACTACTGTCATAGCAGGGGTGTTTACCATAGAGATTTGAAGGTCAATGAGATTCCTCCTTTTTCTTGATTTCACTTTTTTGTGAGATTTTGCTTGTACATGTCCTATATTCCCTTTTTCTTGATTTCACTTTTTATGAGATGTTGCAGCCTGAAAATTTGCTTCTAGACACCTATGGAGTTCTTAAAGTTTCGGATTTTGGATTGAGTACGTTCTCAAAGAAAGTGAGGGCAAGTATTCTTATCTATAACTTGAGATTTGCGGTCTCTCTCTGTCTTTATAGTATCAGGTTATAGTTCATTTCTTTTCACTGGTCATTTGAGATGGCAATGGTAAAACAGGGCTACGGTACATTTTTCTAAATCAATTTCTTCTGTAGTTGCTAATACGGGGACCCCATTTTGGCGTACCCAAAATCTATTGCCTTTCATTACTTTACAGGTTCTTCTTTCCTTAGCATTATTGGTCTTAAAAATTTTCTTTTCCTTTTCCTTATGTAGGAAGAAGCATAGTCTAGTTTGTACTTTATAATGTTATGATGCAGAGTCTGTACAAATCATTATCTCTACACATATGATGATGCATGATCCATTTTCTTGCTTTAGTGAGCACTTCTGAAACTAATATAGGGTTGGATGTCTAGAGAATATGAGTTTCTATATCATGAGCTTAAGAAAGGATATTCTCTGTTATTTCTTTTTCTTTTTTCCCATGTAGGAGGATGGGTTGCTTCATACCGCCTGTGGAACACCCAATTATGTAGCTCCTGAGGTCTGAATCTCAAATTTGAGAGGCTTCATCTCTAGTTCTCCTTACCTTTTCTATATTTTTTTAATGTATAGCGTGTATATGTCCTTTTTCAGGTCTTGAATGATAATGGATATGATGGTACATCATCCGATATTTGGTCTTGTGGGGTAATTCTTTTTGTATTGATGGCTGGATACTTGCCTTTTGATGAATTCAATCTCATTGCTTTGTACAAAAAGGTGAGGATACTCAATATTTTCAAAGTCCAACCTTGAAATATGACTTTGTACTCATGAGAATCTTTTCAGATCTGCGACGCTGATTTTGCATGTCCTCCGTGGTTCTCATCTGGTGCAAAGAATCTTATATTACGTATTCTTGATCCAAGTCCTCTCACGGTCAGCTTTGACTTCCTCATTTATTTTCTCACACTCAGTACTTTAGGAAATTGGTTTGCTAGATGATTATTCTCATTCTTTAAAACGATAAGTTGAACCTGTTTCAGCGAATAACAATTCCTGAAATCCGGGAAGATGAATGGTTCAAGAAGGGTTACCGGCCACCTCACTTTGAGCATGAAGAGGAGGTAAATCTTGACGACATTGATGCTGCTTTCAATGATTCACAGGTGAGGAAAATTTTATTTCATCTATCCGTACTTCACTGACTTTATTATCATGCTAGTGGATGTCTTTTCAATGTGATTCTTTTCTCTTTGTATTGTCACCTACCCTTCGAAAATTTTCTGACGTTATTATTGCCAAATCTTGCATGAGTCCATTATTTTGTAGAATGTCGTTTTGTACAACAAGAGATAGTCTAAACAAGATTACGAGGGCAATCTCCATTTGATCATCATTTTTCTTCCCCAGGAACACCTCGTGATGGAGAGGAAAGAGAGGCCTGAATCCATGAATGCATTTGAGCTTATTTCTAGGTCGCAAGGATTCAATCTCGAAAGTTTATTTGAGAAGCAGATGGTATGTGTCTATTGTATTGCCTCAAACTGCTAAATTGCATAGTTCATTTCTATAAACTACTTGTGTTATGGACCTCTTCATAGATGGAATTATAACCAGTAAAGCATTCATTTCTAACGGTGTGGATTGAAGATGTCACTGAATGGGGGATGAGTGAGCTGGAGCTTATGCTTCATGTCGCATGTTGAATATTGTCTTGAGTTTGTGCCCATCATTGAGTGGGTCTTGACCTGACTTATCGAGATGACCGTTGCGGCACTTGTTTTTTGATTTTTTGAGGAGTCTGCAGTGGTATTGTTGTATGGACCTCTGCTTCGTTGTGTCCATAGAAACTGTTTGTCAACTTATATCACAAGCATGATATGCGATGGACATTCTATGTAGTCTTGAGGTAAGGGAAGGTTGCATATTCTTGAGTTGAGAATGAGGAAGGATGCATTCTATAGACTAGTGAAGGTACAAGCTTGATTCTTGAATAGAAAGTCTGATGTTGGTCTGCTCATTTACAACATTGACTGAAGTTTCCATAATTGTTTACTGTGGCTGGATGATTTTGGTTTAACTCTCTTTTTGCCTGGGTATGCTGATGTAGGACCTTGTGAAGCGAGAAACCCGATTTACTTCTCAGCACCCTGCAAAAGACATCATGTCTAAAATCGAGGAAACTGCAAAGCCTTTGGGCTTTAATGTTCATAAAAGAGATTACAAGGCAATCACTCGGCAAAGACTGTCTTGCAATTTTCCATGTTTGTGGTACTTCATTTTTCATAATGTTGCTGATTGTTAATTTCTCAAATGATTGCAGATGAAACTGCAGGGTGATAAAACTGGAAGAAAAGGCCACCTGTCTGTGGCTACAGAGGTATGGTCTTCTAATAACAAGTAAAGAAAAAGTGTCGTACAGAACCATAGGAGTTAATACTCTTAAAGAACCAAGTTGGTGAATTATCATAACAAAGGAGGTAGGGTAACTGACAGCTAGGTGGAAATCCTCACAGGAGGGGCCCTCGCCCCTGCTGACAGATTATCAAAGTAAATTAACGAAGGAACCAACCCTTTTGCTCACCCTCATTTAATATGGTTGTGGAGCTGCTTGACTCGGTTTCATAAGTGTGGTGTAGCATAATTGTTAATCACTTATGGTTTCAAAAGGGCAGGGTGTTTACGGCCTCATATAGATGATGGATGGAGTACATTTTTGAGCAACTATTGTAATCTCAAACTGTGCTCTGATTCATTGAGATTCTAGCTTTATAAAGCTCAGTGGCTATGGCGGTGTACCTCATGCAGGCTCTGCCTTTAATGTATTCTGTCATTAACTAGGAAGGACTATTGTAATCCATTTTCTTCTAATATTTTAGGCTCAATTTAGACTAGCCAATAGTTTCCATTGTAGTATTTTTTGTATTATTTTTTATAAATTAAAGAAATGGTTTCTTCTTCACTTCCAGGTTTTTGAGGTGGCTCCTTCACTCCACATGGTTGAGCTCCGTAAAACTGGTGGTGACACGTTGGAGTTTCATAAGGCAAGTACTTATTTTTCGATTTGGTTTGTTTTCAAAACATATAGAAGTAAACAGCTGATCATATCTATTTGGACACACATTTTATCCTAAATAAAGTCAAAACAGAGATATGAAATTAGTTTTTGTGCCTCTATAAGTTTTCATTGCGAACTTTTAATTTGACAGGAGTAATCCCACTAATAAGTTCTCACATGTCTTGAAATAACTTTTGAGTTTACTTTTGCGAAAGAAAATTTTCAGAAGAGCATATTTTCTATAAAGTGGTTCAACGGTCGTCCAAACAGATCCTGACTTTTCTTTCTTGGATCTTATTTTGAGCGTCTGTTTTTATGGGTGGACCAACTGATCCATGATCGAGGTAATTTAGTAGTAGTTGGGTTTCCATGAAGGGATTTTCTTATAATTCTGAAAATCTATTATCTACTTCCTTTTCATAAAATTTCAAGGAAGCTTTGTTATCATTATTCTCTCCTCATGAATGAGGAGTCGAGTTTATCTCGAGTTAATACTATAGTAAATTGATTTTCCAAAACAAACCTTTTATAAATGCTCCAAAAATTCCATCTCTGATGATTTGATGATGAGATGGTGGTCCAGGTGCTATAATTTTAATAGATTTTGAATATGACATTCAGGAGGTGAGGAGTCTTTCGAATGTCATGCATCCCTGATAAGAATATCAGTTCTTATATTTGAGCCATGGTCAAGTAGTTTTAAGTGCGACACTTCTTCTGCTATTCAACAAATGAGACGAATAAATTTATGGGCGGAGATGTCTAGTATTTTGTATGCTGAGTAATGCGCCATGTGGCAGTTCTATAACAGCTTCTCATCGGGCTTGAAGGATATAGTTTGGCAACCTGACGAAAAGGCTGATTCAAGGTCTCTCTCTCTCTCTCTCTCTCTCTCTCTCTCTCTCTCTCTCTCTCTCTCTCTCCTGGTCCAGGTACTATAATTTTAAAAGATTTTGAATATGATATTCAGGAGGTGAGGAGTCTTTCGAATGTCATGCATCCCTGATAAGAATATCAGTTCTTACATTTGAGCCATAGTCAAGTAGTTTTAAGTGCGACACTTCTTCTGCTATTCAACAAATTAGACGAATAAATTTATGGGTGGAGATGTCTAGTATTTTGTATGCTGAGTAATGCGCCATGTGGCAGTTCTAGAGCATCTTCTCGTCGGGCTTGAAGGATATAGTTTGGCAACCTGACGAAACTGCTGATTCAAGGTCTCTCTCTCTCTCTCTCTCTCTCTCTCTCTCTCTCTCTCTCCCCTTCCTGCCCAAATGTTGGGATCAAAGAACTTGACTCTTTCTTGATACCATTTGTTTAGGTGAGACAGAAGTCAGACCAAACTTCCCGTCGGATACAGTTGCTAAAGCTTTTATCCGTCCTCACCCTGTGCGCATTTAATCTGAGCACTGGCATTCCACATAAAAAAAGGAGTGCGGAGGACATGGCGGCTTGTGCCTGTGGCGGGGTTTTAAGCCATCTTTAGTGAAGGAAATTGAACCTTCGCTGAATATTATCTTGATTCTTAAATTTCTTTTTTGTTTCAGTCTCTCGTTTTGGCTCTTCTTTTAACATAATTTTCTATTTTTAACTGATTTGTATAATAATATCACCTTGTTTGACAGTGTCTAGGAAATGTGCAATTGGTGCCCTCATGGAGGGCCTTCTACTTATATCTTAGGATTTCGAATGGCTGTTGATCATTACAAATAACTTGATTCTGTAATCCTGCTGCCAACATGAGTAGCAACGTGGCATTTTCTCTCCTGTTGGGAGACAGGTTTCTATGAAGCCAACGGCAGTGGTTAAAGACGCTTTGGAACTAACATAATTAAGGACACTGCCCGGTTCTTCTTCATTGTCGGAGCAAGTGAATTTTTCCCTGACGTTCAGTTTAATAGGAAAGCTTATGAAGGTGAACTCTAAGCTTTACTTGTCAGGACTCAGGAGACTCGCTTTTGTTGGGCCACATCCGGTGAGGATTTATAGTAGCATATGGTCTTGGATACCGTGGTTATATAAAATCAAAATACGAACTTATTCTCAAGCATTTTTTTCCCTCTCATGCACAAAATAAGCTAGAGCAGAAGAGCTCAGTCACCAGCTGCTGTGAATTATCTGTATGTCAAGCATCATAGTCCAGTATGAGTTGACCTAGATAGATCTGTTCAGTTTGGACGAGGATGATCGTTGATCCTAGAACAGCTACAGTTAGAACAGCGATACTATCCAACTTATGATCAAGATCCTTGGGAAAAAGTATCCAAAAAGTCTTAAAACTTATAATATTGGTATTAAGTTAGTCATAAACCTTTCAATTAATCCAATTTAATCTTAATTCTTTTCGTATTGATATCAATTCTTTTCATATTGTTATAAATACAGGCCAATTTTGCCTAATTTCTGACACTAACATGGACGCTAGCCAGCTAGTGAGCCGATGATGAACGCTGACGTGATCATTTTTATATAATTTTTTTTGAATTTTTAATTAATTTTTTCCTTTTTTTTTTCATTTTCCTTTTTTTTCCTCTTAGTCTTCTTCTTTGGTAGTAGCCGACCAGCCTTTGGTGGCTCGCCAGCCACTGGGCAAGGGCTTCGTTGCCTTGCCCAAAGTTATGGGCCAATGTGCCTCACCTGTGGTTGGCGATGCCGCCAAGGCTAGGGCGAAGGCCTCCGTGGCCTCGCCAGTTGTGGATGAGGCTGGGTGAGGGCCGCAACCCTAGTTAGTGGCTGGCAAGGGCTTGGCGGTCTTCACCCAGTGGCCGGCCATCGCAAGGCATCCAAGGAGAAAGAAGAGAAAAAAGAAAAGGAAAAAGAAAAAAAGAAAAAAATTAATAAAAAATTATCACAAGCGACGGCCAATGTCCATGTTAGTGCTAGCTGGCTAAATTTAGCTGGATGGATTGAATTGATACTAATGTGAAAAGATTTAGGACTGAATCGATTCAATTGAAAAATTTAAGATTGAATTGATACAAATGTCATGGATGTGGAGTTTTTTGGGTACTTCTCCCATCATCCTTACATAGGCTTCAAAATAAACCCTTGCTGCCGATATTAGTATATTTTTGGGTCAAAACCAATGACAGGAATCGACTTACTGCCAACAGCACCATTGTCTTCTTGTAACTGTAACGACTCTTTCTATCATTTGATTTAAGCCACAGAATGTATTTGATTAGTTCTAGTCAATAGTTCTAGTAGTCACCCATCTTAGACATGCAACCCTTCTCATGTTTAAGGGATATTGTAGAGGTATGCTATATTCAATTTAACTTTCAGCTTCTTCAATGGCGGTGTTCAATTTAATCTGGTAATGTTCCGCCATAAAACTTACCTGGCTAACAAGACGTATAAATCTTTATCTTCTGTAGCTTCCAAACCGTGCAACGGGAGATTTGGACTATGATTCAGCTGGGTATTCTCTTCAATCTAGGTCTATGAAACAGATATAGCCCTCTGGACATCTCCAATATCCAAAGAGAAATTTATCTAATTAGTAAATTTGGTAGATACATATGTTACCTACACTGACTGCAGTCATATTGAAAGACGGACTACTTCGAGGAGCGCATCATGAAGAAGAGCAAACAAACATACGAAGAAAAGATAAATACACGGAGGACGCCATTTAACTCTGGGAGAGGCTGCAGTACTCCGAATCAGCCACGGAAGATGCTCCATTACCAGCAACGTGGCCAGACTTGGCCACGGTTCGGAGACTCTCAATCAGTGCCTCCGTGTGAGCCTCCTGAGACAGTATCTCGGTTAACTGCTCAGGGCTTATGAGTAACTTCACCTTCCACACCCCAGCGCTGTTGTATCTAGGAAGCACCTCGGGGGCTGCCTTTCCAGGCATCATTCCCTGATGATCGAGGGAAATGCGGTAGCTGGGTCGAGATGTGGCCGACATGGATCCCCTGAATGACTGAAGTGGGAGCAAGCAGTACAATTCTCCAGGATGAAGCTCTTCGTTGTGAAGAAGAGGGCCTGAGAAAGGGTCACTGCTCCGGAAGATGGCATGACCAGGGAATTCATTGGTGATGCATTGGGGTGTGATGGGTGCCTTGAACTGCATGATGCCACTGGCAGTCGTCGCCACTTCTACGATTTGTTCGGCCTGCCGAAACCCTTTACTGGAAAGGCAATTGCCCATGTTGCAGATCAAGCCAAGTAAGCTACTTCCTGTGCTTGCAGCAGAAGAATCTCACGTCCTAGATGGATAGAAGTCGGAGATCATTTATTGAAGGACGTATACGTGTTGGCTCTGCTCGCTGCTGCCCGTGGCCTCTCCTTTCCATGACAGCGATTCCAAAAGACACGCAAGTTCTCTTCTCTGTAACTATGTATATATAAACCAGGATTTTGCGACGATGACCCCCGGGCACTGCTTGATATTCCTAGTCTTGGCCTTAATCATCCATAATCATTGTTTAGTTGACATTTGAAAAGGGCTTTATGCCGTTGTTTTTACTCCGATTACTCAAGATTCTCTTGCCATGGGGCGTAAAATCACATGCCATATAGTATAGAAAAAGAATATTTGCACGGGGCGAAAGAAAACAAGAGACGACGGTAAAAAGAAAAGGGGCTGGAGAAGTGGGGAAGAAATAGGTGACTATCCCCGTTGTCAATGGGGACCATCATTCCGTTCATTCCTTTCGGCTCTTCACTTGCCTGAAAAGAAGAGCATCATGATATCGTTGGGCCCATCCTCTAAACTCATCACGAACACATTAAAGGATCCAAATTTGGACGCATCGGTCACTTAAACTTGGACGTATGGGATGAATCCCCGGCACTTTCCTGTTCCCTATTCTATTTGTTGATTTATCCAAGGAAGAGAAAAAGGTTAGAACAGGGGAGAAATCCCATGTCATTATTTTGTTCCACCTCTTGAAAAGGTCGGTCAGACTACACTTTGATGGAATGGTCACGGGCCAGAGGGCGTAAAACGGAAATCCAAAAGTAAGACTTTGACTCCGTGATGGAAGTGATTGGGTGCGAAGGTTGCGATGGAAGGCG
Organism: Eucalyptus erythrocorys; assembly: GCA_014182555.1. Lineage (NCBI taxonomy): Eukaryota > Viridiplantae > Streptophyta > Magnoliopsida > Myrtales > Myrtaceae > Eucalyptus > Eucalyptus erythrocorys. Next base: position 73,096 of record CM024601.1, on the reverse strand, counting down.
GGGATGAGGAGGGAAGATAGTTGGGAGGTGCCCTGTTTTGTGGAGGTTGGATGGACTGTTGCTCGAAAATGAAAAGCTATCCACCGGGAGGAGGTGAGAAAAGGCTGTGGTGCAGCCATGTCAGCAAACAATATCCACACCATAGCAACGGCAACGAGTGGCTCTCTCCCTTCCCCGCAAACACATAACGTCGACCCCTTCTCTCTCTCTCTCTCCTGCTTGCTTGTGCTTCTTCGTGACCAGGGGGGCGGAGTTTGGCTCTTGGCAAAAGAAACATGGCGTCCACCAGCACCGCCTCGTCCTCCTCCGCACTGTCGACGCTTGTGGTGGACGGCAAGGCCCCTCGTCAACCTCAGCCCCAGAAGAGCCAGACCCTCCTCACCTCCCTCCCCCCTCCCCCTGCTCTCCACTCTCCCCCTCTCTCTTCTGCTTCCGCTTATTGTATGACCTTCCCCCATGTCTCTCTCTGTTTCTACTCTGCTCTACTCTACTCGCTGTCACTGACCCGCCTTCTCTTCTACTTTGCTGTACAACGCGTTCTTCTTCAGGTCGTAAGATTGCGCGCAATGTGGCGGCTATGGCTACAGGTGAGGCTCCTGCCGAAGTTGTCGCCGCTGCCGAGCTCCCTGAGATCTTCAAATCCGCCAAAGAAGCTGTAATTCTTCCACTCCATACCCGCCGTTGTTATTTTTATGCCCTTGTCGCAGGAGAAAGTTAAATTTTGGTAGTTGATTGATTGGTCGGTATTTTTCTTTGTTCAAACAAACAGTGGGACAAAGTGGAAGATAAGTATGCCGTCAGTTCGCTGGCGGTCGCTGGTGCGGTTGCCCTCTGGGGCTCTACCGGAATGATCTCGGTGAGGCTCCCGGTTTCCCTTTGTTTTCACATTTCTTCACTAAAGAAAGAGAAAAAAGACGGTCATTGGTACCACTGACTGAGCATGTGGCGGGGATCAATTCATTTTGGTTTCAGGCGATCGATAGGCTTCCCCTGATTCCTGGCGTTCTTGAGCTGGTGGGAATTGGATATACTGGGGTGAGTTCATCAGGCTTTCAAAATCTGCTTCGTTCGGCTTCCCCCCTCCCCCAAAAGCAGCTAACTACCCTCGTTATGAACAGTTTATGATTGCCATGCTTCTGTCTAAAAGCGGTTTAAGAGTTTATGCCATCAGGTGAACGTGTGGATACATACCATTTGCATGAATTCTACTACATACCCTCTTCATCCTCGATCAACTGAATTACTGCACGCTTCTCAGTTTATACATTATACATCTTCTAATGCGCAGCCATCAGTGTGATTAAATCCGTAATTCTCATCTCAGATTGCCTTTTTGTATCTACTTTTGCAGTGGTTTGCGTACAGGAACCTTGTTTTCAAACCAGATAGGTAAGTCACAAAATTTGGTTTCAAAATTTTCACTCTAAAACTCTCGAGACATCCTGCAGTTTTGATCTCGGGAGCGTAAGCCTCTCCAGACATCTCAGACCTGACATCAGGTCAATGACATTTCAGGGAAGCTCTAGTTAGGAAAATCAAGGACATATACGGTGAGGTTATCGGAAGCAGCTGAAACGGTGGTTGCTGGCAAGAGGTGCAGTATTCTCTGTTGCTGCAATTGGAGTGTGCAGAGCACATGTCGGCATCAACAACCTTAGACCAGAGCTATTTCCTGTTACGTTCTTCAAGTGTTTCTTATTATAATCCCCAACAATATCTGTAAACTATTGGCTTTTGTAAATTCCAAGCACCAGAAATGATCTAGTCTTGTTGCACTGATGTAACCAGGAAGGGCTATCTTTAGTAATAAGCTATAACATTCATCTGATCCTCCTAGCAACATAGTTGCTCGACTGGATATCATTGGTTGGCAATTTGTTCTTTGACCTGATATTGGCTAAGCTGATGAGACTGGAAGCTGGTCCAATCAGATGGGAATACTTCAAATGTGCAAGCCGGAGACGTTGGTATTTCATTCTATTTATGATAAAAAAGAGATGGGAGCCACCAAGTCCATGGCCATAAGCTTTTCCTGTGGAAGCAGATAACTGCCCGATCAGTGTGCTGAACTAGCATCTGACTATCTTTGCGTTGCATATTGGTTGCAAACCACAGAAGCAGGCATATGTTCGTTCTTGCGAATTCCTTTGTGGGGGAGGGTTCTTTCCTTAGATAGGTGGAGGTACTGTTGAGTTGATCCCCTCCAAAAGTGAGGAACTTCAGCCATTGCAAATTCATCAGACAGGCGTGTATTTTAAGAGATAGGAATGTGTCACCTGCTCGTGACAAATGGCGGAGCACATTTAATCAACTCCAAATTCGAAGAAATTGGAATTTATGAACGAGATCAAGTGTCCGGGTGCCTTCTTGGAGGCTAAGTGGTGAATGGTGCTATTGATCCTCGATTGTTCTCTCTCGTTCGACTGCATATTCGCCTTCTCTACCTCTTGGAAAGGAAGAAATCGTTGGGGGCGGATCAAAAGTTAGGCTTAGTGGTGCACTAAAGACTTCACTGGGACCTTCAAGCACTTGACCAATCCCTTTGCATGTTGCAAATGTGAGGTTTTATTCAAATATCATTTGGAGAACAATGCTAAAGACATTAAACCTTGATTTACAAATCGGTGCAGCAAACTATGAATATTTTGATAGGCGAGTTATATGAAGCTGCCTCTAAGGTTGATAATTTGTAAATGAATAGTCATTCTCTTTGCAAGTAGTACTTTCTAGCACTTTCCACTATTTTACTTTTAACTAGGAATTTGGGGTTGGTTTATCGAATACCGTTATTTTTTTTAACGAACATTAATTTTGATGGATTTTGATGGTGCTAGTTCGCAGTTGATGAAAGTTCTAAGTTTTTTTTTTTTTTTTTGGTAACTCTTTTTACTAAGTCTTTCTTCAGAAAATTTTGTTATATTCTCTGAGTATTACGATAATGTTGTTGAATACAATTCATAATTAAAAATTTCTCAATTTCTTCACTTTTGTTCCAGATTTCAACTATTTTAGAAGTTATTCAAACCCTTCATTTTCACATAGCTCATCCTATGGAAGCTAGTGTCTAATCTTCGAGTACATGATATACGTGAAAACTACATAATTCTCGCTCATAGACGATTATTGGATTTTTAAATTTTGAATGCATTCTTTTCTCTTATTTAGTTACCCAAGTTCCAAATCTTTGATTTTCTTTTGTTTTCTGCTTCTATTGGTCAGTCAGAGATTTTTATTTTTTTAATTTGATAATGCACTGATTTAATAGCAAAAAAATATGATTGACATAAGGCTGATGATAATTCTACGTACCTTTAGAAATGGGCTTTTAGTTTCCGAGTCCCAACTTTTGATTTTCTTCTTTTGGATATATATTTTTTTCATTATGTTTGTTAGCTGGAGATTCATACATTTTTTATTTGGTTAAACGCTAATTCATTAAACAAAAAGAGGTTGATAAGTTAACTCTTTTTACAAGGAGAAGGTGATCAATAATAGTCATAAAGCTGCATTAATCGAGTTATTCTTCGTACTTCTTCTATTATTATCATAAGATTCTCATATTCTCACATAAGCATGACTTCACAACTATCATTTCATTTTATTAAAAATCATATCATCACATGCTGTATATACTATAAATTCACTATAGTTTTCACGTAAACTTCGAAAATATATAATCTCCATTATTTAATTTGTGTATGTTCTATCTATATAAGTTAAAACGGTGAAAATACACATTGTAGTGCCAATCACGGGTTAATGGTCTAGTTACAAAGTTTCTCCACTGGGCCAGATGATGGGGGTGCGGTGGAAACACAGACATGCCTAATCATGTCAAGCGTGTGAAGGAAGGCCATGGCCATCGAGTTGATTGCGCTGAAAGGCTACTTAGAATTCACAGATAAATTTAAATAATATGCTAAAAAACCAATATCGTATGGATGATGATGGGTTTTCTTTATCATTTTGGAAATTTAACTCAAAGTTAATTGGAGATTTAGGGATGACCAATTGTCGCATGACAATTGTGACGAGCACATAAACGGACATTCTCGTGTTCATTTCAGCGTTTAAACTTAGTAAACGCATAGCACTATTTGGCAGGATAAAGGTCCATGACACATATTTTTTGTATGTGCGTGGGTTTCTTTATTAAGGGAAGGAGAAGCTAAAACTTAGCAAGACTCGCAAAATGAAATTCAAAGAAAATAATGCTAGTTGCACACACGTATGGAAGTGGGAGAGAAACAAGACACCGTGAATATTTTGCACTAGCATCTTGACTGGCAAACCACAAAGTCAACGTGATTTGAGATCCTCAAGTGTCTGGTCTGACCCTGCTTCCAATTTGATCTGGGAGACCATCCTGCTAAATTACAATTCTAATTTTTTCTTTTCCGCTAAAGAGCATCGTTCTAATGTGGAAGCATCATCAAGTGGATTCACCGGACAAAGATGTATATTAACCAAATGCCACACCGACATGCTGATATCCCACTCCCACATTGCTAAAGACTTTTCTTAGATTTTTAGGCAGCGATGATGATTGTAGAGGCGTTGAAGGACTTGCCTAGTTTTGCGCATCTGGGGTGAAGACATCCATGGATCCAGGATCTAAAAATAACCAACCAAACCCTACCCCAAACAGGTGGAAGTACAACCTGTCTCCTCTCTGCTTAATGTTCTGACAGCCACGTTCATGTTTGACCTCTCACGCCCGTCGCGTATATAACATATGCCCCTCTCCTATGTTCCTCTTACAGTCCATTCTGTCTCCATCTCTGCAGGTACGCTGTCCCTCTTGCCTGCTGTCTCGTATTGGCACCGATTATTCCCTTGTGCTTCCTCACAAAGAGCCTAGATAGAATCATAGCATCTTTCTTTGATCCTGGCGCAGTATAGCGTAGCCATATTGCTTGTAAATCGAACCTAGGAATTGTGACATCATGAGATGAGACATGTCTCCATTTCTCAAGTTTCTAATCCAACCCGTCTCTCTCTGCCTGCAGTCTCTCATTAAGTCAAAATGAGTGAAGTTGATGGAAGCCATCCAGATCGACCAGTTCCGCGCCTGAATGAGCGGATTCTTTCCTCCTTGTCAAGGAGATCAGTTGCTGCTCATCCTTGGCACGATCTTGAAATTGGTGTTTCCCCATCCTTCGATTGCTGAATATATCATTATTATTAGTACAATTTTGCGATGACAATAAACTTGCTAATATGTCTCCCTCAATTTTTTTCTCCAGGACCTGAAGCTCCCCAAATAGTCAATTGCGTAGGTTTCCATCCCAACTATATCATGTTAATGCAAGTATTGATTATAATAAGCTTCTACTTTGACTCCGAAGAGGAGCCAAAATGTTTTATTTCTAGTTAGTCTGGTTGAAATGTTTCTAACCTGGCATACCCTGAGATGGTTTGAATTTCGCTTGTCCTATCGAAAATGGAAATATAAGTTTCGTAATTTATTATTTACTTAGAAAAGTAATTAGTTTTTCTCAATTATCTCCTCAAATCTGTTCGTCCCAGCAACACAATTTCATGCCCTCTCTAACCTTTTTCCCTTCCTTTCTGCCTCTAAAAATTAAGGTCGTTGAGATAACAAAGGGAAGCAAGGTCAAGTATGAGCTTGACAAGAAGACTGGACTCATTAAGGTATTTCAATTCAAAATCTCTCGTAGATCTAGCCCTGCTAAGTTTCTGCCATTTCAATTCTTAGGTGTTTCTACTTCATCTTGTCCATGATTAGCAGTTACCGTTCATGACTTCATGTTGGAGATTTGGATGAAGGAGGAGAAATGATAGATGAATTATACTGAGTGGATCACGTTTGTTCCAATTTCAGCTTATTTATCTCCTATTTAAACAGTTTCCATATATGTTTTTTTAATGCCTCATTGCTTTCCTGAATCATGGTATTACCATGTGCAGGTTGACAGAATTTTATACTCATCTGTAGTCTATCCTCATAACTATGGCTTCATTCCCCGAACATTATGTGAAGACAATGATCCACTTGATGTATTAGTTCTCATGCAGGTGATCTCTTTTACTTATTGCTGTTCAGTATATCTCCTCAACTCGTCAACTAGACAAAGGGCCTTCTTCTATAATAGTATTTTCTTAGGTTATTCCATTGCTAGTATCGCGATAGGAAAGGTTGAGCTGATTTGATGAACTCATACCAGTTTACTGATAATAGATAACAGGGTAATTATGCAAATGGATATGGGTTTTATCTTTTGGCTTTTCCATTTTAGGGAATTCTTTCTTTGTATATGGCCCATCCCTGGTAACCTTGTGAACTTGCTCTCTGAGTGGAAGGAAACGATGAATATTGTAAATTTGTGTTAGTATAGCTGACATTCTGCAAGGAAAGTCCTTGCTGAATGCCCTGCCTTGAGCTTCCATGGAAAGCAGATGTTAGACACTGATTGGGTGAATTTGGTTAGTCTGAATACATAGATTGTTCTGAAAGTGCAACACTGTCCTCTCTAGGTTTATAACTTCAGATGAGTTTTGGATGGTACAAATCGCATGATGTAAAGGCAATATACGTTTAACTGAATGAATAAATTCAACAGGAACCAGTCGTTCCTGGTTGCTTTCTACGTGCAAGAGCCATTGGACTGATGCCCATGATTGACCAGGTACTTCCCCTTCCTCCAAAAGAAAAAAGACTATGAAAGAAACATAGATGCCTGCAGTTGCTTTTGCATAACGTTTGGGTAATTTCTTTTGGTCTTATCCAGGGAGAAAAAGATGATAAAATAATCGCAGTCTGTGCTGATGATCCAGAATTTAAGCACTATACTGACATAAAACAGCTCCCACCTCACCGCCTTTCAGAAATACGCCGCTTTTTTGAAGATTGTATCCTTTCCACCTTTGAGATTTTCTGGTGTCTGTGATTGGAAGTCCATTGTTTTCCTTAATGATTGTACAGACAAGAAGAACGAGAACAAGGAGGTTGCTGTGAATGATTTTCTACCACCGTCTACTGCAACTGCAGCCATTCAGTATTCCATGTAAGTTCACAATCAACAGTCGACGTCTCAACATTGTAAAGAAACCAGCTAGTTGTGCACAGATCAGCAGATTAGAACAGGGACATCATATTCTGCTCAGTTAGCACCTTTTTGCGCTGCCTAAGCAGATTTCATGTGCAATTTTTCTTAACGAGGACTAATTTAACGTCAATGATGCAGGGATCTTTATGCAGAATACATATTGCACACCTTGAGGAGATAAGACAAGTGTTGCTGGTGGCCCATTCAATCTTTGAAGATGTTGAGGTGTTACATCATATTTTTCTTTTGGTTGGGGTATGAATAACTTGTAATTGTCTGGTTGCTTGGACATTTTGGTCCAGTCCAGGAGGGAGAATAAGTATTGTATTATGATGGATTGTCTAAGATGGTAATAATGTATTCTTGGAACAGAGGAACATGCTACATCTTAGGTTTAATAAATGAAATCAAGAAGCTTTTAATTTCTTATAGAATTACTTATTTATACTCGATGTATGTGCGTTTGATTGGAGTAAAGCCATTTTACAGGAAAATATTTTTGGACCTTTCACCTATGTAGACACCGGAAAATAAATCCGTCGACAAGAATATTTTTTACCGACTAGAGCAAATAGGATAAAACTTTGGAAAATAAATTTCCATCCTGTGAAAAAGGAAATTATTTTTCCTGCAGAGCCACCACTATCGTGTTGCCAATGCAGCACCGATGAGCACTTCTCTCTCTCTCTCTCTCTCTCTCTCTCTCTCTCTCTCTCTCATATCTCGTCCATCATATTTTTCAGTCATTGTTTGATCTACGCTAACTCTAACTATAACTTTCATGGAATGTTTTGCTTTCCTTGTTATGACGTCGAACATAAAGAAAAAAGAATAAGTATAGATTTAAGTTGATTTTGTCATAAATTTCCAGTTACTTTACTGATATCCACAATAAGCAAGCGAATAAGGCCAATTTGATCTTGCATATTCTAGTAAGGATTTCAAATGTTTTAATTATACTTGAAACGAATTATTTATTAAAGTGAAACTAGGACACCAAAAACAAAGGTTTTCTGGCCACATTCTGGTCATATCTTCATTCCATGCGCGCATGATTTTATATGTTACATTGCTCTGGGTGAACTGATGGTTTCAGAGCAAAGGGAGTGACCAAGTTCGCGATTTATTTGGAAAAGAAGTAATGGCAACATGTAGGACTTGGTGGTAAATCGTTGAAGGAGGCGCGCGCGGAATTCTTCTATACGAATATGTGAAAAAGGCCACTTTATCTTATCTTAATACCTGCCAAAATTCACTTCATCCGGTGCGCCACCCACCAGAAGGAAGGGAAGGAAAGAAGAAGAGGACCGCATCTTCCTCGGTTGAGCCGGAAGGAGGGAGGATAATGCCTACCGTCACTTGCCCAGTCTTGCTCGACTCAAATGAATGAAATTGAATGTGGGTTCGTCTAGATTTTCCCCCTACTCGCCTGTCTACAGTGTTCTAACTCTGAGCTTGACCTCTTGTTTGGTAACCGGTTGCATCCAAGGCTTTTCGCTGCCCAAACGACTTCTGTTGATGTGGTGCTGTTTGTAGTGATTGTTCGCTGAACTGAACAGGTATGGGGTACGGGGCTGCTTTTGTTTTTGTTTAACAATGCGCCTGGCCTTTCTTGGTCCCCCTTGAACATCCCTCTTGGGATCTCCGGCTTCTGCAATTTCACTCTCATACATCTTTTGCCTCCTCTTGCATAACATTAATGCCTTCTTTTGCTGATTCATCGAATTTAACATCATGTGGTATAGCGATGGAATTGGCTTTTGGACCTCCGTCATCCTTCCCGCCTGCAAAGACGTGTACCCGCGAAACTGATGGTTTTCCAACAAGTCGCCGCGTCCTGTTCAAGCTATATGATCAACGAGGAGCTCGTTCAGTTGCTTGTCGCTCCACCCAGAGAGCCCAGGTTACCTGATTCTCCCTTCTTTTGTTGTACACTGATGATTATCTCAGTATCTTTGGCTGACATATTGATTCACTTCGTCTGAGCTTCAAGGTGCCAGAGCTTTCGTTGGAGAATGAGAAACACAATCTTCTAAGAGCTGTCCAGGACACCCAGCGAGGTCTTATTACCAGTGCCGATCAACGTTCTAACATTGAAGAGGCTATGGCATGCTTCCCATCTTCTCTCAAATTTTAAAGAGTCTCTCTCTCTCTCTCTCTCTATTAGTCATCGATACTCAGAGAAGGTTTTTTGTGATACCCTGTTCCATGTAAAACGCTAGCAGGTGAACCTTGAGTGTTACTGTTCTGGTGAGCCAATTGATCTGGTGAAGTTGGATGGGACATGGCGTCTGCAGTATACATCTGCTCGTGATGTTCTCATTCTTCTTGAGTCTGCTGCTACTCTTCCTTTCTTCCAGGTTGTAAGACTTGAAATTTCTACATCCTCTGGGGAAATAACATATTGCAAGCAACTCATTCCTTTCAGTTATTCTTGCTTTAGCTTCTTCTATGCGTTGCTGTGGATTGCCTTTTATATACTCCTTTGTTTTCCAATGAGCGAAATCTTTGCCTATACTGGTCATTGGGACATTTTCTTTCATGCTTTGCATATTAATTATCACAGCAACTTGGCTGTAAACTGTGCCCTCTGTAGAGATCAGCTGCATCTTTCAGATTTTGTATCTCCTGATATATGTACATTTGTCTCGCATCATGTCCAGAACTTCTTCTACTTGGTGATTTATAACTAAATGCATTATTCTAGGTTGGGCAGATTTTCCAAAAATTTGATTGCCTGGATCAGTCAAATGGTGGTGTTGTCTACAATGTTGTCAAATGGAGCATCCCAACTTTGCTAGAGGTCAATTTCTCCCTTTTCTACCTTCCATATTTTGTTGTCTGGCTTGCTAGGAAAGTATTTTCAGTGAAATATATATTTGCCTTTGAAACTTGCCACAAATCATAGTTTAGCCATCAGCTTCAAATTTTGGCAATTCCACCTTGAAACTATAATTGTTTTAGAATATTATCATTGGGTATACTTTTCTATTTGGATTGTCCTTTCCCAACTCCACGTATATTGGACATTTTGATTGGAAGCTGAATCTGAGATACACTATAGATTAGTTTTGACAAACATTTCATGGACAAATTCTTAAAGCAAAAGTGCTGCAACATTTGCTGGGATGATCAGAATCTCTGAACCAAGTCTAGTATTCTCAACTTGGAACATCCTATTAGGCTTATATTGAGTAATAAGGAAATTGCCGACACAATGTTGATTGGGGAAGCACCATGTCAAAAGTGGTCAAGAAGTAAGGAATTGGATGTAGAAAGCATAAGAATCTAGATTGTTTGCATTTGTAGAAATCTATTCTCTTTCCGGCCGTGAGGTAGTTCTAAAATATGGTAGGCATACCATGCAAAGCAAGTTGTGAAGTTAATTCTTTTAACTTGGGAGTTTGGTGAGAGGGAAGTGAAACGCTTTAATTGTTCTCTATAAATGGGTCAAAGTAACTTGAAAGAGAAACTGAAGAAATCCTTAAAAGGCAGAATCTTATACTGCTTTTGTTTTAACTAACAGGAAGACAATGGTGTTACTCTGCTTGTTTCTGCAAAATTTTCAGTCCTTTCTGCTCGTAACATTTACCTTCAGTTTGAAGAGGTCAGTACATCTTATTCTGAGAGACTCGTTACTTTTTTTTTTTTTTTTTTATTTTGGTTTTAGGAGGTGAGCCTGAACTTTGGTAAAACAATCTCTTCTCCTCCGTCTCCTCTTCCGGTTCTATTTATTTTTCTCCTTCTCCTTTACTTTCTTCTTTCTTCTATTACTCCCTTTCCTTTCTTTTTTCCCTCTTTTCCTTTATATGCGGTTAGTCATCCTCCTTTTCCCTCTGCCCTTCCTCTTCTCTGTTTAACTCAATTAGATGGATACAATATGATGTCTTGGTTTTAGAGGCGGTTTTCTTTTCCTGCCCTATATAGGGAAAACCATTCCTGCTTTGCATTTTTCCCCAATCAGCTTTGATTCCATCAGTAATGAGGATTCGGAACATCACACATTGATCAAGTGTTGCTGGAATGCCAGAATGTTCTATGGGATGCAACATGCTTGTTTCACAAATATTTATGAAGCTTTTAAGACACGTGCAGGTAACTTTTGAAGATATAAACATCAGTGGGGAGCTGCAAGCTCTAATAGCTCCAGCTCTGCTTCCACGGTCATTTTTCAGCTTGCAGGTAACTTGATTTACTGATTTAATATCGATGCGCTTTTCCGTGCTGGACTAGATGGGTACAATATGCACATTCTTTGTATCATCAGCATATGACTGCTTCCTTATTGTCATGCTTTCTGAAGAACTTGATGCAGTTTACTTGTGTTTGCCAGCAAAAGCTTCAGTTAGATGACTGCAATTTATTTATTTATTTATTTTTCTTTTGTGGGATAGGTAGATGACTGTAATGTCGTCCAAACATAACATCAGTGCGGGAATCCCTGCAACTTTTTTTCTTTCCCCTCCTTTCCCAACAATCTTTTAATAGATACTACCCAGCACACCATTCCTGGGTTAAGGGGTGCGCATAACCTATGGATGGCTATTTAATAGTTGAGTAGGTTCAAGAGTCCAAATTGGAATTATAAGCCGCGGGACCTTTGCAGGGTTGGGCTGGGCCTGCTTGGGTGTGAACCTTTAAGCGGGGCCCAGGGGAAAACATGGGTGGGCCGGGTCCACCGTCAGGCCCGAACATTAGGACTTTGTGTTTTTCACTTGCCACTTTCTCAATGAATTTTATATTATTCTTCTGTCATACATTTACTTATTGGTTTATTTATCCCATTAGTGTTATAGATTTTAATTTCAAATCAAAGTTACTAATAAAACAGAATTTTATCAATTTTTTTTTTAAAGATGGGTAAGCCAGGCTTGGAATTTTTGCCTGACCAGCAGGCCTAAGAAATTTAGCCAAGCTCGGTCATTTTATTGGGGGCTTGAGCTGGGTTGGGGGCCGCCTATCCGTTCATTAGGTCTAGCGACAAGTACATGATAGGTTCAAGTATGAGATCATTCTACCTTGTAACCATCCCACATCTTTGTTTGATTGGAGTAGTTTATAGTGAGAATCCTATGAAATACCGCTCAATGAATTATATATCTCTGATTTTTTATATAGTCATGTTAAACATATTATAAACTATTTCAATGATGATTTAATATTCTTCTACTTGGAAATTCGAATTATAAATATAGAGATGGATGAAGCATAAAGAGATTTCTTTCATTTCGTGGTGGTTCTACCTCTCTTTGTTGTACTTATTTGTCTAATTGAACACTTTTGTTGGTTTTGCATCTGTAGCCTCTATTAACAAATCACATGTTTTCTCCGTGTGATTTGTTGACATTTTATGTCAAATACCTTGCTAGCCAAGGTATAAACAATATCTTTTAGTTGATAAATGATTGGAAAATTAGAACATAACACTCAAACATGCTGAACCTCAATTTCACAACTTTGGGGATCGTTCCCGCAACGTACGGAATAAGTTTAAGGTTCCAAAAATTATGAACAATTTGGTTTCAAAGAATGTTCGATTGTCTACTCACTTATGAACCAATACATTCCTAGTTACAATGGCGGTTGCTACTGACATGGCTACCTGAATCATGTTTCTAAATGTATTACCATAGTAAAATTGCGAGATTTTCTCATGGGAGCTCAAGATTTTTAAATGCAGATCTTACAGTTTATTCGTACTTTTAAGGCTCAGATCCCCTTAGGAAATCAAGATAGGTAATTGCACGTTACCCTAATCCTACTCCTCATGTGTTTCCCTGTTTGCTTATACAAATGGGAATCTAAATCCACTTGCAGGCGATCAGTTGGTGGATTATACTATCTTTCATATTTAGATAACAACATGCTGTTGGGGCGCGCTGTTGGCGGTGGAGGAGCCTTTGTTTTCACCAGAGCTCAACCTCTTTAGTCTTGAGACTAGACTAATGAGAACCACATTGGAAGTTTGCCCAGATGCCACTATGGAGAATATCTGTGCAAAGCGAAACTATCTAGAAAGTGCTACCACATCGACATGGTTTTATGCAGCCGATGGCGAATTTCTATTTGAATTTATTTGCCGCTCATAAAAACAGAAGAGTAGCCGGTATGTACTGCTGAAATTACTGTATATTATCCAAACTGGATTTGCATACAATGCAATTTTTTCATCAATTTGTCTCCCTTTAGACAAATTCAGGAGTTCTTAGATGATTGCAAAATGTTTTCCTTCTCTAAGTTCGTTTGATGACTCACGGTCTTCTGGCTTGATGGTTGAAATGCACGTCTGATTAAAGAATTCCTACTATAATACTTCCGAATGACGACCGAAATCCAGTATATCCCTTTAGGAAAACACACACAACATTGCATGGACCAAGGTGCACATTCCAAACATATGACTTCATTGCGAAAGTATATTATCATTTCGTATGGCCTTTCAAGCTCTTTTAACACGCAAGCACTTTGAAATAGACATTAACAGCACTATGTCAGTGCCGACTCAGTATTTGAGATATCTCCCAACCAAGCCCAAATAATAAGATATAAATTCTGATGAGCATGAATGGAAGATAAATGTTTCATAACCTTTCCTTCCCACCAAACAATATGAGCTCGGCATTCAAAGAGAGCAAATGCAAAATGGTACAGATAGCAACGCTGAAAAATAGCAATATTGAGATATTGCACAACCAAGACTAAAAGATTTACAAAATAGATTTAGCAACAAGACTTGGACAATTAGCTGAAAAACTTAGCTAAGCATACTATTCCATCGAACCTTAAGGGCCCCATATGCTTTTACGCAGGGAATAGCCTGCAGTGAGGCACTTCCATTGATATGTCTTTCGCTAACTAGACCTAACCTCATCAAAGTGTCCATTGCTTTATCAACTGGCATGTCTACCTGCATGGGGCTGACATCCCTAAGCCACAGGATGCAAACAATAACGCATGAATAGGAAACATGCATACCTTTACTTTAAATGTATCGTACATGAATTTCTCACATTTGTCTCCAATGCACCGGCGAGCATCTATCTGCACTTACCACAACTGTTGGTGATATATAGTAAAAAAAGTACAGAGACTTTCACACGTACATTAATTCATTGTGAAGGCTATTCATACATACTATCAATATGTAGGAAAGATGTCAAAGATCAACTGACTGCACGTGTATAAAGTGAGTATAATAGGATAGTCCACTTTTTGAAGCATGTCATAGTCAAAGGGATCTCAGGAAATGCAGCTGGTATTCCAAAGAGTATGTGGGCTCCACAAATTCATAAAACCGCTGCTGCAATAGGCAAAAACTCGTTGGATGTTCGTTGAAAGTTGGCTATGTGTTAGCATGAGGTGCTCCACAAGCATGAGCAGACTCATTTTTTCAAGCAAAAAGTTTTCGAACTTCTCTTCTTAATTGAAAATTGAAAGTGTCTCTCGAAGTAAGAGATAAGATAAGGACAGTAGACTGCCCTGTGCAAACACAGCCGTGGAGCAGGAAAAGGGCTGTGACAATTCAAACTCTGTCAGAGTTTCAAGGAGCCTCAGCTATTGAAAGGACCAGTAGTAGAAAGTAGCAACGCTTTTGGCATTGCTTAGAGAAAACCCCTCATGCAATCAACGATTTTACAAACAGGAAGGAAAAGAGGCAAGTCTTAATTATATAGATATTGCACCTGATCGACTGGTGAATATGCACCTAGGTTTTTCAAGTGATGCTAATTCAGAAAGTAAAGAAGGATAGCTGCTTCGGCAGAGCGATTATGCTTGCACTTATCCTATAGATTCAACATGCTGGAGACCTGGTCCATAACAGCCGCTAAAGCAAACTTCAACCATCAACATGCAGCGCCTGGATCTGACATTACCAAAGCTATTCCCCATCAATCAACTCAAAGTAACTTAGGTGTTTCCTCTCCTCTATATGTACATATTACACAATCACTCTACATCACAGGCTGGCTCATTCCGAAACTAGATTTTTATTAGAAAAATGATTGAAAAAAAAAAAGAGGCTGGCAATTTCCAACACCGATAGAAAAGAAAGAATGACATAGCTAGACTAACTAGAAGTAGTTAAAGTTCCCAGCATCCCCCTCCTAGCGGTTAAGGTAACGACTTCGGGGGAGATTTGGATGGTACGCCACTACTAGAGTAGGCTGATCATAGTTCAGTAAAGATTTTAAGTGGGTCCGCTTGGATCCTGGAATCAAACAACTAACTCACTTTGCCAGTTGCTCGGTGCCATGAATTAATTTAATATATGAGTTTTTTAGAGCATGATTAATGAAAAAATAGTGCTTTCCAATGACACAACTCGACACGATTACAAAACATGACTTCAACACTTTAACACAAAGCAACTTCACAGGTGTTACTAGAACCATGTTAATGTGGCACATACTGGGGAATTCTGACCAGTTGCTTTATGCAAACCCAGTAGATGAAGCAACACACCAAACATTAATGGGAGAAAGAGCAAACCTGGTCTTGGTTTGCTTTTAGTAGGATTGCATAGGCCAAAAGAGCTTCCTTATACTGCATGCAGCAATCAAAGATGATGAATTGCGGAATTAAGAATAAATATTCCTATTTCACTCTTAAAATGCTTTGCTTTACTGTATTGCTAATATAAATGATTTGAAAACCTGACAAAATTTAGAAAGTAATCGAGAAAGGGGACAGTATTAATCCGGCTTACTCCCAATTCAACAGAGCCAGGTACTGATCAGGTTTAATATTATTTTTTGTCCAACCAACGTATTCAGTCTAATTCTCGGAATAATTATCTTTACTCCCTTTATTGCATTAAGTCCTTCCAAAAGAATGTGTTCATGTACTTGAAGACCAAGTGGCATAATATAATGGCAAAAAGTCGAAGATTTGATTACCTAAAAACTGAAGCCATTTGTCCATAGTTTCAAAATATGTACTGCTGATAATAGGCTAATCTCATGCCCTGAAAGCAAAAAAAAAATCATCTTACCTGTTGCTGTTCGGAAGCATCCAAAAGAAAATGAACAGAGCCAAATCCACTTGCTAGAGTTTTCTCGTAAAGAGTCCTGTTCACCAATAACTGCAATAACAGATCATCAAAGATATCTTTAGTATAATCTCAACTAACAGTAACAATAAAAAAACATGCTTCTGTAGTCAAATCATTACAAAAATTTAAGTTATGTTCGCTTACTTGATACCTCTCTCGTGTCTGATTGTAACCCAGCACTACACGAATCAGAAATATAACAAGGGCGCTAATGGCAATTGCATCAAGAAATATTGCTGACCTACATTTAGTTTTAGTGGAAAAATTGAGTATTCTGAAAAGCAGATGTCAAAGTCAAAAATTGGCAAACTCTGAAACACTCATCATAGAGACAAAAGTTCAATCCAGAAGCAACATTGAAGTCATTTCAAGATAAAGAATTCAGACTGGAAGGGTTTGCTTTGACCGTTGAGAGTAGGTAACCAATCTTCGTCTTTGATCCTCTTGTTTCCTCTTAGTCCCCTAAGCCTATTGTTTTTCTTGCTCCACCATACCACATAGCCAAGCCAACGCAGTCAAGATTTTGAACAACAGGCTGAAGCTCCTTTAATACTTTATGTAGGTTTCGATTTAACGTCATATTTCTTGCTGCTATTTACTATGCATTTTGAACACAAAATTTGCATAATATTAGTAGATTTCACTAATTGCATTTCACCTCCAGATTAGTCAATGAACCAAAGGCTTTCATTATACAATATAACCAACCTTAATAATCAAACTTTGCATCTAATCTTTGCAGTCTAATTTTGCAGCTGATCTTCTAGAGAAACTGAACTTCCTATGGTATCTCTTTAACTACATTGTACTGGTACACAGAGGACACTGATCCTTCAGTGCTATTGACTGAAGAATTAAAAAATCCAATTGAAATGACATTGAGGGAAATGCAGTGGAATATATTTCATTGATATTTGCATTGACAAGAGTCATAAGACTCTGAAGTCCACCCACCACGGAAATGAAAGGGCACAGCAGTTTCCAGAGCATAGCAAGAGACTTCCATATTTTTCATTTTGTCTCATCAAAGATCATGAGGTAATGGACAAATCCTAGTTAAAAAAGGATACCCCTAAAGCTTAAAAATTGTCATCTTGAAACTTTTGGCCCAAAAATAGCAACATAAATTCCAATATAACCAATCTTTAGGAAAATCTGCATGCACTATTATAGGACAACTGAAAGGCTCGGAAGCAATAAAAATCTCATTAGTATTTATTGTAATATAGGGCAAATACCATTAAAAAAAAAAAACAAAAAGAACTCAAATTATGCCCACTATGACACAAATATCTCAAACTTTCTTTTGTCACCAAAAACCCTAAACTTGTCCGCTATGACACAAATACCCCCAACTTTCTTTTGTATCATGAAACCCAACGTTGAGAAATGTAGCAGTTAGAAAATTGATCAGTTTTTTTTTTTGGGTTGCTTCCCTTATGTCCAGGATGGCCAATGTCCTTATCCACTGTTCGTTAAGTTCTGATGAACAAACATCATTTTTTATCCGTACAAACTATGCTACCAGTTGATTTGTGAACTTCTAGTCCTCCTAAGAATATCCATCCATTCCTTCCCAAACCAAACCAGAACTTCAGAGCCATCCTATAACATATGTGCACATCTCTCACACTTTATGTCTTCCCCAGCAAGGCCTCCAGGACTCTTCTACACAAAAAGCTGGTTTCAGTTCATTGCAATGGCATCCTTGATGTTTAAACTTCCAAGGTGACTTAATGAGGGAAATCTCTAAGAATGATGCAACTAAATTAAGATGAACAACTGCTATCATAAATTGTAGAAAGGCATCAGCTTGAGACTTTAGTTGGAGAAAAGAACATATAAAATGCGTTCTACCATTCCATAGAAGACTACAGGATGCCCAAAAAATAGAGCATAGGTTCTTTCCTATGTGCAACGTCCTATCTTCTGAAAGGAGGATGCTTAAAAACAGGTGAAGAATTGTGCAAAGGCAGGAATTCCATACGGTGAGGATAATATATCTTCAAATTTGTAGTTTATAATGTAGGCCAGAAGTCCCACTACTGTGGCAATGTCCAAGCGCACCTACAAGTAAAGTGTATACCTGATCAATAATCTGATATTGGACAATGCTGTAATGTCACAACTGTATCAAGGAAAATATGTAAATTGCAACTACTCTATTCACAAAAATTCTCACATAAGTAGTCAGGGTAAGGCCTTTCCATGTCCAAGGGTCACAAGTACTAGGTGTAGTGTTCAACTAGGATAAGAAAATGCCATGCGAAGGTAATGGCAGATAGCACAAGTTTTTTAGGTACATAAGATTTCATTGGAGGTATGCTGCCAGCTTTTGAATAATAAATAACCACAAAAAAGGACAGAATGTTGTTACCCTACGACAATTGGTGGAGTATCAGTTCTTGAAATCATTGAAGGGAAGATTGAGATAGAAAAATCAGATTTATAAAAACCTTGCTGCTTGGACTTCTAGACTATGGGTGATTGGTTCCAGGATGAGTCTATTTCAAAGCTAGAACGTAGTACTGACCCTAGAGGTATTGGTTACACTTGATCTGCAACTGGCCTGGACATAAGCAATGGAAAATAACATACAACATCTATGATCTGATTTTCACAAGAGAGACTCTGCTCAGGAATTGGGTAATTCATTTCTGACGCTACAATCAGGAACTAAATCTTTCACACTTGACCGATTTCAGGTCGGTTACTTGAGAACCAGGTTACTTTCACAAAAATCAGGTCATAGATGCAATATATATATTTTGTAGATATCGTCAAGTAAACTCTTGTTAGCTTAGAGGTATTATGCACATACCTCATACTTGAGGTATTGGGTTCTAATTCCTCTTGGTTGCAACTTGCTTTCCTTTTTTACAAACAAGGTATAATGCTGGTTCTAGATTGGTTCAAACCTAGAAATCAGCTTGGTTGGTCGGTTCCAAGGTCGCATAGGTGGTTCTAACATAAGAACCGGGAGTCCAACCCGATAAAGGCCATTCCATGGTTTCAGTATTGAGAACTGGACCGATTTCTTTGAGAACCAAACTGGAACTTGACTTGATGAGGATGGTTTTAGCTGATTCTTGGCTTGAAGTGGACTTGGTGCACTAATCCAAACTCTCCAACTAAAATCAAGAATATAGGGCGACAACCCATAATATGTAGTCAACAGCAAGCCAGAATTTAAGTCATAGAGCAATTGGTGACTCTTCCATGTAAGCACAAACCACCTATAAGTAAGCATTTCTCAGGAGTATCAAATGATAGATTTGGGGCTTGTCTTCTCTTATTTCAACACAACTCAACACCTTTCCTAAATTATTATGAGCATCAAATATTGAGCAACTTAACACTTTCAATGAGTATTGGGTTTTAAGGACTTCTTATCCAGTGGATATACATCCTTTGTACCTTGCTTATTCTTAAATGTAATTACCCATGAAAGTTTTCTTCTTATAATTTAATCATAGAAGTTACTTGAAATGGTGTAAAACAGGTAGCAAATTTATGTTTTGGCAATTAAACAAGAAGCTGTGGATGATGTGAATGGAAGAAATTTAGATAGATCACTTTGTTTATTACGCTCTAATCTACTTCACTGAAGGAAGAACTAAATCTGGAGAAGTTAAAAGAAGTTCATTCAAGACATGATGAGAGCAGACTGTCCACATACCGTGTCTATGATACGGAATGATAGCCTTTTGTGAGGAAAGATAACCTAATCAAATGGAAAAAATGAAGCGAATTCAATTCTAGAAGTTGAGAGCTTGTTGATTCATGTGCAAACTATTAAGTGATTGACAAACATGGTAATGTTAGAAATCAGAAGTGTTTACCGGCAAATCTGGAATTGGGATTTTCTCATAGATTTTTACTTGCAACGACTCAGATTCACCTTGCACATCACTTTCGTTCACTTCTTCATTATAGAGCAATACCAATTCCTGGAAGGCTGCTTCCTAATTAAGACAGTAGAAAAAGACAAGCAGCAAAAAGCTTAGTTAGGTGACGCTATAAACCACCTAATAGTGCACATAGTTGTCCAATAGTACAGCCATAACACGAGTACATCAGACCAAAATTGATAAATACATTCAAAAGGGATTTTTCAAGATATAAGAATGGTTTCTCTCTCTCTTCATAAATGTAGACCACTATAGCCTTATTGCTTTTGTTCACCAAAACCTATTCAAAATGAAGTAGGTCATTGCATAGATTTTAGAGGAAATCTCTTTTGATTGTAGGGGAAGAAATACACTAAGTAGCAGAACAGAGTCTGGCTTGCCACCAAATTTGAAAATAAAACAAAGGAAGTTAGCAGCTTACCTTTCATTGAAAAATAGGGTGAAATTAAAATTACGAAAATGAACTCGGTGCGGTTTGGTTTGGTAAACTGTATTACTGTAGTTTGTTTAGGTTGGTGCCTGACAGAATGAAAAACGACCGTGCTCACCGCCACTCTCAACAGTGCAATGTGTTTTGATAACCTAGTCAATAACCTACAACTTAAAAGGATAGTTCAATGAAAGTATAAAATGTTGAAAAAGCAGCAAATTTCATGAAGCTGAAAACCTGAAGGATAGATTGCGAAAAAAGAATGGACACTCCAGTCTTCAACACTTCCCAAACATTGTTTGTCCAAGATTTCTCTGTAACTGGCCTCCATACATCACTAAGTGAAATCCTGGATATGGAGATTGGCCTGCATGACCATAAACACTTAATCTATTATGTCAAATAAAATGCATTCTAGTTTCAAAATTTGATCAATAAGATATTGAAGAATTTACTCGATGAAAGGAAGAAAACTGAAATTGAGTTCACAAACCTTAAATAAGGTTCTGATTCGTCGTTATCACCCTTGAACTCAAATGGGGTTTCTGGCATTGGTGGCACAAGCCCAGTCCATGTAAGCAATTTCCTTAAAAGCCTTCCACGAGGTCCAGTTGATGATAAGATGCCTTCATAACGTGTCACTGCCTTTTGGGCTGCAAGCCAGATAGGGAGCTCCTGATTTAACTGTGACCCTACTTCAAATGTACCATCAAGGATCTCTAGAAAATCTGAGTTCTGCAAGTCAGAAGCTTCTAAAACCCAATGCTTAAACTTCTTTGTCCAATCCTTGATTTCTTCAGTGGAATAAGAACCTTTCAATTTCTGTTTAACACAATAAAATTAAGCCATATTCTCTGAAGGGAGAAAAGCAGATGATGCATTTATCGTAAGGTAGTACAGCTTGACATAAGTAAAAATAATAATAATAATAATTTTATCTCTGTCACATCTTGAAGCAAATTCCTATAGAAGAATTGCAATGTGTAGAATTTACACGTTAAAGAAGAACCGCATTTCTTAAATTTCAGAACCCAAAGGACGAGCCTCAAAGAATGTTTGGGTATGTCCAGTTCACCAAAAATATTATAAACTATCATCTTCCCTTTTCATGGGAAATAATAGGTTACAGGGAGTGCTTGTGACATAATAAAAAGATTGTTTTCGTTAAAAACAAAGAAACTGCAGTCTACTTTCACCTAAAGCTTGGATAACAGGCACAATGAACTTTTCAGAATTTTCAGCACCAAAAGAAATAAAAAAGGAGAAGATTCCTATCAAATTAGTTTTGCTCCAGAACTTCAATCTCAAAACCGTTCTCCTTCATTTTCTCTTTCTGAAACAAGATTCATCTTTCAAAATTTCCAACCTTCACTCTATATTCTTGATATCCAAAATGTTCTTCAGATTTTATTGTTCTGTAGAAGATAGATTTCCAGCATGAAAGGCATATTTCTATTGAATTAAACCCATACAGCCTTCATTTATATCTAGGCATTCAGTAATGAAAAGATGAGGTCATTGGGTGTAGAAACATGCTGCAGAGAAAAGAATGACCTCAATCACCCACGCGCCAAGCTTCCCCAATGGTTTTGATATGGTAACGAGAATTCCTTGCAGAAGTTTGGACTGTATGTAATCCAATTTTTCAACTAGCAGTAGACCCTTCTGCCTCTCAGTTGCATAACCCCGCCTGTATGATATGAGTTGATAATGATAGACTGGAAAGAAAATGTAAGCCAATAGCAAGTTATCCACATAGATTCACTGAATAAATCACAAATGAGAAAGACAACATCCTCATATAGCATCTTCATATAGCACACTGCTGTAGAGAAGTATCAAATTTTTCTCACAACTAAGGTAAAGATCCATTGACTGCAAACAATATCCAACTGATGTCCTCACTCAGTACAATTAGTAAAGAAGCTATTTAAGACGTCCAAAAACCTTCTTCTTCTTCACTGGACTGTATTAATATAAAAGAAATTAGCAGTACAATCTAAATTTCTTCTACACTGGCAGAGTAAAAATCTAGATAACTCGAGATATAGCGGCAGAGCTCTATGATGGAAACCCAAATTAATAGAAGTATAGCCAAACTTCTCAGTTGCTTTAGTTGTAAGAGAAATTAGCCTCTTATTCCACTAAGTGGGATCAGCAACAACACGCTTGTAAATATAGTTATCTGTTTAGCATTACGAATATGCTTTGTATCAGGATTCCACAGTCCCAATTTGTCCAAGCGTTTGTATGTAAGAACAGGAGCATGCACTCTCATCTGAGCAGCTTCTTTTTTTTATGATCAAATCCAAGCAGCTTCTTCACATGCCTGATAAGCTGATAGTACATAATGAGTCAAAGGAAAATAACTGCACAATTCAATGCTTGCAATCAAAACACATACAGAACAAGAATAAAACAAAATTGACAAAGAGAACATAATATAAGCACCAGAAACAATGGCATGCCGCAATCATATGTCACGTCATCAGCATTGTACATCAGTTGAAACCATGCAACAGTTGGATTTGCGTTGCAACAAGGTCATTGGAATCAAAAATGTCCGACAGTAATACATCTTCTCAGTAGGCAATTCCAAACTCAGTATAAAGATAGGTGAAAATATCAAACTTTCAACACCATTATCTGGGATGTGTTTACCTGTAAATTATAGAATTGGCCTTAGAAGCTCTCTTCCAGTCAACATATATGGGCAAAGTAAGAAGATAGTCAGTATTCAATGCGGATGTCAACATTAAATCGCTAGCCGATAGCTCTTCAAACTGTGCATTCCAAAGAAGTTGCATGAAAGCCCGCTGGAAACGAGTGGCCACAGCAACTCTAAAAAAAATGGTCGTTGTGAGTCAGATTTGCCTGAGCATGAACTGGAATAACGAATGAACGGGCGACTCAATGAGAAACTTAATTCACTTGAATTCTGAAGCACGTTTGCTGCTATGCGGCACCATAACTAACCTGGATGGATCACCACCGCATTTCCTCCCATTGTTTACCGAAGAGCCAACCAGTTTCTTCAACATAGTAGAGGACATTAGAGGAAATTGCTCCTCAACTTCTATCTTACCCTCCTCGCCGCTCAAGGTCGCGTCGGACTTCATCTCATCGGCGACGAGCTCGCTTTGCCTCCCATCATCAACCGTTTCCTCCTTTCCCGCGAAACCCGAAATGAGGGAATAATCAGCCCGCATGTCTTCTAGAACAACCTTATGTTCAGCATGAATAATGGCGTCCAAACACCTTGGTCGGCGACCAACGGAAGTAAATGAGTGAGGTACTACCATCGAGTTTTTCGCGATTCGGTTAGGAGTAGGACGGTGAAGATGACGAGTAGAGAGGAAGTCTTACCGAGACACATTGAGGAACTGAAGGGCTTCGTCCCGGTCATCGAACGCTGTCGTCAAAATGGCGTCCAAAAGCTGTGCCTTAGTGACGGGGATGTACTTTTGCCGGGGGACCTGGACGACCCGCTCTGGTTTCGCTTCGTCGTCGCCGTCGTCGTCGCCGCCGCCGTCGTCATAGTCGGCCTCATGGTTCTCCGACGACGATGAGGGCTCCATCTCGACCGGCAATTCGTGGCATTTGAGGAGGAGGTGAAGGGGACGATGATCAGGGAATATGGGATGAGTAGACATCCTCAGCAAGCGGCGGGACCGCGAAGAGGGAGATGCAGGCGAACGATGCGAAGGGAGAACGATGCTGGTTAAGGTTTGACATGATGACATGAGAGAAGAGAAGACGACAGGGGGAACTCCCACTCCCACTCCCACCCCCACGCTTGCGAGCTCCTTCCTGTTCGCAAAATTGGTGTCTCTCTCTCTGGATATCTCTGCTCCGGCGGATATTATTTTATTATATGTGCCTTTAGATTTTTCCAAATTTTGTCGCATTTTGTTCATCTGGCCCTGGGGAACGCATGAAAATAAAATAAAATAAAATAACAAAATGGAGACGCCTCCTTTTTGACTCCGTTCTTTCTTTTCCCATTTGACAATTCAATTCGGGTGGTACTTTTATTATTGTTTTTTTTTTTTTTCAGGAGGAACCGGCTTGCACCGATAGCGCGCCGTAAACCCCCAGACAACACGTGCTAGCCACCACACACGTGCCACCAAGTAAGTCATCTAGTGTCTCCGCCAACCTCCTTGCTTCGTAGGAGCTTCGAATGCATTTGTTGTGTTTAACAATAATTTTTCAAGAATGTCGGCTCCAATGAGCAGACCATCTAATTTTGTTGAGCTTTTCGACTCGCTCTAATTGAATTTTAGATGAGAAGCTTATTGTAACTCTGTACTGAGCATCCATTTGGCTCTTTTTTTTTTTTTTTTTTTTTGCTTTTGGAAACCATGATCTCCATATATTATTCGAAATTGAACAGAATGTCCAAGGGGATTCTTTGAAAGTATAATTCCTTGCTTTATATACTTTCGGGAACATACACAATAGTCATTGCAAGTCCATCTAAAACCATAAAAACAAAAGATAAAAATAGGGAACAGAGAAGAAACTTCACATTACCAAACAATCTCCGTTCACTCACTCACGCGCACGCATCACCCGGAGGGAGAGATCGTGTCGCAGAAAAGAAACTCAATTGCGTCAACTACTTTGATAGCTTCATTTGCTTAACATATAGTTGGATTCCAGCTTGTGTCTCGTTGCTGGCTTCTCTCATTCACAGTACCAATTTACAATGAGCAGGAACTCGCAGACAAAAGCAGATTGGTGGTAGTTGAATAGTACCGTGGGAGGAGGAGATCTACTTTTTTTTTTGGTCAGGAGGAGATCTACTTATATGCAGGAATAATTGCGTGGCGCTCTATTTTTGATAAGCCTAATTCCTTGCAATTCGATACGCAATGGTAGGGAGGAATCTTTATGCTTTAGATAAGGAGGTCGATTGGAAACCGTTGAAAGGGGATTTTTGCACTTTGTTCTTCTAATCTTACCAGATTAGAATTCTATGAAACCTTCAGCTGTAAAAGTTCAAGAATATTAACTAGTCATATGATCTCGTTGAATTTAATCCAACACACAAGTTTCTATCTAAATAATTTCATCGCCTGAGTATAGCGAAGGATTCTACAACCAAACAAAAATATGAAGGATGGTTTATTCAATTATCTCTATTTGAGTAGACTGGTGGGCGAGCCACAACACTCTATCCTATCATCACTCAAACTCATATGTTAAAAACAAAAGGAAGCATATGCTTTTGGAGATAACATACAAGTGCCATAATTTTCATATGATGCTCATTCAAGTGCCATAAATTTTTTTTTTGTCACTTGACTATCATAATTAATGTATAGTTCTCATTTAAGTATCATAATTTTTTTTGGAAAAAAATCACCAAAAATCTCAAACTTTACCCAAAATGACAAATTTACCCTAAACTCTTTTTTGTGACATGAAAAATCCTGAAGTTTGCTAACTGTGACACATTTACCCTAAATTATTTTTTGTGACATAAAAAACCCTGAACTTTTATTTGTGTGACACATTTACCTTAAATCATAGGGGTATTTTGGTCTTTTTACTTTTAGAAACCTTTTTCTTGTCTAAATTACATTTAGAGAATACGAAGCAGCGAGGTGAAGTGACTGCCCTTGTAGACGGAAGATTTTGACTTAGGAAAACTATACATTAGGAGTTAGGACACAAGCCACTTTAAATTCTTTTCAAGACTACCAGGATAATATTAGTGGGACTTGATCCAGCACTAAAACAACCGGCGGGTTCACCTACTGGTTGCAAGTTCCCAAGAGTAATCTTTCTTCCTCCATTGAAGGACCGTAGGAACACTTACCTGATTACAATACTCAAAACGACCGAGCGGAGTGCTGGAAGCAATAACACAGAAGGAAGGACCTAAGAGAGCGGCAAGAAACCATAGCCACTAGAGTTACCATGATAACAACGTGGATTGCGATAATGTTCGCGGCATTATCCCATGCAATACTAGTCTTGGTATTGACCAAGGATCTTAAAAGAATGCAATGTATAAAACGGTGGATATTATAGTTTTCGGATGGGGCATATTTGTGTTTTTGTTTTTATTGGGTTAAGTTAAGCCTTTTGAATCCAAGTTATGTTCAATATATCCAAAATACGATAAGCAAATATCATCTGAGAAAATTTAATAAAATCCAATACATTATCCTTATTTAGATATTGAGAAAATCTAATTAAATGGTGTACCTTGTATCAGTGCACTTAGAAATATAATGTATGCTTGAATTTGCACTAGACTAAATATCATATTTGCGACGGAACTTCTAGGCAGAAATTAATCAAATCCAAGACTCAATCACTGGGTTGCTGCCAAGAATATTATAAGATACTTAAAGAGGATAAGAGATTATATGCTAGTTATAATATACAGACATGTTCAATTCTTGCAGCTAGTAGGATATTCGGATGTAAACTTTGCTGGTTGTTAAGATGACATGTGATCAATAATGGAATATATATTTATGTTAGCAAGAAGTGTAGTAAATAAAGTTTTATGTCTACTATGTAACATTCTTTTAGGTTGTTACTTAGGTTATTTGGCTCCGGAATCTCATGAAGGAGTTGACCGTTTTGATTTTATGGATAAACCCATACGGTTGTATTGAGACAATAAATTTGTAGTATTATTAATAACAGAGATCTCAAATGGTCTAAATATATTACGGTCAAATATTTTTGACCATAAAGAAACGGTACAAAAATGTGACGTTCTAATATAACATATTTTTACAGATGATGTGGTTGCAGATCCACTAACTAAAGGCCTACATCCGTGTGTATTTGAATGACATGTTATTAGCATGGGCCTAGAAGTATATTGAGATACTGTTATTTAGTGGGAGTTATTTTGACTTTACTCTGATAAAGTTCAAATCTATGTTCGTTACATTTAATAACGGTTTGATGCCGGATATGGGGAGGGCACCCTCGCCCGACGCAGGCGAGGGGAGGGCACCCCTTGCCCGATGCTTATAGCTATTACCTTCGTGGTGTCGGCGGCGGCGGCGGTGGAGGCGGTGACCTGCGGTGGGCTAAGAAAAGACCCGGGGACTTTAGGACATGTAACCTTAACCTAATGAAGTCCGTGCGGTGGAAATGAAACATTTTTCAAAAAAGTCCTTTTCGCAAAAAGAGTAAAATTACTCCTCTGGAAATTAGAGGAAGCAAGGAACGAAGAATTGAATGCAAGAATTCAATTTAGAAAAAAAAAATTCCTAGTGGTTAATTAATGATAAAAGGGGAATAAAATATTTTGAGTATTATTTTAACTATTTTTTTTTTTTGATGACCCAGGGAACCCCGCACGGTCGGCAGGAGATAAACCACCGAGGGCGACACGTGCTGTGCAGCCACCATACACATGTCACCGGGTAAGTCACCAATGTCTCACGCCAGCCTCCCTGCAACTTGCGTCGCAGGGGTTTCGAACTCCAGACCTTTTAGAGAAAGGAAGCCTCAAGCCTATCCAGCGGAGCCATCGGTGGGTGGTGTATTATTTTAACTATTAATATAGAAGAGTGCGGAGAAAATGAGACACTATGTTACTAAAGTCAAACAATTCATACAAAGAAATTTGCAAATTTTAAAGGTACGATGGCTTAGAGGCAATGTGTGATGGGGGCCGACCATAACCACGTACATGCCCCACCCCGCATGCCAGTAGGGAAATTATCCCTAAAATCCACATATTTTTAAATTATTCCCTCAATACAAAATACCACCTAGGAGCACCATATAAAATCCCGAACTTCAAAAAATAAAAAATAAAAATATGACGTAAAAACGGTAGGAGATAATTAACCTATGAAAATCTCCACTTTTGGATTAACCTCTAAACTTGAAAGAAACCCTAATTGATTTAAAAATGAGCTCGAAAAATCTCGATTATGATACCTAAACCCTTAATAACTCATTGACACCGAATTGTCCTCAACAAAACTCTTAAATAATCTCAATATCGTAAGTCATTCGTGATTAGTAAATACACCTCGAGTAATCTCTTAACCTCTAATTAACCTAATTAACCTCAAAATCCAAATACCCTAAAAAAAAAAAAAAAAAAAAAAAACCCTACACTTGAAATAACCCCTATATCCAAAATAGTACTTCAATAGTCATTGTGGGTTGAAAGTGAGGGTTACAGGATATGGTTGGTGAATAAAGAAGTAACCTACGTCCGGAAGGACTGTTATTTTTATTTTTTTTTTATTTTGCGAAATTAACATTTTAACTCAACATGCTTTGATTATTACAAAGATTTTTTACTTTCACTTTAAGTTGAAAGCGCTGTGTGGGGGTCTAATATCACCGAAAAAAACTTAAATTAAGTCCATTATGATGATAATAATAGCCCAAAGTTTTTATTTTGTCACAAAAAATTCTAAACTTTGTTTAATGTAATGCCGATACTTCAAACTTTTCTTTTTCTATATCATCAGTACCACAAATTTGTTTTAGTCTTTTTCCAATGTGGACACTAAATGGTTAAGTTCGAGCAACAAATACTGAATTCATCACATAGTTATCATTTTCTCATTCTTATTGAAGAAGAATTATCGATGATACAACCTTTGATCTAGAAAAATCGTACTTAAATAGTTGTATGTCGTGCCAAGGGTCTATTTCTAAGAGGAGACGAGTGCGATGATGGGATTCTGAATCGGCCATGAGTGCGGTACCCCTAATTTTCCATATATGTCCTGATATTTGATTCTCTCGGCCAAAGCAGGTGATTGACAAGCAAATGATTAACAAAACTATAAAAAGAAATAATGATTGATAAATATAGAACTATACTTTGTTATTTAGCTTAACCGTTCCTCACTTTCAAATCCGGACAGCCCCAAGCTAACATTCAGAAATTTTTATTACTTGTTACATCTGCACCACATCAATTAAAGGCTACGCACTACCAAGATCCACACGACACATACCCAATAAGCGATAGTCATGCTATTTTTGTGGTCATTTTTGTGACATTGAATGTGCACTCTTACTCTTACACTTAATCGGTGACATAACTCATTTGATTTTCGCACCCTATTCAAAGTCACAGAATAACACATATTCACCATAGGATAATTTCTCACGCCATAAAATAGAGTTGCAATAAAACCTCTCTTTTCAAGTGCGCACCCCAACTTAGGCATAGCATAATTATCCTAGCACCATCAGATAGCGTGGCCCATGTGAACCACATTTGTGGTCCTTAAATAAATTTAGATAGTTTGTCCAAATACTACTAGTGATTTGCGGTCCTTAAATTTATATAGTTTTTACTTTCCTTTTTCTTACTCTTCCCACCACTCCCCTAGCCTGGACAGTGAGCAGCACGAGCTTATGATAATCCCAACCCAATATTAAACTTGATTTAACGCTCAATCTTTCTGTAATTCCACCTTAGCTAAGTTTAGAAGCTTTCTTTTTTGGGTCGTGTTTAGTTGTAATGTTATCGTCAATTTTGATAATTTAGCGCCGGTGATCCTACGTGGCACTGTCGTTGTCCACATCAGCATTTTTTGGCCAAAATTGGTTGGATGGACTAAATTGACAATAAACGAAAATGTTTAGGATTGAATTGGCAAAATTAAAAGGTTTAGGATTGATTGGTAAAAGTGCAATAGGTTTAAGACTTTTTGGATAATTTTCCTGTTTCAAAAAGGTGCCCAACACGCTTTGCTCGGGTTCATTGCTGAAAGTCAGATCTTTTCATTGGTCGTGACTCTAATCCTCAACGACAACCAAAGCTTTCGATATAGTTACCAATCATAGTTTCGTTTCGGTCCATTAACAAGGGGTGATTATTGGTGAGGAAAACAAGCAAGAGTCGCAGATATGTATATTGTCAAATCTCTAATAATGTACATTCTGTGCTTGGATTGGCCTTGGTTCTTCTTAACATATCAAGTACGTTCTGCAATATTGGGGGCCCTTATCTTGGAAGGCCAGTGAATGGAGATGGCGGTGGTATTTCGGAAGGCGGTCAATGGCGGTTACTGGTAGTATATGAATGGTTCTGGCTGAATCATGGTTGCTCGTAGTTGTCACCTTAGATTATGCGTGTGTTTGATCAATAATAGATTATATCTTCGGAATGATTCTGTGAGCGGATTGAGTGTAAGGAGAAAACGGGGGAAAGAATAGAGAATGAGAAGATGGGCTTTATATTGGAAAATAGAATTAGAGTGGGTTCAGGGCTTAATCTATCATCCGCTTTGTACAGTCTTAAGTGAACTTAATTTGGTTGAATGAACTTTGGGCTTGAACAGTTTTAAGTGAGCTTGGGCTTGGCTTAGTATGATTAGGTTTGGGCTAAAATTGTTTTTTATGAGTTGGGCTACTAATTGGAAGACATTCTGCTCAGCACCAACTTAGCTGAGAGGATTTCAAACCATTCTCGGGCATCTTACAAGTTTTTTTTTTCCTGTTCTCTATTTAACTTGTTAATTTTTGGGGGAAAAACAAACACGATCGATGATGTCATAAAAATAATGTACCCACATTTTAATATCAGACACCGCTTAAGAAGAGGAGCACCAGGTGCGAGTAGCACTTAAAGCTTTGGGCTGAATGCGTCCCGAGAGCAAAAACTTTGAAAATGCACTAAAGCATGGAACTCCTAATTCAAATAGATTAGAATTGAACATTGATACAAACCAATGGTTATGAGAGGCTCAAGCTTAGGCAGCCGAAGTACGGAATTGATGAACCTTGAACTTAGTGATACTTGATTTGAAAGGCTTCTCTAAACTTATTAAACATGTTAATACTATAGTTGTCAAAAAAAAAAAATTACTACTGTTATCAAGACATCACGTGCAAATTTTGATGATACAAAAAATTTAATCTAACTCATGCATTTAATCCCCTCACATATGTTTTTTTAGGGAACTCCAACAAAATTGTTTTTTTTTTCTCTAAATATCGTGTTAATGACTCGATTACATGCACTACTGATGATGATGAGCGTGGGTTGGACTCAATTAGCAAGGATGGTTAATGAGGAAAACAGAGAGGAACTCGCTTCGTGAGTTCTACCTTGACTCGGTAAATTAATGGCGAGTCAGTGCAAAGGATGCAACTGAAACAAAAGACCATGAAAATCTTTCGATTTAGACCTGCGGAGGACCGAAATTCATGTGTTCACAGGGCTTTTCTAATCGCCGATGAGTTTCATGCACAAGAAATTGCGTGGACTTGCGACGTCTTTTTATTTATTTATAAGGAAAAATTTATTTATCAAAAAATATTGTAGGTGGACCAAGTAATTGAGTACCGTGAAACTTGTGCCTCACTCATCCTCCTAATGTATAGTAGTTTAAAAAATTCCATAATCAATTTCTCTGTGATATCTATACGTAATAATCTGGACCTAACCTCCTTTTGCTATTCTGCGGGTCCTCTGTTTCGCAGAAACTTACCAGCAGACACTCGAAGTTCATTCTTTTTTTCAAAGTACCCAATTAATATTGTTCTCTTTCCTCCCCACCTTTCTTAACGTTTTCTTTATTCTGAGAGCAATCGCAGAGCCAAAAAATAAAAATAAAAAAATAAAAAAATAAAAATACTTGTCCTTGAGAAGCGTTAGTCGGACCTTCTTTCACCAAGTCTTGTCGCAACTAGCTCTTTCTACACACCGTAGCTATATTGTTGGTGACTGTAATCTTAGATGATCGGCCGCAAATTGGACTCCATCGAGGCGCCGCTTTAATCAAATCCTGACCTTCGTCGTGCCAGGGGGACGGTAAGTTCGTCATCTCGACCTTCAAATTTAAATAACTGTTGAGTATATGTCCAAATCTTGACAGACCTCGAGGCACGCGAAAGAAAGTTGCACCTTTAGATGTTTGATGTAATTGGTTGTGCTTTTTTTTTTTTTTTTTAAATGGAATTCCAATTCCCAAGTCTCATTATTGGCAGGTTTCTGAAACGACCGACCGAAATCAAGATGAAGAAGAGCTCGGAAACAACCCTGAGTATGGAAATTGAGTGAGAAGAGTATCAAGTGTTTTTGAGTTTCAGGGGACTAGACACACGTAATGGATTCACTAATTACCTTTATCTCGGTTTAGTAGATGCTGGAATCCATGTTTTCATAGACAATGCAGAACTCCGAGTTGGAAAAGAAATTGATGGAGAGCTTTTGAAAGCACTTGAGAGGTCTCGAATCTACATACCCATTTTCTCTACAAACTTCACTGCCAGTTCATGATGTTTCCGTGAGGTCGCACACGTGGTAAAATGCACATCGGAATCAAATGGGAAGAAAGAGTACTCACGGTCTTTTATGATGTGTACCCTAATGATGTGAAGCTTAAATCCCAATTGTACAAAGAAGCTATAGCCGAGCACAAAAAGAAGTTTCCCTCTGAGGAATTGAAGCGGTGGGAAAATACCCTTGTTGAGGTTGCGCGTATAAAGGGATGGGAGTTAAGAAATCGAAGGTGATTTTCCTCAACTTTTTTGGTTAGCAAGCACAATATTTACAATTCATTGGACGAAAGTTAGTCCCTAGAAATTTCCAAACATTTTGGCTAATTTTTTGGTTAAGATTTCCATTAGGAGTTAACGAAAGCTAGACCGAACACCCGAGAACCCACATTAGAAAATAGAATATGGCCGACTTTTTCTAAAAGCACAATGAACCGTCAAACCCAACCCAGCAAGGCATTTTCTAATTCATGTTGGGTTCACCCAATATGACTCGACAGCTAAGGCCAATTTCATACTTAATAAAATCTTTTACTTAATCGACTATTTTACGTAATCATGTTATCACAATAAAATTATAGTCCAATCATGCGATTCTATGTAGTGCAATGGTCATCAGAAAATATTGTACAATAACAAACTCGTGTTAAATTGTTTTCTTTTGGGTCTGTAACTTGTGTTAAAGTGTTGAGTCATTAGGAATATTGCAATTTTATAACTATAGCGAGACATGGTTAGATTTTTTTTTTTTTTTTTCCCGAAAATTGCATGATTAAACATTGCAAAAGTGCATGCATGATGCTTGTATGCAAAAAAATGGACGTTTAAAAAGATATTACAAAATTTGGCTATCATAAAATGTTAGAATTATTAATTAAAAGAAAATAAATTTTGACATAATATGAAGAAATCGAACACATATATGTGAAGAGAAAAATATTTCAAGATTTAAAGTTTTCTCTAGCAAATTTATTTGACGATAGAAACTATTTAAATTTTAAATTGAAATATGTTATTAATAAAATAGAATTATTAACTTAGGTATTTGTCTATTAATAGAACATAGATGAAACGACTAGTTGAAGATTTTTTTAGGGAAGTAAAAATAATTACAATCAAGTTGGACCTCTTGGATTTATACAATAATATAGATAAGATTATCGATTATATCCTAACACTACCAATAAAAATCACAACAAATG
The DNA here is from genome assembly GCA_014182555.1 of Eucalyptus erythrocorys. Taxonomy (NCBI): domain Eukaryota; kingdom Viridiplantae; phylum Streptophyta; class Magnoliopsida; order Myrtales; family Myrtaceae; genus Eucalyptus; species Eucalyptus erythrocorys. The sequence continues at coordinate 39,188 of CM024601.1, read as the reverse complement.
TTTCCTTTACAATTGTGAGTTGATCAAAATGGATAGGGCGTGCCTATTTTCTTAAAACTCTTTCTAGATGAAAAGTAAAAAACTCACCTGAATCTGTTCATTTTGGCTTAAAAAGACAAATTTCATTTTTTTTTTTTCACTTTCTCGCTATAAACTGAAGTTTTTTCAATCATTAAATTTAAATTCACGTCTATATTAGTATAACCTGAAATTTTTAGGAAAGATTGAAAAGAAAATCAAAATTTCCGTCGCACAATTGGGAAAAAAGAAGTAAAAGATGAAAGTTAAGATGGACAAGCCAATTAGTGGACCAAAAAAACATCATTCATTATCCAACCACATTTTTTTTCGGTCGGACTTATCCAACCACATTACTTAAGGTGATTCTTTTGTTGCAAAAAGGAAAACGAAAAACCTTCGTTTCCTCTGTCTCCTAGCTCGTGCACTTTTTTGGGCCAAAGTCCCACTGAGAAGCAAAAGAAGAAAAAACCAAACTATTTTACCGTTTACTTATAAGTCAGAAAAAAAAGGCAAGTACTTTCAAATTTAAAACAGATCTAGCCAATGTCCCTCTATCGCCGTTAAAACATGGATATTCTGTTAAAGTCCTCCTGAAATATCAGTTTCGCCCCTTTCTGTTTTCTTCTTATATTTTTTGTATTGTTGGTGGGATTTTGTTTAATTGTACGACTGTTGGACCATGTGCGTTGCACCTGACCTGGTGATATTGGGCTTTAGCTACCACTCACAAAAGTGTTATCCTTAAGTTTTGGGTCAAAATTTTATTTTTCTCCATTAAATCGTAATAGACAACCCCTATCAAAATAAGGAGGAAATCCATTAAAATAAAAGGATCCGTTCATTTCGCGAAACATGAGTGATTTGAAAATATTTTTCGAAAAATGATTATTTGTATCGTTTAGAAAAATAAATGAATGAAAAACTTTATTATTACTCACGAGAATATTTAGATATAGCTTGTTGTTGATGATGAAAATATTTTTCCAAATAATATAAACAATCATTTTTAGAAAAATATTTTTCAAAACACTTATTTTCCATGAAACAGACGCACGGGGAATGTTTTCTTTGGCATAAACAAAAGCAATGACAGTCTCTATGCATTTACTTTCACTCTGTACTCGTATAGTTTTTTTCCTTAAGTGAAGAACTTGGTTAGATTTAATATTGTCATTTTAGTAATTTTTTTCATTGTAAAGGCCTAAAAACACTAAGAAATATGCTCTAGACTTATGTGCAACAAAAGCAAAACACACCTTAATCCTAATTTTGTAGTACTCATCTGATCTCATGTGTACGGCTGCATGCAAATCGACATTCTGGCCATTAAGTGAAATATGGTAGACGAATTTTCTAAGGGAAAGAAAAATTACACATTAGCAATCTACGTACTAATCTTTAACAAATTTTTGTGGTGGCAGTATCGGGCTAGAGCCCAAAATTAGATTTTCATACCAACTTGTCTTGGCAAAGACACGCCAACTTTAAATTAATAAGCACAAGTTTTACGTAACTTTATATCAAATAAATTTAGTCACTACATTATTCTTAGTAAATTAGATAAGTTGCTTAAAAAAACTTATGCTAAAATTAAATGAGTTCCAAAACATTAAATCAAATATGTATCTAGAAATTTGAAATCTAAATTAATATATAAGATTATAATTTGACATTTCAATCTTCTTGTGTATTTATAAAAAGCACACCAAAACAAGGTTGTAAAACTTGAGACAATAAATAATTTACATATAGAATCAGATGCCACTTCAGTAATTTTTACTAGTGAAACTATATGATGGCCAATTAAATAGAAATTATTCAGTTGATAAGTTGGTATATAGAAATTTATGTTAAATTGCTTGAGTTAATATGATGTATTATAAGTTATCACTAATTATTTTCATCTCTTGTTTGTCTTTATAGCCAAATTTTATTTGGATAATGAATTATCTTATCATTTTCTAGCTAAATATATTTATGTGGGTACGCTTATGATTAAGTGCAGTTACAAAATATGCAATGAAATGCATTAAAAATAGATTTAAATTTCTTTGAACAAGTTGGATCGTTATTCAATGTTTTCAATTGTTCACGTATTTATATTAAGTAAACAAATTGACAAACTAAGAAATAAGACAGCTTATATTTATGATTACAATATTGTTTTTGTCAATTTTATATAATTAGATTAAATGCATGTATCTTTAATTGTGTTGGACTTGTGTATGATTTATTTTATTTTATTTTATTTTACGTAGGCGTACTTGGGAAATGACCATTTTAACCATTTGAAAAAAGCTGATGATCCTAGAGAGCATATAAACCACTCAGTGTTCACTTCTCTTATTCACTTCTCTTATTTTAAGTTACTCACCGTGTCAACCATTGTAAAAAACATCCCATAATGCTTCAGAGCAAATTAGTTATTACAATAAGATTTTTTTTCTAGTGTTAGAAAATTAACAGAATGTGCAAATATATTGTTGGTCCTTGCAAAGTGGATATGCTACACGAAGTCGAGAGATGCTTATTTGGAAAGAGTCGTTTGTTGATTTGAAAGCGGTCGAGAGCAAATAGGTTGAAGTTTATTTGTTTTGGAGCGGTTGAGATATGCTTTAGGTCCGTTTGCCAGTCATGGCGAGACACCATTGACGACCCCAGTTTCGTGGCCCTCCACCTGAACCACTCCGTTCATTGGCATCTCGTCTTTCTAAGTTGGGGCAATTTTCCGAGGACCTCTTGCTTTCTATTTGCGGGTCAATCCTTTTCCCCTTCACATGCCACCTACCTGTTTCGTAGATCTTCCACGGCTTTACGCTTCGTTGATTCACATGACTGTTTGATATGCGTCACGTGAGTTTCCGGAGGAGAAAGCTATGGGCAATCATTCCAAATGTGGAATTTACTCACAAAAAGGGACAAGGTCATCCCCAGATCTAGTCCGGAGCGTAAATTTACTTTGGGGTTGTTAAAAATTTTTGGATTTGTGCGTGCGGAAGCATGATTTTAGTATTGGTGATAATTTTTTATTAGTGATGTGTGCAAGTGTATGATATAGTTTGTAGAGGATGGACGGGGGATAAGTTAGGATAATTGAAGGATATAAGACACGAGATATGGGGGAAAATAGTTTCATTAGTTGAATAAAATAATTTGATGGAGATATTGGTAGACACTCTCCATATAGACATGGTGGAGGTCTAAGACCTCTCACGGTGAAGGTTTTCCCACACAAGGTGGACCTCTCACACTCAAATGAATGAATTACAAGCCTATTTATAGGCGTGAGTCACCACCTTAGTACAACATTCTAGATTTCTATAAAATATTGTCCATGTAGGCTTCATCTGGAAAATTCTAGATTGTTGTTCTTCTAGAGAGTTCTACATTTGTGCTGCTACATTTTTCTTTGCCACCTAAGCTAGATTTTCTTAAGGATTTTTCTTGACTTTTCTAACTAATATCAATCTTGAAGTTTCTAAAAAATTTTAGAGAAAATGGATCACAATTTCCAATAGGGACAAACTTGTCGTGTTGTTGTGGGATTTGGCTTCGATGCTTCAAGAAATGACTATAAGATCATGAGGATTCTCCATGATCCAATTGATGATAATCGACGCTTGGACAAAGAAGTATACTCTTCGATATGGTAGACAAGTATCCCGACTGCATGGATATGGATAAGGAAGAACGAGCTTCCTGGAACCCAATTGTGGAACAATTCGAATTTATTCACCTAGCAAGGTGTTTTGATTGGGTCCCTATTGTTGAAAGTCTTGTTTCACTTAATAGATGAGTCAATTGCTTATGATAGATTGATTCTGCACAAGGGTTGATAGACACTAACCTCATTTACTCTTTGTACTTCTTGCAAGGCATATGGGTTTTTCTTTAAACTAAGCAAAGCCTGTTCTCCATTTTTATCGTAAACCAGAATGTGCCGAATTTTTTTTCTGGGTTTAAGACTCAGTTACTGTCATTCCAGCTAGGAGAGGACATACATGTACATCGCGTGGACGAGTTTTCCCAGAACATTCGAGTAATCTTACTTTTTATCTGATAGCTCCTCCTTTTGAGAATCGCCTTTTCATATAGGTGCTTGTCCATGGATAAATGGGAATTGGCTGTGTATAGACCTTTTCCGTCCGCCTTGGGATGAATGGTCTAAGGTGTCGCGCCTAACCCTAACAGGATCTCGAGCCCTCCCAAGCTCACGTTATACACGACAATTTTATACGATTTAATCATCTAACAACCTAAGTAATATATGGGAGCCGCCACTAGCTTTATTTTGGAGGTCAGCTAGAAAACCTAATCGAGGGTCGGAAGAATCCTTCGATTCCTACGCAACCAGAGATCTAAGCTCGGGGACTTGGGTTATGTTAATATTTCTATTAACGCCCTTTCGGTACCTAAATGGCATATTGTGTTTTGTTTTATTACATCCATACATGGCAAATTGCTTTCAATTTATCCTATTTCTAAGAAAAAATGAAAACAATCGAGGAAAACACAATTAAAAGACAGAAAGTAAACAATCAAGAAATAGCAGTAAATCTAATCATGCAATCCTAAAAATGAAGAGAGCATCGAAAAAGAAATAGAGAGAGAAAAAGAAAGACCCGCAACTCGTCAGGTTTTATACAACACAAAAGGCCCGAGACACATGTCGGGAAGGAAAAGGAAGAAAGGAAATTACATTATAATGGTCGGAATGGACATCGACCTCCACCGTCTTCATGCTTTTTCTATCTTCAAAGTCCTAATCTAAATCTAAACTAAGAAATTTAAAACTAGATGCATGGAAATGGAAACGAACATCACAAATGACATCGAAGTTATCAAGGTAAGAACCCATGTATAATTGGGCTCTAAATAAAGCATGCATCAAATTCAGCACATTGGCCATTCATTTCAAGACAAAGAGGTAACTAATCATAGGAAAACAGCATGACAGCAAGATAAAAACAACAAAACAGCAAAACAGAAACAGCAAAACAGCAATGCAAAAACAGCAAAACAGCAATGCAGCAAAGCAGAAACGGCAGGACAGCAAAGCAGAAACGGCAGGACAGCAAAGCAGAAATGGCAGGAACGGCAGTATAGGAACAGCAAAACAGCAATGCAGCAAAGCAGAAACGGCAATGCAGCAAAGCAGAAACGGCAATGCAGCAAAGCAGAAACGGCAATGCAGCAAAGCAGAAACGGCAGGACAGCAAACAGAAGACCAAAACCAGTAAAATAGCAAGGAAAAACCAGTAAGTGTTGAAGAGGTTTCGACAAATCTAAAGCAAATTCAGAATGGCATGCTTATGATTTTCACCCACAACAAGCTTTCAATGGTCTACATCAGCTTCCCATTGCAAGATATCAATAAAAGAAGTCTCCAAAGAGAGAGCAAAATCAGTGAACAGAACCAACAAAATCATATCAGAACAATCAGCTTTCTATGTTATTTGAACCCTCAACATACCAAAACATAGTCCAAGAGAACACGCAAGAGAAATCTTTATACAACATCGTTGCAGAAACTATCCAAGTGAAAAGAAAGCACAAACCGAAAGTGATTATAGAAAAACCCACAGAAAAATCTGAAGCTTGTAAACCCTGTGAACCCCTGTGCCTCTTTTATATTTACTTGGCCCCACAGAAAGTATATGACAGATATTACAATCAATTTCAAAGAAAACAATATCATCAGATTCAACATACATATTCTTTCTAAAAAATTTTCAAGAATAGAGATATGCCAATCAGTCAAAACAATCTGTACAAAGACAGTGCATCTACTTCGGTTATTTTCTGCAAACTAAAATGCGTCTCCTCATCTTTCAATCAACAAATGAACTTCAGAAATCACTTCAGATGCATCACAGCTTATTCATGGGGAAACTCCTACAGCTTAATCAAATTCAATACCGAGATCATGGAGCATCAAGTAAACAATTTCAATCCACACATTAGCACTAGTTCAAATTGCAGGTCATTGGAGTCCCTTAACTTTGACTAAGATGCTGCAATCATTGCAATCATTGGAAGCCAAGAGCATAGTAAAATACAATCAAGCAGACAGAATGGTACAGCAGAACATGTAAAGCGGAATTATGTAGTGCAGTCTCAAACACTAACTGTTGAATAAAGCAACAAAAAGATCAACTCAGACATCATCAAAACATCAACATGCATTCAAGACATTAAAAAGGGCTCAGTCACAGTCTGTTCTTCCGACAATCAGCAGCATTGTATTAATCAAACGACAATGATGACAACAGCAGCATTGTATCAGCAAGAAACTCTTTCAAACAAAATCAAAGTATTCAATAAGGAAAATTCATTCTAAATCGAATATCATGAAGAATTAAGAAACTGCAGCAATCGCCATTATCAATATTATGGATTTTGGAATGATGAAAGCAGAAAGCCAAGAATAAGAACTTTCATTGCCAGTCATGAGCAATAAAAAATTCACAGTATATCACATTGAATAGTGACAACAACCAAGACAGGAATGAAGGATGGGAAAATGAAACACTTAGACGTACGGCCTTTATATGCTACACTAATTTTTTCACTTTGAATAGCATAACCAGCATCACTCAGACAACATGCTTTGTCTAGCTTGTTAATGTATATTGACAAGATATTACAAGTAGCAGCTTACTAGGTTAGATGAAAATACAATGAAAGTTGGTGACATACAGGGTTTGCAAAATTCCAAAGTATCGCAAACACATAAACACACGGTGCCAAAATTCACTACAGGGTTATGTTCAGCAATCAAATTGATTCTGTCACTCAAACATGTTTGGCGAGCAAACCTTTATATGCATAGTAATTGTTCATTCACAGAAAACGACTTAGTGCAACAAATACCATGTCGCGCAGGTTAAGTAAATGAATATAACACTTCCAGTAAAGAATACTAAAAATAAGATCAAATTTCAAAAGAAGGCAAGGATCACCGCTAATTGAATAGAAGGTATATTCTATCATGACTCCTATTGAAACAAAATCAAAACAGACGTTGAACTAGTTCACGAATTTCATCAAACAGGTGCTAGACATTTCGGCCAACAGGTTTGAATGCAAAAAAAAATACTATTCGGACTTATCACAGAGGCTCGCGCATCACTGGATTTCATGCAGGTGTAATCAAGCATTCGGACCCTTACCTGATCGAGCCAGAAACGAAAAGCAGCTGTCACTGAGGGGTTTCGGATTTTTCCTTAGAAAAAGAACCGAAAACTCCCAAACTCGATGTGATTCCAAATCCCTGTACTTCGAGCTCCGAAAAGATGTGGTTCGCAGCAGGCGTGTCAGATCGATTCAGCGAACGAAAGCCGATTCGGCGAGCCCGATCCAAGGAGAGGATCGGCTCGTCTTCTAGGGTTTGAGGGGGGATGAGATCGAGATTGAACCTCTGCGATCAAACCTCTCGGGGAAATCGCCGCCCTAGGGTTCCTCGTTGGCTTCGCCGAAGACTCAGGAAACCCCAATCTGCTACCGTCGTCCCTGTCGCCGCTCCTCGCCGGTTCCGTTAGCTTCAGTATGAGTCAGAGTCGCTTACGCCGATCTTCGAGAAAGGGGCCAGAGAAAGCCCGATCCAGACCTCCTGGCACCAGATCCAGCGGTAGACAGTCCTTGCGGCGAAATCAGCTCCGGTGACGACAGCTTCACCGATCCAAGACGCTGCTTCGTCGCGGATGAATCTGCTCCGGACTAGAGAGAAAGGTTCGCCATGGAAGATGATCCGCTTAGGGTTTCCTTTTGGGGAAAGAGGAACCAGATCTAGGGTTTTTTTTCGAAGGAATTAGGAACGACGGAGAGGGGGAAAGAGAGAGCGAGAGAGAGAGAGAGAGAGAGTCTCCACCCGGGGGGGGGAAGAGAGAGAAAGTGATCGAGAGCCCCCTTTTATATTTTCCCATTTTTTATTATTTTTTTCGTTTTTTCGCCTTTTCCATTTTCCGTTCGGTTTCTTTTTTTTAATTTCTGCTCTCTTTTTTTTTTTTATTTTTTTTTTCATTTTCTATTTTTTCATTTTTTTCGGTTTTCTTTTGCTCTCATTTTTTTGTTTATTCAATTCAAACAATTTTTTTTTATCTAAATTGCTTAGAAAAATTCGGGTGTCAACAACTGCCCCTCTTTGGGTGGGAGCTCGAAGAAGTTCCACTCAAAGATAAAAATTGACACCTGAAATTTTTAGTCGACTCGATTTTTGAAAACAGAGGAAAACAAAAGAAAAGATAGTCAATTGTGGACCTATCAGGATATCTGAACTATTGTTGGGGTTTATTCACTCTGTCTTTCGCTCCCTCTCTCGTAGGATGGAATGAAGACAATGGAATGACTAAATGAAAAAGGGATGGTTTAAGGATAACCACTAACCTAAGGACAAGGTTTTAAGATGACCTAGAACTTGGGGACAGGGTTTTAAGTTGACCTAGAACTTGATGACAATGTTTTAAGTTGACCTAGAACTGTGGAGACAAGGTTTTAAGTTGACCAAGAATTTGGTGACAAGGTTTTAAGTTGACCTAGAACTGTGGAGACAAGGTTTTAAATTGACATAGAACTTGGTGACAAGGTTTTAAGTTGATCTAGAACTTGGGGACAAGGTTTTAAGTTGACCTGGAACTGTGCAGACAAGGTTTTAAGTTGACCTAAAACTTGGTGACAAGGTTTTAAGTTGACCTAGAACTTGAAGACAAGGTTTAAGGATAACCTAGAACTCGAAGACAATGTTTAAGAATAACCTAGAACCTAAAGACAAGGTTTAAGGATAACCTAGAACCTAAAGACAATGTTTCAAGATAACCTAGAATTGTGTGGTTTTAAGGATGGGCCTACAAGCCGTATGATTTAGACTGGAAAAAGGAAGGTCTCACCATGTAAAAACGGGTTTCTACCAAGTTTCAATTGCTGGAGAATCAATCTTGCAAAATCATATTGATTGTCAAATCCTTTTAGAGAAGATTTTAACAAAATGAGATCTGATTAAACATCTAAGGGTTAAATCAAATATGCCAAGTGGAAATATCCTAGTCAAAAGAGGTCTTTCCCACTAGCTCTCAAAAAGGACTTTTGTTCCCAATCATTGATATGGGAAGACTTGTTTAAATCTCACTGAAGAAGTCTTACTCAACCTATGTCAAAGGCTTTCGGAAACTTTCACAATGAATACAATCCATTGATCAAAAGGTCTTTTGAAGGGACTGTAATAATGGCTTGGTCATGGGCTTACACAAAGGATATGTACTTTGAGGCCAAGAAACGAATATTCAATCTATATCTTCATCGGGTTTACAAGTCAAGAACCTTGAAGATAAGATAAGATGGGATTGCTTCCACTCCTTCTAGCGGTAGCTCCTATGTGATATTCTCATTTCAACTCGAACCATCCCAATCGGAAGAGACTTCGGATAAGGGTTGTAATGTTGGTTCGGTGAGGCTCAGAAAGGCTTGAAAAACTTTCAGATATCAAAGGGTTAAAAAGTGAGTGATTATCTTGGCATCATTACCATCACACGACTTCTCAAAAATTCGACTCTTGAAATTTAACCTATCTCGAGAGTCTTTTGAGTAATTTGTCTTGAGACATGAGAGTTTCGCTCTTTGTTCTAATGATATTGCTTGCAATACATGTTTTCTCTTACAAGACATTTCTTTTGTTTTTCAGTGAATGATCTTTTGCATGATCAAGAATTTCGCTCTCTCTTTTTTTTTTTTTTTTTTTGCATTCTTGCTTTTCTTTGCATTTTTTTCAATGGGCATTGGCCTTACTTTTATCAGGCACACTGCTTTTTTATGTCTCCTAATTTTCATTCTCTTTTGAGTATCTAGGACTCTCGAGTGGCATGCCTAATATTCTCAATTCCGTTGGTAAATCATGTGCCTTGCCCTAGTGTGGGGAGATAATCATCACTTGGGGTTATGAAAAAATTGTATAAGGCTCAAATTGGCTAAGCAAAGGATAATTGTGTTTGTGGTAGTGAACGGAATGCTCTTCTTCACTTCGGGATGCTTCGAGTTTCGACAAGAAATCACCTGAGGCTAACACAAGAAGATTGATGCAAGTGAAAGCAATAAAATCTTTCGTAATCTTTTGCTCCACAATTTTCAACCAAGACACCCTTATTTTGCCCCAATGTGGGGTTGTTCTTGACAGGATTATTTTGGAAATGCTCCCTCTTTGGCTCAAAGTGGCTTGCAAGGGATATTGATAGTGTTTTGGATTGAGAAATGAAATGCCTTTATCATTTCAAATCATGTACTCACTGTGAATGAATCCTATGTCCTAAGACATGGTTCTTTCCACTCAATTCTCTAAAATAGTGTATAAGGACGTGTTTGGTAAAGAGATTGCCTCTCATCATTTTAGGCACCACCACCTGTTATATTTAACAATCATTTTCAGGTATTCCAAAATCCACTTTAGTTAAATTCAGCTCTTTGGGGAATGAAAATGCAATGAAATTTTGCTTGAAAACACATGTTTCTTTGACTCTACTAGAGAGATTTTTGAAAACAAGGTAGAATAAGATTTGTGGAAAGAATAGACTTTATTCAGAACGAGAATTCACCTCTAGAGTTCTAGCTGTACTTCTAGAATTCTAAATGACTCTTTCGACATTCTAAGGAGCAAAGTCACTTTACTTAGAACAGACTTTGCTTTTCTGAGATGAACTTCTCACGAACAGGTAGGACCTTCATCAAAGATACCTACAAGATGAACAAACATGCAAATGCAATATGTATGCCTGCGATGCATGATGCAAACATCCTGAAATGGCTATCATTATGTGAAATGCCATGCTTGAGATGCAATCGAAGAATGGTTAGTATGTATACTAGGTGGGGAGGGTCCAATCGATTGAAGCACTTCCATTGAGTTTCAAGATATGGAGATAAGCAAAGACACCGGTTCAATTGAAATAAGAAGTTCAACTTACTGTTGTTATTCCCTCATTCATAATAGACGGGGTCACAAGGGATGTTGAAAAAGATATTGATTAGCGAAAATGACATTCTAGAGATACGAGACTTTAATCAAATTGACCCATTTTACTTACGGGACCATCATGGCTAGTATGCTTGATGAAGAGAAGGGGTGATTGATTCAAGGATGGAAAGGTTCCAAAGTTAGAACCCTCTGGAAGCTACCCTATTTGTCTGAACTGAATCTAAAACCTATGCTATTTTTTTGGTCCGATTCTAGGGTTTACCTAACAACTTGTTTTCTTTTTTTGCTCCTTTGGTCATTTTTTATAGCAAAATCATATGAGCTTATGAGTAATAAAACAATTCAAAGTAAAAGATTAAAAACATAAATCTCTATCTACCAAAAACAACAATTTATTGTTATAATATTATAATATGTAATATATTTATATTATTCTAAATATGATCTCACTTATTGGTATTCCCAATAAATCCCAATGTTATAGCCAAATTTATCACCCACGTGTATTTCGTGATATTTGCCCGTTAATATGTTACCATAACGGTCTTGATGGAAGATATCGGTAACGTAATAAACGGTATATAAACGTCAGGTCGTCTAGTTCAAACCCTATCACTACAGAAAAACACACCATCGGGTTTGAGGGGTATTGGCTAGTAGAACGGGACGTACGGTTCTCCATATTGCGAGATCGATCGTCTTTGTGTGAATCCATCAAAGGTTTTGAGGCTTTCCGCTTTTGCAGATTTCATGAATGGTTGGAGGTATGTTGATCTTTATATTTCCGCAAATTGATCTCGAATTCTGTATGAATTTATCTGTGAATGATAAATCGGGATCATCAAGTTTTAGTTTATATTTATTCTAACAGTTGGTATCAGAGCATGTTTATAATCTCTGTCTTGGTGAAATTTTTGGAATTTATTTTCATTGAATTATATGTGGGTAAATTCCGTGTTATATATGGCTTGGATCGGAATTTAGAATTTGACCACGCGATGATGGATTTGCATGATCACACTGCCATTAGGAAGAAAAACCCTTAATTTTTTGTATATTACTCATCGTCGGAGGTTAATCAAGTGATGAAATTTTGATGGTTAGGGTTTTATAGAACATATGGTTTTTACACTTAATTCTGGTCGAGGCAAAAAAAAAAAAAAAAGGCCCGAAAGTAGGGTTTCGGGCGCGTGCGTCGCAGGCGCCCGAGGGCTGTAGTGGGCGCGTGCGACGGGCGCATGCGACTGCGCGGGCGCGTGCGTTGGCTGAAGCGGGCGCGTGCAACGGGAAAGCACACGTGCAATTATGCCCTCCGCTTTTTGGAAAATTGCGATTCTGTCCTTGCCCGCACAAAATTCCGATTTTGCCCTCTGAGGCATGAAAATCTACGATCTTGCCCCTTTTGGGTGTGAAATTCCTGTTCTGCCCTTATGTGCAATTTTATGAATATTTACTCATAAAATTAAATGTCTAGTGATCCGTATATATTTAGTTAATTAAAGATTAGCCACAGCATCTTTGATTATATTAAATTATATACATTAAGAGCCTTTGGATCACATATAGTAAAAGACAATAATTGTGATTAGTCACATTAATATCATGAATTTTATCCCACGGGAATTTTCAATATATTAATGTGATTAATTAGGATGAAATATTATTTTATCTTTCTTAATTTACCCACAGGGATTAAGGAAGGGAATATAATATGATAGTTTCATCATGAAGTAATTATGAATCAATTTAAATTAGAAACTTAGCACACCGGCAATTTTTGATGTTATGCAATTCATATTTTATAACATGTTTTACATTAGTAAAATATGATTTAAGTTTATTTGCCTCAAATATATTCATACATAAGTTTTATTTGATTATGATGCAGTCTTACCACCTATGATTAATTCTGGTATAATTATTCCCGAGCTTAATGGAAATAACTTTAACTAATGGAGGGAATTAGTCATTCTTCAATTGGGGTGCATGGATCTTGATTATGCTCTAAGGTCAGACGAACCACCTGAACCTACTGAGAATAGTACTCATGCTGAACATACTTGTTATGTTCGATGGGAGCGGTCCAACCGTCTCAGTGTGATGTACATAAAGACAAAACTCTCTGCTAGCATTCATGGTTCAGTCATTCAGCATAACAATGCCAGGGAATTACTGGAGGCTATCGATGCACAATTTGAGTCTTCAGAGAAGGTGCATGCCATGATCTTAATTATGAAGTTCTCCTCATTAAAACTTACCAGTGTAAAAGGTGTGCGTGAACACATCATGAAAATGATGGACATTGCAGTTCAGCTAAAGAATCTTGAGGTTGGGATATCGGAATCCTTTCTTGTATACTATATCCTAAATACTCTCCCACAAGAGTATACCCCTTTTAAGATCTCTTATAACACACATAACACTAAATGGTCAATCAATGAACTCATGACCATGTGTGTTCAAGAGGAAGAGAGGCTACTCATGGAGAAAGGAGAAAGTGCTCATATGGCAACACGGGATAAGTATAAAGGGCAAGGCAAGCGAAGGGAAAAGGTAAGATGCCTCTACCTCCCCAAGCTGGCATTAAGAAGGAATCCAAGTGCTTCTTCTGTAAAAAGAAGGGGCACATGAAGAAGGATTGCGCCAAATTTAAGGCCTAGCTAAAAAAGAAAGGTAACCGGCCTGGCTCAAAAAGAAAGGTAACCAACTCACATGTGTTTGTTATGAAACTAATATGGTTGATGTGAGTCACAGCACTTGGTGGATTGATTCTGGTTCAACAATTCACATTTCAAATTCCTTACAGGGTTTTCAGAACCAGCGGAAACCAGTGGGAAGTGAACAAGGCATCTATTCGGGAAATAAGATGCGCTCGCGTGTGGAAGCTATTGGAACATGCAGATTAGTTCTCAGTAGTGGTTTTGTTTTAATTTTAGAAATGACCTTTTATATTCCTAATTTTTCTAGGAATTTAATTTCAGTTTCAAGACTTGTACCTTTGGGATACTCCTTGAAATGGGCTAGTGAATCAACCTAGAGGGGGGTGAATAGGTTGTTGCAGAATTCTTTTGGAATCTTTTTCAATACAATACGTTAATATCAAGGATATATCAATAATAAACAGATTACGTATTCACAAAGTAAATAGAGTAGAGAGAGAAAATTGACACAAGGATTATAATGGTTCGGCTTAGACCAAGCCTACGTCCACTCTCCATGCTGGCAGCCAAACGGTTGTAATCACTATGTAGCAAAAGAGTGCCTTTACAGTAGACGGATTAGACTTCTTCAATTGACAGTCTCTCCTACAGCCTTCTGCTGTCTTTGCTCTATATCTTACTCTCTTTGTTACATAGTGTAAACATGAAAGATTTTAGAGAACAAGTGATTTTGGAGATTCTAACATCAAGATTTCTCTACCGGTCTCTCCTTGTTTCCAAGCGACGTCGATCCAACTTAAATAATCTCCGTGCCATCATACCCGTTGGCACATTCCAAAAATTCATCCAATCAACCCGTTGGACTGAATCAATTTAAGTGATCTCCTTGTCCCGAAAACGTAAGTAGACAGTAGCTCGTTAATCCCGTTCGCCCATACAATCAGGATCTTGAGTTCCCAAAATTAGATTATTCCAAAAATAAACTTGATCTTCAACGGATAGAATCCGAAGAATCAAATCTTCCAAGCTCTTGATCACAGCCAGAGATATTCCATGGTTAGGATTAGGAAATACGAAATCCAATATCTGTAGCCATAAGAATAACCTGTAGCCAGCCTATAAAAAAATCGCGGATTATCTTCAGACTTAGATTTGGGTCTCGAGGGTCGTCAGACTGAAACTGAGTCTTGAAGGTCTTCGACGGAAACCGAGTCTTGACCGACTTCGAGACGGAAAAACTTGACCGAAATTCTGGTCCGACTGTCTTTGAAAACCTTTAGACCTTGACAACTTCAGACGTAGCCGACTGAGTCTTTGAGTCCTTAGACCACACTGTTGAGGCTGTTTTGTCAACTTCAAAACTTCAAGGGATTTTTCTTCAACACTCCTTTGAATTTTCAGATTCAACATTCAATTTATCGTATAAATCTGAAATTGTTGGGAGTGGTATTTTGTCTGATGGTCTCTTTCAAATTAATTTACAAGACAACGCCATTAATAATGCGATGCACGTTCATGATAATGCTGGTATAAAATGAAGTGTTGTGAATGAGGATATTCCTCTATGTTGTGGCACCGGAGATTAGGACATATCTCCATGGATAGAATTAAGAGACTAGTAAATGATGGAGTACTTAATACTCTAGATTTTACTGATTATGACACTTGTGTGGACTGTATAAAGGGAAAACAGATCAACAAGTCAAAGAAAGGTGCTAAGAGGAGTATAGAAATATTAGAAATCATACATACAGATATTTGTAGTCCTGATATGGACTCAAATGGTCAGAGATACTTCATTTCTTTCATAGACGATTATTCATAATTCATGTATCTCTACTTGCTTCGTAATAAGCACGAAGTACTAGATGCCTTTAAGGTATTTAAAACTGAAGTAGAGAAACAATGCGACAAACAAATTAAGATCGTGAGATCAGATAGAGGTGGAGAATACTATGGTAGATACACTTTGAAGATGGACAAGCACTTGGTCCATTTGCGAAGTTTCTTGAAGAGCATGAGATTATTGCCCAATACACTATGCCTGGTTCACCGGACCAAAATGGTGTTGCGGAAAGAAGAAACCGAACATTATTGGACATGGTGCGGAGTATGCTCAGCAACTCCAAACTTCCTAAGTTTTTGTGGACTGAGGCTCTTAAAACGGCTGTGTACATATTAAACCGAGTTCCAACCAAGGCTGTTCCAAAGACGCCTTTTGAGCTATTCAAAGGTTGGAAACCGAGTTTGCGACATGTACGTGTTTGGGGATGCCCATCTGAAGTAAGAGTCTACAATCCACAGGAAAAGAAGTTAGATCCAAGGACTATAAGTGGGTATTTCGTTGGATATGCTGAAAAGTCCAAATGATACATATTTTATTGTCCATCTCACACCACTAGGTTTGTGGAATCAAGAAATGCTAAATTTCTTGAGAATGACCTGATTAGTGGGAGCGATCAATTCAGGGACTTCTATCCCAAAGAAAATCATTCAAATACTCAACCTTTCACCTCAGGTACTGAATTGGTTATTGCTTACAATGCCCCTTCAGTTCAACCGGTCGTTGAGCAACCGATCATTGAAGATCCACAACCTGCTGATATTGATCAAGTAGACCCAACTGTTCAGCAATTACCAGATACCGTTGAGCTTCCAGTTGAACAACAATCTCCTCAGGAGGATGTTGATGCAACATTAAGAAGGTCTACTAGAATAAAGAAATCAGCAATTCCTAATGACTATATTATGTATCTACTGGAATCTGACTATAATGTTGGAGCTGAAAGTGATCCCGAGACGTTTTTACAAGCCATGAGCTGTGATAAATCCAATTTATGGTACAATGCCATGAAGAAAGAGATGAATTCTATGGCATCAAACGAAGTCTGGGATTTAGTAGAATTGCCTGATGGAGCGAAGGCCATTGGTTGTAAATGGGTCTTCAAAACTAAGAAGGATTTATTAGGCAATATAGAGAGATATAAAGCCAGACTCGTTGCCAAGGGATTTACTCAAAAGGAGGGAAACGATTACACGGAGACATTTTCTCTTGTATCCAAGAAAGATTCTCTTCGTACTATTTTGGTATTGGTTGCTCATTTTGATATGGAGTTACATCAAATGGATGTGAAAACGGCGTTCCTAAATGGAAAATTGGAAGAAGTGGTTTATATGAAACAACCGAGAAGGATTCTTCTCTAGTGCTGGTGAGCATTTGGTATGCAAGCTTAAAAGGTCTCTATATGGCTTGAAACAAGCATCCCGCCAATGGTACTTACGATTCCATGAGGTCATCTCTTCATTCGGTTTTATAGAGAATGTCATGGATCAATGTATATACCAGAAGGTTAGTGGGAGCAAAATTTGTTTCCTTATACTATATGTAGAAGACATTTTACTTGCAACCAATGATAAGGGGTTGTTATATGAAGTGAAACAATTTCTCTTTAAGAGTTTTGATATGAAGGATATGGATGAAGCCTCTTATGTCATTGGCATTAAGATCCATAGAGATAGATCTCGAGGTATATTAGGATTATCTCAAGAAACTTATATCAATAAGGTCTTAGAGAGGTTTCGAATGAAAGATTGTTCACCAAGTATAGCACCGATTGTGAAGGGTGATAGGTTTAATTTAAACCAATGCCCAAAGAACGATTTTGAAAGGGAACAAATGAAGAACATCCCATATGCTTCTGCTGTCGGAAGCTTGATGTATGCTCAGGTTTGCACTCAATCTGACATAGCATTTGCTGTGGGAATGTTAGGAAGATACCAAAGTAATCCAGGTATGGACCACTGGAGAGCTGCAAAGAAGGTGATAAGGTACCTTCAAGGAACTAAGGGACATATGCTTATGTATAGACGGATGGACAGCTTGGAGGTAGTTGGTTACTCGGACTCAGACTTTGCTGGCTGTGTTGATTCTCATAAATCAACATCGGGATATATTTTTATGTTTGCTGGCGGAGCTGTATCCTGGAGGAGTGCAAAACAAACCTTGGTTGCCACTTCCACTATGGAGGCAGAGTTCGTTTCCTGTTTTGAGGCCACCTCACATGGTGTGTGGTTGAAAAGTTTCATATCGGGACTTAGAGTTATGGATTCCATTGCTAGGCCATTAAGAATATTTTGCGACAATTCAGCTGCAGTTTTTATGGCTAAAAATCACAAAAGTGGTAGTCGAAGCAAGCATATCGATATCAAGTATTTAGTCATCAGAGAACGTGTTAAAGAGAAGAAAGTGGTCATAGAACACGTGAGCACTGGATTGATGATAGCTGATTCTTTAACTAAAGGCATGCCACCAATGAGTTATAAGGATCATGTATTTAGAATGGGCATTGGTCCAATCATGTAAATTTTTTCTTATATGGAAGAATTTATGAGACTTTTATTTATTTACAATGTTTTTCTCAATACAATTGTATACATTCAGTTATTATGAGAAAACCAATTGTGTTTGACCTGGAGTAAACATGAGGTTTATTCATTAAGTTATTTGATCACATATGAGCTGATGAAATACATTGTGATACACGGAAGACAATACTCGCTCTAAGAGGACTTATCGCCGTGATTCATGTGTTTTATTTCAGTATAAAGTTTATGTGGGTTTGGGTTAATAATTCATTTGATGGATTATTGGGATCAAGTGGGAGAATGTTATAATATTATAATATGTAATATATTTATATTATTCTAAATATGATCCCACTTATTGGTTTTCCCAATAAATCCCGATGTTATTGCCAAATTTATCACCCACGTGTATTTCGTGATATTTGCCCGTTAATATGTTACCGTAACGGTCTTGATGGAAGATATCGGTAACGTAATAAACGGTATATAAACGTCAGGTCATCTAGTTCAAACCCTATCACTACAGAAAAACACACCATTAGGTTTGAGGGGTATTAGTTAGTAGAACAGGATGTACAGTTCTTCATATTGCAGATCGATCGTGCTGTGTGGATCCATCAAAGGTTTTGAGGCTTTCCGCTTTTGCAGATTTCATCAATGGCTGGAGGTATGTAGATCTTTATATTTCCGCAAATTGATCCCGAATTCTGTATGAATTTATCTGTGAATGATAAATCGGGATCATCAAGTTTTAGTTTATATTTATTCTAACATTTATAAGATGAATATGTAGTCATGTACAATTATAAATGATAAAAAGTCCAAACACATAATATAAAACATAATTTATAAAACTCCATTCCCCATTCATCCAAAAAAATTTAGGGAAAGAGGAAAGACTGGTGAGGAGTTTTAAGCATAAATGAAGAACAAATACGTGCTGAGATTAGAATTAAGGAGAAAAAGAAATTATAATTTTGGTTTTTTAGTTTATAAAACTAGTTCCAATATTGGTTTCAAAATTGAGAGGTCCGATCTAGTTCTTGAGTGGGTATACACTTGAAACCTACACTCGCATTGGTTTCAAAAGGAACTAGTTCCTAGACCTGTTTTTCGGGTGGTCTAGTCTTGTTCTCGAATTTAACCAATTTGGTTACACACTTCTAGTGAAGAGAGAGCCGATTTTGCATACCGTGATTTCCAATAGATAACTCAATGTGCTGAATGTCCCACATCAATTATATATGACTAGCTTCCTCTATCATTTTGGTCCCAGAAGGTACTTCCAATTTTTTTTTTCCTACTATCTTTTTCTAGAATCATATGGTCCTCATGTTGCCTAATTTCCCAAATTTATATAAATATTTTTTTGGTTAGGCAAGATGGGCAAAAAGAGGTACTTCTCTCCCACCGCATTGACCCCTCAAATGCGAGTAATGCCAATGGGTAAGCTCAACAAATTGTAGCCATAGAGACACGTAAAAAGCAATTGGCCATGTTCAGATAATCATGGCTATATTGGGCCTACATTTCACGCATAAACGTCTTTAGCCAACGGATGACATAAAGCAAGGTGCGTGATGGATGTTAGGTATGCTCGAAAGGCATGTGACTTGTGGTCCGATTGATAGTTCTTGTGCCTCTTATTAAATGAAGCTAGGTGAATGAATTATGCTTATATACATTTTGTGTGCATGCATAAATTAGATAATCAATAGTCACGGTAAGTTCGGCATCACTATTTTACTGTACTCAACTTTATTCGATGCATCTAATGTTCCTTTTTGTTATGTGATGTATGGCATAAAAAACATTTGATACGGGCATGGATGTGTATGTATTATTTGCATTGGTTGTAGAAAGTGGGGTAAAAATTGGTGTATCGTATTACGATTTATAAATGAAGACGTCTGAAGTTATCTTAAATTATTTTTTAACGTAGATAAATTATGAGACTAAGTAATTTATATAAACTTCTAAAAAATGTTGGCATCTTGCAATTGAAATTTCTTGCCGTTTACTTAGATTTGATAAGAGAACGAAGAAATTTCAGAAAACATGAATTTGAGGTAATATAATAAGTACTTGAGATATATGTGAAGGATGACTGAATAATAGGACGAGAAATGATTACTCATCAAAGTACTTTTGACTGAGTAAAATAAGGTCGGCAGTTTCTATTTGTTTGAATTCGTTTTACTTAAAAAAAAATAGAGCGTGTTTTATAAAAATGGCGCTCATAGAAGTAAAAATAGTTCACTAACAATTGATTGTTATTTCACAACCGGCAAAAATTTAGGTCATAATTTTCTCCTCAAAAGAAAATTAACGTTCATGTAATAATTCCTAATCAGGGCTGACAATTCGTGTTAATATGTCATAATCATGTTTGTATTTTGTGTCAATTGCCGTCGACCTAAAACATCTTAGCATTGATTGAATTCTACGTGCCAAGTAATCAAATCACAATAAGATATGTCAAATTTATCTCAATTAATAAATTAAATTAGCGCATCATATCATGTCATTTTTTGATTCTCTCTTTGTAATTTGTGTTTCACGTTACATCATTTTCGTTTGTTCTCTTCTGGGTTCATGTCGATGTTTTTGCTCTTTTCTGCTGCACAATTTGCGTGTATACGCAGGAGTGATCTTTAAGGGAAGGATATCAAGAAATGGTCGGTTCAGGAGGCTGCTGTCGTACTCTAAGTGAAGCAGCAAAATCCATGGAAAAAATTCGTTTTGCTTTGGTTGTTGGACCACGCGATAGTTCTAGTTCAGATTAGCTTTTGCTTTGCCTGACGTGTTGAAGCAAACGCGATCAATAAAGACAGCCTGCAATGGGTGAATCGAGTAGGGTCGGATTTCATCATTAAATGCCATTGTCTAGGACGATCCGAATTTGACTTAAAGCCCATTTGGTGGAGGCACGTCTAAGGTTAGACGGACGGTCAAGTGTATAATCAGATTGGAGAGTAGGTTTCTACAAACACTCTCAACAAGAGTGATAATATTAGCTGCGAGTTGATTGTATTCTTGCCAAAGTAGTATCACTTTGCAAAACCAATTGATTGTCAATGCGATATTGACTTCAACTCGTATAACTTGAACTCAATCCGTCTAATTCATGTCATTGAAGATTTTCAGTACAATTCAATTACAAGACAATCATTGTGCGTTCATATCATAACACTCATATTTCCAAATTTATATCAAAATAGCATAGGATATTCCCGTAAATAGCAAGTTATTAATTACTATCATAAAAGAATGATATTTTTTTTCCCACTTTTGCATGTTACTATTTTCCATTTTAAGAAAATGATATCCGAAAATCTTACAGAAACAAAGTTATTCCAATATTCATAAAATATTTTTGTAGCAAAAAAGAAATAATACGATTAATTACAGAAAAAGACCTCGATGATATGATTTTGCCAAATGTAAGAAAGAAGTAACTGCTGATAAATCAAATGTATTCCTTCATCAAATTATAAGTTGTAAACATGCCACCTTTGTTGAAGGGAGGAGCTATTGTGATAATGCTAATCTGGTTCATGAATTGACAGGAACTTACCTAGGGAATATTGTATCCTAAAGAGAAATTAGCAAAGCTGATCTCATGAAGGCATTTGAGTCTATCAGCTGGAAATCTGTCCTTGCAGTAAGGGAAATCTGGCAGTTTCCTAATCAATTTGGAAACAGATAAAAGCTTGTATTCCCAGGCCTCATTTCTCCATCTCCCTAAATGGACATCTTCAAGGCTTCTTTAAAGGCGAAAAGGGTTTGGAGACAATGCCTCTTTGTTATTGTCATGGGGGATACTTTCTCGAATGGCAGATGCCGCAGTTGAATAAAGCAAAGTCAAGTTTCATCCTCTTTACTCACACGTCAAACTCTCTCAGTTGGATTCTGCGGATGATTTGGTGATCACTTTTAAGGGCGGCAAGGATTCACTGAATGAGAAGCATTTGTTCTAGAGATTCAAGCAAATGTCTGGCCTCAGGGCTTAATCCACAAAAACGTTGAGTGACATTTGGCAGGTCATGAAGGTCAATATGCGGAAGAGGTGGTGGCTTTGAGTGGATTCCAAAATGGCCACTTACCAGTGAAATTTCTTGGTCTTCCCTTGATTTCTGGAAAATTTAAGTGATAAAGATTGCAAACCACTTGTGGTTAATGTCACCACTCGAGTGAATTCGTTGACCATGCGATGTCTATCTTATGCCGGGAGGAAAGCCGCGATACGCAGCTCAATGAAAATTGGGGGCATCGGGTCTCTCCTGATGTAGCAGATCGAACTTTCTCGACAGGATCGGAGCTGGAGTTCTGCTGTGTTTTGATCTTGAACATGTGGTTGGACTGGTGTTATGACGTTTTGTGCTGCATTTGCTCCTTGCACATAAAGTTGGATTGGAGATGTGACTTATGGTAGGGCATGTCCACGAGATAAGTCCACCCATCACGATCTTGGTTTTAGAGGTAATAAAGTAACTTACTTACCCAAAAAAAAAAAAATATGGATACAAAGATGTTTTTTGTTTACTGTTATTTTTTTTAGGAATATTATTAATAAGCAATTATTTTCATGCTCATATAGGTTTAAAATAAGGGTTAATATCACATAATGAACAACTCCAAACCGATACATCTAAAATAGGTTTACCCTAAACTAAATCAAATTAAATCCCAAATTGGCATATTTGTAATAAATTTTTATAATCCGTCAATTTTTGTCAAATTTTAGTATCAAACTGTTGAGTTGGATGATACGTGACATTTTTTTTTTGGTATCAAGTCAATTTAACGGAAATTAATAGATGATAGATTTGTTATAAATGTATCGATTTTGAATTTTTTGTGATGAAAAATTAGTTTGAGAAAAATTTATCACAGGTTATTCATTTGAGGTTTTTCTTTGGTTTTAATCCAAAAAAAAGAAAGAAAGAATGGATACAAAGGTGATATTTTCTTTGTCAATTGCCATTTATTTCCAAGATTATCATGAATAAAAGGTCATTTCTCAAGCTGATGTAGATTTAAAAAGGGACAAGTGCATTATAAGTACTAAAACTTATCATGAAAATGCAATTGAGTCATAGAATTTTCAGAAAGTGCAATTAAGTCCTAAAACTTGTCACAAAAATTCAATCAATTCCTAAAACATTCAAAAAGTGCAATAAAGTCCTAAAACTTATTTCGAGTACAACCGAGTCCTAAATTTTTCAGAAAGTGCAATCAATGGAAAGACTTATATTGAACCACTTTGACAAGTTTTATTATTGGATTGTACTTTTTGAAAGTTTTAATACTTAATTGTATTTTGTGATAAGTTTTAGAATTTAATTATAATTTTTTAAAATTTTAAGACTTAATTGCATTTTCATGAAAAATTTAAGGACTTTCGATCGACTTATCCCGATTTAAAAACAATGAACTAGTTCGCGTTTACTGAGGCAGGAAGCGTGCCAAAATTCTGCGGCACGACCTAGCGCCAAGTGTTCGATCATCCAGAGGGCCATTTTCGTAATTCTGGCGGTGCCCTCAGTGATGCTAGTGATACTACATTACACGGCACGAGCGGAAAAGGAGGAAGAGGGCATTTTCTTTTTGCAGTGGAGACGATGCAAGCTCTTTGCTTCTCCTTCGCAGCTTCCGCCCCCCATCGGAGCTCTGCACCTCTCCTCTCTCGGTATTTTTCATCCCTTCGCCTCCATTTCCATGGTCTCTTTTTAGCTAGTGACTCGGCCGGAGAATCGGGACTTACTTCGCGTGCTATGGTGTCGATGTGGTGTCGTGTCGCGTTTGTCGCTTGAATGAATGGTTGTTTGTTTTGTTTGCTCCGTTGGTAATGAAAAGATCGTTCCTTTGGCGCAGAATCGCGAAACAAAGGGCTGGAATTTACGGAAGGCAGAGCCTGGATCAAGTACATATGACTAGTGTGCGCGGTGAGACGAGATGACTATGATGCAGTTGAGCCAGTGGGAGATTACCTCCGCAAGAAGGGTAAGTTGTCGACAATCTCTGACATTGCTCAGGACGTGGCTCAAAGCAGACATACAATTGTCGCGTGTCTACCTTGATTTGGCGAATGAAACTTTGGAGCAATTACGGTCCAAGTATAATGAGAAAAATTGCTATTTCAAATCATTATAAACATTGCAAAATGATATTAGTGCATTTTTAATTAAACTTAAATCGAGCATAAATTCAGGGCTTAGAATTTTTAGAGCTTATGATTTAGGGCTTAGGATTTCGGATTTAGGGCTTAGGATTTAGGGTTTAGAGCTTAGGGTTTGGGGCTTGGGGTTTAGGATCTTTCCATTTATTCAAAATTTTAAAAGAATAATTAAGACAAGGATGAAACTAGTTGTTGCACCATAGAAACGATGAAATATAATAGGCCTTTTTTTTTTTTTTTCTTGTCTATCATCTCTTTCTTTGGCCTGTTTCTATTGTTCTCTTTCAAGTTAAATTACATTAAAATATTAAAGTGATATGTAATCGAGGGCTAAATGAGAAATCAAAAAGTGAGACAAAGGCCATTTTTGACTTAAATATGTAGATTAAGGGCACTTTTTATTTTGATAGGGAGAAAAAATAACGTTATACAATATGAATGTGAGTAAAAATTTATTCTCTTAGTTTTCTCCCTTTGCTAAGCCTTATACCCAAAACCCAAAACCCAAAATCTAAAACCCAAAACCCTACTAGCACTAGTCGAAGAGGCTAGCTTTTGGGCTTCTTTGCCATGTGCTTCCGACAATCTTCTTCTTTTAATAAACTAAAGATCATCATTAGGCAAATTATCTAAATTAAAACCTAATTGGTCTCAAAATTTACCAACACGTAGGATTAATTTTTTGATATCATTCCTCAGATTACATTTGGCAAAGCACAAATCTTGATGGTGGGTCCCAAGGAGGAGAATAAACAGAATGATCAAGACCGGCTTATAAAGAAAATCCATGTGTTGACTTTTCTTCCTTTTTTTTTGGTAACCGAGGATTCGCTTGAGCCCCCTTCGCTTACACTATTTGAGGATCATAAAGTCCTCCACTGTATTCGACGGCAATTTCGAATTTTAGCAGTAACTATGTATTGGGAGAAACTAGCACAAGACCCCAACACCATGACTCTCCATTTACAACACATTAACAAACGTGAGGTTTAAACTCTCTACCTTAGTGATGAAAGAGACTCTCAATCAATTGTTAGCGGTTGGGTTGCGTCGACTTAATATATGAGATTTTGGACAATGCCATAACTTCAGAGAGAGAGTCTCACATAATAACTGTAGTCATGTTGAATCGAATGGGCAAATCGGATCTAAGATGTAACTATAATCATGCCGAATTAGATAGGCATAAATCTATATTCAAGAAGGCATGGTTTGTGCCAAAAAAGGGTCCATCTTATGCTAGGATCTCGGCGGCAACTCGGTCCGATTAATTCAGCACTGTGAAAAGCTTAAAATTTCTCGAGAACGCCACTATTTTGTAGGTGCCGGACACTCGGAGAAAAGGTCGCATCCTCTCGGTTGGACAAATAAAGAAGAGATAAAAGTCAATGCCGCGCCTTCAAATTAAACAATAGCGAAAAACAACAAAATCAATAGAGAATCTATTTTGGATAAGATTTCATGAGCTAAGCTGTACGAACCACCTGCCCCACCTCTCTGCTCCTTCTACATCTTCTTCTTCGTCTTCGTTTTGTCTCTGTCGCATCCTCATCCTGTACCCCTTCTTCTTCGCGACCGAATAGAAACCTTGTACTTCCCCTCTCTATGTTGGGACACACCTCTCCCCCTTTTTCTTCTTCGTATCCTTCCGTTTGAGGTCCGAACAGAAACGTCGAAGCGTGTCCATGGAAGCCCTTAACGACGCCATCACTCTCGTGAGTCCCTCCCTCCTTCCCTCCCTCTCTCTGCGTTGCTGGTAGACCCGAAGCTAGTGTTCGCTTATTACACTCGCTTGAGTATAAAACGAAAAAGTTTAGAACTTTTTCGATGGCAAAGGTGCCTTTCATTGTGCATGTTCTGATCTTTGTTTGCATTGACTTTGCACAGGGTCCTGGAAGTGAAGGATCGTCCTCTTCGCACCCCTCAGCTGATGGCTCCGATTTTGCAACCCCGAGTTACATGCGACTTCTGGGCAGTTAACTATTCGTTTCCCTTATTTCTCATTTTCTGTACTTTCCTTTACAGCCAAAATGGCTGTTGATGCAACGTTTATTATGACGTTAAAAAATGATGTTTCAACGAGTATGTTTTGAGAAAAGAAAAGTGTTGATTAACTTGATTTCACTGTCTACATTCTCGGACAGTTTGCTTTGCTATAGGTTGGCATTAATTCGTATTTAGGTATTTCAGACTGAACGAGGTAACAGTGATTCATATTTTATCTTTGGTGATTATTATCTAGGTCAGTGTTGGTCGAGCTATTTACGCCGTTGGCAGTTTGTTTAACCATTCTTGTTGTCCAAACATTCGTGCAATTTTTCTTGCTCGTACTTTCTTCATCTAGACAACAGAACGGGTTGAAGCAGGATGTTCCGTAGAATTATCTTATGGTCCACAGGTAATATGATCCTTGATCACCAGGTTTTTTCTTTCAATTAATCAATCATGCTGAAAGTCGCTAAATGTCAGTGCAGAAATCTAAGGGGAAGAACTTTAATAATGATAAGCATGTAACTTGTTCACAATGTCCAGTTTATTTAATTATATTGATGATTTGCTGATTACAGGTTGGGCAATGGAACTGTCAAGACCGCCTTAAATTTCTGGAAGAGAAGTATTATTTTTGATGCCAATGCAGAAGCTGTTCAATTGTGAATCTCTCTGAGCTTGTTCTGAGTGCTTTTCATTGTTCTCATCCTCAATGCTCTGGCATAGTTTTGGATACATTTGACATAAAATCTGAAACTGAAAAACTTAAGCAGTCAAGACATGCTGGAGACATATATATAACTTGGAGCGTTATGTAGAGGTATCATAAGTAATTCTCAGCTAGGACACTTTAATTTTTATGGGCCTTTCTGTTTGAAATAACAATGTCAAAAAACTACTCTGAGGAATCTTTTTCTTGTTCCTGTGGTGGCCATGTAAAATTTTCACTGGTGGAGAAGCTTGGTGATCTCTATGCTGGCAAAATGGATCACAACGCCACAGAGAAAAGTTATAGCTCCCTTCGTGCAAGTGTAGGATATTGCCTGAAATGTGAGTCCTGTTGTGACCTGAAATCTTCTCCTGATGGTGAGCGCAGCTTTGGGAAATATTAAAAGGTAATTTTGTGTATTTCCTTGAAGTTTTGCCTTGGTATTTTGGATAAGGACTTAGTGTGGAGTGGTTACTGCAAGGTAGGAGGTTATCTTCTGATGAATTTGAGTAAATCTGAGTTGAAGATTTTGCATGGTTGGGTGCATACCAAAAGAGCATTATAAAGTGAAACTGCAAATTTGATTTTTTGTTTTACACTAAAATTATTTTCTAACTAGTACTAGAATTAGCAAATCGTGTCCTCCTCCTCACATGCATCACCTATTCATTTCATCTGTAAGAGCTTCCACTTCTAGACAGGTTGCAGGATAAAATAGTCAGAAAAGAACTATCAAGTTCATTACTTTACAACGCTTTAGAAGCTCTTGATCAGCTAAGAAATATGTTGCATGCATATAACAATAGCATTGCAGGAGTAGTTCCTCCACTTCACCATTCCCTTACCGTGTTTTTCTTGAGCAATTGTTCGATCTTATTTTGCGTTCAGAAAGCATTAACATGTCAAGTTTTGAAGGGTGACAAATTTCATGTAAATATGTCAAAACTACATTCGTAGGTAGGGGACAGCACAGCACAAGCATTTTGCTTCATTGGAGAGCCGCCGTACGCGTTGGCGCACTGCAAATAATCAATTGAGGTATGTATATGGCGTTATGAACCATATGCACTTGAATATTGGACTTTTAAGGTCCTAATGAATACACATAGGTAACACTGTGATGGAAAAAATTACTAAATAACCTGATTTGTAAGATCTACACTAATTTTCCATTGGTGCTCTATTGGCTTATCACTTGTAGTTTGTTTCTCCTGCCTACTCATGCTTGTTACTGAAAACATTAGTTAAATGTGAGGGGTCGATGATGCACACACAATCCATTCTTAACCCCTAAACTTGAATAATCTCTATATGATCCTAAAACCATAAACAAATGCTCAGTCTTCAAATAAACCAAAAAAATGAAAATACCCACACGTAACAAAAATTTTGAAATAAGCATTACATGTAAATAGAGAAATCTCAAAATGAGCATCAAATGACCTCAATATGACTAAAAAATCCTTAATAGACCCACAAATTGCCCTTGAAGAATTACTAGATAACGACTTATAATATAACACCAACACTTAAAAATAAAGTACCATAATCCTAAAATGAAATATAAAATCCTAAGTCACTTAAAATGAGTCTAAAATAACCTAAATGTAGCCCTTAAACCATTAATAAATGCTCAACATTTGAATAAAAATAAAAATAATTCGTCAACTAGGGCTACATTAACAAAAAAATGTCCCAAAAAAATAGGCTGGGTATTCTAGGGTTTTTTTGGGTGGGGCGTTCGGGGGTTTATGGGTTCGGGTTCGGGTTGGGGACTTCGAGTTTGGGGTAATGAAATATAAAATCCTAAGCCACTTAAAATGAGTCTAAAATAACCCAATTGTAGCCCTTAAACCATTAATAAATGCTCAACTTTTGAATAAAAAAATAAAAATAATCCATCAACTAGGGCTACATTAACAAAAAAATGTCCCAAAAAAATAGGCTATGATATCAACAGCTCTAAACAAATAGGGGTTTAGGGCTTTGGGATTTTGGGGGTTTGGGGTTTAGGGTTTTGGGGTTTTGAGGTTTAGGGTTTAGGAGGGTTTAGGGTTTTAGGGTTTAGGAGGGGTTAGGGTTTTAGGGTTTAGGAGGGGTTAGGGTTTTAGGGTTTAGGGTGGTTTAGGGTTTAGGCTTTGGGGTTTGGGGTTTAGGGTTTTAGGGTTTGGGGTTTTAGGATTTAGGGGGGTTTTAGGGTTTAGGGTTTAGGGTTTTAGGGTTTTAGGTTTAGGGTTTAGGGTTTTAGGGTTTAGGTTAGGGGTTAGGGTTAGGGTTTTAGGGTTTGGGGTTTAGGGTTTAGGGTTTAGGGTTTAGGGTTTAGGGTTTAGGGTTTAGGGTTTAGGGTTTAGGGGTTTAGGGTTTAGGGTTTTTAGGGTTTAGGGGTTGGGGTTAGGGTTAGGGTTTAGGGTTTAGGGTTTAGGGGTTTAGGGTTTAGGGTTTAGGGGTTAGGTTTTAGGGGTTTAGGGTTTAGGGTTTAGGGTTAGGGGGTTGGGGTTAGGGTTTTAGGGTTATAGGGTTTTAGGGTTAGGGGTTAGGGTTTAGGGGTTAGGGTTTAGGGGTTAGGGTTTAGGGTTAGGGTTTAGGGTTTAGGGTTTGGGGGTTTAGGGTTTAGGGTTTAGGGGTTTAGGGTTTAGGGGTTTAGGGTTTAGGGGTTTAGGGTTTAGGGGTTTAGGGGTTTAGGGTTTGGGGTTTAGGGTTTAGGGTTTGGGGTTTAGGGTTTAGGGGTTTAGGGTTTAGGGTTTAGGGTTTAGGGTTTAGGGTTTAGGGTTTAGGGTTTTAGGGTTTAGGGTTTAGGGTTTAGGGTTTAGGGTTTGGGGTTTAGGGTTTGGGTTTAGGGTTTAGGGGTTTAGGGTTTAGGGTTTAGGGGGGTTTAGGGTTTGGGGGGTTTAGGGTTTTAGGGTTTAGGGTTTAGGGTTTAGGGTTTTAGGGTTTAGGGTTTAGGGTTTTAGGGTTTAGGGTTTAGGGTTTTAGGGTTTTAGGGTTTAGGGTTAGGGGTTATAGGTTAGGGGTTATAGGGTTTAGGGGTTATAGGGTTTTAGGGGTTATAGGGTTTTAGGGGTTATAGGGTTTTAGGGGTTTTAGGGGTTAGGGTTTAGGGGTTAGGGTTTAGGGTGTTAGGGTTTTAGGGGTTTAGGGTTTAGGGTTTTAGGGGTTAGGGTTTGGGGTTTTTTTAGGGTTTAGGGGTTTAGGGGTTTAGGGTTTAGGGTTTTGGGGTTTTAGGGTTTAGGGTTTAGGGTTTGGGTTTTAGGGTTTAGGGTTTTAGGGTTTAGGGTTTTAGGGTTTTAGGGGTTTAGGGGTTTAGGGTTTAGGGTTTTAGGGGTTTAGGGTTTAGGGGGTTTTAGGGTTTTAGGGGTTTAGGGTTTAGGGTTTAGGGTTTAGGGTTTAGGGTTTAGGGTTTTAGGGTTTAGGGTTTTAGGGTTTAGGGTTTTTTAGGGGTTTAGGGTTAGGGGTTAGGGGTTTGGGGTTTTAGGGGTTTAGGGTTTTAGGGGTTTAGGGTTTAGGGGTTTAGGGGTTTAGGGTTTAGGGTTTTAGGGTTTAGGGTTTAGGGTTTTAGGGTTTAGGGTTTAGGGTTTAGGGGTTAGGGGTTAGGGGTTTAGGGTTTAGGGTTTAGGGTTTTAGGGGTTAGGGGTTAGGGGTTTAGGGGTTTAGGGTTTAGGGTTTAGGGTTTAGGGTTTAGGGTTTAGGGTTTAGGGTTTAGGGTTTTAGGGTTTAGGGTTTAGGGGTTTAGGGGGGTTTAGGGTTTAGGGTTTAGGGTTTTAGGGGTTTTAGGGGTTTAGGGGTTAGGGTTAGGGTTTTTAGGGTTTAGGGTTTAGGGTTTAGGGGTTTAGGGTTTAGGGTTTAGGGTTTAGGGTTTAGGGTTTAGGGTTTAGGGTTTAGGGTTTAGGGTTTAGGGTTTTAGGGGTTTAGGGGTTAGGGGTTAGGGCTTTAGGGGGGTTTGGGGTTTGGGGTTTTAGGGTTTAGGGTTTTAGGGGTTTAGGGTTTAGGGTTTAGGGTTTAGGGTTTAGGGTTTAGGGTTTAGGGTTTAGGGTTTAGGGTTTAGGGGTTTAGGGGTTTAGGGGTTTAGGGGTTTAGGGTTTAGGGTTTAGGGTTTAGGGTTTTAGGGGGTTTTAGGGTTTTAGGGTTTTAGGGGTTTTAGGGTTTTAGGGGTTTTTAGGGTTTTAGGGTTTTAGGGGTTAGGGGTTAGGGGTTAGGGTTTTAGGGTTTTAGGGTTTAGGGTTTAGGGGTTTAGGGGTTTAGGGTTTTTAGGGTTTAGGGTTTTAGGGTTTAGGGTTTTTTTAGGGTTTAGGGTTTTTAGGGTTTAGGGTTTTAGGGTTTTAGGGTTTTAGGGTTTTAGGGTTTAGGGTTTTAGGGTTTAGGGGTTAGGGTTTTAGGGGTTTAGGGTTTGGGGTTTAGGGTTTAGGGTTTTAGGGGTTTAGGGTTTAGGGTTTAGGGTTTTTAGGGTTTTAGGGTTTAGGGTTTAGGGTTTAGGGTTTTAGGGTTTTAGGGTTTTAGGGTTTTAGGGTTTTAGGGTTTTAGGGTTTTAGGGTTTTAGGGTTTTAGGGTTTTAGGGTTTAGGGGTTTAGGGTTTAGGGTTTTAGGGGTTTAGGGTTTAGGGTTTTAGGGTTTTGGGGTTTAGGGTTTTAGGGTTTAGGGTTTAGGGTTTAGGGTTTGGGGTTTAGGGTTTAGGGTTTAGGGTTTAGGGTTTAGGGTTTAGGGTTTAGGGTTTAGGGTTTTAGGGTTTAGGGTTTTTAGGGTTTAGGGTTTAGGGTTTAGGGTTTAGGGTTTAGGGTTTAGGGTTTAGGGTTTAGGGGGGTTTAGGGT